>JACGCN010000025.1:0-600000 GCA_014905825.1 Lyophyllum atratum | reverse complement strand
GTTACTGGTAGTACCCCGGGCCGATCAATACCCGCTTCAGTCGCGACGCGTGACCTGTTTTTTCCAACGTGGACTGCTCCGTCAACGGTCAAACATTGCGACAGTGAAAGGACAATGGCTGCTGCTGTACCTCATGGACATGGTGGACCCTCCGTTTGGCAAAAAAGTACGCTCTCACATTCACTTCTCAATGTAAAGGATACTTATGCACGCTATATCACCCAGTGAAGTAAGACTGGTCCTGTTCTAACCGTCCAACTTCTGATGTTCTCGCAGGATGGGCGCGCTCATGGGTGGCGGCGTGGGTCTCACAATTGGTTTTATTTTCGGTTCATATAGCATCATTAGGTCAGAATTCTTGAAAGGCACGTCTTCAAAGTCTGTTCTGACCCAGCCTTTCGGCACAGAGGAGGCGCGGGACCACGAGGATTCATGGCTACTCTTTCGCAATACATGCTGAGCAGTGCCGCTACTTTCTCCTTCTTCCTCGCCATTGGATCGGTAAAGCTTTGCTGAGACGTCTCTGACGTATACTATGGGCTGATTTCGTATGCAGGTAATCCGCACTGATTCCCTCGTCGCTCCACACCTCCAAGCCGCCCAGTTACAATTACTTGCACCAGCAATGAATGTCCGCACAAAAGCCGAAGGCTTCCAGCTCATGAGGGCTCGCTGGGCGGCGGAGCGAACACGCTGAAGCCTTTCCCTACGCGCCGTCAGCATCCCATACAGTTTGGACGATATGACGGCAATCAATCGCTATCTATAATATATCATAGTCTTGTCTGTCACCCATGTAGGCCTTCACTCCATGGCATATTTGTTTTCTCGACTTTCTTTGCACAGAATGAGGCCGATGCTGTCGCCGTTGAGATTATACACATGCGAATACCCGCAATCCACAATTAGTGTTTCGAACAACCAATCCAGTTACTTCCCTCAGATATGCGGCTGCGAAGATTTTCATATCCACGACGTTAGCACAGTTGAAGCATGCAGACTCTCGAAATGGCCGCCAGCGAGTGAGCTCAGCACAGTAAACATTGAAAACTACGAAATCTACAATAGGTGGATCGAACGAGGGTAATCATGGAACGAGGCAGGATAAACCAGATCAAAGTCGCTTCCCGGAAAGCATGCGCCTTCCCTTCGCATTTCCATTCTGGTTCTTTCCGTTATTGTTGTTGGAGGTCGCGGCTTTGCCTCCGTTGTTGGTGGCGGTGTTTCCTCTGGCAGGAGCAGGCTTACCATCGGCAGTTATTGTAAACTATAGCAAGGTTCAGGCCCATCCAGAATGTTTTAAGCGTGTCACTCACGTAGATAGCATCATCGAGCGATCCATGTTGAGCGATTGGCACAATAACAGGTTGATGGTTAGCAGCAGTATTGATTGAAGAGAGCTTGTAGAAGCCAGCAGGAAGCCCACTGGTGACATCGGCAGTAAGGACACCGCCGGAAGCAGGGGCGTTCAATCCCTTGAAAAACGCGAATATCCTGGGGTCGGTGGGAGTAGTTTGGTCAAGCGCTGTGAGGGCCTCTACGACGACATGGGAGTGGCCTATGATTCGACCCTGCCTATTTAATTGCTGTGGGGCAGAGGAAAAGTTCTCCTGTGGGTTGACGGATGCACCGGTTTGCATCTTGGCTATGGCCATGGTGATCGTGAATGCAGTGTCGGCCTTGAGCGTGTCACCGTTCTTGGGTACTTTAAACTTCGCTGAAGGCATGTTGTTGACGGAGGGGATGGCCCCTATAGGCGCCGGATTGCACGAACCGGTGGTGATCTGTTTACCGTTCGTGAGCGGAAGCTTCGGCTGAGTGAGGCAGAAGTTGATGAAATTGTTTGTGGAAGTCAACGATGCAACTTGGCCTTTATAAGTACATGTTAGCGAGGGAGGTCCTGGAAGAAAAGAAAAAATCCACGGACCAGAGGTGGGTACGTCTGTAGGTAACAAGTGATATCGCGTTAATTGAGTAGAGAAATGCTTCTGACAACGAACTTGCCTTGTCCATCGTTGGCGAAGCCCTTTGCAATAACCTTGGGATCAAGAGCTAGAAGTCGAGTCATGAGTATTACGTTCGTCAAGAGGCTCCAGTGTACATACTCAAGCACTTCTGGGGATCACCATTTTGAGTGCTCTGCGGGACAGCGGAAGCGGTCAAAGCCAGGGTAAGGAGGAGGATAATCGCGGAAGTCTTCATTTCGAATTTTGGTTGAAAGGGAGTTGGTAGTAAAGAATGATAACGGACACCAGGTCGAGTCTGAAACTAGCTGAGGCAACGATCTCTGACCAAAAAAGGAGGAATAATAGGAGACTAGAGAACAAAAGGAGGCAAAATGTGGGTTCCAGGCGGCGAGGCAGTCCTTTATACAAACTTACCTATGCCGTACGGAACCCTCAACCTATCTTAGGATTTGAAGGGTGGCAGGCGACGAGATCATAGGCGTCAACTCGGGCTCCTGGATGATGCCAAGTTGTTCAATAAAATTTGCGTGACCTTGAAATCTTTGGCAAGCCCAACCTACCACGACTTTATTCCTTGGTTTAGACCGGAAAGTCCAGTCAGTCTAAATTTGCGTGACCTTGAAATCTTTGGCAAGCCCAACCTACCACGACTTTATTCCTTGGTTTAGACCTGAAAGTCCAGTCAGTCTAAGCATTTCACTACATATGGACCTCACCCTGACCGCATTCACAGTATGTTCCACGATCTATGAATATCCAGCGCCGACAGATAAAAATATCCCGCTCCAAGATCGACCGTGGTGGCGTGTTTCTAGACTTTCCCGACATTCCCGCGTTTACACCCTCACAACTGCCATATCATATCAATCTACTTCTTTTTATGAGCTGACATCGCGCAGCCATGCTGTTACAGATATCTCCCTTGTCAAAAGATGTAGAAAAATGCATCAGACGACGTCTCGTAGGGCGCTCTTACAAGCGATACTAGGATATTTAGAGAATGCTGGTAAGACGATGCAAATTCCAATGAATTCAAGCATCGCGCAGGTAGAACCCCAGGTCCCTGACACAAAAAGGACGACGCTCAGGAGTATTCCGAATCCCAGATACACTGTCAACTTACCTGTACTGAGTAGAAGCCTCAGGCGCGGGCAAGAAAACAGCAGGATATTAGGAAAGAGGAAGGAAGGAAAGTGTCGAGTCGGAATCTGATTCGAGCGGTGAAAGGGCCGTCAGGTTGCTCCAAAGTTGGAACCCATTATTTTCCGGCAGTGGCTGCAACCTGCGTGGCACTGGCAGGACTCCGACTTGGGCACTGGGCAGGACAGTGGACTGTGAGTCGTGACACGCACTTCGGACCGATCATGTGATGAGAAACCTATGGGTTTTGATCGCAAGTCGGTCCGGCCGGTCCGAAAATAAGACTCAAGCCTGGTACTTCACCCAACTTCGCTTTTGTAGAATCCATTACAGCCACGATCGTCCTTGAAGATATCAAAAATTATCAACTCATAAATATGGTTCCTGTGGTCATTACTGTGGATGCTGTGGGTATAGCTCTAAATCTATCACACTGTTTTACCAGAATTCGTTGACTCAATACGGGAAATATTGCTAGATCTTGTTCGATATGGATGGGTGAGTCCGAACGTCCAGATTTGCCATATTCACGTCCCGAGATGACTTCCTTTTGCCTGCAACTCTAATGGATGATAAATTTTCTTCTTTTCCAAACCTCTGCACGGACATACTGATTGATTTCTGCACCCAGAACACTCATCGATTCCACCCCAGGCGTTTTTAAAGCTTGGGAAACTTTTTCCAAAGATTATTCTCTCGGAGATTCTGCAGAAATTGCAAACGCGACTCACGGCAGGAGACTTTATGATACGCTCAAGGAATATTGTAAAATTGATGAAGAAACCAAACTGATGGTATGGTTTCTGTCCCTGCCGTTGAGATCTCCTTGGAACTGGTGTTCTACCTCGTTTATCGACAGGCTGAGATCGACCGCTTTGAAGAGGAGGTAATCCAGGGTGGTCCCACAGCTCTGCCAGGCGCTGCTGTATTGATCGACAAGGTTGGTAGTATGGTGCTACTAATTCCTTCTTTCTCAAACATAACTCGAATACTTTTTCCTAAGCTCCATTCTCCGGACGCACATGGCTGGACCATTGTAACTTCTGGTGAGTCAACATTCGAGTTTTTCATTAGCTACAGCGTGGACCCAACAACTTCTCACTTAATTCTAAAAGCATCGAACAACTACGCTCCTCGTGCTCTGTTACGTGCCGGAATTCCTCTCCCGGCGGCCGGCCTTGTGACATCGAACGATGTGGCTCATGGTAAGCCTCATCCTGCCCCATATTTGGCTGGTGCCGATAAATGTGGCGCCGACCCGAAAAAATGCTAGTCTTTCTTTGCTCCGGTATACGGACTTTTTGATGACCGGCATAAATCAGGCCTTGTAGTCGAAGATGCGATTTCTGGCCTAAAATCTGGGCGGGCGGCTGGGTCCCGTACGCTCGCTGTCTGTACTTCAACGCCACGCGAGACTATCCTTAAATCAGACGCCAATCCAGACTATATCGTCGCTGATCTCACCCAGTACGCCGTCCCTCATATTGAACAAACGTTCTTTCTGACTTCTGAACGTATAAGAGTATCAGCTCGTTGGGTGGATGGGAAGGTAGAGGTGACGATAGAGCAATAGCGACCTGCGTCTTGCGGATGGAATGGTTTTTGAGAAGATCTTTTGATACTCGCTCGATTGCACCGATATGGTCTCAATATCGAGTATCTTATCCTTTCCTTGATACCACACTTCAACAACATCTCCAGATCTCAGCTCAGTTACCAGATGACCTCTGCCAACGATGCACTTCTAGGTAATGAAAGCGTTTTGCTATCTACAGCAAATACTACGTGGTATGACATACATACCAGGAATCAATGTAATATGGCCCCGAACACTGATTATTCCTTCATGTTGCTGCGTTTACATCTGTTCGCAACCTTTTCTTGTGTACCTGAGGCATTTGCTACGATGACGTCACCGGGACATTCAAGTTGCAGCCACTCTGGGTCTTTCAACCATCACTGTGCTCGCCTACCGCTCGCCTCCCCCTCGACCTTGACAACACTCTCGGATCTACGACTCCGAGTCCGCATGTGGACCTCACCCCGGGAAACAGATGCGATGCAGCGACAGAACATGTCACATTCACTGATGGATGTCGGGCTAATGGTACCAGCTAGTACTTTGCACGGCCGTCGTCCGAAGGTAAATATATCGCTGAGGGCATCATGGATTGTTGGCAAGCAGGACTGTCGCTAACTATGCGATGTGGCACAGCCGACCAGAGTCCTTGAGGTAGCCTCGATGTTCCACATGAATTTGCTGCTGGTCCCTATAGAGACCGAAAGTTGTCGGCTCAACTGCTACGATCTTTGATCCTGTCCGAGACTGACGACGGGATGCAACTGAAATGCGATTGACTTCAGGGGCTTTCAAGAGGATATTTAACTAAGGCAAGCCTCCTAACGAGGTCAACTTTCTACCCCCTTCTCCTTGTTTCTTCTCTTTCGTACCTTCCGATCAGCGATCGCGAAAACAGCTAGTTTCTTTGTTCGCCGACGACCTAGCCTGGAGCATCCATTCAATCAGCCTTCGATATCCACACTCTTTTTAGCTCCTTTCCTTCTTCCGAGATGCGGTCTGCCCTTGTCACAATCGCCCTATGTTTAGCCGTTTCGGCGCGTCCCCAAGCCCTACGTCGAGCAGAATTTGACCTCAAAAATGGCCAGGATGCTATTGCGTTGAAGTAAACTTCCACCTCATCCTCTATGGCAATCGACTCAATTGTACCATCATAGCGACAAGTTCAAGACACTCACCGCCGACTCGCCGTGTACTGATGGCGAGAATTCATGTGTCGGCGACAAGTTCGCCCAATGTGTCGGCGGGAAATTAGTGGTCCAAGCTTGTGGGCCTGGTACAATGTCAGACCAAAATGCCGCTCCAATTATTATGAATGAACTCTGACAGCGACTCACTCTCCTGTAGCTGTGCTGCTCTTCCCTTGGTCAATGCGCCTGGAACTTCGATTGCATGCACCACCGCTGGTGATCGTGATGCGCGTATTGCCGCAGTACATGTTCCCAAATTGCTCTCCAATCATCACGTTTGACTGACTAGCAGCATAATAGAGTGGTGCTAAAGGCGGAGCTGCTCCTCCGACAGCCCCTCCAGCTGCTCCTCCGGCAGCCCCTCCAGCAGCTCCTCCAGCAGTGGGTTCTCTTCTTCATGTTCTTGATTTTTCACCCATGCATATCACAATAGGACGGTAACAACGCGGGCAATGGTGGAGCCGCTGGTGGTGATCCCCAAACCTCCCTGAGTACGCATTGTCCCTCTTCCCGAAAACAATAAAATTAAAAATCGCATTTAGCCCTGGACCCTGCCGTCATTGCCAAGGGTTTCGACAACGACGGTCAGAGTGTGCCTGCCGCTGGTGAGGGATACTTCTAAGCTCTGTACACCGGGAGCTTTCGCTAATTCTGCTCTCTGCCTTCTAGGACAAGTAGCTTCATTGACATCGAAGAACAACTTCATCAACTTTTGCAAGACCGTCGGCGTCCCCCTCACGGATGGAGCTCAAGTTGCTGGCGGCTCATGCAATCCTGCACCCATGGGCGTGATTCCTTCCACCAAGAACATGCCATCCTCCAAATTCGTATTCCCTACCAACGGTGCCACAATCAAGCCCGACACGAAGTTTACCATTCAGATGGCCATCCGTAACATGGAGACTGGCAATTTCGTCAATGCTCAGCAGAATTACTTCTCTGCGCCCCAACAGCTGAACGGCCAAGGGATCATCAGAGGCCACTCTCATGTCGTGATGGAAGTAATGACATCCATGGAGCAAACCACCCCCACTGATCCGAACACTTTCGCCTTCTTCAAGGGGCTGAACGGAAAGGCGAACGGTGATGGCATTCTCACTGCCGATGTCGAGAAAGGCCTCCCCGCTGGTGTTTACAAGCTTTCGTCGATCAACTCTGCTGCCAACCATCAGCCCGTTCTGGCACCTATCGCTCAGCATGGCTCTCTTGACGACACTGTCTATGTGAGTGATTTTTTGACACGCCTACTAGATTCTCTAACCAATTCTTCCCAGTTCACTGTCGCTTGAAGTGGAAATGACTGATGCCTAAATAGTTTGTTCATGGTATTATAGTGCGGAGGGCATCCGGTAGAACGAAATCCATCGATTTGTTGATCATAAAGTCCTGAACTATTTAAGAATGAACGGGATATCTGGAATCAGAAAGACGCCCTCTATATCTACAGTATCATCTCCACTGCGATGTCGGGTCACTGAGATAGTGTCTCAAAGCTTTAGCTAGCTCGTCAATGCTCGCAAAGCGAGAAGAAAAATTGGCTGAATGCATCGTCGTGCTGCTTCACGTATGCCGACCGCTCCTTCATAAGATCAAGCCTTAGTTCTTTTGCTTTAATTAGGTCGATCGGGAAATCTTCCACGCCATCAAAGATATGGTCCTGCACTTCGAGGGGGAGCCTAGACAATGTGGTATCTTCTTTCTGGATGAACTCGCTCCACCATTCTCGCTGTTGACATGGCACGTTGGCGGTAGAGATTATGCGGATCTGCGGATCGACGAGGAACAGCGCAAGAATCTTGCGGTGTCCAGGTTTCGAGGGGTCCGCGAGACTGAACGGTTGCACTTGGTGTTGCAATATATTCGGCCAAGTCAAGAGACGACCTTCTATGGTATCAACGCTTCCGATTTCTTGAACGCGAGGACCGGCTTGTTCGCACCCGAAAACCTCTTCAAGCCATTCGTGGTCGCCTTGCGCATAAGAAATATCATCAGCATCGTCATTCGACTGCTGGCGGAAGGCAAGGCGACTGGTTGTGATGTTGTCACTGTCGTAATAATATATCGCTGACGCACATATATGCTCGTTCTGGGATACGTATGAGAAGAGGAGCGTGTTCACAATTGAAGTGCTTACAAGCTGGCCCTCGACATGCCATGTGCCTCCCTCATACTCAGGCTTTTCAGGGGTTAAATGGATGTTTGCGAGTTTCACGATGATTTGGAGACCTCGTTCCTTGTAATCCCTCCAAATATCGACCGTTTTCTCTGGTTCGAGGGCCTCCGTGCCCTCCACGACTGACTCGTCCTGCAGATGAGCAGGCAGCGAAGAAGGGCTGAAAACTCCAGGCTCAGGTTGGATGAGTTCGCGAATGTCGGCAAACCATTCTTCTCGACGTTCCCTCCACTCATCCTCATCTTCGTCATCCTCCTGTTCCGGGCCTTCGGAATCAGACAAGTCGTCCAGGATTTTGTCATACTCAGGACATCCATATTCGATGCGACCGGGAGGGTCATCTCCGACTTTCACCGGAGTCAGTGAAAGATTCCACAATGGAATCGTGCGGGCGATGATCTGTTCAATTACCCCATACATGTCCTTGTGTCGTTCAGGGTGAAGGTTGTTGATGTAACTGGTGATCCTGGATCAAGGTCAGGAGAGAATTAAGCGGTAGGGTCCACGACTTACTTGACGCTGTCTCCACCCCCAGAAATATCAACGTCACAAGGAAGCCATTGAAACCGTATGCTGAACGGTTTCGTACGAGCTCTGTCGTAAGCGATGATTTCAGTCCGCCAGCGCAGATAGCTCTCTTCTTCTGGAGGTACAGGTATAGCTTGCCCTTCCCCACTCCTCCGTATGCAATCTTCAAGGCCAACGAGGCTGTCCGGAAGAATGCGGGTTTGCCCATAAACCAGAGGGAAGAGGGAAGGGTGAACGAGGTCGAGGACCTTCTCATCGGACCCGGGGTGCCAATCCTTTTGCACCGCCGGAACTTGCTCGAGCGGGTTAGCGGCGGCTTTCAAAGCCTCCTTGAGCGAATTTGGGATGGCAGTGTCGGATTTGACAACGTCCCCAGAATAAACGGTAACAGCGCCTGTCTTCTCGAATGCCTTGGTTTTATATTGAAGCTCGGCAATACACCAGTCAATCATCCTCTCCGAAACGCCAGCGCCCTCCGTCGAGAGTGCCTCTACCTTCCATTTGGACACAATCGTTTCGTCGAAGACCTATAAAAGTTTACTCCATTAATACATTCGTCGGATCTTGATGGATATGATCACCTTCTTCTGCCAATCAGGTTTGTCGGTCAGTTGGTTCATGAGTTGCAACATCGTGAATTCACGAAGGGTAGTGAGTGGTAGCCTTCGAAGTGTCAGTTGATGGTCATCTCCTGCAACGTGAACCAAACTACGCAACTGTGTCCACCTACCGAACATATCGTCTTCGTCCAGCGCAGTGGTGAACAAAACACGGCCTTCTGTTGACGAGCCATCCGCATTTTCTTTGCTTGTTGGTATGAAGTTGACAGGTAATCCAAAGCCTGGCAGCTGGAATGGACTAGTCATAGCAGCCTCAGAGGTCGTGGCGGATCGGCGGAAATATGAAGGTGGCCTGAGAAGAGGTGCGATGGTAGGTCAAAGCAGTTGACGCGTTGTCCTTTTATACGCGCACCAGGCGCTGAACGTCTGAGACCGCGTCGGGCATGGTCGGTAAACAAGGAAGGCGCGTGGTTGTCCGGTGATGATTTGAGTCACGATTCACTGACAGATGAATGATGTAGCTCTCATGGCTAAGACGTTCCGAAGGGGTAAATCGAGTCAAGATCAGCACGCGCCCACGGATACATGTTACGAATTGTCGGACTCCCTCGCTGTCAATGCTCTTCAGAAGGGGTAAATGAAGTCGAAGATCAGTACGCACCAACTCACTACAAATTGTTGAAAATGCTGTGAGGACTTGTTGCAAGAATACACCTCAAGTTGTTGTCTATACAGGCTACCACTTGAAATCAGAAGTTGGAGCGGTTTCTTTCTCTGTCAATGACCCCTCCACGAACATTCACTGGTGAATCAACTCGAATCAGACGTGGATTTAGATGATGAGCCGCAAAAAAATAATGTCAATAGCCTGATATGTGGTACAAACAGATTATGAGCAAGTTGACGCGTAGATGTTAAAAGTCCTGTGTCCGATATGTTTACTTAGCAGGTTCAGCTTCCTCGAGGGGCGGTGGACCTTCATCGTCAGACTCTTCACCCTCATCGGCGCCGGAGAAGCCGCCTTCTCCGGCGCCGAAGTCGGGCATACCACCTGCACCACCCATCTGGGCCATCATCTAAGAGACATTGAAGTGCTCAGTAGGCGGAATGAAAGAAAACGCTTCGGGCACACCTGTTGCAAGTCCATGCCTCCCATGCCTCCCATACCACCCATGCCGCCCATACCACCCATACCGCCCATACCACCCATGCCAGGCATACCACCCATACCGCCCATGCCGCCCATCTCATCAGCGTCATCCTCGGGTGCTGCGGCTCCCTCCTGCTCGTCCTCATCTACCCATTTGCTGAAATCGGTCTTGATAAACGTGTTCTTGACCTTGTTCTTTGTCAGACGAGGCCAAAATTCTGCTTTTTTCTCCTTCTTGCGGATTGTAAGGAAGAATGAACGTGTAGTGAGTTTCGACGTTGAATTCTAGACGCGATGGAGCAGGAAGGTCGTGAGCTACGGCGCGCAAATAAAATATGGAGTCTACTGACTTCAGGATCAACTTCCTCGTAAAATTCGAGATCGAACCCGTAGTCTTTCTCTGGGATTCCTTTGGCTGGGCTGCAAATCGATACGCGGATGAATATCCTGGTCATGACATCAGAAATTTGATAAACCTACTTTCCCGTCTTGGCCTTGAACGATAGGGTTGTCGGGGTAAGATCGTACACGACGGTGGCTTCTTGAATGTCCGGGAGGTTAATGGTCAAGTAGATGACATTCTTTAGAGAGATCGTTGTGTGAGCTCCACCAGGCGCGACATCGCGTTTGAAAGGAGATCCACCTTTTTCTCGTCGGTCGCCGAGCTACGCTGTGCCCACAGAATTTCAGGGTGTTGGGTCATCGTGTAGAATTTGCGAATTGATGGTAGAAAGGTGTAGGGAACGTTAGTTTAAAAGGCAGCAGGCGTGAAACACTAGAAAGCTCCAGAAAGTTTACACAGCGTTACATAAGGAATCTGGCGCGTGACCTCTCGATATGGAAGTGGAAGCCGGCCGTTTTACGCAGCTGCTGGTTGCGGTGTAATCGGTTTTTCTGTTATTTCTTTCGTCACGATGTGGTACGTCCAGCTGGAAATATACACGCGTCCGTTCACTACTCACTCCCCGTCTCAAACAGGTGTACGCGATGGTTCTTGCCCTTGCTGCTGTTGCCTTTGCCAACCGCGCCGCCCTACTTTCTGCTGCTCTTTTTGTTCTCATTAACGATGCATGCAAAGCCTTGGTCCGTCTCCGTCTTCTTGCATTCATTCCTCGACTTATTTCACATTCCATAGCTTCTACTGTATTGTGCTACTTACCACACTCTTTGTCTCTTCATGCTATTGGCAACCGTTCCCTCTCGACAGCCCGCTCTCGACACCCTGGGCCGAGAACATTACCACCTTTGCTGAGGCATTGAATGCCACCCTCGCGCCAAACTACTCAAAACCTTTACCTATTGTCATGCGAACTGTCGACCGATGCTGGTGCGACTTCTCAGCTGGCGGCTTCTTCGAACCGTTCAACGTCACACATTGGGAGCATGTCGGCGTCCAACGATTCAAAGATGATCTGGAACGCCAGCAAAAGATCGAGGAGGCTGCACTGAAGGAGGAAGAGACTCTCAAAAGCGCCCAAGCTTTGCCCATGCCCACACCTTTCCTCATATCTAGCGACTCCACCATGCCTCGGACGGCTGCTCCAGGATCTCCGGACTCAATGCCTCGGACGGCTGCCCCGGAATCCCCTTCGCCAAGTGCAGCCTTCACTTCTGCGAGCTCGCGAGATATTCGATCAATTGTCCGCCTCTTCCGCTACGCACTCAAGGGTGATCCGGGATTGAGTAGTCCATCTCCGTCGGCGGATGTCCCTGCTCCGCGGTCATCTCCCTCTTCCTTCGATGCTATCACAATACCAACACAATCCCCCTCTTATTTGGAGGAAAATCGCCCGCTTATCCGCAAAGAGTACGACTTACGTCCGTATGGGTTGGGTATCCTTGTAGACTTTGGTTGGACACGCTAACCGGCAGAAGGGCCGGTGTAGCGGCCGCGGGACTGGTGATGGATATCATGACTGTGCTGGTAGCCTAGCACTTACGCGAACTCTGGGAATGGATCAGTGACATATAATACCTTGTATTCCATTACTTACCTGCAATAATTCTGTATCAGTATCAAGTAGATTTCAATTGCAACGTCGATACTCGAGCGATTTTAGTGTCTGGCGGGGACCTGCTGCAGGGTCGATCGAAATATCCTGCCCGTGGGAACGTGGTGGTGAGGTTGAATTCGGCAAGAGTCGGTCCAAGTCCTTCAGCTTGAGATTTTACAAGTGTCGTGCGGCAGCGCCTACGATCCCCGGAAGTCGTTCTTTCATGGCTGCCGAGTCCAAAGACCGGCTTCATGATGAAAGGAAACGGAATGCTCGTTCGACTTTGGACACTCTGGTGACAGATGGCTCGTCTTCAGGCCCGAGCAAGCTGGAACTCGTGCAGAAGGCTTTTCTGGCACCTTTTCAACACAAGAAGAGAGATTCAACTCGAATACTATCAGACTGTAAGTTTCCGTTTACTCTACACGTCCCCAACCTACGCTGAACGTCAAATAGTGGCGCCTGTAATAATGACGCCTCGGATGATGAACTCAGCGTCTACGGTCGCGTCAAGACCGCGCGCATCTGTCGGTGACCCCAACCTGTCCAGGTCACGCATGGACTTTGCCACCATCGGCAGAGCACCTCTCCGAATGGGCTTTGGCTCGCGGCGGGTCACCTCGCGAGACCTGCAGATCGTAGAGGCAACGGAAGAATTGTTGGATGCCGAAGTTCCGGAACCAGATGGCGTGGCTTCCAATGTCAGTCTCCTGCGTGGGTTCAATGCTACCATTCCCAGTGCCGACCAGAGTCGGACGAGGAGACGGCAGATGAGGAATGTCGAGACGCCGAGAATAGGGCTGAAGAAATTGGGCATGAGTGCTAGGGGGCTTCTGACGGAAGACGAGGATCAGGAAAGCGTGGCAAGCGAGGATGATGTCGTCGTCATCTCCAGGATCGATGCAGGAAAAAAGGGAAAGAAACGGGGGAGGGAAAGCTTGAGTGCGTCAAAGACTCTTGGAAAGGAGGAACTCTCTCGGCAGACGAAGGAAATCCAGCGGGACAAGGAAAACCTGCATGTTCGGAGGGTGTGTTCGTCATTAACTCCATCTCCGTCCATTTCCTCAACGCGTTCTCCAGAGTCTCATCAACAGCGAAATTGCCGAGATTACGAATAAGATTGAGGCTCTGGATAGCATTCGAGCCAAACTCGAACAGGACTTGTTAAAGTTGCAGGAGGATGAACTCGAATTGGATGACGAATGTATGCAATTTCCTCGCCCCTTGTCTCTAGATCTGACCTCCTTCAAGTGGTGGGTGTCAAAGAGAGGCTAGAATATGAACAGGCGTCCAATCGGACACCAAAGACCCCTGCCCAACCTCTACATCTCCCACCCAGTTCCCGAAGGCGGAAAGGTGAAGACAAATTTGATTTCTATGATCCTTGTTCATCTTATTCTGTATTTCAGGACCCGCGTTCCTTCCCTCGGAACATGACGAGCTTCCACCGGGAATTGCTTTTATGGTGACTTGCCTCATGGACATTTTTCTATCCAGTACTGAGTTACATTTTTTTCTCTGGTAGACTCTTAGCAGCCACACAACGCCCATCACCGCCTTGGACTTCTCTGAGCCTTATGGAACTCTAGTATCTGCCTCCCAAGAGGATGCTCAGCCTCGAGTTTGGGATCTCTTCTCTGGAACGGAGATAGGAAGGTTGCGGGGTCATAGTGGGACGGTGAAGTGCATTCAGGTGGAAGACCATGTTTGCCTCACCGGGGGTGAGGATGGCAATGTGAGGTTATGGGACTTGAGACGAGTGGAGGACGATCACGATGGCTGGGGTGAAGGAGAACTCGTCAGTCTTAGTGAGGTCGCGGAAGAGGATGAGGAGGAGAGAGATCCAGAGTATTCAGACAAACCGACGGGTGTTAGGGATGGTGCAATTAGCGTGTCAGGAGACACTTCGGAGAAGGATGGCCCATGTGCGAGAGTGCTAGAGGGGCATTCGAAAGCTGTAACGGCCCTGTATTTCGAGGACGAATGTCTAGTAGGTCGAGCGTCTGGTTTGTGCCTTCCTGTGTACTGATTTCCCTCATTCAAGGTGACAGGCGCGTCTGACAAAACGCTACGCCAGTGGGATCTTACGACCGGGCAATGCGTCATGACTATGGACATCCTTTGGGCGATATCTCACCCGCCAAAGTCGCATCCTGGAGGTGCTTCCGGCAGTGACTATGGAGGGTCGTCTTCGTCTGCTGGTGCTTTTGCATTCCCGACCCCGCCATATGCTGATGGCAGCTGGGACATGTACGAAGATTTTGTAGGCGGGGTGCAGTTCTGGGGCCATGGTCTAGTGAGCGGTAGCGGAGACGGTGCAGTCAGGATGTGGGACAGTGCGTGGAGGTCTATCTATGCCTTCCTTCTACTGACTCACCACTCACCTTTAGTGCGGACTGGCCAAGCTCACCGGACTTTACTTGGACATACAGCTCCCGTCAGTTGTCTTCAATTCGATGAGATTCACATTGCGAGCGGGAGCCTTGACAAGACTATTCGCGTAAGTCTGCCACAGTTCTCCTCCGGGGGCTATTGTTGATGCTGGGATAGATTTGGGATCTTCGTACAGGTGGTATCTTCGAGACCATCCAGTATGACCATGCTGTGACTGGCCTGCAATTCGACACCCGGAAAGTAATTGCCGCAACTGGAGAGAATGGTGTTAAGGTGATGCTCCTGATGTCCCTTCGTTTTTGACACCAATTAACTCGTGTTCCCAGATTTATAACCGGACAAGTATGCAGCACTCGACATTGTTTACAAACGGACACACGAAACCCGTAGAAAGGCTCCGCTACATGGACAGATACCTAATAACTGGTGGACGCGACGCGGCGTTGAAGATCTGGTCACTTTAGAGCAACTAGCTATACTCAAGTCTTGTCATCTTTATTTGCTTTCGTATTACAGCCACTAACTTACCCAAGAATTGTCGCAATGCATACATAAACCATCATAAACCATCTTGTACATTACACGAACGTGATTTCAGTTAATAGGCGGGCCTTGCTTCATCCCACTCTAGAGTCAAGCTGGCATTGGACGCGTCGCAATCCTAAGGGACATCGCGATCACGTTATGCGAAACGCGTCCATCACATGATCAGAGTCTCCTTGAACTTGACGATTCAAGTGGTCATTCAGAGAACTTGACTCAACGTGCCCTGCTCATTGTTTTTACTTTCTCTTGGACGAGGCATAGTGTTAGTTTGTGGATGGTTATGCCCAATACTCCACGTCGACAAGAAGGAGCCAGGAAGGCGGGATTATCGAAGCACGGTAGTCGGGCCAGGGAGATCATACCTGACAGCGAGGAAGAGCGGCAGTGTGTTCTTACCCTCCTTCGTCAGGCTACCAATAACCTCACTAATGTTTTGAACCAGGAAGGTGTCTATCTCCACCGAAATTATTGAAATATCTTCGGACGAAGAGGATACGTATGTCGCTCCATTCAAACAACGTGATTTACTACCGCTTAGGCTGACTTCCGCGGTTTTACATAGACTAAATGAGGATACACCTTTGTGCGACGCCGTATTGTCAATGCCGGGTTGCTGGCCGACCAACGACAGACTTGACAAGCAGGGTCCCTCTGGCCGTAGACTGGGAAAACAAGAGTTAGTGAAGAAGATTTCAGTCATCGAACTCCGTTTTTGATACGCGCTATGTCAGTCTCGGCCAAAATGCTCAGGCGAAAGATGTCAAAGCCACACCAAGAAAACTTTACCGCGCCCGCAGGATCGTCGAGAGCTCAGGTTCCGAAGACAGCGACGCCGAAAGGAAGGTACAAGCCAATCGGGAAATCATGGAGCTTTCTGATAGCACTCCTGAACGGCCAATTCCAAGGAAAGGCACACCTAAACGCGTAAAAGACAGGGCAGCCGCACAGGTAGAGAGGTCACTCTATTCGGATGAAGAGAGTGCCTCTGACGATGACGGTGCTATCTTAACTTTGTGAGTGACCTACAACCTGTCATTTCGATAGCTTATAAATGCGCAGGGACGAGCCAAGAACCGCTCGCAAACCACTGCGTCTACCAAGTCTTACTCAAGGTCGAGCTAAGATGCCAGAAAGTACCATCCCTGGAAATAAGAGGCTTCAGGATTTGTTCAATGACTCTGAGGGACTTATCACTTTAGACCCGCGTCCCACTCCGGTCGGCACACCGACTCGTCGAAAAATGCCCGCTACGCCCTCGACGCCTCTTTCAACAAGCAAGGCTGGAACGAAACCTAAGCAGGCGCCTGGCACTGGAAAGAAAGCCCAGGCAGCCGCTGAACAAGCGCGGCGGCAGATGTACGCTCAGCAAATTTTTGACGAGCTTAACAGCAGCGTCTTCAAAAATGGACTGCCGAAAGACACAAAACTTAACTGGAGCAAGCGGTTGTTGACTACAGCTGGTAAAGCTAGATGGCATCGGTAAAGTTCTAATTGTGTAGTCAGACTTACCGCTCAATCTTTGCTGGCCAGATCTAGAGAAGGTGTTCAGACGACGGAAATAGAACTCGCTGAGAAGATTTTGGATTGTGATGGTTAGTTCTCTCCTACCGCCTGTCTTCATGTGCCATGTGAAGTTGCCTCCTACAGAGAGAATACGAAATACTCTGTCACATGAAATGTGTCATTTGGCATCTTGGATAATAGACGCTGACCCGAAGGAGGGTCACGGAAGGCTTTGGAAAGCCTGGTGAGTGGGTTCCGTACTTGATAGCGTAGATTTAACCGTCCTCTTGCACATCTAGGACTTCAAAAGTTATGCACAGGTGTCCTGAGATTGAAATCACAGTAAGTAGAAAGCCAGCAAGTGTGAATGCTCACCATTAATTTTATTGTATAGACCCGACACGACTACGAAATATCTTACACGTATGAATGGAGTGAGTACCTTCGATATACTTCCCTTCTACTTCTGAACATCTCGCTTTCACCAGAATGCATGAAGTGCGCAAAGATGTAAGCCACCTCTTGGCAGCTATTGGGCAACGGTCTAAAACATCTTTGGCAGCTATGGGCGGTTCAGCAAATCAATTCGTGTCGATGAATGTGGTGAGTGCATGTGTATTACTACTTACGCATCCAAGTCTAAAACCAAACCGTTTTCCAGTCTGCGGGGCATGTAAGGAAGGAAGACTTACCCCTCTCTTCGCCACAAGGGCACCGAAGACGCCGAAGACACCTAAGTCTAGCCGAATGGCGTCGACGAAACCTCAAGGTAATTATCCTCAACGCGAATTTCACGTTGATTTCACTTACCTGCCACAATTATAGACTCACCACACTCACTCCCTCGACCGGCTGCTGTAATGCGTACCGAGTCAGATTCAAACGACTCTGAACACATCGTCTATACGATCCACGACTCAGGTTCAGACCCTGACTCTGACCTCGCTGTTCTTACGACGGCCATGGGGTCTGTAACGTTGATCGCTTCGGAAAAGTCTTGAACTGTTACTTGAACTCACTGACGTTGTGAATTGACTAGTTTTGGGATATCTTGGAGTTGCATCGGCCTACTACCATCTAATCTTACATACCTTACATTTCGTTATACCTATTACCTCCCATGTACATACCCGTCTGTAATTGTAGTCTTCATTGGAGTATATCGTCCAAGCGTCTTGAGCTAGAGAATGATATTTTGATACGAGGATTATGGTATACGACATAGGAATACAACAGGGTATTGGAAAAAACTGGCTATACAGTAAGTCACTGACGATGGTAATACATGATGTAGGCGGACTGGAAGGACATCTACCGCCTGGATGTGTAAGATAGAATACAATCTTTTCAAGCAGTGTATTTCCCAACAATGAGCGGCAGCTGCGTGCCCAACTCCCACTTATTAGTGATGTATGGCCTTGTAAGGATCGCGTTGAACTTGGAGATCTCCGCGGCTGGGCTGAAAACGAACTGGGGTAGCATCGTCGCTAGAAAGGCTTTCATTTCATTGACGCTGAACTTATATCCCAGACACGAGTGGGGTCCCATCCCGAAGGTCATCATGTTCCCGAGACCTGGATGAGCTGGTGAACGCGCACTCGATGGTAGGGATGTCCAGCGATCAGGACTATTGGTGGAAAAAACATGAGTGTGTCACGTAAGGAAAAGAAAAGAAACGAAGGATCTCACTTGAATTCCAAGGCATCACTCCCCCAGATTTCCGTGGAAAGATTGAGCCCCTCGATGGGGATGTGGATGTAGCTGCCCTTGCGTATGCTGATGAAACCTCCCGCTTCAACCACCGTGCCGTCCTGGAGGACCACAGGGTGGGAGACGGGGATCTGATCGTCGGCGGTGGCAACACGGATCGTAGCGTGTACCGGGGGACACAGTCGCAAAGTCTCGCGGACCACGGCGTCTAGGTATGGTGATGCCTCGATTTCGTCCCAGACTTCGTGGATACAGTTTGAGCTGCTGTAGGTCGGCGGCGGAGTAGCTCGGGTGGAATCTCGCTCGTCGGGGGTTTCGTCATCTGCTGGTGAAGGAGCGGCGCTGGCAATGGAGAGGATTTCGTTGCGAAGGCGCGTTTGTATTTCAGGATTTAAGGAAAGGAAGTGCAGGCACCAGGCCATGGCCAACGAGACGGAGTCAGAACCGGCGAGAAGGAATGTCGAACACTGATCCAGTAGTTCGGCATCTGACAACCGCTTGGAGGGGTCGGTGGAAAGGTTTGCTTTGACTGCCAGGTCGAATTCGATTAGACTGGTGCAGTAGAAGAAAGTAAAGAAAACGGACGAAGGAGACTGAGAATGTCTTTCTGTTGGCTTTCCTTCTTCGAGGTTTCTGCCATTACATCTGCCTTTTTGGCTGCAACGAGCTTTTTGCCTGCTTTTGCGATGATGCGGAGGCTCTCGTTGGTGACTTTGGTTCCATTGTCGGGCTAAGACGCAGAAACCGTAAATTACTATTGTTCAATGGTTACGTCGCGCGATGAAGACTCACCCAAAGACTCCTAATGATCGGGAAATATAACTCCAGGACACCCCTCAAGCGAGGTCCCTTGTCAGCAACGTCGAACATACGCCTATAAGCTCCGTAGACCTCTTCCGACTCATCTTCCAACGCTTTGAAGTTATAATCGAAACCGGCCAGGCCAATCACGTCGAACGAGGCACGGGAAGTCCAATGGGCGACATCGATAGTCACACCTTTGAACTGTTCACCAGCAGGTGCAACCGCGGCATATGCAGGAGGAGGGTCGGTTGGGTGAGTGTCGGTATCGACGAAGGGTTCGGATATGAGGGCTTCCCAACGATCACAGAGCTGCCGGGCCTTTTGCAAGAATACTGGGTTAATCGCTTTGATGGATTGGAGAGTGAACGCAGGGCCGATGAGTCGACGCTAGATATCCGGTGGTTTAACAGGAGATCGTGGTGCCTACAATAGCACGTACCTGAAATTTGTGTTCATTGCCTTCCATAGAGAAAATACCTATTACAGGTTCCCGTGAGTAAAGATTTACTTGATAACATGGGCTGGACTCACCGCGACCAATCAGCCTAGCAAGTAGAGCCCGGGTCTGCCATGGCTTTTCATATGTCGTGGAGTTGAGGACATAAGATATGACGCGAAAATCGAAAGACATCATGCGGTAATCGTGCTGTGAAGATAAATACGGATTACGCATCGCTGAGTGGAATGCAGATAGAAACGTACCTTTCCGAAACCGTGGAATCGGAAAGTCTTTCCAAAGTCTTTCTGCCAATCTTCATGCGTTTTGGGAGTCTTAGCGGGACTGGAAAATAGCAGATTGGGATTGAGCAAACATGCGCCACCGCATGTGTTGGACGAACGCACTCCATTATTTCCTGGAAATGATTCTGCAATGCCGAGGCTTTGGGTCCAGGTAGATGTCTCAAGGGATCGAAGAGGGGCATGACAAGAACCATGTTGAGGAACCCAACAACGCCTCGAGCTAGCAAAAGCACGAGGCATACTCCTGACACCTTGAGGCCAACGGTGAGGACGGTGGCCATCATGTTCAATGGAGACATTTGGTGGGCTGTGAATGTGATGTGGGCGGTCGAGAGGGTAGACACGAACACGGTCGACCTGGGGGTTTAAAACAGATCATTTCCACAGGTGCAGGGTCTCTAAGAAGCATAAGGGCAGACTAGCAGACCCAAATGCGGTATGGCTACAGCCTAACCCGATCAGGATTGAAAGGGAATCCTTAATTAGGAAAGGCGGTGCGCCATTCCATTTCGTTGCTTGCCTCGTATTCAGGAATACCTTATTCCTCATCACAGCCCGCCTAGCTCAATCGGATAGAGCGTCAGACTCTTACGGCGGGTTGATCCCAGTGATCTGAAGGCTGCGAGTTCGACCCTCGCGGTGGGCTACTACGTGTATTTTTGCTGAGTATTCGATCATTTTGCCTTGAAAGCCTTAATCTTCTCGTGTCCCAAAAAAATGGACTCAGCGACCGCCGAATAGTCTTTCTCTGCTCCCAAGCCTTCTTCACGCACTCTTGTACCTGCGCCACGCAAGGCCCTGCACTGCAGTAAGCAAGGAGTCGGAGCTTGAACCTTAAACATCACTTGTGTACAGTTTACATAAGCGGCTCCTCGCTCGATCTCACTAACCATAATTCCGTCGCCAAAAATCGCCGTAGCCAACGCAAGCTTTTCGGGCACAGTGAGTGTCAATTGCTGCTGCTGTTTTTCGTAGTCTAAGTCCCTATCGAAAACTAGGCTCCTCAAGACACCCATATCCCAAAATGACACACGACGCTGTTTGGTTCTCTCGCCCCAGAAAATTCGGAAAGGGTAGTCGCCAGTGGTGAGTAGATTCGGTTTGGCGTATTGCGGGACCATGGGGAACGTATACGCATTTGGTGGAATCATGACTGACGATGGACGTCTGAACCTGGGAATTTAGCCGACTCTGCTCCCACCAGGCTGGTCTCGTCCGCAAATACGGTCTTGACCTCTGCCGTCAATGCTTCCGTGAAAAGTCTTCTGCCATCGGTTTCACCAAGGTGAGCGTATGGAGCGTTTGTGGAGGAGTGCTACCGACTAACGTTTCGTCTTCCAGAACCGATGAACAAATCTGACTTGCATTTCATTTCACGTCGCATTTTTATCTAATCGCATAGAAAATCCTCCCTGTATGGAAATTATGCTATGCCAACAAGATATCACTTTTGGGAGCTATGATTACCACCCATGTCGCGCGAATTCTAAGCTTTACACCTGTTGCCCAACCGCCGTCGCCAGACCTTCACGCTTCGAAGGCGATGTGCGCTATGATGTTCTCGTTCGTATCCTGTCGCGTAGAGAGACGTGTTCAATGAATGATGGCTATACATATATACCAATTGACTCGTCTCAGCGAACCATGACGGCCACGAACACTACACGTCGATGGTCAGATGGTCAACTGCTTGCCGTTCGGGTGAAGTCTTCAGTTCCCGAACTCCAATATACGGGACACCATAAATCCGCAGATCTGATTATTGAATGACTTTATACAGCTTGGGGTTGAATAACTACAGAATGACAGACAAATAGTGCTGCAACGAGGATACTATTGCACAGACAACCGAGTTAGGGGTGATTGAGAAATAACCTGTACAAATGGGTAGAGGGCAAATAAGAAGTTGTTGGGACAGAAAGCAGGAAAAGCAATGGGGTGCGAATATGCCGGTTGCAAAATACAATGCGGGGAGAAGGCGTGTGTGGTATGGAATATAGATTCACGGTGTGGAAGCCGAGGTGTTAGATAGTACGGTTTGGGGAAGTATACGAGCGCGACGGAACGACAATTCAAAAGGTCATTTGTAAGGTAGTTTTGGAGGTATCGGACGCAAGACGCATCAGGTGATTAAAAAGAACATAAGTCCATGGTGGTTTCGAAAAGACGGTGGGGAAGGGCATGGGTGGGATGTTCTTGTCGTTCGATCACATTCAATAACCGAAGGCCGACCTCTGCTGGTAGGGGTCATTGAGGGAAGCCGAGAGCCCTGCACTGCTGAAAGGACTAGCAAACGAGGCACCGGAGAACCCGCCTCCGTGGGAATGTGTCGAGGATAGGCCCTGGTTGTGGCTGGAATTACCCTGCAAAACATATCCATCAATCGACTGCGGTTGCATCCCATGAATGAGGGAACCAGCGAGATGAGCCTGGCCGAATGAAGCCTGAGCCTGGGGCATCGAGTAGATACCATTCTGTGCACCATAGGCATCGATCAAAGGGTTGGATTGGTGAGGAGAGGGAGGCATGTGACGACCGCTGCCGCCGCCGCCATGATGGCCATGAGGAGCGCCCATCCCTTGATTGCCGATTGCAACGTTGCCCATGCCAGGTTGGCTGTGATAGCTTCCGTAGTGGTCCATCTGCTCACGCTGCAACTTGTTCTGGATCCGCTTGCCGTATGGTGTGTTCCGGATCAAAGGAAGAATGGGGCGGATGCCTTCCACCAAAAGTGCGCGTTGTGCGGGTTCAGCATAATCCAGCGCGGTCTGCATATCAATCGATACAATCAACATCACGTCGCAGGAAAGGTAATCGCAAACGAACCTGCACACAGTAGTTGCCGTATGAGTCGCGGAGCAGCTTCTCCAAACGTGTACGGTTCAGTAGCTCCTCGATAAGCATCTTGCGTGTGCTATGTTCTGCGACACGAACACACTGGATAGATAGATGATCAGATGAAGATAGAAGTGAAACACGGATCCAGGAACAAACCTTCTCAATGACATTGGAGCTGAACTTCTGGACAGAAAGCGCACAAACGTTCCCAGCGAATTGACGAATCACAGCGTCGCTGAAGCGGTTATCGTTCAAGTCAAGAATGTATTGAACAACCTGAATAGAACCGTCAGCTGATGTTCAGATGAAACGGAAAGACTCCATACATAGTTGCCATATGGATCCTGGACAAGAGTGAGGGCATTGTACGTGATCTCAGTCACCAATTGGACGCGTTGGTGATCCGAGGCATGATCAATACACCTCTGTAAGACGCAGCATCCATGGCGATGGGTGGCGACTTCAACACAGTTGGCAGCAACAGCATTATAAATGAACTTCACAAAGTGGGTGATGAGTAAAGAATGGCGCAAGAAGTCTCAATGGCAAATATACCTGGTTATCCTCCGGGGCCAACTTGTTCAGACACTTTTGAATGACGTGGTTTCCGTTCAGATCCTTGATAAGCACAACAACATGAAGGCTGAGCGCGACAATGATAGAATGTATCTGAGCATTGTATCTATGATCAGCCTGATTTCCCCGCCGTAAGTATGAGATAAGGGACAGCATGGATAACTGTTGAATGAACTCGCCTGTCTCCGTGTGGAAAGGAAGTCCACCATCTTCTGGACTGCGCGCGTGCCATGCATGTTCAAAGAGATGTTGACCAGGTCCTGAGCTACGGATTCGCAAATAACATTACGCTGCTCATCAGTCGAAAACTCCAACAGCTTCTGGCACAGGTAATTGCCAAAAGGATCTGGTTCACCGCATGAGGTGGTTTGTAAGAATCGAGCGAAGAAGTACATACCGGTCATGAGTTCTGCGAAGTGGCCGAAGGTCTCGCGGAAAATCATATCACGATGCTCTGGAATACCTTCCTCCAACTTCTTCTGCAGATAACGACAACCATGCTGATCTTTACAAAGAGCCGGAATTTCACCCTGTAGATCCTCCAAACGTGTGCCTGCGAAGCGGTTGACTTGGAAGGGTGTCAGTCCGACAAACTTCACAGGGCCAACAAATAACATACATTCTCGATCGACGTCACCCCGCTTGTGCTTAGGTCCATGCAGCCCGTTCATTTTGTTGTCTGCAGCGCCAGGGTTCATCCTGCCAGGTAGTCCCAAGCCATAGCGAGAGCCGTTGTGGTGGTACAGTGCCGTAGAACCGCTGGTGCCATTGGCAGGCGCGCTAGTGGCACCGCCACGGCCGTTCGCTTCATACCCGTAACCGTCGTACCGGTTGCCGTCGCCGCCATTAATACCATACACAGAATCCAAGTCATACTGCTGCTGACAAATGATGAGTAGGAGGATTTAGCACCGTATGATAGATACACACCTCGTCGAGCGCATCATGCTGAATAGAGCTGAAAGTGAGGGAACCGTTCTCGTATGACTGTTGATTGAGTCGCGACAGAGATGACTGCAAGTCATTCGGACTACCTGAGGCGTCACCCAGTTGATGACCTCCCAGCCGCGCACTCAAAGAATGCGTATCAGGAGTATGAGGGCTTCCTTGAGACTTGATGTGAAGCGGATTTCCAGGAACGCCGCCAAGAGGAGTGCCGGGTACAGAACGAGTCGCGCTACCCATGTTATCGAGCAGGCTTGGGGGAGAACCACGGCGTGACACAGGAGTGTGGACATGAGAGTGGTTGGAACCTTGAGATAGCTGCTGGATGAGCGGTGTAGCAGAGGCCGAGACGGTGTTTCCATGCTTGCCCGCGGGATGATCGTTGGTGGGAGCGGATAGAGTCAAGTTCGGGTTCGTCACGGTTCTCCTGTCCGAGCGAGAGCCAAGGCCATCTGGTGCACGGGGACCTCCGATGAACTGAGGCCATTCCGACGACGACTTTTCTCGAGATTCCAGAGCGCGGAATTGGGAACGAGGAGAAGTTTGAGAGATGTGAGCGAGATCCAGAGCAGCCGAGGATGTTGACACCTTGCACGGTTTTAGAACATGTCAAGGATGAGATATTGGCCGTCTTACCTTGCTGCTAGGATATGAACTGTGATACTTGTCGTCGTCCGAAGTGGGGAGGTTTCTCATAGCGTCTACATGATAATCAGCTTGGAACCACCTGCGAATATTTGAAAGGCACGCACTGTGCATTTCCTGATCCAGCTGCTCATCCAACATCATGCCAGGGTTATAAGCACTGGCATACCGAGCTGCTTGATCTTCCCCGTAGCGCGAGTTGCTCCTCATCAGAATAGAAGCCGACACTTGGCCAGGTACGGGGGAAGCCCTAGTCGAACGCTCGCCCGCCATGGACAATCCTTGAAGGTGGCCGGCCAGTTCTTCGTCGTGGCTGCTTGCGGACGTTCGGCGACTGGCAGGCATGCTCTTGGCGCCAGCGGGGCGAGAAAAGCCT
The DNA here is from genome assembly GCA_014905825.1 of Lyophyllum atratum. NCBI lineage: Eukaryota > Fungi > Basidiomycota > Agaricomycetes > Agaricales > Lyophyllaceae > Lyophyllum > Lyophyllum atratum. Next base: position 574,641 of record JACGCN010000025.1, on the reverse strand, counting down.
TGACCGTTCGTCACAGCAGGGGTGGGCATATCCGGAGACAGGTTGACCGAGGGAGCATAGGTGACTGACTTTCTCTTGTCTGCAGCGGACCCGACAGCTCTAGAGAGCGACTCTGCATCAACTGGGAGCTGACCACGTCCCATCCGCGCGTTGGGGTGAGCCTCGCCGTTTAAGACAGCATTGACGCGAGGGGGAGTGGTGGGAGCGGAGACTGCCAAATGTTGCATGCCCCCATTGCCGTTTGGTGCGTTCGGATCATAAGGAATGCTCAACAGCTCCTGTGCCTGTTGTTGCTCCAAAGCCCGCATCTGGTCTTCAAATATCTTACGCTGAATAAGACGCTGACGTTCGTGCTCGAGGCGCTTGAGCTCCACGCGCTTTAAGCAGACTATGAGTACGAGCCATTCCAGACAAAGAGGCAGCGTTAACTCACAGCGGACATATCGGGCATATTACTTCCTAACCTCGCAGCCTAGCTTGGTAATAAGTCGGCTGTGTGAAAAGACGAGTGAAGCGACTCACAGAGTCCGCTAAGTCCAGGAAGGCGGGTGGACTTTGCTTTCTCTCGTTAGAAGAAGGATGGTGATTATTAGTAGAAATAGAGTTTTCCAGAGTGGTATTCATTTTGGAGGTGACAAGCTATGCCAAGACGGTGAACGACAGAAAAATGGTTTGGGCAGGAATAGAAAAAGCGGAGCGTAGTTGCACAAGGGTAAGCCTAGAGATTAGGATGGTCAAAGAAGATACATGGCAAGTTGCAGAGCCACCATCACCGACTCACCTCGAAGCTGATTTTGAGCCCGTCTAAAAGGGCTGTTGTTACAATGAGGCTGATGGCTGCAAAGAGTCAGGCGACGTCGACGAGCTGGACAACGGTGAGCTAACCCTTTTATTACTCCAGTCTTGAGGAGAGGAACGGGAGGGGAATGTTGGACGATTTGAGCCTTGGGCGAAATATATGGGTCACTGAGAGCACGCTAGCCGTTGGTCCCTGAACTCTAAACATCGGCAATGCCCTTCAAATTTTCAGATCCCGGTCCCTGTCTCGTCCAACCCTTGAAAATATTTTACCACTTCACATCCTCTCACATGCACTACCCGTCGCTGCTGGCGCAAGCGAGAGTGCCGATCCTTTGTTCCAACTAATCCACCCATCTTGTGTCATTTTCACCTGACGCCGTCAGGGTTTCAATCACTTCAGCGTCAACATTGACCATTTGCTGGCCAGGCAACCCTGCACACACATCTATGCTCTTGCTAATGTCAAGGGACGGGAGCCGTCGTTGCTACGACGGAGACTCTATGATAAGTCAACAGAGTCTCCACATAATAATGGCAAAGAAGCGCTTCTACATATAGCCAAACCATCAATTCCTGAATCTAGGCCCAGCCCGCGTCTGAATCTTGGTGCTTAGCCGCGCCTTGACACTGCTCCGTGCTTTCTGACCCGCTAGACTGGCCTTCTAAACACGTCTTGGAGCGGCTCTCTGCAAAAACTGGGCCCGCCGTAATTATAGCTTGTGTACGTACAATCAAGTATTTAAAATTATGATCGTCGTTCACAACGACAGGGGTTGATGTCGAATCTGATGGCATTATTCATGGACACACATCCGGAACGTACGGCGAGCTCAGTCGCGTTGCGTCTCGCTGTTTTCACGACTCGCGCAGAGTTTGCGCAGAGTTGATGTTGTCAAGAATTTCGGTGACGAGTTATGGATGTCATGTCGTAAGTCTAGGTATTAAATGGCGGCGAAATGTAGCCTTAGTTCAATAAATTATCGGACAGGTGTAAAGGGGACTGGCGGCGTCCCATGCGCCAGTGGAGGGTTCTCTTCATCCAACTTTTCTTCACCGCCATTCACTGCCTGGACAGGGTCGAACTTGCAACCTTCCCCTACGCCCGCGAACTGAGACACGTCAGATATTGTCTTTCGATCTTCTTCATCCTCGTCACCATCTCGCTGGTCGGGCTGCTCGGAACTCGGCGGAACCGCCATTGTTGCCTGACGCTCTTCGGGTTCCTGGTTTTCTTCTAAATTGTCCGTACTACTCTTTACCGATATTCGGCTACTCGATGGGTAGCGCCCACGAAAGAAGTCGGTTAGGGGAGAGAAAGCCAGGAATGGCCGTGCTTTCTTCGACGCGTCCGAGGCAGCCGCTGTGGGTGTCGTAGACCCACTAGCCGGGGGCGTGCCGCCATCTGGGCTTGCTGCTTCAGACGCTTTGGGAGTGGTGGAATTCGAATGAACAGGAGAATCTGGCCGCGAAGATGACCCCAACTCCGAGGTCAATGATAATGGAGAGTCTAGTGGTCGGGATTGGCTAATGGACAAGTTAGAAATGCAATACAAGGGGTGGCGAACACCTACTGGAGGCGCGCTCCTTCGCCGTTGGTCAAAGTAAGAAGCAGATTCTTGATATTTGGGAGGGTGTGTCGCATGTCCAATGCACGAAGGTCACGGTCAGCCATGAGCTGGAAGAGATCGAGATTTAGTTGGTAGATGCATCGTGTGCTCTTGAACTAACCAGTTCGATGTCCTTGTTAAGTAAGAATACCCCATACTCGAAGCGGTATGTATCAACTCCTTTAGAGTACAAAGGAAACCTGGATTTGGAATTAGGGTCAATTCATGGCAGGACGTAGTTGGAGTGTCACTCGCATACGAGGTCCAACCATGGCAGAGATGTTGTCTCGAATCAGACTTCGACTGCCAATGCATGTCACTGGATAGACAAGGCCTTTACCAAGATATGCTGCTAAGAGCTGCACAACTTGGGCAGCATATCCAAGGGCGGTAGCCACGGCGTCTTCGGTGACGTCTTTATGTGATGGCAGTGTTAATGGTGGCGCAGGATCAGCTGATGACAGGGGTATCGGTAGAGGAACATCCAGGATGGTATAAAGAAGGTCAGGTGGTGAGAGGAGCTCGATGGGGTAAATGGAGGAGAGAATTGTAAGGAGCGTGGTGCGAGTGGGGCCAAACAGAGCGCGAAGAGTCGAATGTCGAGCTCTTTGGTACGAATTCTGGATTAGTAGAGGTTGTAGTGCAGTGGATGCGGTGACGAACCGCTCCTGGATAATTACTTCGTCCACCTGATATTGAGACTCGGTGTCCTGCTGAAGCTGCTCCCGTGCTAACTCCAACAATTGCTTCCGTTGTCTGAGGCTCTTGAGTCGAACTTGGATTTGATTACACACTAGATCAATTGGGGTGTCAGCATTACAGGCATGACGCAAAAATGAATCGCCACACGTTCGTTAGACTCCTCCACCACTTTCTGGTGATTGGCTACTAGCTCCTCCAGACGAGCTTCACGCTCCGAGACTTCGCGGCGCTTCAGTGATTAAGTTTGAGACTAAACCAAGAAAATAAAATAACAGAGGGGAAAGGGTAGAAGAAGAGACCGGTACGGCAAAGGAATTTTTCAAGGCAGAGATGGAGCGTACCTTTGTGAAGGTGGTGTCAGACACTAAAACTTTGTCTATTCCTCGGACAACATCAGATAGCGAGCCCTCGTTATCCAAGATGCAGGACTGTAGAGTCACGAGGCTAAAGTGGATCAAAAATCAGGTTTTGGTATCACAAGGAAAAAACCTACTCCAAAAGGTCCTGCCATCCAGCGGTCTTTGACGTCTCTTGTGGAGAGAAGCGTGTTACTGCGGCACCACCGCGATGCCGTCGACGTGAGAGCGTAACTGCATCATCACTTGGACCCGTGAGTCCTGCAGTGGCTGGGGGCGTAGGCACATCATGTTGAATTCTTTTGACACCAGGCTCTGGGTCCGAGGCGTATCCCCCAGACGGAGAGAGAGGGCGTCGGGGAGATGGTGGATGTGCAGGTAGATAGAACGTTCCTCCGGGAGGTGAGAGCGTGATTAGCAGCGAATTAGATGGTAGCTGAGAGGACTAAACTACCCTCTTGAGCATGCCCACCGATGACATAAAGCAAAAGGCAGAACACGCACAGTTTCAGATATGGGAACCAAGTCTCTGAGATCAACGTTCCGCTCTTCCAAAATCTTCCATTGCAAACCAGGATCTTCACCTGTCACTACTTCCTTCTCCTTCCCTTTCCCTGACACGCTCTCCCTCCACCCTGGACCAACTCTCCCCCAGACTTCGATCTTCATCTTATGTCCACTGTAGTCAATTCCCTCAGCAAAATCATTGGAACGGGTGTCGATTGCGAAACATGGGTGAGTTGACGGCCGATGGATGGGCGAAAAATAATCAGGTGTGAGTGCTTCGGACTGAGTCGGGGACGATTTCTGTAATGAAGGCGAAGAAGTCAATTGCGGTGGGCGTTTGACTTCCCCACTCGGCCGAAGAATAGATGTTGAAGCGGATTTGCTATGAGAAGAGACTTTTGGCGGAAGGCGTGGCGAAGCCGCGGAATCACGTCGAACCTTAGCCTTAGGTCTGTCAGAGGGTGTCAGAGGCGACGAATTACGAGCTGGATTGATTTCAACGGCTTTCGGGGATGAGGGTTTCCCTCGGAAGGTAGACGAATTCAGAGGCGAGGTTGGTGGTGGGGTACGGTGTGATTGTGAATCCGGTGGGAGTGGAGGCTGTGGGATGGAGATAGCAAGGAAGGTTTCTACTAGCCGGGACTGTATCACTTTTTCAAGTCCTGTCTGCGAGTTGTCAGGCGAAACAACGCTGAACGATGATGCCACTGTAGAAGCCGAGCCAAGAAACGATGAGGTCGACTGTGGTAGTCCAGAAATATAAGAACCTGCAGAAGATGCCATGGAGCTAGTACGCGCCCGATGAGGTCTGATGACAGTTACAGACCCAGACGCAGGGTGGTGCCGAGTATCACCTCCTTCTGAGGGAAAGCTCACTCGAGGACCAGACGTTCTCCTTCCTCGCTCCGCCATCGTCCCGCCAGGAAGTCCCTCCTCTCGCGGACCATCTTCCGAGCGAATACTCCGGTGCGTGGTCACAGAATTCGATGATATTCGACGGCTACGTTTCCGCTGCATCGCGACATCTAAGTCGTCGGATAAATGACCATGGCTCGTGAATTGGGACTGTTCCGCGGGTTGAGTCAAGGCTGAAGCAAAGGAATCTCGAGCTGGGAATGGTGTCAAATTCCGAATTTGAATGGCAGTTACATGTCGGATACGTCTCTACAATCAGGGTTTTGAGTTTCACTGAGCTGTTACATTGCGGAAGGGACCAACATCCATTAATGCCAACTCGTCGGACGCATCCCCTAGGGACTTATGGTCGCTCATCTAAAGGATTGCCGCGCTAGAGTAAGATAAACATGAATATTGTTGTGTTCAGCAACTCATCAGACGTACGACGGTGCGCTCAACCTCGTCGAGTCGTTCGGGGTTTCACAGCCGTCTCGGACCACAAGGAGGGTGAAAGGTGAAAGTGTATCGGGATTTATAGTCTCTGCTGTCTAGCTCGAGAAGTACCCAGACGGCCTGTGGAGACGTTATCAATGCTGGTGAGTATGCTGATGTTCTGTTAATGGTCGACGGTGTTTGTGATTGTGTTTCATCTGCACACGCGACTTGGCCCTTGACTTCAAGGAATGGCACCCAAACCTCGCCCTCGCAAAGCCTCCATCGTTGTAAAGGATGCTCCAGCTTCGGCCAAGAATGCTCAAAAGTCGTTAATGCTCCCTCCGCCTGATCCACCAGTCCCACTTGCAATCTTGGAACCTGAAATGAATGCACTGTCCACCTGTTTGAAGGTACACTCAATTCCTCGAGACGTTCCCATATGGATAGCTCATCAATCTCTTTCAGAATGCAGCAGTCAAAACTGGACAGATATATGGCTTTTATGCTGACACCCGCAGACTGTACGTGCTTTGCAAACGCTAGAAGAGGCGATCTCATACTGTTATCGCGTTATAGAGGAATTGAGAACCACGCCCCAAAACCACCTCGTTCATTGACAGCGTCTTTAGGCCGTGAAGTAGAGAAATACGACCAGATAGTGGACGCTATGGAATCCCACTTAGTAAGCCTTGCAGCTCTTCTCCATGCTAACCAAGGTGAACTAATCGCGTACAGCTCCGGGCTATCGCTGCGCTCCAACGAGACTTGCACCGTGAGGAGAAGCGTCTAAAGCTCGCAGAGGAAGCTGCAGTGGCAACTAGGACGCGTTCGAAGTCGACCTCATTATCTCCAACATCAACTCGGATCTCGCTCCCCGCTGTTCCCGATGTCTCTGAGGGGGATGCTGCATCGCCACCTACACAAAATGTCCCAGTGCCGACTCCAACAAACTCGCCCCCAGCCCCTGCCTCTGCAGCGCCAGGGCCCGGACGCCGTCCATCTGCTATCTCTATCTCGTCCCTACATCGTCCAGCCTTCCCCCTCAAGCTCGATCTCTCGTCGACAACACTCCGTATCACTCCTGAAGAAGCCTCGATGTTTAGCAGTGGTTTAGCCTCTCCTGTTACCCTTGCCCCAAAATCAGCTCGGGCAATAGGTCCCACCGAATTTCATCCAGATATAATGGCGGCTTTCGCGTCAACCACTCAACCCATAGACCTCACAATGGATACAGATGGTGGCGACGTGAAAATGGCAATGGATAATGTGGGCGGCACAGCAGAAAAACCTATCGAGCTAGATTTGGAAGGCATGGACATCGACATGGCCATGACTGATCTTTTTGGGGACCCTGGTGATACGAGTTCAAACGATGCGAATAGCAACATGGACGGCCTCTTCTCCCCAATTGTTATAGAGCCTGATCCACGCGGGGCCGAGGACACTGGGAAATCTATGAAAGCGGAGCCTTTCCTTGAGACTCTTGGTCAAACTAGTAACGACGATGATATATTTTCATCCTTGGATGTTCAAAGCGATACAAACCAGTTTCAGGAACTGAAACATGCATCATCTGCGTCTCGTTCTGCACCCTCCCCAGCATCCTTGATGGCTAGTTTTGAGTCTGCCTCGCAACTCCAAGCCATGGAACCATTGCCGTCAAGTAATTTGTCGGGAACCGAGGCTCCATTTGATATCAGTACACTTGACCTCTCCAATCTCAGCCCAAGCTTCTTCGAGGGCACTTCGGAGACTGACATGAACTTCTCAATGGACATGGACCAATTTTTGGCGACGGTCAATGAAGGGAAGGAAGATGGAGAAGGAAAGAAAATGGATCCGGAGCTCAACTAATTTACTGAATTCGGGGTTGAGCACATTCTCTCCCATCGCGCTTATCTCGGAATTCAGCCTGCTCACGTTCGAAATACAGAACAACGTGTAGGCTATCGTCCGTGTGTCCTCTGTCCATACGACTCGTTTCTTCCTAGAAGACGCACAGCGATGTTTGCTTTCCCGTTATAGCAAATGCGCATATGATTGAATTGTTCTTCGTCGGAGAGGTTGTGAAGATAGCATGGCCATCAATCGCGGCACTAGAATCTGTCAAAATGCCCTGGTGGTCAATCAACGTGCGACACATCGATCACACTTACCGTGGAGCTCGTGATGCATGCAGGCAACGATATCTACAGGTAACGCACCCGAGACACTTCGTGCCAGTATGCATGATCTATGTGCAGCATAGCTGTCGTGTCTATAAGAATAGCCAAGTCGCTTCCACAAGCTGCGCCAAGTAACACTTGGAACTTCCTCCTCCTAGCATGAAGACAGCAAGCATCGTCGGTCTCTTGTCACTCTCTGCCCCATGTGTCTATGGCTGGGGTGCCAGTGGCCATCAAGCCGTAGGGTATGTTGCGTCCACGCTACTTGCCGCGTACAATATGCTCAAGGATTGTGATACGACAGATACGTCGCTATGCAGGTGCATATTCTTGTCATCGTTGTAATCGGGCGCGTCAGAATAAACCATGCCCTATAGTTTCTAGCTCCTAAAGCCTTATCGTTCGTCCAATCATCCCTGGGGTCTACATATTCCCAGTCACTCGGACCAGCAGCAACGGTGACTATAAACAAGTACTGTCCGAAGACGTCACTCTCTGACATATAGACCTGCCACTTTGATAGTGGGCCGATGAGATCAAATCGAACTCTGCTTACGCATGGTATGTTGATGGTAGATTGTCTTCCATCTATATTTAGCTAAGAACACCCTCAGGGCCTCGGAGCTTCACTACGTAGACGCGGAAGGTTCGTCTCTATTTATCCAGTCCTAGCGAGGTCCCGCGTGGTGACATGCGGTCTGGACAAACCAGATAATCCTCCGACTTCTTGCTCCGTCTCGGAAACGCGCGACTGCGCCAGTGGAAAATGCATCCGTGAGCCTTCCTTCAATCATTTGGTACCTCTAGTAGTGACTTAGATCACTCCCAGTTACGGCCATCTCGAACTACACGAGCCGCGTAGTTGACACTGGCCTCTCAACAACCCAGCGTCAAGAGGCTCTCAAGTTTTTAGGTATGTCTGCAGCTTTCTTCATATCCTTAGACTGAATTAACACTGCATCCCGCCAGACCATGTACATCGTTTCATCATCTGCATATCGCCATGTAGGGACTAACCTTTTTTCGTAGTTCATCGGTGATATCGGACAACCCCTTCATGTCGAAGCCAAATCCGTTGGCGGAAACAGCATCAGCGTCAAGTGCAGTGGTTCCACCACAAACCTGCACTCTGTCAGTCGATAGCTTCATTTTTTGCCGCAATTTCCTGTTACTGACATCTGCCCATAGCTCTGGGGTAAGGTTTTCTCCAGAACATCAAGAATTTACACTCACATGGCTTACCCCCCAAGATTCTGGCATGATTAACAAACTTCTTGCCGCGAACTACGCTAACTCTGTCACCACATGGGCTAACACTCTTGCCACTCGCATCAAGGTAAGCCTGCTCGAGATTCATCGTGTTTGGAACTAAGCACTTCTTCAGACGGGAGCATATGCGTCGTCAGCGTCGTCGTGGATCTCTTGTTCTTCCACCACCGCGCCAGCCAGGAGGAGTATCTCAGACGACCTCTCTGGGTTCCTTGTGCCCCGTGCGATTACTCCTCTTCAGTGCCCTCTCGTGTGGGCCCAGGACTCCAATAAACTCGATTGCGTTAGTTCCGTCGCTTACGGAATGCTTGCTTTTGACTTACATTACACCATAGTCCTTGGTTTTCAGCTACACGACCGGAACCGACTTGTGCACCTCGAGCTATTACACCAATGCTGTCCCCGCCGTATGTTGCTTCCCTGATCGTTACCTGATACCTTTTTTTACATCCTATTTTCACCAGATCGAGACTCAGATCGCGAAGCAGGGTTACCGCCTGGCGGCATGGCTTAACGTGCTGTTTGACGGCAGCGTTAGCTTGCCATGAGGTGCTACGAGAATGAGGCGGTTGATGTTTTGAGCCTCAGTGATTATATACTCAATATGTGGTCTGTGAAACACTATGCGGGCTATATGGCTCGATGAATTATACAATTGTCAATGCTTGCCTCCCGGTACCTTGTATTTTCCTTGTACATATCTTTGGTGACTTCCGGTGTTCTTTAGGTACTCTTGATGCGGGCCGGAATTTAAGTTCGGCGACAGCATGGCTTCCTGCTGCTTCCTGTCATTCCACATGTTTCATTCAAAGGTCTTTAAAAAGGTCTTGGAGTGCTTTGCCGACGGCGATAGAAGATCTTCAGGCCGCCATGATTGACGCGTGGGCATTATATAGTACTTGGAGTCATATGCAGCAAATCCGACAAGTCTTGGCTATCTACCCTAACGTTGCTCACCGATGGCGGTTCGTAAGGTCGATATTCTGCTCCAGTTATGCCTGGGCCTGGTGCTGCTTCCGCTAGTCTTTGCGCAACTGAGCGCAGAAGAATTTGCTCCATTGCTATTAGGGCTCGCGGAACGGTCTCATGACACAGGTCTGGAAGCTAGGGTGCCCCTGATGACCGATGACCCTACCGTCGCTCCCTTGGTTGACCTCCAAGTGTTTGCACCACCAGTAGTCCCCAAGGGTGGTTCAGCTTGCACAGTGGAGCTTTTGAAGCATTCATTCGGAGATGGTTCATTCAACGCTCCTGCTGTTGTGCCTTATATTCCGCCAACCGCCCATGGGTGTGGAGAGGTGGGGAAATGGGCCGCTATCAGTCTAAACCTTTCAGTATATTCGTGAGTCGAGTTGGATCGTTCACGAAGAGACGCGTCTTTACTGGAATTCTTTACGATAGGATTGGAACTCAGTATGACCGCCTGAGTGTGCGTCGAAGGATTATCGCTTCGACTCACTAGAATATCAGCTAACATCAGGACTTCAGGCGGTATATCTGTCCCACGTAGAGAGTAGGTCGCTGATCACAGCTTTCTAAAGCAGAATGGGAAACTGAATTTTCATTTCAATTTTAGTCTGGCGTCACTCCAGCGCAGAGCCAACGAAAACTGGCACTATATGGAATACGTGAGCCACTTTAAAGTCAAGCCCGTGTCGGGCTAATAGTCACTTATGTTGTCAGCGTCAAAGACGTCACACACTTCAATCCATTATTCGCGAGAAGTGGTGATCTCATGATGGACTTTAGCAACATTATCGCACCCGAATTGTGCGTCCACTATTCATTCCGTGTCGGGGTACCTTCCCACTCTTTCCTCCCCACAGCCTGCTTGATGGAGTTTTTGAAGGTAAGAACGTTCAAAATCATTTCTACAAGTGAAGCAGGAACGTAAATGCCTTTATTAGTGGTCCTCACAGCCACTTTCTATGCACCCACCGCTAAATTTCCTACTCCCCAAACCGCCGACTTGATAGTGCCGCTCTCGAACTTGTCACCCACTCTTCCGAATTTTTTCACCATTGATAGCGATTTGGGAGCGGTGACAAATGTATCTCTGCCGCAAAACTCAACTGAAGCGTTTGTCGAAATATTCTGTTCTGGCAGCTCTGCGGAAGAATTCTGGTACCTTAGTGAGCCATCACAACAATGGTACGAAGTACCGCAGGACTCACGGATTATCCCAGATACGCCCGACGAGTTTGTTCCATATTTCCCAGCGAGCACAGGGGTCATCGGGAAGGGCCCTTTCCGAGAGGTGCAGGTACTCGTCGATGGAAAGCTTGGGGGTGTCGTCTGGCCGTATGCAGTCATTTATACTGGTGGTATCACTCCGTCCAACTGGCGTCCGTTGACTGCATACGGCGCGTACGATGCTCCAACCTACTGGATTGATATCACCCCCTTTTTACCGACTCTTCTAGTCAGCAATGCGTCGCATTCAATCACCCTGCGTGTTGTTGGCCAAGGCAAAGGACCAACCATCAACTCAAACTGGTTTGTGTCCGGAAGCATCCATGTACGCATAGGAAGCTCTCCGACCACGGGTAAAATGAAGAGATACGAGGTTCCTGACCTAAAACCTCGAACACTTGGTGGCGCGAGTTCTGAGAATGAAACAATATGGACTAAAGTTGACGTGAGCAGAGTGCTGTTAATCGAGAGCGAGCTCGTAACTTCCGAAGGGACAAGAACGGTGACCTTTTCCCAGTCAATGCGTTATAACAATGAAGCGCGGTATGTTGCTGATGGCTGGGTACAAGTAAGAGATTTCCTCCATTGCACACAATAACTATTGAACCAGAGATACCCAGTGGGTGAACCAGTCGACCGTGGGGATTACCTCGTCATCGCATGGTGGTATAACAAAGTTGCGCGATGCATTTGAGTACCCATTGGCTGTATTCTCAAATTATTCTCTATACACGGCAGAATTTGGTGAGGATGTACTTCATGTTTGGTTTCGTTCCATACCTTATTATTTCTCGAACCCTCCTAACAGGCTCATATGGGTCTGATATTCGTCAGACGTACACTCGCGTCCTGCAGCCCCCGCTGGGTGCAAGCTCCCGATCGACTCATTCAGTTCAGCATGCCCAAGGACAGATCGGGATGGACAACTGGCCAGGACTTCGACATGCGATTAACGGCACGGGAACAACAGATCAGATCTTCGCATATATTGACGGACGAGGCGAAACTTACTTCAGAGATATCATGGCGAAAAACGACGGTTGGGTGAAAGATGAAGTGTGGGGCACGCTGCGTGACACAAATCCTCCAGTTCCACGGGACCAAATTTTTGGACCTGGCGGAGGGCCGGGTTTTCGACGAATGGTAGCAAGGAGGGAATCAAGGACAGTCAATGACATAACGCCATAGGGCATTTCATTTTGTATGACCTCTCCACATCAAAGGTAATATACAGTCGAGGTTCCATTGACGGCATTTTTACCCGCCCTTTGCACAAGACGCGACATACTTGTCTAGCCTCTTCCGCAGAGGGTGATCAGGGCGAATCCCAACTGTTTTGAGAGCCTTCGATAGTTCTGTGGTCAAGCGGATTCGCTCTTCCTCGTTTATATCCTTAGACTCGAGCAAATCTTTGACTGCACGAGCAAGGCGGCCCTTGGGACCAGGGGGAGCCGAGCCATTCGGAGTCTTGGGAATTTTGTGTTTGGCTTTAGACTTCCCCTTCATTACTGGGACTGCTAAGAGTGGTTCGAAAAACTCTGTCCGGAAGCGACGATAGGCCAGAGATATTACGGGCACGACACGGTCAGGAGGACTAGCAGCCTCGGCACAGGCCTCCGCAACAGCAAGAAGTTCGCTGGAATCCCCCTCCTCGTATCCCCACTTCTTCAGCTCATCCAAACGCCTCTCTCTCAAGCGCTTGGATATTTTTTCGCGAGTGTCGGTAACGGTGATGGTCTTAGCAACAAATTCCAAGACGTCATTGAGGCGAAGCCAGCCTTTGTCTTCGTCCACAGCGCGCTTCACGTAGTGGCGATTGACATAGCTGAGAAGACGATTGACAGATTGGGCACCAGCGGTATATCGGTTGAAACAAGGGACAATGTAATGGATTAGGGTGGTATCATCGTGCGGAGCCCCCAGCAAAAGCTCACACGTCGCATCTGCGAAGTATTTATCAAGCTGCTCGTAGATGTCGGGGCCATTCGAGATGCTAGAGTCTGGGAGTCGAGCATTGGAATTTGCGGCTTCGCTCTGCGCAGTAAAACTACCAAGAGGTCAGTCAAGGGGTACCCGGGCAATAGGGTGCCACTTCACTAGTTATAACAGGCCGAATGTATGCCTGAATAGAATCCAACATCTATGGCCGGTGCCTTTCCGTTGGGGTCATTGCTCGCAGATTTCACAATGTGATCGAGCGCGGGTTGAAGGTAGGCCCAAAGCGCAGACATAGAAGCAGCCGGATTAGCGCTCCCCGTAGCAGGATTGAGCATGACCGGGACATTTATATGGGCAGGTTCCTTTCCTTTGCCCTTCGACATCGGCGAGAGGGTGATCAATAAATAGGGAAGAGTCCGTCGAGCCTCGGAGTCGGTACGACGGCTCGTTCCATTTTTGTTCCCGTTTGTTTGTCTCAGTTTGCTTCACATCTCCCGTCTAATCTTGCGACTGCTTGCGACCCAGCTTGAACCCAGCAGTACTTGAAGAACGGAGAAACGACTGATTGTGTCTGTCTAGGAGAAACTAACCCAGCAGGCAAAACGCGGAAAAATGCTTTTATTCAGAGAGTAGATCCACAGTTCGAAAATAGGTATCAAAAAAAAAAAAGGTTCTTCGCCGTCCATCGCCGTCGTCACATTTTCACCATCAACAGGTACTTAAGGCGGATTTGAGAGGCGTCATAAACGATATACTAGCAAACAGGAAGCGTTAAGATCAACAGATAATCTGATAGACAGCGACTAACCTCGTTGTATTGCAAATAGACACCAGGCGGCGACACGTCCTGCCCTGGCCCAGCTGGCATGTGGCATCCAAGGAGCTCGTCATTATTCAGAGCCGCTCCCGCGTCCTTCCAGCTCACAGGCTGGGTACGACCAATACCTTTGGTAGCCCTACAGCAAGGATAAGTTCCAGGATCAGCCGATGTCACTTATAACATACAGCTTGTTATTTGATTTGCAATGCCTGTCGGCATCATAGCTCTAGAAAATGAAAGTCAGATTGTTATAAAGGTGTGGTTGGAAGAACGGCTTTACGTACGGCATTGGTCAGCTCGTAGAAAGGTTTCGCTGCGACCTCGCAGAGGAGGAGTAGACCGGTGTTGTTACTCAGGCTATTGAGGATCTGTCAGAAAAGACAAAAATTCTCGACGACTCAAGATGCACATACTGTGAATAGCAGTAGTTCGCAGACTATAGGCGATCTCTTAGTTAAGGGGGTGGAATAGATATCCAGAAATTACTGACTTTAGACATCATCTGTTCGAGAGCCCCATGAATTCAGAGAGCCGAGAATAAATGTGGTCGGTTACTCACATCGGCGAAGTAAACGCCCTTTCCGAACATGTATCCCGTAACAGGGGCTAGAAAGTGATCTTCAGACAATACTTTCAGATACCTCGACAAGTAAACACCAACCTTCAGGCGGCGCAATACGCAGACCTTGTTTCAAGATACCTAAGGGACTGTTTTAGTATCATTGACGTTCAGCGCGGTCAAACACGAACCTGCGAAATTCGTAGTCCTGGAGCCATGCCACAAAAGAAGGCGTTCGCCCCCATTGAGGTCTCCAAATCCTTTTCCATTCCAGGCTTCAGTCTCGTTGGCCCTGTAGAATCGGGATCAGCATTAATAGAGACTGACAGCCAGCTGATAGCAAGGAGACGCAGACCTCTCTACCCTATAGGCGTTCGTGATGGCTACCTGTATGTGGTTGTGGGTAGCGCCATGCGTATCACGAGCATAAGCTTCCAGATTTTTGAATTCTTGACTTTCCTGCTTGATGGGTTGCATACTTGTCAGACCCAAGGAGCGGAAGTTAGCGTCGATCGGATTGAGGGGATTTCCTTGGTCGTCGGAGAGAGTATTCGAGGACGAAATGAGCTTTGATGCAATTTCCTGCGATTATCGCGATGAGGATGGAATAGCTGCGTAGTGGTAAGGGTGACGATGATACCATGTCTCCAAGGGCATCAACAAGATCGAGTTCCTTCTTCAAGAGAGTCGCATTATCAATGACGGTGGGCCTCTGTCTCCCAAAGTCGTGTGGAATAACACTATGACAGCGATAAGCTGCTGAGACGGGCAGACTTGTAAATGCCTTACGAGTAATATGCGCTGCTCAGGTGCTCGCAAGCACTGCGAGCGTTTCCATACTGCCTCGCTGTGTCACCATTAGGCTGCTCGATGACCTCAGCAAGAGTCTAAATCAAAACATCAGCTCTTGTTCCACACTCCAACCTGCGTGAGCCTCAACTGACTTTGAGAGCAGAGAAACCGCTGAGAATGGTAGATTTGGCCAGCTTGCCTGGGATGGCCGTCAATTGGGGGCCGATAAAGGCACAAATCGCATGGTCGTACCGAGAGGGAGTTTCTTCGCATCATAGTTCATGGAGGACAAGTGTGCCTCTATGAGGCTTAGAAGACACGATCGGAAGATATCTAAGTCAGAGGTTGACGTTGATTTCGTACCTGGTTGAAAAGATGAGGCGGCATAAGTCCTAGGATACGAAATGATCAAATATTTGTTGGACACGGTTATAACTTAGTAGGAAGAGCTACCTGGATTTCAGGTTCTAGCGCGGAATCGGGAATAATCGCTGCTTCTTTGCTACTGCTGGCTTTCCCATCGCCGTTGGTCTCGTCCTCATCAGCATAGTCGCGCTCTAAGTATCCAATATCAGACCTTGATATACAAGGACGCATCATGAATGGGATAACTAACCAATCCAAACGTACTTGCCTGTGCATCGTTATGTAATTAGTATGCATAGGCGAAGACATGCCATAAAACGAACCCTTTTTAGGGACCATGCCCACACGATTGTCCCAGTCAACCCCTGCTTTGGCCTTGAACTGTTTCTTGAATTCTGATATAGCAGTCGCAGGGGGCCAAGGACCCTGGAGAGTAACAGTAAGTACGAAAGTTGGTCAGACGAAGGAAAATTGGAGGGGGCAAGACCTTGGTTTGGTTTTGTCCATTTTCACCCACCCGTCCCCAGCGAACGAAAAGGGAGCATTGGGAGTCGTTGCTGGCAGGGTGAAGCAACTGTAGGACGTAGAATCTGTAACGAACTCAGACAAGCTTGGAGGCCTAGTAGTTGAGGGTTGCCTACTTGTTCTTATTCTCATGTCCACTCACGTCAGTCTGGTTGAGCATGGCATCCCACACGCCTTGTTCGTTTGCAAACACCATGTGGGTGTCTTGACGGCAACACGTTAGTTTCTCCAGATACATGGAGTCTTGTCACATACCAACTCTTCCAGACATAGGGTCAACTGGTGCTGCACCTCTCTTAATGACGGTGACCTGATCATGATTGAGGGACGCGTATTCGCTTTGGACTGGGAAAAAAGTCACCATTTTCTTAGGCACCTCAGGTTGGTCGTCAGCGTCTTCTTCCTCAGCGACTTCTGCATCAGCATCGTCTTGAGTATTTGCTTTCTTGGCTTTCTTGCTAGCAGGTTTCGCAGCAGGCCCATCATTATCGCTTGCAGAGTTGGCACGCGTACGCTTGGACTTTGGTTTTGCAGGAACTTTCGCTGGGACAATAGCAGCAGGTGCAGGTGCGGCAGCAGCAGCAGCAGCAGCCTTAGTTCTCGCGCTTGAGCGCGTAGGAGCGGTAGTAGTTCCAGCTTTCTTGCGGGGGGGCATTGTGTTGGTTGAGGTCAAAGTTGTCAAGTTGATGCTGCGCTGGCGGGGTATCGTCTCGTGTAATTGTTGATTTCAGTGGGCGCTGCATGTTGGCAGCTTTATCCAAATCTGTTTACTCCATGCGGAACCGCTTCTGGCAATTGTCGGTATCCCGACGTCTCCTAACATGTGCAAACCGACGGTAGCCGCCCACAACATGTTGTTTGTGACTCGTCTTGACAGCCTCGCCCGGGCCACGCCTTACATCTTGACTCGGGGTGCGAACATGACGCGTCTTGACTTTCCAAGGTCAGGCTTTTGGCTCTCACTTCCTATCAGGAAATTCGACCACCTTATTTCAGATCCGTCCCAACCCGTTCGGAAATGGGAGTACATTGACATAAGTACAGACCTTCAGACCGAAGCGGTCTCCTTGATATCGAGCGAGCAGGGAGCTAGCTAATGAACTGTGTACAATTTGTATCCGTTTGAGACGTCCTGAGACGCTCTCTTAGACCCTCGACGTAGGCAACAGGGATGTAAAGGAAATCCTCTATGCCCTACGTAACGATCTATGTAGTCTTCTAGTACATACATGACTGGGAAGGTACTCCTGTACCTGGCAAGTACAATCTGCCCTTGCCTCTCCAACACTGTCGCGATGAATAGTGTGCGAGGATAGTGGCATGCCGGAGATATGTGCCATCATTCCAGCGCCCGTGAGCTCGGGATTCCAAAGAAGGTTGGAGGCCTGCTTCTAGTCGGAGTGGTCGGCGCCACTACAGACGCGGAACATAGCTCGTTCATGAATGATTGGATAACTCTCCGCGTTTTATCGATGATTCGGAGCAGCTCAGAGCTAGACGAGCAAGACATCAAGACATTGTGACGACATCCAAAAAGCGGCGCCCTCTCCGGCTCTTGGTATGATGGTGATCGGACCGTTATGGCGATGTGATTATAACGAGGGTGGTATGATGCCCAATGGAGAGCGATTGCCAAATGCAGCCCAGATGGCGATCACGCGAGATCTATCACCTCCGATGTGACGTGGTGAAAGGGGAGATTCTCCGCTCTTCCATCCATCTATATTCATGGGCTAACCACCGACTTATAAAGAGCCGCAAGGGCTAAGGCTTCCCCGGAATACCTTCTCCCCCTCTGCCATCCGCTCCCCACCATACGATGCTGCGTATTCAGACCAACGACCAGATGCCGGTCAACAACCTGCGTTTGTCCTCCTTGTCCTTTCATCCGCTTCCGCCCTGATTCCATAGTCACAGAGTCCCAAGGGCAATTCTTGCACTTCCATTACACTACAGACGCGGACTACGCGTTTACCACTGCTCCTCCCACCATGCATTCTCTAACCCCTCATCAGGAATTCTCATCTGCAGAATTCGAGACACCGACCGTCCACCAGTATTCGGAGACGCCCTCACCATCAGACCAGTATTCGCAGACACCCTCGCCGTCAGACTCTTTCCCGTTGTCTCCTCTCTACGAGGAAAACCCGACGACGCATTATCCACCTGCTAGGAAAGCCGCGCCACGGCTGCGATCCGGGAACCGTGTCCCTCGCCCGCGCAACGCTTTCATGATCTTTCGTTCCGAGTTTTGGGCCAATTCGAAAATTAGCAAGTCCGTCGAACACGACCATCGTCACATCAGTCGCATCATCGGGCACTGCTGGAACCAACTCCCCGAGGAAGAGAAGGACACCTGGCGTCGTAGGGCTGAACAGGAGAAGATCGAGCACGGCGAGAAATACCCAGGCTATCGCTTCTCACCTAACACGCGAACAAAGCAGGTGGTTAGGCGGAACGTGAAGAGAAACGGCAAGGATGAGCTGCTACGCTGCAAACAGGTCGCCGAGCTTCTTCTTGCCGGTAAGGCAGGCAAAGAGCTCGATCATGCGGTACAATCTATCGATTCCTCGTCAGGCAGGGAAATATCTCCCCCACTCCTGTTCAAAAAGGAGCCTGCCCACCCTCTATCCGACCGAAACGATGCTCCTGTTTTCCGAAGTCCTCTTCTACCTCCCGCCCAGTCCCAGGAGATTAGTCTGCCTTGTGAATATTCTTGCCAGATTGTAAGTGCGCAGCTCAACGTGTGCGGTCGGTGACTGACTTCATCTTCGGTCCATCTCATACAGCCTACTGCGTCGAATAGCTCAAGCGACTACCAGGTGAAGCGGTCTTCGTCTCCAGAGCAAGACTGGACCTTTCGGTATCCCACAGCACAGCTGACAGGCCAAGAGGATACATCGTATACATCACAGTACCTCATTCAGCATCAGATCCCAATCACCTGGGTCTCGTCCCAAGAACCGAACAACCTAGGCTATTCCACTCCTGCAGAAGCCTACCACGGAGCGCCCCCCATGAATTCTATCTATCACACATCTCCCCGCTCCTCCCCATTTCACATCGAGTTCATCAATCCATTTGATTATCGTGCCCCCAACCCGCCAGCAGTGGCTCATGGGCATATGATCCAGCCTCCCATTGACCCACTCCAGTGGAATCTCTCCCCGCACGGAGCAAATTAATCTCTAGCAATCCGCTTTTTTCGTGTTGGCTATTATCATTCTCACCTGCTCCCTCTTCGGATTATTAACCCTGTATCCATCTAGATATCCTTATTCTTATTTCAGCGTCCATTCAGTCTGTATATGTATTATCCTTCCACGAAACATACTACGAGCATTCAACTGTATCTATCTACCAGTGCCAATTCATCATAGCCTTATTGCCGCTCTTCTTTGCCACCAATCATCTCAAACGCTCTTACACCCTCCTTTCCTAAGAGGGTCGCGCACCCTACGACTGTAGCCCCCGCTCGCCGCATCCGTTCGGCAGCCTCCTTGGACGTCACTCCTCCGACACCGATAACAGCAATCCGTTTTAACAACGCATTTGCGGGCTCCTGTAGAAGCTGGGTGAACGTGTACACATTCCCGAGCGCCAGCGCGTGCAGCGAGTCCCCCGCCAAGCCCCCTAGGCCAGTCGGCACCGCAAACGGAGTGGCATCTTGATTGGCCGGTGCAGGCCGGGTAGACTGTTCTTGGAAGAGGAGGCTATTTCCGAGCGTATTGGTGCATGTGAAGAAGGCGAACGGGCAGATGGTATCAGAACCCTCGGACTCGCCATCTCCCGGGAGACAAAGACCCTTTAATCCGTCGATAACGGCCAGGAATTGGTCGCGGTAGACAAAGGGAGGTAACTTCAGGCCGATTGTCAAAGTAGGATCCTTGGCGTGTTCTTCTTTCAGAACTGTCAGGAGGGGAAAGAGGGAAGGGAACGCGTAGCCAGTTGGGGGGGAGTTTGGTATGTTGGGGCAGGATGTGTTTAGTTCTATTGCGATGGAAGACTGTGCGATGGTATCTTGTAGCTCGGTCCGGAGACGCTGTATACTCTGCACGATTGTGCGGAGTTTTACGGGGTCTGATGAGGTTATGCTTATTATAAAAGGTTTTCTCGAGCGCTCTGGAAGAGGGGCCTTCAGGAGGAGTTCTCTGACCCATGTCAGGTAACGTGTCAGGGGATGAGGAGAATAACCATAGGAGTTGATAGATGTCACGCTTGAATTCGAGAACGCTACCTACACGCGAGGACGTGAGTCTTGCGTGGCAGCTAAGGAGGTATGATTAAGGAGTTACCGTGTGCGTCGGGCCCTCTTCAAATCCATCTAGAGTTGCAGTACGAGTGGTCACAGCCCCTGTGAACGGGGAATCGTACAACTCAGTGAGTTGTTCGAGATCGGATGCCCATGCACAGGATGAGTTGATGAGCGGCGGCGATATGTTCAACGTGTGGATCTTAACCATTGTGGTGTGTTACAAACAAGGGAAAGAACGCAATATCATCCGACGTACTGACAAGGAAGAAGATAAGATATCAGGACAACAGGACCCCAGACACCAGGCCGTCCATCTCATTTCAGCAGTTCTTCGCGATCCAGTACAGATTTTTCTAACTTTATCAGTATCGTGGTTCGCGAGGGAAACTGGGCAGTCGGGGTGTTGTGCGCAGTCACACGCGCAGGCTTTGAATGCAGTGAAATTAGCGTACAAAACGCAGAGTTAGGGAGGACGTGACGCACGAAGCCAAGCCCATCCATGACAGCTTCGACGATCCCAGCAGTGAAGGATGAGCAGCTCAACTGACTCATGTCCCTTGGGACGGATATGTAACGCTCAATTGGTGGATCATTGTCAATAATCATGTCTACATGTTAGGTCTATGGCAGTCCCAGTCACAAAGTAACTTTGCGACTCACACTCGTCAGCATTTTCCACACTCTTTTCGATAGCATCTGCAGGCTTGCCAAACACGGCTTTCCACACCTGGGTATGAATGGCCTTCAAGGCAGGGAGAAATCGTATCTCTCGTTTTGGGATTTTAGACGAGGATTCAGCACGCCAGACCATAAGTTCTAAGACCCTGGTGCCAATGCGATAACCCAAAGTGTTGAGACTGTCATATGCTATGAGAAAGATTCAAGCAAATCTTGATGCAGCAATCCGTACCGGCGTTCCAGATCATTTATCCCACTCACGCGCTTCTGTGTATACTGCACAACCTCAGAGAACAGGAAGGAGAATGCTGAAGCCGAGACTTCAGATACGCGTGTCCTGTTCAGGTTCCTGTCATAGATGTTCGGACGAGGTGCAGCAGGTTTGTTGGAGGCGCCGCTTGCGCTGACGGAGGGCGCAGATGGTAGGGAGAAACGGGTAGAGCTTGCTGTGGGAGAAAGATGGTCGACAGATGATTGTGAAGTATTGGAGAGAACGGAGAGACGGGGATGTGGTTGTGCATAGGCCATGGTGGAGGGTGGAAAGAGCGGACCGCAAGTCCTTGGCACGATCAGTCACTTGTGCCCGTCACGGTCATCATGAGCATTCTTCTTCAGGTACACAATGGGAGTACATGTAATGCGGCCGCAATCAGCCATATCAGGTCTCAGTATACCCCCACCCACAGACGCCGTGCTCCTCGGCAATATATACCTATGAACGCGAAGAAGCTTGAGCCATCGGCAGTCGATATCCAGAACCACCTCTACATCTCGTTTCTACAAGGGAGCACAACCGATGTAGCACTTCGCGTGCATGGCTCCTGGGAAGGCATCTACAAGCTACATCGCGTCGTTCTCATTCAATCAGTACGTGGCATACAACGATTACCCTTCCTCTCCACTCAAATACCTGTGCAGGGTTTCTTCCGCTCTCTGTTCACTGCTGGATTCGCAGAGTCGACCACCAGACTTGCATCCAGTAGCGGCCCCGATGAGATCGTCATTCATTTTGATGATCCCAACATAACACGCGCAGGTGAGGTCTCCCCTACCAAATGTAACAGAGCAACGTCCTAATTCTTGGCTAGCCTTCGAGTATGCTCTTCACAGGTTCCATTTTTACAATGTTGACCTTTTAATCTGAAGGGTTTGTATATCAAGACTCTATGGAGGTGGACCTCCCTTAAGCATCGCCCCATCCCTCATACCGTCATTGTCGCACCCTCTGACCCCTTCGTTTCCTAACGCGCCACCCCCCTACAGGGTTCCGTCCGATCATCACCCTGCCACCCCGCGCTTTCTCTTGTCACTTCTTGCCACTGCTGTATATTTGTCGATACCTTCTCTCGCGTCGCAGGCCATGACATACATCCTGAGCACCGTAGGCCCACATTCAGTGATGAAGTATCTCAATTTTGCTCTCGGCAGCGATATTGGAATCCTGGACTATGAACCTGGCGAGCCTGAGGCAGCGGTAGGATTGGAATCTGTCGCCCATATCATTGAGTATGAGAGGAGCGTGGCGGGCACAACTTCGACCAAGGATAGCTCGTCTGTTCTTGGTGATTATCAGATGAAGGACGGCGATCCCTTAGAGCCACATGCCACGACATCGTCCACGAGCTACGACTACTCTGATGATTATGAAACGGAGGGGGCCCGGAAGTACCCTCTATACCATTACGGTGCAATCTCGGACAAGATCGGCGAGGCATGTGCATGCTGGCTCGCTAGATGGGGGGTCGATTTGCTACCATACGAAGAAAGGATGGGTGAAAACGCCCCTTCGAAAGATCGAGATTCTCCTGTTTTCTCCAGCAAGCGTTCCAAGACCGTGCCCTCAGGATCATTTTCGCCCGACGGCGACGATTCACTGGGGAAGCCGGAAGTCTTGTCTATACCAGTAATCTGGTCCCGTGGCGGGTTAAATGCCAAGTGGGCAGCTGCTGTCATATCCGCGGATACTTTTTTTGTCAAGGGAGAAAGAGAGAGATATGAATTCGCACGACGGGTGGTCGAGTTGAGGAGAAAGGACGGAGTTGTCGCAGTCGAAGAAGAAAACTGGGCCCAACTTTTTGATCATGGTATATACTATGCCAACATGGTACGTTCCCGAGCGTTATGCAAGTCTAGCTTCCTGAAGGAGAAATTCAGACAGTGGAAGATCTACTTTTCATATCACAAGACATATCACCGACGACTAAACGCCCATTCGTACCTTTGACAACTGTGCAGGCAGCTCACTGGACACAGTCGACCCTTCGTCATCGACTTACTGTTCGGCCGATGTCATCACCCTCCCTCTCCCCGTTAGGCTCAGCCCCATCACCAGCTCCACGCGACAAAGAGCTCGGAATCGCCCTCGCCACTGCAGATATTCTTGCAGGAGTCTCTTCAAACGGAGGACATGATCCTAAGGTCTACTTTGATGATCCTAAGTCTTACTTCCCTATCCCTGGAAACTCATCGATCCGCATAGGGGATAATGGGAGTAATTTTAGTGGCACAGCAGAAGGAGGATCACTTTCCATGGACGAATTATTCACTTCTACGTCTAGCTTATCACCACCACCCTCTTCACCGACACTTAAACCTAATACCATTACCGCGAACACGGGGCCATTGACCTCCGAGGCTGACTTCTTTGGTCTACGTCCCTCGAGGTTCAGCGCTGCGTCTGCCCTTGTTGCTGACTCTAAGGGTAAATCCCAATGGTCGCCTTACCCACCCCATCGCTTTGCAGTCGAATTTTGGGACGTCGAATCCCTCAAGGAGAAGTCTAGGATCTACTCACATACCGTCTGGTATGCTGGGAGCCTTTTTAACGTCTACGTCCAAGTTGTCAGGAAGAAGGGTCAAGTCCAGCTTGGCATCTATCTACACAGGCAGTCGAGTATAGAGCCAATCCCGCCCTCAAGCGCGCCGGCTTACCTTGCGAGTAATGTCGCGGAGACCCCTGCTTCGCCAACTTCTGGACCTGTAACTCCGACCACGACTCAGCACACCATCCACAGCAGAGGGCCTTCTCTTCCTGCTCTATTCCCACATCTAACACACACCACACCTCACTACTCGCCATCCATATACCCATCGTCAAGGAGCACGACTCCAATCTCCTCCAGAAACATGTCTGGATCACCCTCAACTTCACCAAGCTTATCCTCACCGTCCTCATTCCCAGCCTCCACCACGAGCTCCGCCACTTTGCCTGCAACCTTGCGACCTGTTACACCTTCCCAACCCTATCGCGACCCACGCCCATCAATTTCCGCTTATTTTACTATCAGCTGCGCAAGTGCAACTGGGTCTTCGCAGACACGGTTCACCAGCTCCCCCGATGTCTTTTCTGTCGGCCAGAGTTGGGGTTGGAAGTCAAGCTCCCTAAGAACAGAGGAGTATATGGATGTGCGTCCGCCGGAAAGCATATCCGCGAGACGTGACACTCCACCAAAGGAAGCTAGCTTGCGCGCGACGATAATACTGGGTCTTGTTTAGTGGACGCTCAATGTGTAGCATTATCCATTACCTGGGGACTTACTTCTAAACTGGGAATAACATTGACTGGCTGACTCTTATGTGAGTACAAGGATGTGAATGGCTATGAGCGCGTATTGAAATGGCGAACAAGAATCAGTTCTAACTTGGTCATGACTGAAGTCTGAATCAGACCGATCGCATTTTGATCGGCGTTTGTGTGCATCTGTTGAATCCTGGTCTGTTTAGACCCTGGGCTTCTACTCACCGGGGTCGACACCAATACTCATCCTCCGAAATGGAAACGAAACGGAAGCAAGCTCCTCGATTGGCGAGACCGGCGGCACGCTACTGGAAGGGAAAGGCACCCAAGGGGGTTACAGAAGCTGAATCCGAATCCGAAGATGAAGGTGCCCTGTCAATGGAGGAGGAGGGCGATGTGCCTATTGGTGGTGATCAGGACATTGTTGAAGAGGAGGAGGAGGATATGCCGCTGCGGACAGATGTGAAGGCGGCCGCCAAGTTAATGAACGTCACTTTGAAGGATGTCAATATATCGAAAGAAGGCAAAGTCATCGTTGCGGGCAGGGAAGAGTCAGGACGAACTGTTCTTGAAGAGGAGGAAGGTGTGTAGTACGACCAGGGTTCCAGGGCTTACATTGATGCGTTAACTCCCGCAGAATCCGAGGAGGAAGAGGAGGAGGATGAGAAGCATCGAGTCCAGGGCCTTCGCCTAAAGGTTGAAACCGACGAGGTATGTTTACAGGACATGTGGTCGATATCTGATTAACGGCGAAACATAACAGTCTAGTGAGTACGAAACGGACTCTGAAGAAGATGAGAAACCGCAGCTTAAATTCAGACCTGTCTTCGTACCAAAGTACGTGCAAGGATCAATAACTTAACACTTATGCTTAACCTTGTCCAGGCGTGCTCGAGTCACGATAACCGAGAAAGACGCGTTGGCGGACGAGGAAGAAGCTTCAAAGAAAAGGGAGCTTGAAGCAGAAGAGCGGCGGAAACAGAGTCATGATATGGTCGCTGAGAGCATCAAGCGAGAATTGGCGGAAAGTATGTCCTCTCGATTGTTTCCCATCAACGCCGCTAACAAGATTGATTTATTCAGAGGAAAAAGAGGAAGACGTGAATGATGTCGATGATACTGATGGTCTTGACCCGACCGCTGAGTTCGAGGCTTGGCGGCTGCGCGAATTGGGCAGGATTAAGGCGGAGAAGGAGGAGGAAGTGCGACGCGAGGAAGAGCAAGAAGAGGTAGAACGGCGGAGAGCCTTGCCAGAAGAACAGCGAATGAAGGAAGATGTAGAAAGAGCGCAGAAGTTGCGGGAGGAGAAGCCCAAAGGACAACAAAGATTCCTACAGAAATACTGGCATAAGGGTGCTTTCCATCAGGTGTGTTTGTTTCACTTGATTGCAAAACCTACTCTTTATTAAATTCTCGTCGTAAGGACCAAGAAATCCTCACCAGACGTGACTATACAGCTCCGACCGCGTCTGCAGTGGACGTTTCTCTCCTCCCGAAAGTCATGCAGGTCAAGGACTTCGGCAAGCGTAGTCGCACGAAATACACCCATTTGCTTGACCAAGACACGACTGCTACTACCGGTGGATTTGGTGGTACAGGCTCGGTCAAAGCAGGCGGAAAGGGCACTGACGGTGGCTGTTTCACATGTGGTGGTCCTCATTTGAAGAAAGGTCAGGATCTATTTGTTTAACAACTTACGGCCCTCGTTTACTAACTGCGCGGCCAGACTGCCCACAGAACACGGGCCCACTATCAGAACGTGGGGCAACTGGTTCTAATGCGGCCCCTACTGGCCCCAGACGGTGGGGAAATCCACCCGAGGCTGGGTCGTGGCGTGGCGCAGATGATGCACCTCGACGGGATTCAGGGTGGAAAACGGAACGTGATCAACCCAGAGATGGTCATTCAAGAGGCGCAGAAAGAGATGATCGCTCTAAGGGCCGCCGAGGCGAGGGTGAAAGATGGCGTGACCGGTCAAGGGAACGCTACGACAAGAATAGTTCACGGCGAAGATCCCGTTCAAGATCTCGCTCCAGGTCACCGTATTACGGTGGCGGGCGAGATTATGCTGGAAAAGAGAGAAGGCATTCCAGAGAACGTCCGGTAGACGATTACAGGGAAAAGCGGAGACGTCTCGACTAAGTTTTCGGTCTTCGTTCATGCTGATATAATCCTATACCATGTATATTGTATCTTTTCGCTGCACCCTCGAGGATGGATGGAGCTGTGCTAACACGTGTGTGGCAGTAAAACAAAAAAGGCGGGTCGAAGTAATGTACAGTCTAAAATATAACAGTGCTGTAGTGTATAATTACGAAGGCTGGGCTCAAGAAACATAAATTCAAAATCTGCTTGACGTGGGCGACTGCTCTCAGACCCTCTGGAGGACTCGTGTTACTGTCTCCACAAGGTCCTAGAAGGAATGATTAAAATAAAAAGTGGGCTGCTGAAACATGGACGCACAATGATGATGGCAAGAACCCAGTGGACTGGTCTACGGTTTATATTTCCGTTGTCTCTCAATGCTTCAACGTGCAAGCCGCGTGGAGGAGGCTCTAGGACAGCCGCAAGGGCGTGCCGCGGAGACTGAGTGTGGTTGAACAGAGAGAAGAACTGTGTCGACAGAAATAGACGTACACGGGGCCTGACTATTTCAACCAGTTCTTGGACTCTTACAGGATCCTTCAAGTATCGTTAAGTTATCAAGAAAATCGTTGTTGGATGATATGCTCACTAGATATGTTATGTTAAGTTGGTATAAGGAGTGTTGAGGTTGTGGATACGGAGTGGGCCTGTTCCGACGTCGAGAAGTGGATATTCTTGTGTGTACTAAAGGAATGGAATTCGGGGCGGCCGAGAGACGCTGCGGTTTTGGTTCAATAGCAAGGAGCGGGAGGTGGTTATCTAAGTCGTCGAACGACATGGTACAGCCCCAAAATGAACGGTGGTGATGGTGGAAGGGAGGAAAAGGATGGAAGAAGCGGAGAAAGGGCTACTGCACCTTTAAAAGGTCCAGGAGAGACTTAGCCATAAAAGAGGGTTAGAAAATTGAGGGTCAATATACGGCGTTTTACGACATCCACATCAACGAATTCCCTTGAGCTGCGTGACGCAAACTCGTCTCACGATCGACGGCAATTGACGATTTGCTTCCGTCTCGTATGTGATCGACGCTGAAATTCCCAACACAAGGTGCAGAGCCGATGAGACTGATCAAGCACCAGGACTAACAGCTCACAGAACCGCAGCAGAGAAGGACCGTGACGAGCACCCAGAAATCTAGGTTTGTGCTTCCAGAATTCTGAGCGCGGCGTCTATGAACGATCGACATCGGCACATCTGGGCAACGCAAAGAACAATCCACAGGTGCTTAGCCCATGGACGGACAGAAGGACCATGGGGCGGAACTTGCCCACGACACACGGTTCCATCTCGTTCATCTGGAGCGAGAGTTGCCGTCCGACATCGAATTCCGGGGATCTAGAGTGTGCCCTGTACTTTGGTAGCCCGCAGCTGCCTTATGCAACCACCTAAGCTGTACGACAGATGCCTGTATAGGAATCCCCTCGCCTGAGGAGGGTTGGTGTTCAACCATTCCTGTGACTTTTGAGCAGCGCCGCGAGCTATGGCATCTCTTCCTCCTCAAAATCATCCAAGTCCCCTTCGAAAGCCATGGATACACCTGTGGCATGTCTTCCCGTTCATCGACACGTCAGCTCTGAGGCCTGTGAGCGAGCGCCGCCAAATGCCGCCCGTTTCCTGATATGGAAAGCGTGACCGTCGGGGTCACATGAGTACAAAGTCCTTGTGAGTCAAGAGGAGCCGCTTTGATTCCAACCACACTGACGAGTCCTGCGCAATGAATAACGGCAGGTAGCATTTCCACCACCTGAATGAGATTTAGGACCAGCATACATGCAAGTCATCCACAGCAACCTCAAGTTGTCCTCAAGAGACCTCAAGGCCCAAGACACAAGAGCCTTACTGACGGTCGCCTGGAGCAAGATGAAGTCCCTCAACTCAACGGCTAGAATCAAGAATGTAAAATAACATACCTCAAGAAGCAAGACTGAAGACTGTTTGACTTGACTGTAGCCTTTGGATGTGAACCGACACTCTGCTCGCCGCGGACAAAGATCTCATGCTCAGCGAATGTTGACGCTGGATCCTGGGCGAACAAATGCGCAAGGTCTGAAAACGCCTTCCGCCGATAGGAGGTGTCCGAAGAGGAGGGTAAATGAATTTTCTAGCCGTTGGTTCTGGCGGACGCTCCTCGAGATGCCTCGGATGTTCGGTCGTCTGTGGACTCATGTGTGGACGGTGGCCGCTCGCCCTGTTCTATAATGAATTGAGGAGCCTTAGCTCGAAGTTTCTCGTTGCAGAATGGCGGCTGCACGCACCGAATTGGCCGTCGACACACCAGGACTAGTTTCCTATTCTGCATTCCTCGCCCCCTTAAACACTGGCCCTTCAATATCCTCTTTGTTGTCCCAGACAGCTAGTCGAGACGCCCCCCATCGGAAAATAAAGCTGCGATTTTTATTTCTTTGCATATCGACCTTGAGTGTCCGTCGTAACCGTCATGAATTGTTCCGCATCCCTTCGCCGAAGAGTCTACGAAGATATCCGCCTTCCGCATACAAGACTTCAAGAGGCGTTGCGCTGAAGACCTGGACTGATGCAACCGAACGTTGGCTAGCGGTGTGATTTTATATCGCCTCGCTCCTCTGAATGCAAGGATTGAGAAATATAAATCCCTGTGGCCTGTCGACCATGTTGATTCATCTGCCAGAGATGCTGGAAGTCGCCCGCGTGGGTAGCAAGATTATGGGCATTGGAAGGCAAGAAACGGCAAGAACAGGCGTGCGGCAATTTTGGAGTTTGATTTTTGAAAGCCCGGTGAGACCTCTGTTGGCCAATTCAAATTGAGACAAGCGATATAGACTGCCACCATTGTCTATCCTCGCCGACACTCCAGCCAACCGACCAGCACAAGCCCTGTTTTTTCGCGGCCCAGGGAACAGTCGGCATTCAAAATTACATCTGTCCCTCGTCCTCAAAAGCACACCACCGATGCAACATCTAGACACTCCGCACATCACCAATTGGAAATTGCCCGTCATGGCAGTGACGCCTTCGATCTCCCCTTGATGACGAGAAGGAGCGGATTTCGCTCGTTCCTACATGGTTATCCTCTAAAACCCATAGGCGCGCCGACGAAGCAGCCTCCAGTCACCCCGTTCACCATTTCTAGCGCCATACAATTTTCCTACATGGGTGACATCCAGGCTACAGCCTTATACGCCTCTCGCCCCTACCAGGACCTCCATGTTCATCTGCTCTTGTATTATGTCAACGCGCGCCACGCTTCGAAATTTGTACCGTTATAGGAGTCTGTCCCACCCCGCCTACGCAACCGCCAAACAAAAAATTTCCAGCAGAGTCAGTCTTGCTCACTCTGAAGGTCAGAAACGGCAGATTTTCGTCGTGGTCAACAGCATAACTACCCCCATTCGAGTCCCCTGGGCGGCTGCGTACCATAACCTCTTATGTCCCGTTCATCAAAAACAACAAACGAAAACTCTACGTACCACGCCACACTTATAGATTTGAACTCCTCGAATATCTCTATGGAATGGCTACGACCACACGAGCTTCACAAGGATTGAGGGAAACTCTGGTCACCCTGCAACTGACAGGCATGTCATTTTTCCGCTTGCGACACCTCCAGTCTAAGTGTGTCGACAAGCAACATGGGAGAAGATACAGTCATCCATTGGCATCTGGTCGAGATCACCATCTTTACTCTGGCGCCCGCCTTAACCTCATACGCTCTAGATGTCCACAAGAAATGAAGGTCAGGAGGCTCATACGACCACTCTTTTCCCCTTCGCTGACTGAGGATTACGCGCCACAGGACGGTGAACTATGAATATGATCACCCACGGGAAACTCGCACAAGCCTAAGGCGGTTCAGTCCCTGAAATTACCAAGATCGCACATGACTCGATTAGAAACCTCCAAGGGTTGCGCACGCGACGATGCCAATTACAAAGAGACATCCAGCAATGGCCTCGATGTTTTCTCACTCTTGCTTCCTCGCTTACATTCACCTTTCGTGGCACGGGACTCGATCGCGATCCATTGAATTGGTAGGGGTGATGGTGCTGTCCTCTTCGGAACGAGCCGACAGGTGTCAACGACGGAAAAGCACTATGCCTGCCGTGACTCTCCGTCTAGGTGTACTAGAATCAGCAGGGATGCTCAAGACGATAGTGGGCCATGACCTGGCGATCTCCTGGTTTGTAGGAGTATCGCTGTCGACGTCCATCGCTTTCCCTGTGACTGATGAGTCCACCACTGGACGCTTCTTCCGTTGTGTATGCTCCGCGAGATAATCCTATGCTCGTTATGGCTCTCTATCATATATAGACGTTCTTTCCCCTCTCCAACGGCCGATTCTGACGTGCAATCGAGCAGCGAACCATTTTGTCACGTGTATGGTATGTTCACTTACCAACAACTGTCATGTCCAACATTTGTTCGATACAAAATAGCGCTGTCTTGGCAATCAGGATCTCGAGTTATCCACCGCTTATCCCCACCAGGTGTAAACTGGACCTAAAGATAAGTACCGTTCATGCGAAAGCTCAATGCAGACGCTAAGTAGACCAAAAGTAAACGTAAGTATGTATGGAGCCCGTGAGCGCGTGAGCCGGACGTGAGAACCTCAGTACAACACCCTACCTGTCAGCTCCACTCTTTATTTAAATACCCCCTGTCTTCCGCGTATGAGCCCACAATCCGTTTCCCCAGACCCGCGCTCGTTTCATTAAGTGGGGCAGAATCTTCCGAACCATATAAAACAACTCCACCCATGGCTCAACGTCAAGTCAAAGTTGCCATCGTTGGGAGCGGCTTGGCTGGTCTGACTGCCGCATACCTACTATCTACTCAGGAGACCGGGGTCGACTTTGATGTGCATTTGTTCGAAAAGGTGGGTCGGGCAAGGCTTAGCAGGGTCAAGTTGAGCTGATCAGCGATATTGCATAGGCGCCTGGAGTGGGAATGGACTGCTCGTCCATTTCGTTACCAGCTTTTGGTCCGCGAGGTGAGGACTCGTGGAGGGTGGACGTGCCCATGAGGTCTTTCCAAGGAGGTGTGCAAGCTTTGCCTTTTTCCATCTGCTGCTGCGCTTACCACCCCTTGGACAGGGTACTACCCACAGCTCATCGCACTGTACAAACGCCTCGGGGTCGCGTTTCGCGAAGCCGACTTTTCGTACTCTTTTTCACTCCTCACGCCGCCGTCGCGTACGCAAGAGAGGCAGATAAACGCGACGATGATATATAACGGAGCGTCTGGTCGTAGTGGGCTGAGCATCCCGTCGATATTGGATGAACCGTATCGACTCACGAAAGGGCGAGGCTTGCTTGTTCGTGGGGCGACGAGAGCGTGGACGATGGGGATCTTTGTCCTCGTGACGATGCACCTTGCGATATGCTACCTGCGGATGATTCTATATGTGTTGCCATTCTCGAGGACGCGAGCATCGGAGAAGATGACGTTTGAGGAATGGGCGGAGCGGACTGTGCCGACGGGCGTGTTGGCGAGGTGGACTGGGATGGATTTCGCGTGGAGGGACTATACCCACACTGTTCTCCTTCCGTTGTTCTCCGCGGTGTGTACGGCGCCTGAGGAGGATGTTCTTCGACATCCAGTCGAGGAGTTTCTTGGTTCGTTCTGTTGTTCGAATATGTTGTCCTCTTAATCTGACGCGCCGACGTAGATTACATTTGGCTAACCCTCGGCACACATCACTACGTGGTCGTGAACGGAGTCCAAGAAGTCGTCTCGAAGTTGACTTCGACCGCTCAAAACATCCACCTATCTGCAACCATATCATCGATATCCCCTGACCCGCAGGACCCACATCTCGCTGTTATTCACTGTGATACCCCCCAGGGATCTGTTACTCATACCGGATTCCACCATATAATCTTCGCTACCCAAGCAACACATGCCATCCCATTACTGACATCATACCGGAATTCTCTGAAGCCTTACGACCCAAAACGCCGGGCAGTGGAAGCGCAAATACAGTGCTTGCAGGCTTTCGAATACGTCATCACCGTCGTTGTTAACCATACTGATTCGACGCTGTTGCCTGACCACCCCAGCGATCGACGCGAACTGAACCTAATATGCATCGACAGGGATACGACGGTCCCCCAGGAAAAAGGCTGGAGCTCGACAACTGTCCCATCATCGTACACTATGGCTACACATGTGCTACGGCCACCCAAAGAATACCCAAGCCATTTACCCGCGGTTTACCAAACGACAAATCCAATTATACCACCGGAGGAGGAGAGCGTGTTGAGTGTTGCGAGGTTGGAGCGCGCCGTGTTGACGGTGAAATCGAAGGAGGCGTTGAAGGAACTGTATAGAGAGGAAGGACGGAGGTGGTGGCAATGTGCAGGTCAGGGACGACCTTGTATAGGAGAGTTGCAGGGCGCTGGGAGGCTGTCGGACGCACGGGGTCCGGGGTTATGGATATGTGGGTCTTTTGCTTATGCTGGCATTCCGTTGCTGGAGGGGTGTGTGGTGAGCGCCAGGACCGTGGTTGAACAGGGCGTTTGTATATCTGAGGGTGTACAGCCTAAGCGCTCTCCGTGGTAGACTTACGAAAAGATATCTTAGAAGTTTGCAATGTGCGAACGTAGTGGTGCGATGGTAATGTCATTATACAGGTAGCTTACATGCCTCGCTTCCTCAGCTCTTCGTGAATATCTAGTGAGGGGCCTGTCTCCATGCCTGGAAGAAAGTCAGAAGCGGAACTTGATATAGATAGGTGTATTTACCCAAAAAGATGTCTGCAGGCTCTATGATTTCGTCGCGACCCATCAGGATGTCCATGTGGAGGTTCGAGGGCGACATGGTAGACATGAACGGGCTCTATGAGGATCGCGTTTAAAATTGAATCGAGACGTGGAATGGCGCCACCCACGGATTGTGAAACGATCTTGCGTTCCATCAGACGGCGCATGGGCGCATGCATGCCGTAGATGTTCCGTTGGAGGGTGAGTTTGGCGTTATCTTGCGTCGCCTCCCACTATAGCACGGTCAGCAGGAGGACACAACACCGAGAGATCTGCTCACGTTCTCTAGACGACCTTTGAGTCCTCCCTCTGTCCGTACTTCGGCAGCAAGGCTGCGGGGTCCATGTCGAAGGGTATCGTGCAGGCCGAGACTGTTCGCGGTGTCCTGGATTGACGCGGACTTTGTGCCGCTGGCAGGTACGATTCTGTGTGAAGGATCCTAGTGCAGGTCAGCGATGAGTGGGTCACGGAAAGGAGGAGAGTACCATGGTGGTTATTATGGAAGGTGATGAACGCGTAAGACTTGGTGTTGCGTGACAGTCGTGACCAATTATGGGTCCCGTGCTACGAGCTGAGCGTCCTTGGACAGTTGTGCATCTCTTTCTCTTCTCATCACTGTTCTCTTCTGATCTCTCATCAACAGTTCCCATCCTTTTATAAACCTAACGTGTCCAATATTCAGCGCCCTGCGTGCGCTGTCCTTTGTCCGCCATGACCACAAGGCCAACCAGGTCTGCGAGCATTCCCATCGGACCCAGGAGTTCTGCCTCTCTTTCGCCGTCCAGAAACATCGAGAATGTCATTTCTATTCCATTTGCGGCCCCGACAAGGCCCCGTATTTCCAGCACTTCCATCCCATTCCGCTCAAGTACCATTGACGACCACAGAGGACTTGGTGTCTCATACGGTTCCCGCGGCAGCAGCAGCACCGCAATAGCAACATCCCCTCCCAGGCCTACTGCCCGATCCATGACTCTAGGTACCGGCCCAGGGAGAGGTTCCTTTCGAGCGCCATCCACATACGAACCCAGGGTAGTCCGTGTAGGCGGAGAAGGATCACGCAGTGTGGATGCGGCATGTCTTCCCTCAACTTCCCCATCACGTACGCGCAGAGTCAGTGGTGCAAGCGGCAGAGGCATCAGTGCCCAAAGGCCCGTAACTGGTCACGCGCTCCCAAGCCCCCACCCACCTGTCTCATTCCCTCGCCCAACGTATCTTGAATATTCCGCTTTAAGGCACATGCTGCAAACAGACTCTCCCCCGACCCTTCCTCCTAGCCGTAAAACCGAGCCTTCTATGCATGAGCCCCATATGTCGTCCTCTGCAGTTACATCTCCCTCGACGGATAGCGATGAAGAAAGTAACGTTAGTCCCCCGCGAGAGTTCCCGTCTGTATCCGCTCCTCTGCCTACTCTTTCACAGGAGCAAATCTTAAGGCTTCCTACACGCTGGAGTGATCAGTTTCGTCATGCCTTGTTGAGTGTATCTGGGGATGGCAGGGATCTGACCTACCACGGTTCGTCCATTCATGTAACATTTCTGTATGTCATAAGCTTACTCCACGTTCCTTCAAGGCGCATCATGTAGTGGTGACAGAGATGCGGCCGCTGCTCGAACTGTCCATCCCATTCCTGCCGCATGTGGGATCTATTATTATGAAGTCGAGATCATTAGCAAAGGTCAGAAAGGGTACGTCATCTTTGAACGGTTTACGGCATGGATGATCCTTAGTGACTGACCTATTTCAACAGTCACATCAGCATAGGGTTTGTAGCTGCGCAGTTCATGGTCTACATTCTGACTCATTCTCTGGTGTAGGTTTGCTGGCCGTGAAGTCAAATTATCCCGTCTTCCTGGTTGGGAGCCCAATTCCTGGGGATATCACGGAGATGATGGTTGTTCCTTTGCAGCGGAGAAGCAGGGCACAAAATACGGCCCTACTTTCGGAAGTAATTATTGGTTTTGCTTCTTTCTAGACCAAATTCTGACAATATTGAATTCTAGCTGGGGACATCATAGGCTGCGGAATTGATTTTACGACCCACAGGGCTTTCTTCACCAAAAATGGCGCGCTCATCGGTATGGCTTTCTGCCCATCCGCTGACCACTCCACTTACTTGCATCATTTTATCTTCGCAGGCCCCGTCTTTGAAGGTATTGGTAGGGACATTGATATCTATCCCTCGATCGGCCTACGGCATTCCGGTGAAGCTGTTCGCGTGAATTTTGGCCACGAGCCCTTCAAGTTCGATATCGATTTCTATGTTCTACAAAAGCGCAACCAAGTGTGGGCAAAGATCCTCAACACCCCTCTGGACTCATCGCTGCTGGGCATTTGCTCCGTAGAGCAGAGTCCCACCGCTCCACCTGCCAAAGGCCCGCTCTCGGAAGCACACACCAAGGACGTGATCAATAAACTTGTTCTATCGTACCTTGAACACCACGGATACGTCAAGACGGTGCGGGCTTTCCAGAAGCAGCGGGAAATTGAAATGCAGCCGCCGCAACCCGTTGGCGTGTCGACCGCGGCTACTGAGGACCGTGATATAGACATGCTCACGTCACAGGAGGAGGGAGATCCTATTGATGCCACGGCGAGCGACATGGAGCGCCGAACGAAGATCGTGAAAGCCGTCATCGCGGGTGACATCGACATGGCCATTGTGGAGACCAGGGCACATTATTCGACGGTCCTGGAAGCTGAGGAGGGTCTGATGCTTTTCAAATTACGATGTCGGAAGTTTGTTGAGCTCATCTTGGAGGCGGCGGAGCTGAAGAAGAAGATGAAGCTCGGCACTGGGGTGTCTGGGGCAGGCATGGGAGCCAGCCACGACGATGGTATCATTGAAGAGATGGATGGGTTGTACGCGGACGGCATGGATGTGGATGACGACGTCGTCGTTTCGTCGCCCCATTCTGCGACTACCAACGGGTTTAGCCCTGCGGTCATCCCTGTCTGTGGCGGGCGGCGACGGAGCTCGGCGTCCCCGCCGGATGGAGTGGGGTTACTGGGCAGCACCCTGGCCCAGTATGAATCGTCCCTCCACCAGGCCATTGCGTATGGACAGACGCTGTCGAATGAGTACAAAGACGACGCGAGGCCGGAAGTGAAGCAGATCTTCAAGCGGACGTTTGCTATCGTTGCTTGGGAGGATCCGTTGACGGCTGGTGGGGTCGTGACGGAGGTTGTCTGCAACGACGCGAGGATTGCTCTTGCGAATGAGGTAAATCAGGCCATTCTGAGTACGTCTTTTCCCACCGTGTCCTCGCGTATTATGCTTATTATTTGTTCTGCCGTTGTACAGAATCTCAAGGGCGGCCGCCTAACCCCATGCTGGAGACGATATATCGTCAAACCTCCGTTTGTGTCGCCCAGCTGGGGCTCATGGGTGTCGGTGGTGCCACGTTCGCGGACATGCAGAAGGAACTCCTCGACGCGTGATCTGGTGAATACGGTCCCATCGGCGCTAGGTTGAGGTTACGATTTCTATTGATGCTGGTTCTTCCCATTGTTATTACCCGACTCGCGTATCTGTCACGGACTTTGCTTCCCCAGGTGAAATGTTTTACTGCACCCCCACCCCCACCTCCTCTGCCTCCCTTGTTGTAAGCTATCTATCATGTACAACCTTTTGTAAAACGAAGATATTCAAATTCGCTTTGTGTGACAAGTCACCTATGGATCAAGGAACGAGCAATGTACACCCACCGCGGAAGGCAGGGCTTGACGTAGGAGATGGGAAGATCGCCCTAATATGGCTCAAATCCTATGTGAATTTTCGCAATGAGAGGCCACGGAATACCGGCGCCACAAAGAAAGCAGGGGTGGCGGTGAACGTCCTGCACCTCTCTGAAAACAGCAACAAAGTGGGGTTTCCTCAGAGGAGATCGACCGCCCGAAAGGCGTGAAGATCAGTAGGGTACCCCAGTGAAGCTGACCCAAAAGACGGATATCGTTGTGGGTCGCATATATTCTACGCATGTCCTGTCGCGAATAGCGGGAGATTCGGGTGGAACTTTCGATCGACGTATTCTAACGCTCCACCAAAGACTGGGAATAACTTCTCTTCACCCCACTCGTCGACTTACTACGAACCACGATGCTCAAATTATGACTCGACTGGCGTTCAATGTCAGGAAAATAAACATAAAATTCAGGTTCAGTCCGTCTACTTCCTTGCATTACCTCTACGCGTGATTCTCAGCCCACGATCCAGGTTTGCTCAGGCGTAAAGAGAGGGGGGGCGCAGGGGGTGTTGCTGACGAATCCGTCTGCGTTGAGTGTCAGGCACTGGTTGCCAGCTCCAATACCATTGTTCACGGCGTTGTTGGCAATGGGGAAGCCAATCCCACCCGAAAGGCTCGCGGTGGCGTTAAAGAAGTACTGCTGGTCGGCGTTGGTTTCTCCATCTCCAACAGCACGTCCTCCTAGGGGGGCAGAATTCAGGCAGGGAATCAAACAAGAGAGATCAAGTGCACGAACCGCATGCGAAAAGACCAGGGCGGGTGCGATCGTTCTTGTTGCCACGTCGATCGACGCAAGTGAATTGCTGGCTAGATACGATGAGAGTGCGACTGCCGTCCTCCACGTTGTTGTGTACGCCCTGGTAGAGCGTGAGCATGAAGGCAATTGGAAATGGTAAGAAATGCCAACCTTGGTGATCAAATCGAATTTCTGCCCGTCGATGGATGTATCACACTTCTTCAGGGCGAGGGGAACGAGGTTGAAACGGAAGTCTCCAGCGCGGAAGTCAGAAACATCGAAGCAAAGATCTGGGGACGCTGCGCTCTTGATCTGCTTGCTGGTGGCAGCTCTTGCAGCAGTGGCATCAAACAATGGGCCTGGTTGAAAACATTCAGCAGTTGCTCCTAGCGCAAAAGAGAGGCGATTAATGTACCTGGTCCTTCAGCAGGGACGGGAAGAACAAATTTCTCGGGAGTACCAGCAGCAGAAGTAGTGGGCGCTGCTGTAGCGGTGACCATTACTGGTGTAGCTGTGCTAATCGCTTGCACCGTCGTAGAGGAGGTAAAGGCGGCCGCAGGTGAACTGGCCAACGGAGGGGCAGGTGCAGCTGCCGAGCCTCCGACGATCCAGGTCTGTTCAGGCGTGAAGAAAGGCGGGGAGCAGGGGGTATTGCTGACAAAACCATCTGCGTTCAACGTCAAGCATTGATTGCCGGCCCCGACCCCGTCGTTGACAGCGTTCTGGGCGATGGGAAAGCCAATGCCGTCAGAAAGGTTCGCGGTGGGGTTGAAGAAGAACAGCTGGTCTGCGGTGGTCTCGCCATCTCCAGCGGCACGTCCACCTATATTGATCAGTTCAGGGAGTAAACTGAAATAAGGCGATGATATACACGAACCACAGGCAAAGAGACCAGGGCGAGTGCGATTGTTCTTGTTACCGCGTCTGTCGATACACGTTAATTGCTGGCTTGACACTATCAAAGTCTGCCTGCTATCAGCGACGTTGTTGTGCTGACCCTGTTCGAAATATCATAAGGCGGTGCGTAAGGAGGCAAAAGGTAGAGACGGACCTTCGTGATGAGGTCGAACTTTTGTCCATCAACCGATCCATCACATTTTTTCAACGCGAGAGGGACGAGGTTGAAACGAAAGTCACCGGCACGGAAGTCAGATACATCGAAGCACGTATCGGGCGAGGCAGCACTCCTGATTTGAGCGCCAGTGGCAGCCCTGGTTGCAGTAGCGTCAAAAATGGGCCCTAAACGAGTACCGCATAAGTTTCAACGCGTCGAATGAAGGTGTAAATCATTGACCAGGCCCATCTTCACCAGGAGGAGGAAGAACAAATTTCTCTTCGCCAGCGCGACGTGAGATGCCTGACTGGATCGGAGCAGCCTGGGACTGCCATGCCAGGGCAGCAAGAAATAGGGTCGTAAAGGTGAACATTCTGAGGCAAGCCTAGAGGTTCTAATTAACCAGAAAGCGGGAGTTGAGCGTGGTTGAATGAGACGCGAGAACAAGGTTGTGTCGTTAAAAGAACGTGATCCTCTTCAAGAGGGCAGTAGAAAGAGAGTGCCGACAACGAGGAAAGGGAGAGCAATCAAGGGGGAAGGGGAAGGGGGAAGGGGAGGAAAGAATAATGAACCATTGAACTCATTGTGCTATTTAAGGGTTGTTGCAGCCAAGGAAGAAGTTACGTACAGAGGTTCACGTTGCTTCATTTTCAAGACCATGCTGGACGTCGAGGCGCCTGAAGGGGTCGGCGATTATGGATGATGGTTCCATAACCGAGGGTATTTCCAGGTATCACCGTCATGGCGTTGCCAGGAGGGCTCGAGAGGGCTCAGGAGGGCAACATGGGAAAATACCTCCTCGATCAAGTCTTATCTAATCTCCCCGATCGATCAGGAAAAGGTCGCTCGTCTCACGAATAACCCAAAATACACCTACATCTCTATCTTTTCTTCCATGGCTTCCGCACAGGCCCCCGGGGCTGATTCGTCCTCGCGAAAATTCACTCTTGCTTCACGGGGCTCCCAGCTTGCCCAGATCCAGACCAACATGGTCCTTGCCTCTCTTCAAGGCCTATATCCTCCGCCATCCACATCAGACCATGATCATCATGGCCCTACATTTGCAACATCGTTTATGGCAACCGCAGGCGATAAGAACCAATCCCAGGCACTCTATCTGCTTGGAGGAAAGGCTCTTTGGACGAAAGAACTGGAAGTTGCATTAAAGGAACGCGAAGTGGACATGATCATCCATTGCCTGAAAGATGTCCCGACTACATTGCCAGAGGGATGCTCCATTGGCGCCATTCTGGAGAGGGAGGATCCGGTTGACAGCCTCGTCGTAAAGAGTGGGAAACCCTGGAAGAGTCTTGAAGATTTACCGGCAGGAAGTGTGGTGGGTACGAGCAGCGTCAGGCGGGTAGCACAGCTGAGAAGAAATTTCCCTGCCCTCCAATTCCTGGATGTGGTGAGTAGTTTAGTCCGCATATCCAAGCTAAAACTCATGAGTTATCGTTTAGCGAGGGAACTTGTAAGTCCTATAATTTTTTGCTCGCGATATCGTTGACCTTACGTCGATAGAAACACCCGCCTCGCGAAACTCGATGCTGCCGATGGACCTTACGCTGCATTGATTCTCGCCAAGGCAGGCCTCGTCCGTCTCGGGATGGGTGACCGGATAACCGCCGATCTCCACCCTCCCACATTATACTACGCTGTTTCTCAAGGTGCTCTCGCCGTGGAAATCCGCGACGACGATGCCGAGGCGCTTGCTTTGTGCCAAAAGCTGACCCATTGGGAGACGGCGTGGATGTGCTTAGCCGAGCGCGCGTGTTTACGCGTCCTCGAGGGCGGATGCAGTGTGCCGATCGGGGTGACAAGCGCGTTGGAAGTAGAGGCCGGAGAAAGCAAGGCTGGCAACTTGACTTTGACTGGTTGCGTGACGGCTCTTGCTGGGGATCTGCACGTTGAACATACCCTTCAGGAGAGAGTGACGAGTGCGGAGGAGGCGGAGGAAGTGGGAAGCAGGCTGGCGAGAATCCTGAGCGAGAAAGGCGCGAAGAAGATTTTGGATGATATCAACGTGGACAGGGATCGTCGGGTTGCTGCCGCAGACAAGGCGGATAAGGAAGCCATTGAGGCGACTGCATGATAGGAAACTGGATGTACCATTAAGATTATACTCATTTTGTACTGATTACTTCTATAAAGACATTGTAAACCTCGAAGATATAATTCTAGGAGGAAGGATGTATCGCGCCAGACCACAGATGGTGCTCCAAGAAAATGGAAGTTGCACCTAGATGTGGCGAGGCAGGACCTTGCGATGATCTGCATCCCCACGAGCGCCTACATGTCCCTAGTGTTGTAATGGGACAGCAAGTGACTCTATGGCGGGGAGACATGACATTGAAGAAAAGCCGATGCGTAAAAAATTGAACCTTTATAGACAAGCTTGTTTGTACCTGCTTGGCTGCGGCAGCTGTATTCAGCGCTCACCGGATATGAACATGATGAAGCCTTCAGAAGACCCTGAAGGCTGTGAACTCATCGCTTGCTCACACCCCCCTTGCCCTTAATCGCAATCCTGCCTGAGCGAGCCAGCCATTTATGTCGTCGATTTCTGCTAGACGGCTGTCGAAGGAATTAGCGGAAATCAAGAACGAGGGATGTCCAGTTGGTAAGCGCGCGTAATTATGCGTCGTTTGGCGATTAATACACGTCGCTCTTGTGCGATTGCATACTTTTCCAGCGTGCTGATCATTGGCTGCACGTAGGGATTACTCTGGTCAAGGCCGATGACCTTGCAACCTGGTGGTTCACGATAGAAGTCATGGGCGAGTCGCAGTATCAGGTCAACTATTTATCAGCTCTATAGGAGACAGCCGATTAAATCTTGTGTTGGATATCTAGGGCGAGAAATATACCCTCCAGTTCCGATTCGACGCTAGCTATCCGATCTCCTCACCGGCAGTACAGTTTGTCGTCACGGATGGCCTCACATCCCCCGTTCATCCTGTAAATTCCCTCACTGTGTGGTTCAACATTGCAATCGCTGACCGACTGTTATCAGCATGTCTATTCTAACGGCCATGTTAGTCCAATCTTGCGAAACATATAGGCAAGGGTTTAACCTCGATTAGATATGTGCCTCTATCCTGGGGAACGAATGGTCGCCCGTACTGAGCGTCGTTGCTGTGTGTGTGACGCTACAGAGTATGCTCGCATCATGCAAGGTAATTTCGCCCCTAGTGAAGTGTCTTATTGCATTTTTGCTCACAACCTTTTGACAGAAGAAGGAACGGTATGTTTAGAGATCAAAGGATAGGTCGCGCCCGTTGCTAACCCGCTATTATCCACCGCCACAGCCCACCTGACAACGACCGCTATGTCCGCAACGCGCCTGAAAATCCAAAGAAGGTGAGTCTATATCAAGTCTTTATACTGCATAGACGCTTACGACCTGTGACCGTGTCCCAGACGCGATTCCATTACGATGGTATGCACAACTCTTGGTACTAACTGAGGAAGCTTTGACTGATAGCCTTCGACCCTATCCTTTTCAGACGACACGTAAGTTGATGCCTCCTCCGATTGTTTAACGATACAAACCGTTTGCCCAGGGTGTAATTCTTGGCCGATTTATCTGCTATCTTGACTTTATTTCATTTGGAATCCAGCTTTGTACATACCGTGCATTTGCCTGTACAATGTATTTCTGTAGACACCGCGGAACTTTAATCCTTCAGAAAGACCGTTGAATGTAGAATAACTGAAGGAATCCAGGGGTCTTGCAAGAGCCTTTTTCCGTGTGACTTGAATGTGCATATGGTGATGGCGTTGAGTTACAGTATACATATGTAGGTATTGGACGGCGTCGTAAATCCATTGTCAAATGTTAGAAAAGCATACCTACCATAAGTATATACCCCTTGGAAACACAGAAACAGATATAATCGTAGGAGGAAAACGCGATTCATTGAACTGCGACTGCGGCAGCCTTGCCTGCACAGCAGCTGCGGACAGGAGGAGCTGCAGGAGGGGGAACCACTGGCACGGGGAAGCGTTCTTCAACGGGTGTTGATTGCCGTCGCCCTTCACTCCTTTGTTCAGCAGTAAGATGGTCCTTGCAACACCCATCGCAAGTCTTCCCGCATCCGCAGTTCCCATCAGGGCAGGCGCAACGGCCACCACAGCATTCCAGTTTGGGCAGAGTAACGAGACCAAAGGCGACCCCACGGTCGCTCGTGGCGCGGGCAGCATCCGGATATACCATCACATTCATCGGGTCGAGCTCGACACCTACGCCCATTTTGCGATTTGTGGGTGGCGCAGGGAGGGCCGCGGCACAAGCAAAGAAGCGATCGAGGAAGTTTGTAGCAGAGGAGGGCGTGGCGCTGGGCAATTCGGCGCCGACGCTATGGTCAATACAGGTCCCGCATCCGTCTGCGCAATTCCTGCGCTCCTTGGAAGCATGCCCTGGCCCACGGTGCTCGACACATCCAGGGCAGGCACACTGCACCCCGCACGTGCACCCCGAGCCGGCAAGGGAGTTAATGGTGCTCATCGAAGGAATAGTCTCGAAATTGGGGATAGGCGGGAGACTCGTTGTAGGTTGCAAGAGAGTATCGAGAGTATCGAGGAAAATAGGGGCCAAATCAGGGCCAGGCGAGTGTGATGGTGTCTTGACCTGCTTTGAGCGTTTGTGGGTTGTGTTGTTGCCTGGGCTTGACGGGCGCGAGGTGATCCGTTTCATGGCTTTCTGCGGAGGTGGGGGAGTCGCAGTAGATGTGGAAGCATCTTTCTCAAACATGGCCGCAGCGAAAGCCAGGGCGTCTAAATTATTCATCTGCCCTGGCTGAGCTTTGGAACGAGGAGCATCTAAAGAGCGGCATTTACATCTCCAGAGGCTTCTGCAGTTGCAAGGGTTCAAGAGAGAATCAACTGGACAAGATATTCAGGTCATGTCAGGTAGAGTGAGCGTAATGGGCTTGCCTCGTTGACGTGCATCAGGAGGCAGAGCACTAGTCATTCCGGAAGCCTTGAGAATATCCTGTAGGCCGTTCGGAAGTGCGGGGACAATTGGGATAAAACGTTTGACTAGACATAAGGATTAGGTGTGATCGTAAGGTGGGTCGGTTTAAAGCCGCCAAAATGAGAACGCACATTTGGTCCCTGAAGATACCCTGGATGTTTCTCCTTCTGTCACACCATCCTCCTTTTCGTTACAAGTGCACTTTGAATGCACCCGCT
This sequence comes from Lyophyllum atratum, assembly GCA_014905825.1. Classification (NCBI taxonomy): domain Eukaryota; kingdom Fungi; phylum Basidiomycota; class Agaricomycetes; order Agaricales; family Lyophyllaceae; genus Lyophyllum; species Lyophyllum atratum. The sequence continues at coordinate 530,647 of JACGCN010000025.1, read as the reverse complement.
TCGACTGCCGCAGCTCTCGGCATTTCTCGCACTGAGAAACTGGCCGGCCCTTCTTCTTGATCTCGAACAATGGACGATCGCTATGATGACACGACGACGAACGATGTCCTTTAATGCAAGATTCACTGTACTAGAGGTCAGCTACATAATGTAACAGCAACTTCCTTGACCTACCAAGCGAACTTCTTGCTGTTTACATAGACCTAACAGATGCGTTCAGTACAGCCCTAATTAGAATGTTGCATGCAAGTACCATAATGACCGATGTTGACGAGGAACCAGTCTCAGATAGCCACCGCCTTGAACAGATAGTCCACTCAGCGTGAGGATGTCGACGAGGAAGTGGGAAGATAGTCGAACAAAATTGAGACCAAAGTCTATAAAGGTGTCCCGCGGCGGCGCGGCCGTCTGAATCTTGCCAAGGCCCTTTCTGGAACAGGTGACCAGTGAGGTCTTACGTAATAAATCTGCCATCAAGGAGCGTGGCGGCGCTCGAGTCCAGTCTGGACTAAAGATATCCACGATATCCTGCAAAGAGTGGACTCATTTCAATCCTCAACATCTACTTATAAACGGGCAGCCGTCCAAGATTAGCAGTCACTTCCGCGGTTTGCACGCGCTCTCACCGAGTCCGCAACGTAGCCAACAGCGTGGTGCTGATTAAGAAGAGTCGATAAACACGATAGCAGCACAGTGGGAAGCCACGAAAATATCCTAGCGGGGATGTTGCATACTACGACCAATGCGCAAGTCTGCATGCTGTATCAATCCCACACTTGTGTCACTTGTGGTCATTTGACCAGCCATGTCAAGGCAGTAAACTGTCGTTCCTGACGTAATGGCGGGCGAAGGCTGAAAACGCTCAACAGATGACTTTGAGAGATTGTTGCACTGGCCAGGCTCTGTGCGCTTAGGCGAATCCGTTTTGTAGAAGACGTGAATGTATGATTAGGTAGATCTATGATTCGTTCGCATTAGACAGACAGACGGCCCTTACACTGACATATATCGAGCCATCCTGTTTCCCGGAAGCGTCGACATTGAGCAATTTACTCCTTTTCCAAAACAGTTGGTTACTCACTGCTCGGATGATTTTTGCGCGTCTTTCGCGGACAACTTCTGCTCAAGTTTATTAAACTCGTCGAGAGCGATCTCTTCTTCCTGGTCCAGTATCTGTAAACCTCAAATTAACGGCGGGATGAGATAAATTATGCTGCGCGACTTTCCTGTTCTACCCCCTTTACTTCAGGGATATAATGCATCATCATCCGCTCGATCCCGGACTTGAGCGTCACCGTACTCGAGGAACAGCCTCGGCAGCTTCCCTTTAGCTTGACCTTGACCAGACCATCCCCATTCTCGTCAAAACCTCGGTACTCAATGTCTCCGCCATCCTCCATAATTGCAGGTCGTACTCGTGTCTCCAGGAGCTCTTTTATCATGGCGACCGTTTCAGAATCAGTGTCCAATATCCGGGTGTCCTGCGGTCCTGCGTTTTCCTTGTCCTGATCGCTTCGGAACAAGGGTTGACCAGAGGTGAAGTACTCCATTAGAAGAGAATAGATTTCTGGCTTCATTACCGCCCAAGTGACTTCAGAGTCCTTCGAGACGGTGACAAAATCTGGTCCATAGAATACACCGGTTACACCCTCAACGCCCATGAGGCGTATCGCAAGTGGAGAGGTGAGCGCTGTCCGTGTGTCAAGGAATTCTGCTGTGCCCTCGCCCATGACCGGCATACCGGGGATGAACTTGAGTGAATCATCATTCGGTGTTGTTTCGGTCTGAATGAACATGGACCGTGCTAACGGCGGTCCCTGAGTTAGATTATGGATAGACGCGGATAAGAAGGAAGATTACTGACTCATAGGAGGGCACCCTCTGATGCTTTGGGTGGATCGTCGCAGTGTGGACGTAGACGCGGTTGCAAAAGTCGAAGCATGGTGGATGAACGTAGGCGCGCCGATAGTCCGCGAGGGTATATGAATGGCGACAGCACGTCTGGGCTTCAGTTTCTGTGATAGTCTGACAACGCTTCGCAACGAAGATGCAGCAGCGGAAGACGCCATGCTGGTTGGGAGTGAGTTGCACAACGCCGAGGTGAAGATGAGTAAAGGCTGGAATGACATCACGTGGAAGCTAAATATCTGAGCCGCCGGCACGCGTTGTCCGAGTCTTGTCCATGTCCCCTGCTTGCCTCAAGCGACGATGAGCGACCTCTTGCACTTCTTGCCTGATGCTCTTCTCGTCTTCGCCCTCACTTGGCTACTTTGGTCAATGTGGACGTTCCTTAAACCCCGCGAGCAACATTCTCTGCGGTCGGTGGCGATCGTTGTACTTGGGGACATTGGTCGTAGTCCAAGGATGATGTACCATGCTCAGAGCTTTGCAGAAAATGAATTTGCGACTGATATTATCGGCTATGGAGGTGCGCCCCCCTGATTACAAGTCTATTTCTTGTGCAGCTGTTGATTTGTCTTGCTCTAGGTTCGAAACCCATTCCAGCGTTAGAACGGCTACCGAAAGTGCAAATACATTACCTTCCTGAGCCACCCAAGCTCCTCGGATCGATCTTACCTTTCGTAATGTTTGCACCCATGAAAATCCTCCACCAAGTCGCGTCAATCCTTTTTGTATTGCTCGTGCAGATATCCGAACCCCCGGAGTTTATTCTGGTCCAGGTTCGTCCTTTCAGCTCATGTCTTACGTCCTTTTCCCAATGCTAAATATCTGAATCAGAACCCGCCTACTATTCCAACACTTGCCCTCGTCTGGCTCGTGGGTCGGATACGTGGGAGCAAAGTCATCATTGACTGGCATAATTTGGGCTATAGTATTTTGGCACTAAGGCTTGGGGACAAGCACCCTTTCGTTCATTTAGCGACATGGTTCGGATTCCTTTGACTCCTGGATAACCATCGACTCAAGTTTCGCTGCAGGTTTGAGAGATATTTCGGCAGGACGGCTTACGCACATCTATTCGTAACGCATGCAATGCGAGACTTCCTCGTTGGAAAGTGGGACCTTCAGTCAGTCCGCTTCTAAGTTGATTTGAACATGACGCTCAACTTACGAACTACCTACAGAGGTCGTAAATTAATCCTTCATGACCGTCCTCCTCGTCATTTCCACCGTTCCTCACCCCAAGAGACGCATGATGTAAGTCATTGCGGCGCGTGTCTAGTTTCCTTCAACCTTATATACATTACTTACTAGCTTTTTCTGAGGCTCAAACCCTCCCTTGCCCTCCAAGCCTCCTTACACGACTTCCTCCCTGAGTCATCCGCGCCCTACTCAACACCATTTACACACACCACTTCGGTGCCATCGCCCGTCACTTCTTCAGCAGCCCTGAAGCGCAATAGTCTTGAAAACCGTCCCAGGCTCTCTTCGCCTAAAGCTCCGCCAATATCGGCGACAGCACCCACGTATACAGAAGTGCGACTTCCCACGGAGCGCCCTGACCGACCTGCTCTCCTCGTATCCAGTACTTCGTGGACACCTGACGAAGACTTTGGGATATTATTGGAGGCAATGGAATTGTATGAGGGACGTGCGAAGGAATTGGCTGCTCTCCACGGCAAAGCCGGAAACACCAACGATTTGCAGAACAAATTGGATAGACTGCCGAAACTGCTGGTGATCATAACCGGTAAAGGGCCGCTGAGGGAACATTATATGGATCAGGTGGCCAAACTACAAAAGGATTGGAAGTGGGTCCGATGTGTGAGTCTTTGGTTGGAGGCAGAGGATTATCCGATTCTATTGGGTATGCATCGTCTGATGTTCTGCCTACTTCACATATAGACATAGAAGCTGATGGTTTCCCATGTCCCAGGCTCAGCAGATTTGGGTGTATCTCTCCATTCTAGTTCGTCCAAGCTTGACCTCCCGATGAAAGTGGTCGACATGTTTGGGTGCGAATTGCCCGTCTGCGCACTGGACTTTGCATGGTACCTGTTTTTTTCTCCGTGTAGCTCTTCGCTGCCCCTCTATTTATACTTCTTTCTCTAGTCTACACGAACTCGTGAAGGATGGCGTGAATGGCCGAGTTTTCAAAAACTCATCTCAGCTAGCGGAACAACTCGAGGTTAGTACTTATCCAGCATGAAGTGCGTGAACTAACCCACCTTCGGGTTCAGCAACTATTTACCGGCTTTCCTGAAGACCTTGCTCGCCTCGAAGGACTCCGAGCTTCACTTGCTCGAACATCGGAGTCGTCATCGACACCCCCTCGTGTCCATACACCTAGTCGTTCTGTTGAACATAATGACATGGAATGGCAGTGGGGGTCATGGGAAGAGAACTGGGCGCGCACCGTCAGGCCATTGATATTGCGTGACGTAGGTCGATGAGGGCGTGAGTGTATTTTCAAGAGATGAGTGCCCTATTGGACGATATACTGCATCAAACATATTATATCGAACACAGTGGTCCCGGGGTGTAGACGGTATAGGTCAGGCTGACCATCTGAATCCACTTGTATAACAGACAACAGACAACATAAAAAAGATAAACAAGATATCCATCTACTTGGATGAGTCTAGGTATTTGCCGTGGCAGAGAATGACATCGTCTCGATTCTGCCTCGCCCTTTACATTCCTTCTGCAAGATCTCGTTGATGACACGGAACTGTCCAGGGTCGATCAACATGATCTGAAAGGAAGTTTAGAGGCAAAGTAACTTGGAGATATTACGCTTCGACTTACGACTTCCCATTCCTCCTGCCCAGTTTCGTCATCTTCGACCGTCTCCGCCCCTTCCAGAATCTTTTCGCGAAGACGTTTGCTATCAGCTGTGGGCATCGAGACTCGGACGCGCATTCTTGATCTTTGTATTGGCAGATTGGAATCGGATTGCAGTAATTTGATGCATTCAGAAACCTGCAAAACGACATGGTTAGTGTCAGAATCTAAGTCATTTAAAATGGTCCCGTTACCTGACTCTTCGCAGTCTTGTTCTGTTTCACACTGAACCCGGCTTCGGTCATAGCTTTCTCGATCATACCTACGGGGTATGGCCGTTGTGTTGCGGGCTCCACACACTTCTCCGCTACAAGCGTCGCGATCTCTCTACGCAGAGATGTGAGGTCATGATCGCGTTCCTTTTCCCCGACTTGAACCTCTCCTTTCTTCAAAATCTACAGCGGCGCTGGGGTATGAGGACACGTTAGTAATCAGATAAACTCAGTGCACGAACCTCTTTGACAACATCCGCGATCTCTGCCGTGCCAAAGGCTTTCTGCAGATCTCCAACTTTAGCCACTTCTCCTTTTGAGACGTTCATGAAAACATTGCTGATCTGCAGCACATCGTCTAGATTCGTTTCACTGGGATTAACTATGAGCGTGAACGCTGAGGTGAAAGTGAAGGAGGGCTCACACCCCAGTTCTCCATTCTTGGACCTTGTTCTTGTAGCATGCAATCTTCAAGAGAATTAGTACGTTTAGACCGGAGGGGTGATGTATCGCGAACCTCAAATCGTTTTCCACCTTTCTTTAGCCGCACAACAGATACGTTTGTCAATCTGCAATCCTGATGAGAGATAAATCGGCTGAGATAAAGCAAAATAACCACTTTATTTGATTCGAGGGTTGTTGAATCTGGGGCATCGTGAAAGTAGGAGTGCAAGAGCGTTGTAGTCACGATCTAATCTTGTAATGATGTCAACGCCGGAGCCGTTGTCAGTGGCCGTGCGAACATCAGCTGTTTCTCCTGTTTCAGAGCACACTGCACACCTACGACTGTATAGAACATATTGACCAGGCCAGGACTCGACGCTGCGAATATGAAGGGACTCGGGAAGGCAATCAAACGGTAAGAATCAGAAGTTTTGAAACTTGGATGAAATTATTGAGGTTTCGTTCACTAGTACGCCGTTCGCGGTGACGAGTAGGATTGGGATGTCGAAAAGTGAGAATAAGGATCTCTTCACGATGGCTTCATACTGACCTTGCTCTGCGTCTCGCTCCCCCTCTCCAATCGCGTATAATTCTCGCTCGATGATGCAGAGTCCAACGATCCCGAGTTCGACGATTATCAGCGTCACTTCACGGCCATGGAAAGTGGTGCAGAGAAGTTGTTGAAGGATACCAAGGCATTCACAGAAGGAGTCAATCGTGAGTATACCAGCTCTAGAGATCTGACATACATGCTCATGTGCGCTCCGATCTTCCCATTACGCTCATTCAATGCATATCAGTTCTTTTCACATCAGGCGCAGGGTTCGCGACACACTTCGCCACGCTCTTCCAACCTATCGCCGGCGAATACGATCTCATTGGAAAGCACCCTGACGCCACGCAGACAGTCCGAAATGCCACGAAATACGAGACGACAATGGAAGAGATGAGGTCGCTGGTCTCGCCTGAATTGGAGTTGATCGACAGTAGGATCATGGGACCGCTAAAGGAATTCCAATCTACCATGAAACTCATTCGAAAGACGATCACAAAGAGAGAACATAAGGTATTTCATTTCCACATCTTGTGCCGTATTCGCGGAAGCTAAGTGATGAAATTCGTGACCACAGCTTACAGATTACGACCGGTTCAACAACTCACTAACGAAATTGAGAGACAAGAAGGAGAAGTCTCTCAGTGACGAAAAGAATCTGTTTAAGGTGCGTCGCGAAATCTAGTTTAGTACATGCCGAATTTCATACGGTGTTCCAGTTGGAACAAGATTTCGAACAAGCAACCAATGAATATGAATACATCAACAATGCTCTGAAAGTAGACCTCCCGCGATTCATGACCCTGTCTAGCCAGTTCATAGATCCGCTCTTCAATTCATTCTTCTACATGCAGTACGTTCTCTACTCACTTGACCCTATTCAGGATCTCAAGATTAACCGCCTCCCAGATTGAACATATTCTATCTTATACTTGAAAAGATGAACTCCTTCGCAGATGACGCGAAATACGATATCACGAACACATCAGGATCCCAGATTCAACAAGACTACGAAACTAAACGGACAGATGCCTGGGAAGTGATCGAAAACCTCAATATCATCAAACGGATTATATCAGTTTGTACGTACTATCTTCACTTTCTTCATGTTCCCACTCAACAAGCAATATGTGCAGCCAAGCTCGTCCAAGCGAATCGCAGCCAAAACAGTCTAGGCTCAGGCTCAGGCACCATAGGCCGCTCTCCTTCAACGGGCTCTGGTTCGCGTGCCGCACCACCTGCCGCGCCTTCATTCAAGAAGGCCCCGCCCCCGCCACCAGGGTCTACTGCATCGCGTGCACCACCTCCACCATATACCCCATCCTCAAGTGGCAACGGCGCTGCAACACTTGCAGCCACGAAGAGAGCCCCTCCGCCACCCCCACCACTAAAGCCGAAGCCGAAAGTTGTTCCAAGAGTGCAATACGTTGTCGCGCTGTATGATTTCGCAGCCCAGGTCAAATTCCATCCTCATCTCTTGATAGTGTTCATGCCTGACGTGAAAGTTAGGCCGAGGGGGATCTATCATTCAATACTGGTGATCGAATAGAGATCGTTGAAAGGTCTACAAATGCGGAAGACTGGTGGACTGGACGACTGAATGGAGAACAGGGAGTTTTTCCTGGTACGTCTGCATCGTTTCGTTGTGAGACCTACTCTGAGTCGTTGTAGGCAATTATGTTCAGGACGCATAATCGCGGGAAGTCGTTTTATCTACTTGTAGCGCTGAGAGGACGCTCCACTGTATACACGAGTGTATTTATGACTCGGTTCCAATAATAGTTTAGTAGGGATGGTGTCGGGTTTTGTTCTTGACATGGGTCGACAGTTTCAAGGCAAGAAAAGCTGCATCTGAGGAAAGCCAATCTAAGCAATCTTAAGAGGACTCCGGCGGGACGTTATGCTCAAGTTGGCTTCCATGACGCACGTAGTTCTGGCTGATCTGGATTCTATTTTGAATAAAAGCTCCTGGCCATGAATTTACAAGACAAAATGAAGGTATGTGATGAATAATGCTGGAGGATGCTAGGTGGATAAGTTACGGTACAGACAACGCAATGATAAGCTGAGACGGGCAGAAGCAACGTGAAAAGGTCATCTAGTTCAGATTACTTGCGGTTACCGAAGCTGAACCTGCGGTTGCGGCCTTGGTTGCCTCGTCCGCCATTCTGTCCGCGGCCTTGTCCGCCACGGCCTCCACCCTAGAAAGATGAATTGATCAGAACACGGTGAAGACGGTGCGACCTTGAAACTTACGTTCTGGTTCTGGCCAGCGGCGGCACCACCGGCTGCTGCGCCGTTGCCTGCATTGTTGGCAGCTCCGTTACCGGCAGCAGCACCATTTCCAGCAGCAGCACCATTTCCAGCAGCAGCACCATTTCCGGCGGCGGCACCATTTCCGGCGGTAGCACCTTTACCGCCAGCTGCTGCGCCACCCGCCGCAGGTGCAGGTGCAGCAGCGCCACCAGCAGCAGGTGCAGGTGCAGCAGCACCACCAGCAGCAGGTGCAGCAGCAGCAGCGCCGGAGGTAAACTATAGCAATATCGGTCAGTAACAGGTCATCAACCAGAGACGGGATTGCCCACGTAGATGCAGTCGTCCAAAGAACCGTGCTGGGCGACGGCGACGATGGCGGGAGCATGGTTGGCAGATGTGTTGATCGAGCACATGCGGTATGCGCCGGCGGGGAGACCGCTTGTGACATCAGCGGTTAAGACACCACCGGCAGCAGCAGCATTCAAGCCCTATGGATTGTAATTAATTACATCTCACAGTACAGACGAGGTATGAATATACCTTGAAGAATGCGAACTTCTTGGGGTCGGTAGGTGTCGTTTGGTCCAGAGCTGTGAGCGGCTCCATGACGATGTGCGAGTGACCAACGATGATACCTTGGCCGTTCAGTTGTTGGGGAGCGGCAAAGTAGTTGGACTGTGCGTTGACGAAGTTACCGGTTGCCAAGTTGTTGATGGCCATGCTGACTGTGAACGCCTTGTCAGCGGCGACGGTGCCACCGTTCTTGGGGAAGGTGAACTTGGCGGAGGGCATCTTGTCAACGGAGGGGATGACACCTATGGGAGCAGGGTTGCATGATCCGGTGGTGACCTGCTTGCCGTCGGTGATGGGGAGGTTGGGCACGGTGAGGCAGAAGTTGATGAAGTTGTTCGTCGATGTGAGGGATTTCACTTGACCTGAAAGGAGAGCTTGAGAAACTGATTAATATGATATGAATCATATGACGAACCTTCGGCGGGAACGTCCTGTCCATCGTTGGCGAATCCCTTGGCAATCACTTTGGGGTCGAGAGCTGAAGAAGACATATCAATATAATGTTCTTCGGTGGTGACGGTGTCAAGCCTTACTGAGGGATGTCTGAGGATCGCCACCAGCGGCTGCTCCTCCTCCTGCTCCAGCTCCGGCACCTGCACCAGCGCCCGCTCCGGCACCTGCACCCGCGCCAGCACCTGTATTGTTGCCTGCATTGTTTTCCGCGTTGTTGTTCTGGCCACCTCGGCCACCTCCCCTTTGCCTGCCGTTATCTTGACGGGCAGCCAAGTTAGGGACACTAAGGGCCGTCGCCTGGGAGATGAGAGGGAGAAGAACAAGAAGGGATGCTACGGAGAACTTCATGGCGTTTAAAAGATCGAGAGCGTGACTTCACTGAAGCCTATAGAAAGAACGTGTGGATGGGCAGGAACTGCAAGCTGACGCACGTCTATGAAGATGAAATAAGAACGGACACGTCAACAACGGCAGGGAGTTGCTGCGGCTTGGACTTACAAGGAGGTGATAGCCAGGCAGCGCGGCTGCGAAATAGAGAAAAAAAGAAAGATGGGAAGGGGGTGAGTAGAACGAAGAAAGGACGGTTACAATCATGGTCGTGTTGCTTTATATGTGATCAGGCTGTAAACACAAAGAGGCATACATCGGCATCGTTGGGGCAGTTGCTACGGGAACATCAGTCCCAACCTGCCTTCTTTTGAGAAAAAGATCTTTTGGCGACGAAGTAGTGACACGCTCCTCAAGAATTTGTTGGTCGTCCTCGTGCATCCAATAGAATCAAATACATACAACTGTGACAGTTTTGTGCTCGGACCCAGAGAAAAGGTGACCGCATATCAGTAAAGCCAAAACAAGGGACAAGGAGCATGGCGGTGGAGGCCAGCGATGGCTTGGCAACCCAATTGAGCCTTCATCCGGACATCTTGAACAGATTGAAAGGCGCTCACTTGGCATTTGAATGTATGCCACCCGCCAAATGGCCGCAGAGCGAAGCGTGCACAGCGTTAAACAGGTCTTAATGACTTGAAAATCGAGACTGAAAGGTCTATTAATATGATCACTATGCGTGTCTTTCTGATGATCAGTGCACCTTGCTCAGGCCCAGGGTTGCTCGAGAGTCGAGGCTAACAGTCCGTTCAACTAGCTCCACCAATGGTGACTTGCATCAGACCCCCGTTGCTGTAGAACCCGCGCCTTGAGGACCGACCGTGTTTCCATCTTCATATCCATCGTGGCCGTCCAATGTGACTGTCCGTTATCGAAGTTGGTGTCGTGATAGTGACGTGGCTAATAATAACTTCGCTGTTATTGAAGGGATGAATCGATGACAGGCTATGATTCTGCCTGCACTGGCAGTTGGTTTCGTCAAAATGATCCCTGCGAACATGATTCCTCGATGTCCTATGACCGGGCCTAATCAATACCCTCGAAACCTGTTGGCAGCCGCTCATCAAGGCATTTACTCGGTGAAGGGGAAATGACTGGAAATGATGAAAGATGCGAGAAAACAGCGGTCTCAGCATCATCGTGTAATGACAGATAAGATAAGATAAGATGCATAACAAGGTTACATTTATTACGGACCATTGGACAATTGCGAGATTCCAATGAAGCTCTAATCTCTCCTAGACAGACACCACCATTGTTCCTCCCTTCTGTAGTGAAGTTCGTTGCCGGAGGTGCCAATCGAATATGAGGTATACTGAAGGTTCCGTGCTCCCTAATAAAAATAACAACGTATCAAAAATGCTCGAACATCACCGATCCCCATAAACCGGTTCAACATTTCACTCTCTCCCCTTTCGCTTTCTCTACTGCACACATGAAGGAGGCCAGAGTATCCACCTCTTCCCTTCCGCTGATGGATGGCATTTCTCGAAAATGCCTCTCGACAATACCGGCCAGGACCACATGGAGCTCGTCAAGGTCTGCCAATATTGGCGTCCGACTACGACTCTCCTCCAACAGCCGCGAGCTTCTTCTTCTGCTTTGTTCCTTCGGGTCTCTGCGGGGCCGGTTCGCGGGTGTCATAAGAGGTGGACTGGGTTCGAGCGGTGATGGGCGGAACGAATTTTCGAGCGATGAGGGAGGTGGTGGGTCCTCTGCAGACATGGGCGAAGGATACACGTGGGGTACGATGTCGTATTGTGTTAGATATCGATAGAGGACAGGTGTGGGCATCTTGACAAATTCCACCTGTTTCCTCGCAGTGTTCATTTCGGGCGTCTACCGTGTTCAGCTGAGGTCACTCACCAGCGAAGTCCTCTGATCGGCGTCAGTTCCATCTCGTCTGAGATTGGCAGAGGTAGTTGTAATTGGTTCTACTCGCTTCCTTTTTCCTCTGGGTTCGCCATCCGCCTTGTCTGCAGCATGTCTCTTGACCCCGGCCGTGGTGTTGTTAGTGACGGGTGGTCCGAAATATGACGCGTCGTCATTGGGTTTTCTGCGCGCTTGGGGGCGAGAACGGGAGCCGGATGCAGAGTTTTGTGGTGCTGTTGTGGCCATGAGGTGGGAACGGTAATGAGAGTTGAGCAGGCCCGACAAGGGGTTTGGTTCAAAGGTCCGGTGTTCCGGCAACTCAAAATCTCGGAATCTCCCAAGGCCAAATTTGATAATTATCAGATTGCTACTCTTACTCTGTACCACACCCGCGTGCAAGTTCGTCGGTGCTCTTGATCCCTACCCGGACCAGGATATAGGACGCAGCCTATACAAAACTGATTAAGCGAAGATCGCGGCTTTTCTCTCCCACCCTCCCTCGAGTCATCTTTTCTTCCAGACCATCGCCAACCACCCATTAGAATGTCAACCTACGGCAAACTTTTCCGCGTTACAACTTTCGGCGAAAGCCATTGCGCCTCGGTTGGCGCGATTATCGACGGCTGCCCACCTGTGCGTCCCATATTTTTTATAATCTAACGTCCAACTGACATCTATCATCTAGGGTCTAGAATTGACTCCTGCAGATATTCAAGTGCAGCTGAGCCGCAGACGACCTGGCCAAAGCAACCTCACAACCCCCGTACGTAACATCTTGGAGTATCTAGTCTATCATCAAATCTCACTTAGACTCTAGAGAGACGAGAAGGACCTAGTGCACCTGCAGTCTGGTACGGAGCGTGGGGTCACGCTGGGCACGCCTATCGGACTCTTAGTAAAAAACGAGGACCAGCGTCCCCACGATTACTCCGAAACTGATCTCTACCCTCGACCGAGTCACGCCGACTATACTTACTTGGAAAAGTACGGAGTCAAGGCAAGCAGCGGAGGGGGGCGTAGTAGTGCGCGTGAAACCATCGGTGCGCTACCCGTTATCTTCAAGAGTATCGTTGCTGAGACCCTCCCGCAATAGGCCGCGTTGCGGCAGGCGCCATCGCAGAGAAATACCTGAAGTTGGCGTACGGGATTGAGATCGTTGCGTTCGTCTCCTCTGTTGGCAAAATCCATTTGCCTTCGACGGCCGCGCCGCCATCGCTAGTCCCGTCAGGCAACGAGGATGACGACGTGGAAGATGCGTTATCAGAAGAGTTCCTTAACCTCATCAAGACCATCACTCGGGAAGAGGTCGATAGATACACGACAAGGTGTCCTCATCCAGAGACCTCTGAGCGCATGACACAGGTCTGCACCTCCGTCGTTATCGCTAGCAGCACGCCACTCATCAGATGCATGTACTGACTCATCAGCGAATCATTCGTGCCAAAGACTCTCAAGATTCGATCGGTGGAACCGTGACCTGTGTCATCCGAGGCGTCCCCTCCGGCCTCGGAGAGCCTGTCTTCGACAAGTTCGAAGCTACTTTGGGACATGCAATGCTGTCCATTCCAGCAACCAAAGCTTTCGAGATCGGGTCTGGATTCAAAGGGACCGAGGTTCCGGGAAGCAAACACAACGATGCATTTGTGCGTCGTCCAGACGGCAGGCTTGGGACTGCTACGAACTGGAGTGGAGGCGTCCAGGGTGGGATCACAAACGGGGAAGACATCTACTTCCGGTGAGGGACTTTTTTACTTTCTTTCTTCCATATATTGTCATTGATCTCGGAACTTGGGATACCAGTGTCGGATTCAAGTCACCAGCAACCATTAGCCAGGGTCAGCAGACGGCGCAGTATGATGGTACCCCAGGCGAGCTTGCTGCTAGAGGTCGCCATGACCCTTGCGTCGTACCTCGGGCCGTGCCCATTGTTGAGGCTATGGCAGCTATCGTGGTAATGGACCAACTCCTCATCCAAAACTCGCGCAAGACTGCTGCGAGCCTGCTACCTGTTATAACTACGCTCCCACAGTCTATGATGCAGCCTAAGACTTCGAGAGCAGTATAGTGCGACTTGGAAGGTTTGTAAATGTAATAGACCAAAGTATACTTGTGCAGGATAGCAATCGAGTCATTGGTATATAAAATACAGCCGAAGTCCATGAAAGGGACCATAACGGAATCACGAACCGGGAGTGCCATGGTGAATGCACGTCAAGGACATGCGGTGATGGCTATTTTTGTGTTAAGACTCGATGTCGGACTCGTCCAAGCAACTACAGCACACCATAGGTTCAAGTTGCCACCACCACCACTACCGAACACAATTTTAGAACTTAAGAAGGGCGCCATCAGACAGAAGAAAGCAGACGTACGTGGTAGTTCAGCAGCCTCCGAGGCATTGTCCCAAACACCCGATCAATCTCACTAGATACGTGTGCGGTCTCTGATTCTTGATCAGAATCCCAAAAGTAACCTTCATAGTGGCCCACGGTCTGAAGTATGGGAGACTGTATTCGTGGACGGAGCAACGGCGTGTGCTCACAAGCAGCGAAATATTCGTCGTGTCGCTTTTTCTGGCGCTGCTCCCGCGATGTGCGCCTGCGCTCGCGGGAGAGGAGGGCTACGCGCTGGCCGAGCGGGCCCCAGCCAGGCTTATCTGACTCGTCATCAGTGCGGGTACGGAGGGGCGCGGAGATGGATGAGGAGGGCGAGCTGGACCTGGAAGAGTTAGGGGTCAAGGGGGCGTCGAAGCTGCGATCAGGGGTTCGCGTAGAATGTTTGTGGCGGTGTCGGCTGATACCCGAAGTTATGCGCACGCGAGGACGGAAGTGAACATGATTAGAGCGGCATTCGGAGTCGAGATCTGTGCTATCTAGTCCGGAGGGAAATAGGCTATGGGTTGCGTCTCTTGGTGTTTCGAGTACATGTGAGCTGTTGGGGCTAGGGCTGCTACTCCGGGACGAGGACGAGCTGATTTCTACCTGAATGTCTATGTCATTAGGGAGGTCAGACTCATCGGAGTCGTGCTCCGGCGTCTGCAAAGCATTGTGCAGCTTGATGTTTTTGCGAGTTAAAGAGTTGTTAGTGGTCGGCTCGCCATCATGCGGGTGTGTACGTTGTATGGAGGGGGGTAACGTGCTTATTTCAGTCACATTTGCTATCCATGACATTAGAAATTTAGATAGCGACATGAGGTAAAAAACCAACAGATGCAGGGATCCCTTGGCAGCTGTGGAGTAGTCGCCGCGACGGTCTTTTGCATGATTCGATGGCTTGCTGCGAGAATTCGTTGATCAGGACTACGGAAAGGTCTCGGTTGTGCGCTCTTACGCTTTACAAGCGACAGGGATGGCGGGAGGGAACGAGAACGCTGAAAATTACATCGTCGTGCTATAAGTACCAAGATACCTCCGTCATCGTGACCGATGCGGCCAAGATGCGGCGCTTCTCGAGCTGTCAAGCCATCAAGTCCACGTGGGAAACTCTATTACTATCAGGCTCCTTCCCTAATCCAATGCCTACACCTCCACCAAGATTTCGTTGATCGCATGTCGAACCAGGTCTACATCGTAACTGATCCCGTGCCCGTCTTCAACAGCGATTTCCATACACTTAACACCTAGGCTCTGTCAAGAATCGCATTATAACGGAGAATGATACGACCTCATGTCTGAAAAAGCTCTCACTGTGATGTGCTCCACGTTCACCAGAACATTGGACCCTCTCAAATAGACAAGATGCGTAACGAACGCAGAGATGGGATAGGTTGTGTTGACGTTTCCCAGCCCATATGGCTGGCTTTGATAAGACCCGTTCAGTGTCCGGACCATCGCGCTACGTGTCCGAAAGTTCAGTGATGCAAAGACCCCTCTATCTTCAACCTACTGGATGTAATCAGCCGCGGTATACCCGTCCGTTTCTCTGTCATTGTTCGAGTTCACTGTCGACCCCTGAGCAGGGAGGATAAAAGAGAGGCAGGAAAGGCGTACGAAGTAAAATTTTAGCCCGGAGGGAGGAAGACCGGGCGATCCCCGAAGCCACGCCTCGTAGAGCTAAACATGGAATGATACTATCATTCAATCGCACCGATAAGCCGCTAATCGTGGAAAGTAGCCACCCACCTGGTCCATAACGAGCCACAGGAGTAGACCAACACATCCTTCGATGCAAGCGCTGATAGGTATTCCTGGTTCGGTGAGGGATGTATCTCAATTCCATAGGCATTTATATAGAACAGTCCTTGGAAAAGTATTCAGCTTCGTCCAAACGTTGTCCTAATTCCCAAACCTACTGGAAATCCGAGACCCAAGGGGCTCGTAATGCGTTTTAGATTCAGACTCGAACAACATATTTTGGCGTTGAGAGATGAATTCCCCCATGCCATCCACAGGAGAATAAGGGTCCTGTGACACCGTCATATCAACGGGCGCAGTATTTGGTGGAACAGGATGGGATATTTCGCATTGTCCCACAAGTCTTCTGCCATCTTCCTGGAAGTTGGGCCGGTAAGTCAGTAGTGGACTTGGGAGCGGAGTCAAAAAATGGCTGACGAGTTCGGCAGCGATAGTAACAGTGTGGTTGGTGACAATCACAGGCAGTATGCTTGCCTAGACACGTTCGTCCTATAAGCTCGTGTGAACCTCGGGATTGAAGGTGAAGAGAACCTGGCTGCTTGTGATAGAGGAAAACAGAAATATGGCCGAAGGAAGAGAGCGGAAGAATCCTTGCGCAGCAGCCAAAAAATAGTTCCCAATGCTAATCGTGGAAGGTCATGATAACGGCGAGGATATCGATGTACCGCGACTGCTCACGAACCTTCCATTGCGGAAGTCGAAATTCTTGTGGGCCCTCTTCAGAAGCTCGCTTTCAAAATAGACTAAGAAGCCTATTGTGGACATTCAGTCAGAAATAGATCTGCAATTTATGAAAAATGAGACAAACTATACCGCGAATGGTCTCCTTGCGATCGTTAGGAATGCCAATCCAAAGGGGGTTTCGGCCCTCGACAATCTCCCTCCATTCCTCTCTGGCTTCATGCTCGGAGCACTTGGCAGGTAAACGATACGCGAGGAGGCGGCGAATGGCGTTTAATGGAGAACCCGGGGGTGCATGTGGGATGAGACGAATGAGCCTTGACCGAATATCACCTGCCACGAAAGTACAAGTCAGTCTAACGTGGATTTTGTATGGACAAAAGAAGTCTGTCGAGGTACCAATAGAGGGTCCTCCGAGCACGCGAATAATCTCGCTGGAAGAACCGCCATCATCGGAAACAGGTAACACGTAACTGGCGTTCGAGAACGCTGAGCAGATAGCGTTGCCTCCAGTACCGCCAGATAGCACGACGAAGGATGGACTTGCTTCCAGCGCGTCATCTTTAGTTATTTGAAGCCCTAATCTTGGTGACGGATGCGGTCGCGGAGATGCGATATTGCCCAGGGTGTTTGGCGTAGTACTCTGGATGGGTAGGTCAAAGACGGACGATCCAGGGCTATCTAAACCATTGCCTTGTCTGCTGACTGGGAGCGTTAGCGAATAAGACGCGTCTTTTTGGACGCCACCGAACATGTGGACAGGTTGTAGTAGGTCCTTGTAGTCAAGACGTTTCGTCTGCCCGAGTGGCTCAAACTGGCCTACTGAGCTTTGGCAGAGTTTGTCACACTAGATAATTCGAGTTACCATTTTCCGGCAACTTGAATGCATATTATTATGCGGCTGTCGGTGTACGGGTCGTGGATGATAGCCGTCCCCCTGACTATCCTGGTTAGTCCAACCCCGTTTCTCCCCAGTCTGGACATTGAATACGGTTCATGTTCAGATCAGTAATCTTCTAGTGTCCTGGATTATTAGTACGGTGGCGCCTCTCATTATAAGTATTCGATATGCGTTCACTGAACCCACCTCCATATTCGCCAATACTACACTATGCCCAAAGCTTTTTCTGCCCTCCCAGGTTTCTACTATTACTTCTTTTTGTATCTCGAACCATGTCGGTGTATTTGACTTGCCTCTCATTCAAGTTCATGTTTGCTGAAATAGATCATACCTTTTACCAGTGTCGACGTTTGCGCCGGCTATCACCTGCTTCCTCTACCCAGGCACTGCTTGGTTCTATCATGGCCTTATCCCAACTGGAATACCCGCACCAGCTACCACCGTAGGCATGGAAGATCGAGCAATCGCGGCCGTATGGCAATTGACTAACTGTGAGTCCCTATCTTGCAGGAACCAAGCTTCAGCGCATGCCCCTGGGCTCATCATCCGTGACTCGCAGCGTATATGTTAGTCGGACTGTTGGAGTACTTTGGTTTCCGAGCGGTCAGGGACAGCTTGCCAAACAATCCGGAAGCGCAAGAACGCATCCTCGGTGCAAGTATTATGGCACTCGCTTGCGCAGATGTATGTCCCTGATTAAAATCTACGAGGAGGATTCCAATCCTCATTCGGTCATACGTCCTTAGGTGATGCAGTACGTTTTTATCTGGATGCTCACCATTTGATGGAGATGTACATGGCACTGACAGGTTTTTGGCAGTGTCGTCCTCACTGTCCTCGCGGCGCCAGCGGATATCAGACTCGACTTTGCCAACTGGAACGCCATGTATCATGGCATCACCACTGGGGTGGCTCCTATGCTCATCATTAGGTAGAAATCGAAGGTTTCAATTAGACTGAAAGTGTGCTGATGTTGTAACGCTCCTAGACTGGCATGGATCGCGGGGATCGGCCGGACCCGTTATTACTTTGGACAAACACCGCAGGATCGAAAGAAGAAGGGTTGACCTCCAGTTTTCTGGACGAGATAAATAATAATGAGTTTATGATTAGTTAAACGGAGGATGTGAATAAGTCGTACATGTTTCCGTTTACAATGGACGAGTTGACTTTCGATCGTTCACAAACCCCAACGCCCAATTTGTTGTTGGCCCATTGCTGAAAAATATGTTACAGAAAAAAGGCAAATAAGCCTATCTTGGCGAACATGCAGCAAGAACTGGGTCCGCAATCGATGAATCATAGAACAGATCGTACGACGATTGGTTTCCTTGCGATAGATGGAAATGTTTATCCTAAGTGATATCGGGCCCGAAGAATCTCTGTCCATTTCGCAGGAGCATCGAGGGGGTAAACGATACGCGAGGCGGCCGTGGATCGGGTACAACGGAGAATTCTGGGACGCGTAGGGGATGAGACGGATGAGCCTTGTCTGAATATCATCTGCCATGAATTAGTCAGTCTAAACCCAAACGACGCACGTATAAAATGAGTCTGCCGAGGTACCAATGTAGAGTTTTCCGAGGGGGCGGGTGATCGTACTCAATGAGCAGGGGTGAGCCTCCATTATGTGGAAACCGGTAACATAGTTCGGACTTGGCGGGGTGGTAAGCCATCGAATAGTCATCCACATAGATGACGATGAGATAAGGAGATGTTCCTGCTTAATACTGGTAGTATCCGTGGCGAACTGAAGGTTCAGGATGTATTCCCGGACACTGGGCAGTCAATACGGGATCCAGGGTTACACTCTCTCTGGCGACTGTGAACGCTAGTCCATAGGACGCGTCTTTTTGAACGCATCCAAGCATGTGAGCAGTTGTGGGTCAAGATTCATCATTACAGTGTGGCCAAATTTGGCCAGCTCAGCTTTGGCAGCGTTTGTTACGCGCATTCGGCATCTTGTGCGGCGACCCGGGTATGGTGTTGGTAGCCGGCACTGGATCATCATATCCCTTCCAGGCTTCGTTCGCGTTCGAAGATACCCCCTAGTATCCTAGGCTGTTAGTGGAGTAGCGCCTTTCTCCGTATAAGTATTCAATATGCTCATACTGAATATATCTTCATCTGCCAGCACCTCACAATGCCAACGCCATTCCCTGCTCTTCCAGGCTTCTACTACTACTACTTCTTGTATTTCGAACCATGTCAGTGTATTTGACCACCGTCACTCGAGGTTGTAGATGTTGAAATCGGTTATCTTCGCAGTGACGACCTTTGCGCCTGCTCTCGTCTGTCTTCTGTCTCCAGGGACTGCTTGGTACTTTCATGAGCTCGTCCCATCTGGAATCACCGCTCCGACTACTATGGCAGGCTTAGACAACCGCGCGGTGGCAGCCATATGGCAATTGTCTAATTGTAAGTTCAGGACGTGCCAGGACCCTTCCCATGCATATACTCAGAATATCCTATAATATTGGATGGCAGCATACATGCTGTTGGGCCTTTTACAATCCCTTGGGTTCCGGGCAATAAGGGATACCTTATCCGACAATCCTGCAGCACAGGAACGTATCCTCGGTGCAAGTTTAACGGGACTTGCTTTTGCAGATGTACGTTCCTTCGTTCCTTTTTTAGTGGTAGTCCGATCCTTAACCCGGTGTCCTTAGTTCACACAGTACGTTGCTGATTTGGGTTACCCTTCAACAGCACTGCCCATGACGCTAACTGGGTCCCATAGTATTCTTGTCAGTCTCCTCGCGGTGCCTGCAGACATCAGATACGACTTTGCCAATTGGAACAGCATGCTTCACGGCAACACCACTGTCGTGGTTGCCTTGCTCATCGTAAGGTAAGGATTGCGAATTTCCCTCAGGGCGAAAAGGATCCTGATGGAATTTATGAATATCGCAGACTCGCATGGTTTGCGGGGATTGGGAGGACTCGCTATTACTTTGGGCAAACGCAGCAAAATGGGAAGAAGAAGGTTTGACATTCAGATTCCCGGACCAACGCTGCATGTACTGTCAGTCGAACAGAGGAGGTGTACAAACTCGCAAATGTTTCCATTCCATGGACGAGACTGATTATAATTTTACATGTTTTCTGTGCCCTTTTGCAATGAACGGAATTGCCCCACCAGACACGGGTATATTTAACCAACAAGACCAATACGCTGGTTATAATCATAGTGAGAATGGTGTCCAGAAGTCGTGAAGAATTTCGAATAACGCACACAATCGTCACTGAAAAGAGAAGGGACCCTGCTAATTGTTGACCACTGTGAACCGCCGCGGCGTGGGCCGTTGGGCTGGTGGATGTGGTTCTGGACCATCCGACGAAAAGTCATAATAACTTGATAGATCCCGATCTGTAGAGTCGAAGCGGGGTGGGGTAGCGTCGGCCTCCAGCTGCGTTTGCCTTTGCCACTGTAGTATAGACAGAGGGTGCCTTTCTTCGTTCCGCGGGTCAAGTGACGGCGTTGGTGTGACTTCGCGGTTAGGCTGCAAAGGGCGTGTTGAATCCGGGCGTTGAGGGGGAGGCTGTATTGGAAGAACGGTGGTGACCGGTGGAGGCCTAGAATGGGAGCGAGAGATGACTGTGTTATGGCGATTCATCATTGGCTCAACAAATAAACTCGGATTGAAGGAAAAGTGGCTTCCGGTCTCGCTGCGGGGTTTCCGCCACCAAGTTTGTATCCAGCTGCCAGACATTGCTCCACGAAACTTTGAGGGTGGCGGGGGTGGAGGGGATAACTCGATGGATCCATTGGGTTTTCGTTGACGTTTCCAGAGAAACGCTACCAATCCCAGAAGAACGACTCCCAGGGTTCCCAGGACACCTCCGACAATTTTGCCACTAGACTTTACATCAGGCGGGTTCGTGTCGTCGGGTCGCGCCGGGGATGCAGATGCAGGTGCAGATGTGGGTTGGGGTTGGAGATGCGTTGAACTGGGTCTCAGTGCACTCAAACCATTCTCGTATCTGTGCAAAGATGCAATTAGCGGTGTAGCAAAATATTGGAGCTTAGTCCTCACGAATAGACGACGTAGTCGAGAATGACGAGCGATTTAGGTCCGCCAATATGTCCGTTCTGGATGGTGAGCGTATGGTTGCCGTGGGACAGAGATTGGTTGTGGAAAACGAGCGCGTTGTACTCAAATGTATTGTCCCCAGATGGCTGTCTCACGAACTCCCCTGCGTATTGAGAGTCGATAAGAAAGGTCATGTCCGAATTACCGCTGGAAGAGGACAGTTACGAATGGGAACGAAAGTGCTGGGACTAGAGACAAACTTTGGACTGGTTTCAGTGTTCGCCAAAATGCAGTATACATATATCGCAGAACCTGCAAGGGGGTGAATAACAGGTAAAAGAAACAATTTGTAAAACACACCATAAAATGGGACCACAGCGAGCAGTGGTTGTTCAGCTTGTTGCGGATTGGTATCGTGACTAATTTTGTTCTAAGTAGAGATTCAGTGTTGGACATAGCTGCTGGAAGAGTGCGACGCACGGCTGCGCCATCGTGCCAGGTGCCTGGAATCATGGCCTCAGTGGTAGAAAAGTAAGTATCGCTGTTGGAACATACCATCATGAATACGATTTTGTTCCAGTTTAGGAGTCGCACTGCAAGCACGACAGCTAGGCCCGACATTCCATTCACCATCAGGTATGTATATGATTTGTCTACCGTTCTCGAAGTCACCCAAAGTATCGTCGATCGTAACATTGACAAGCACAGCCAGAGAAGTCGAGGGGAAGAGGAGAAAAATGACAGGCCATAGAGTGTGCATGATTGAAAGAGTGGACGACCTGGGTAGTCAGGACGGGGATACCGAGAGGTAGCCTCGAATGCGTTAAAGCATAAATTGGAGACGACGGAAAAGCCGGGGTAGGCGCGAACCGAACAAGTATCCTCAAGTACCAACTGAGATGGGGACGACGCTGTCAAGTCTGTGCAGGCCCGAGCACCGTGACCAGGGGCTTCCTCATCATCCATCATGATGCCTGGTTGATGCCTGGTTGCCAATGTGGTGTCGGTTCCTGCAGGTTAGAACCTAATTACGTAATTATTATTTTTAAAAATTCGTCCCCTGCCAAGTTCACGGCGACCACTTTACCAAGTTCACGACACTCAACTATAACGACCGACGCCTTTGATATAGGATCCGTCCTCGTCTGAACAGGAACACACATTCTACAATGTCGTCGGAGGATATTGCTGAAGAGATTCGAACCAGCTTCCCAGGCACTGAAGAAGTCATTGTGCAATATCTCGCTGGGTATCTCGTGGACGACGCGGGTGAAGAGGAGGATGTACTGCAGGTTGCCCATCACATCCTGTCATCCCTTGCTGGAGATCGTGAAGATGTGCTGGAAAAGCTCATGCTGAAACTCGGGGATCTTCTGGAGGAGCAGCTGAGAGTTCGGCTGAAGAACAGGTCGAGCCCAAAACTTATGAAGTTGGACAAAGTCATGGACATGAGCAAAGCTCAAATCTCTAATACGATTGCGCTGTCTGAAGGCGTGGATCTAGAGTCCATCAACAAGGGGAAGTGCGTACATTACACCTGTATCATCATCCGTAGTCTGATATACATGAACTTGAAGAGCTTCACGAGTCGACGTGAAGAAACTCGAAAAGCAGGAGGCTAAACTTAAAGTTGGAAACTCACAAACTACTCCCTCACCGCATTCTGACGAACGCGCTATAGGCTAAGATTGAGAAGCGATCGCGAAGAGATCTCTACGAGGGTTCAAAATTGCTGGACGCTCATCGGAAACAAGTTAGGCGGGACCCACTCTCAATAAGAAGTGGTATTGACTTTATATCTCTAGCAAACCTACGAAGAGATGTTCATGAAGGTTCGCGATCTCTTCCGTACGCCAGTCAATGCAGGATTCACCCGGGTTTCTAGATCAATCCTCTGGAATCCAGCGCATCTGCAAAACAAAAGAGCAAAGATATCCACTTACCCTCTATCGACGTCAGCTTTGCGTCAAACCGCATTCTGTAGGTTTTCTCTTTGCTTAATTTCCTCCTCTAATCTTATTTCAGTTCGGGCGCGACACTAACACTTGCGCATGGTCGTCGGTATGGACTCATTGGTCGAAACGGTAACAAACATAAATGACCGGTGTCGCATGTCATACTGACGCATTACAGGTGTTGGTAAATCCACCCTTCTGCGTCACATTGCGATGCGAGAAGTACCAATTCCCGCCCACATCAGCATCCTTTTCGTGGAGCAAGAAGTACGTATACCTGAAATTCATGTCGTCGGTATTCACCTTTCTCCAGATTATTGGCGATGACACGACTGCGATTGAATCCGTCCTCAAAGCCGATGTTTGGCGGGATCACCTCCTGAAAGAGGAAGCCCTTTTAAATGCCAAGCTTGCAGAACTGGAGGCGGAAAATGACGAAAAAAGGTTTGAAGACGCGAGGGAAGAGCTTTCGGTACGGTTAGCAGAGACACATGCTCGTCTCTCCGATATGGACGCAGCAAGCGGACCCGCCCGGGCTGCTGCGCTACTGGCAGGTGAGTGCGATGCCTTCGCGGACCGTGTAGAAGCTCATCTTTTCTATAGGTCTGGGCTTCGATGAGGGGGATCAACAGAGACCAACAAGATCCTTCAGTGGTGGTTGGCGGTGTGTTCTGCTGGTTATTGGAATATGACCGCGACTAACCCGTTTGTTCCAGTATGCGACTTGCCCTCGCCCGGGCTCTGTTTGTCAAGGTAGTGGAGGAATCCATATTCCACTCTCTGATTATCTGATTTGTTTGATATAGCCTTCGCTTCTCCTTCTTGATGAACCTTCAAATCACAGTATGTGCCTCCAATCCATCTCTGCTGGGGAGAAATTCATAAATCATTCGAAACAGTCGATCTTAATGCTTTGGCCTGGTTAGAAGACTACCTTCAGACATGGCCAGGGACCCTCCTTGTCGTGTATGTGATTTACGACTTCTAAGCACATGCCCTTCTGACATCAGGTACTTTAGTTCTCACGACCGAGCATTTTTGTAAGCACTCATCGTGTCTTCATGTGATCTTCGCTGAGTCAAAACAGGGATGCTGTCGCTACTGACATTGTGCACCAACACTCTGGTAGGTTGGACTACTACAAAGGGTACGTGTAACGTTCTATCACCCAGGACTATTCTGAGCATGTAACGATCTAGAAACTTCACCCAGTTCTATTCTACGAAGTCGGAGCGCGATCGCAATCTTCGTAAGGAATACGACACACAAATGGACTATCGCAAACATCTTCAGGCATTTATTGACCGTTGGAGGTATAATGCCAACCGCGGTAAGTCATGCCATAATTTTCCAGAGATATAATCTGTATGATGGTATTTCGTTAGCTGCGCAGGCTCAGATGAAGATCAAAATCCTTGAGAAGGTTTTCAGTATCATCTTTCCATACCCACCGCAAATTGACACGGATTTCAGCTGCCTGATCTAGAACCTCCCGAACAAGAGGAAACCGAACAATTCAAGTATACTGTCACTTAACTGTGTCTTGACCCCTTTCTCACAATAGTCCAGGTTCCCCGAGACGGAGAAGATTTCCCCGCCACTGCTGCAAATGTCGGAGGTGACCTTTGGTTACACGCCCGAAAAGGTCATCCTGAAAGGTGTGAATATCGATGTTGGCTTGGACTCCCGGATAGCCATGGTTGGTGCCAACGGCGCCGGAAAGTCAACCTTGTATGATTGGCATTTCAGCTTCATCACCGTCCTCCGTTCGATGTAACACCTTTTCCTAGGATTAAAATCCTGACGGGAGATCTAAACCCTATGGCTGGACATGTCACTCGAAATGGGCGCCTGCGCATGTGAGTTTAATATGTCTTCGTGTTTCCATCAGATGCTAAATCATCTCTGGCGAGATCAGAGGCTACTTTGCTCAGCATCACGTCGACTCGTTGATTCCAACGATGACGCCTGTTCAATTCTTAGCATCCAAGTTCCCGGGGAGAAGTGAACAGGATTACAGAGCGCATCTTGGAAACTTCCAAATCAGTGGCATGACTGGGTCAGACCAGTATTCTTCACATATCAGCACACGTTTTGACCGAGCTTAAACAGAATGCAGCTGATTGGAACACTGAGTGGAGGTCAGAAATCGCGTGTAGCATTCGCTCTGTTGTCACTCCAGCAACCCCATGTCTTGCTGCTTGATGAGGTAGGTCGCTCAGCTTTCCATGTCCGATGTCCTTTTAATGTGACATTTTAAGCCTACCAATCACTTGGATATTGAGGTTCGGGCCTTTTATAGCGGTATAGAACTCGAGCACGCTGATGTGATTATCATTTTAGGGTCTTGATGCACTCATGGTGGCGTTGCAGAAGTGGAACGGAGGTGTTATCATCATCTCCCACGACGAAAGATTTATCACAACGGTCGCCAAAGAAGTCTGTATTTGGATCGCTTCTATTTCGATCAATGTAACCTTATGGTGTCTTTTTATAGCTATGGGTATGTGGAGATGGAACAGTGTCCAAGTTCAAAGGCGATGTTCAAGCGTACAAGGTGCGTCATTTCCCCGTTGGTCTCACGCTCGCCGTTTGATTGTAGTATGCAGAGCTTGATCGTAAGCAACATCAAAGCGAAACCATGAGCCGAGGACGGAGTGGACCATCACACGACAGTCTTGTTGCATTCGGACAGATAGCTAATCCCTGTTAGCAAAGACTATGACCCGTTGGAATGCCAGGCGTTTTAGACAGGCCATGTTGATATGGAGGCTTCTCGGATGAGAGGATATTTATAAAACAGTATCCACCTTTGACCCCGGCTCTATTTCCCATGCTCGTGTATAAGGAACCCCGTTTCCGGCGTGAAGCTATAGACATGGCGGTGTCTCCGACGACGCGGAATGCACTAATGTAACGCCAGCTGCACTGGAGGTCCGACTGAGCTCTGCACACGATGAACCATCTTACACTTAGTTGGACTTACGGTAGAGACACCTGTTCTCCGTTATCGGGTTTGATGCTGAGGACCTGCGTTCCCTATGTCTGCCATCAGCATAGCGTCATGATGAGGTATTCAAACACGAACATCGATTAGGCGGGTAGTGTCCAGCACAGTCCCATACCTGATCTGAGCATCGGAGGCCCAGAAAAAGACTCGGGTACCGTTCCAATCTTTGTCTACTTTCTCCATCTAGATCGTCTGATTAAGGCAAGGAGGACAACGAGAAATAGTTGGAAAGCGACTTACTATGGTCGAAGATACAAGATGAGCGATGTGGACAGAGTAGGGGTAGAATAGGTGTGGAGCCTGACGCTTTGTACCCCACAATCGAAGGCGAACACTTGAGGGAAGGCCTTGGGGTGGTTTTAGGGTGGTCTTATGACGAAAACACTTTTAATTCCTTGGGAGCTTCTTGACTTGAACATCGATGTGCAAAAGCCCCGATTAGGCATAAGGGTTTGGTAGAGTCATCCAGGTACAGGCGTGAAAGAGAAAAGAAGGGTTGTGAATACATCAAAAGGGCTCTGCGCAGACTCTCTGTCGAATTGCTGATAGTCACAATCGCGGGGTCGAAGATACAAAGAGCTTGCGAGCCCGCACCACACGGAACGCGTAGATCCACGCCTCACGTGATCCCGTTGACAACACCACCCCTGCCGCATGGACGCGTCCGTTGTACTCAAACTCTCTCGTTGACAGTCGCAGACCTTGGCACTCATTCGAAATGAGCTCGTCAGAAGGCGAAAACTTTGACCTGGAGAATGTCTCCGGCTCTGAATCAGACGACTTTGCACCTGTGAAGAAGGTATGTAGAGCTCACCTTTCATCACCTACAAGCCCTCGCTTACTCGGCCTTAGATCAAGGCGACCGCGAAACCCAAGGCAGCACCGAAGGCTCTAAAATCAGCTGCTAAATCTAACGCGACCAAGGCCAGCGCGAAACCCAAGGCAGCTGCAAAGAAGAAAGTCTTGGTAGATCACGATGACAATGGAGAGGATAGTCCTATGGAGGTCGACGACGATGGAGATCGCTCTGGAGATGAGGTCGCACCTTTGCCCTCCAAGGCAGCGCCTGCCCCAGCTGGGAAGAAGAAGACCGCGTCGGAGACGTATACGAAGGTGTGCCACAACGTGGTAACATCGCAAAATGACACATTTTGCTCACTGTTTTTGATAGCTCTCCCAACTAGAACATATTCTAAAGCGACCGGACTCATACATCGGTAGCGTTGAGACGATCACGCAAGCCATGTGGACTTACGATTCAGACAACAAACGGATGGTCCATCGGGATGTCAAGTATGTCCCAGGTTTCTTCAAGATTGTCGATGAGATTCTCGTGAATGCCGCCGACAACAAGGTGATTAGCTTGCACCGATTATAAAGTAGATTGCTGATGTCCTTCAGATCAACGACGCCTCTATGGACACCCTCAAGGTCAACATTGACATTGAGGAGTGCACGATCTCCGTTTACAACAACGGTCGAGGAATCCCTATCGAAATGCATTCAACTGAGAAGATGTATATTCCGGAGCTCATCTTTGGCCACCTTCTTTCGTCCTCCAACTACGACGACGACGAAAAGAAGCTTACTGGTGGACGTAATGGCTATGGTGCAAAACTGGCCAACATTTACTCGCACGAGTTTACCGTTGAGACGGCAGACAAAAACACCCAGCAGAAGTACAAGCAGACTTGGACGAACAATATGAGCGTCTGTGGAAAGCCGAAGATCACGAAGAACGCGAGAGGCGAAGAGTGGACCCGTGTCACCTTCCGACCGGACCTGAAACGCTTCGGTATGGACAGCATCGACGAGGACACCGCCAGTCTCCTTCGGAAGCGTGTTTTTGACATGGCCGGCACCGTCAAGGACGTCAAAGTCTTCCTCAACGACGAACGCTTGAAGATCAAGAACTTCAAGCAATACGTGGAGATGTACCTTCAATCTGCTCAGGCTGAAGCTGAGGAGAAGTCGGGTGGAGCAGCTATCGCTAAGCCCACTATTATCTACGAGCAAGTCGGCCCTCGATGGGAGATCGCCTTTGCTGTTTCGGAAGGTACCTTCCAATTCGTCTCCTTCGCCAACTCCATCTCCACCACGAAGGGTGGCACGCACGTCACATACATCTCTGACCAGATTGCCAAAAGTCTCTCCGCTGTAATCCTAAAGAAGAACAAGGCAGCGACTGTTAAACCAGCGCAGATCAAGAGCCACATGTGGCTCTTCGTCAACGCCCTCATCGAAAACCCGACCTTCGACAGTCAAACGAAGGAGACCTTGACCCTCCCCGCGTCGAAATTTGGCACGAAGCCTACACCATCGGAGGACTTCTTAAAGAAGAGTACGTCGGCTTGCTCATCAGATATTTGCCCTAGATTAATTTTCCATAGTTGCAAAATCTTCCGTGGTGGAGAACATCTTGAACTGGGCGAAATTCAAGGCCGAGCAGCAAATCAAGAGAACTGACGGAACCAAGCGTAACCGGTATGCGGGCTAGTCCTCAAACCATATCCAGCCGCATCTCATGCACATACGCAGGCTGACAGGGTTGACCAAACTTTCGGACGCTAACAATGCGGGAACCAAGCACGCGAAGGACTGCACGCTGATCCTGACCGAAGGAGACTCCGCCAAGGCCCTGGCTGTTGCAGGTCTTGGTGTTGTCGGAAGGGATAACTTTGGAGTGTTCCCCCTTCGCGGCAAGCTGCTCAACGTTCGTGAAGCGAAGCACGACCAAATCATGAAGAACGAAGAAATCCAGAATATCAAGAAGATCATGGGTTTGCAGCATAACAAAGACTATTCGAACACATCCAGCCTACGATATGGTCGCTTGATGATCATGACGGATCAAGTTGGTGTTCTGCTGTTCCTTTTCTCCTTAGCTTGCTAAATTTCTTTTCTCAGGATCATGATGGGTCCCATATCAAAGGCCTTCTTATCAACTTCTTGGATCACTTTTATCCGTCTTTGCTCAAGCTTCCCGAATTCCTCGTCGAGTTCGTAACACCCATCGTCCGAGTGAGTCACCTCTCAACCGTCTCGTAACTCTCAAAGCCTCATTATGTTCTGAAGGTCACGAAAGGAAAGCAAAGGATCGATTTCTTCACCATCCCAGAGTATGAGCAATGGCAGGAAATCACCCCGGGTTCTAACAAGTGGGATGCTAAATACTACAAGGTGATTTCTTCAACGCTATACCATTCATTTCGTTGTCTGATATGACTCATAGGGTCTGGGAACCAGTACGGATGCCGATGCTCGAGACTATTTCAGCCACATGAAGAAACATATGATCCCATTTGCCCCAACTCAAGAGGGTGACAAGGAGCTCATCGATCTCGCCTTCAGCAAGAAGAAAGCAGATGAGAGAAAGGAATGGTTACGGCAATTCAAGGTGAGCCAAGCATGCTTTGGCTTCATGCCAGTGTGTCTGGTGTCTGATCCGGCTCCCATTGTTAGCCTGGAACTTTCCTGGACCACCGGATTGAGGAGATACCTTATTCAGAATTTATCAATAAGGAGCTCATTCTCTTCTCTATGGCGGACAACATCCGTTCCATTCCCTGCGTCGCAGACGGGTTGAAGCCTGGTCAGAGAAAGGTGATCTGGGCTTGTTTCAAGCGTAAGTTGAAGAAAGAGAGCAAGGTATATTACATTTGTCGCTGTTCCTAGCCGGCATTCTAACGACTTTCATCAGGTGGCTCAGCTTGTCGGTTATATCGGAGAGCAAGCAGCATACCACCACGGTGAGGTCAGTCTTGCACAGACGATCGTCAATCTCGCACAAAACTTCGTTGGAAGCAACAACATTAGTTTACTTGCCCCCATGGGTCAGTACGGTACGCGCGAACAGGGAGGGAAGAACCACGCTTCCCCTAGGTACATTTTCACGATGCCCACGACCATCTCAAGGGTCGTCTTCAATGCAGCCGACGATGCGTTGTTGACGGTCCAGAAGGACGACGGCAATATCATTGAGCCTGAGTGGTATATGCCAATCGTCCCCATGGTCTTGATCAACGGCGCTGAAGGCATCGGAACAGGTACATCGATCTTTCCTCCTTCTTAGCTACAAGATTTTGATTATGATGATTGCAGGCTGGAGCACGAACATACCGTGCTACAACCCTGCTGATGTTGTGGCAAATCTACGTCGCCTTATGGACGGGGACGAAGTGGTCCCAATGTCTCCTTGGTGGCGTGGCTTCAAGGGTGAAATCAAACTGGTGTCGAGACAGAAGTACGAGATAACTGGTGTCGTACGCAAGCTCAGCGACACCTCCGTTGAAATCACTGAACTCCCCATTCATTCGTGGACGGAGAAGTACAAGGAATTCCTGGATTTCTTGATTGTTGGTGAAAAGGGAGCCGAGGGTACTGTCAAGGTAAACTCATCGAACGACGCATTTATCCTCCGTCGTTGACCAACTTCACCTTTAGGATTACAAAGAATACCACGACAACGTGAACGTTCATTTCGTCGTCACAATGAGTCCAAAGGACCTCGGAAAAGCCGAACAACAGGGTTTAGTCGAATTTTTCAAGTTGACGAATAAAATGAGCACTAGCAACATGATGTGTTTCGACTTCGAGGGAAAGATCCACAAGTATGAATCGCCAGAAGAAATACTCGAAGCCTTCTATCCCATGCGGTTGGCGTATTATCAGAAGCGCAAGGTAACCGTTGAATTCAGTCTTCCGCCTGACCGTTCTCATTTACGCCCTATGTAGGATTACTTGGCGAACGAGATCCAGACGGCGTTCGAAAAGCTTACGAACCAAGCTCGGTTCATCCAGATGATCGTCGATAAACAGCTTATCGTTTCCAACCGCAAGAAGGCAGACATTGTAGTAGACCTACGCAAGCACGAGTTCCGACCTTTCCCTAAGGCCGCCAACGCAAAGAAGGCCGGCGAGACGGAAGATGCTCAGGAAGATGAAGATGACGATGACGATGAGGAGGCCAGCGGTGGTGCAGGAAAGGGCAAAGGAGGGGGAGAATCTTCAGATTATGATTACCTGCTGGGAATGGCCATCTGGAGCTTGACGAAGGAGAAGATTGCGAAGTTGAGTATGCAGGCTGAAGAGAAAGAGAGAGAGCTCCTCGTGCTGCTTGAGAAGACACCGAAATCCATGTGGAACACGGATTTGGATCGGTTCCTTGAGGAGTGGGAGGTATGTGTTCAACCTTTATTCGATTTTAGCAGGCTGCTCACTTGCTTGTGTAGGCTGATTGCAAGATATGGGCAGAAGGCTCAGAGAAAGATGCAAATGGCAAGAAGATAAAGCGAAAGCAGGCTGTATTGCAAACCCGGAAATCCATCGGCATGGGACGCAAAGGATCAGACGACGATGACGACTTCAAGCCCATCAAGGCTCCCATGAAACGCAAGGTGGGCGAATCGAGTCGCCCAAAGTCTAGCGCGAAGAAGTCGACCAAGGACGAGGACGTCGACGTCGATTTAGACATGGATGCAGCTGGAAAACTGGAACCCAAACCGGCTGCCACAAAGCGTAAGGCTGCTGAGAAGAAGGTTTTGAAGAACGAGTCGGATGATGACGACTACGACATGGAAGTTATTCAGAAACTTGCACCCAAAAAGAAGACAATTGCGAAACCTACCTCAATTCCTTCTGACTCGGAGGATGATGTGACTATTTTGCCCTCGAAAGGAAAGGCGAAGCCGAAGGAGGCACCAAAAAGGATACTGTAAGTGGATTTCCGAAGATACCTTTTCATCTCTCATGCTAAATCCTTTTGTAGAAGTGACGAAGACGACTTCGACGAGATTCCCAAATCCAATGTCGCGGTCGCCAAGGGTAAAGGAAAGGCGTCGGACATATCGAAGCGGAAGAGGTCAGTGTCGGCCTGGACAGCTGCAGGACTACGTGTTGACCGTGATATATAGTCCGATACCCTCAGATGACTCGGAAGACGACCTATACGTCAAACCTGCCCCAAAGAAGAAAAAAGTGACCGACTTTTTCGAAAAGGCAACAACGAAGACGAAGGAGCTAGCGGCAGCTCCAACTGCGAGGAAGATCTCAAAGAGCATGAAACCTGCCTCGCCTCCCAAAGTCAAAGCCAAAGCTAAATCGAAGGTCACTTCGGACAGCGACGACGACCTCATGGATTTTGACAAGCTTCCTCTGCCAAAGGCGGCGCCTGCACCGGCAAGGGCTGCAAGGGCTGTATCAAAGAAGTATGTGGAGATCTTGTCGGATGATGATGACGAGGGAAATGAAGATGCATCGATGTTCGAGGATGATTAGAGTGTGATCTAGTCTTCACGAACCTTATGATGAACTCATGCTATGTCTTGTAACAGTATTCACTTCTTACCAGCTTCTTATCATGCAACCGTATAGAACATGCCCTAATAAATCCACGCCGTTGATACTACTCATCGGCCCAGAGTGTGGAATGCTTACATGCTAGAATATTATGTAGATGTTAGAAAGAGTGGAGGAGCGCCTAACCAGCTTGACAGCCAATTTATCTATGTTATTTTATAAATCGGCGGTGGCGGGTCGGTGTGTCACTAACAGAAGGCCAATTCCATCCTAGGCTATCTGAGTATACGTGTTTCAGCGTCCGACACATAACATAAGTCAGTCACTCGCCATAGCCAGTTACTAACCTGAAAAGGGGACGACTATGTGTACGGTGTATTTATAAAACGCACAGTGGTCCGTCAACGACAAGCATAGACCCAAAAACGTTGTTCAAAAGCTGTAAGAGATACAGGGAAGCTCTTTGTATAAATTATGTCGAGCACTTGACCATAGATCCCCGAGTATAGGCCCATTATGAATCCGAGGTGAAATCACCACCAAAGAACGACATGAGCCCTCCATCTCCACCGTCCAAGGCTCCAACATCGACCCCGTTGCCAGAGTCCGACGCGAAAGTTGACAAGGCGTGGCCAAGCCTTAACAAGTTTCCCAATGGCGTCCCCTGGGGAGCTTGAGCCTGTTGCGGCAGTGCGGGTTGTTGCCCATATACGGCCTGCACTTGTTGGAGTTGTTGCTGCAGAAGCAGCTGCTGTACCGCTTGCTGTTGTTGCACCGCCTGTTGCTGCTGCTGCAACTGTAGCTGAAGTAGCTGTTGTTGCTGTTGTTGTTGCTGCTGATAGGCCTGTAGCATGGCTTGCGCCTGCTGTTCCTGAGCAGCCGCGACGTTCATCTGCGCCTGGGCGTCCAAAGCGGCTTGATATTGATATTGTTGTTGGCTGGCCTGCAGCTGGGCGTTATATGCATCCATATATGTAGAATCCATGGGCTGCACTGGGGCAAAATTCATCTGCAATATTGTTTGTTGCTGATCGTTCTGCGTCTGTTGCATCTGGATGAGGGTTTGATAGTCGACGCCGAGCGGCTGCGCTGGCTGCTGCTGCGCATAGCTATTGAGAAGGGACTGATAATCAGCATTGTTCCCTCCATTTTGGGTGCCAAGATTGGACGAAGCATCCACAAAAGAGCTGATGAAATTTCCGTCTTCAGTGAGAGCTCCGTTTACTAGAGCGCCCCCAGCGACGGCAGCGAGAGTGCCTAATGTTTGTCCAAAGGTTGGCGTTTGCTGCTGCTGCTGTGGAGGTCTTGCGGCTGCAGCAGTAGCTTCCGTTTGTTGAATATAGTTTTGCTGAACAAACTGTGGCGGTGATACGGGCGTGGGGGGCAAAGGTTGCTGAAAAAAGTAGGTTGCGGTATCAAGCGTGGATGACGGGGATACAGAGTTGGGTGGGGAAGGATATGATGGAATAGTAGCAGTGATAGATGTGTCCGCGTTCGAATTAAATTGGTGTATCTGCAAGTGTGGAGGAGTCGCGAAAGTCTGATGCGCCGCTGTCGTGTCGGGTTTGTTCTGTAGTTGTCCGTGTCTCCCATGGGGAGGCGGTCGGAGTGTGGTCAGAAGATTAGGGGTGGCCTTTGGCTTTGACATCATGCCCGCTGAGTAGGTCGATGCACGGACGGGGGTAGAATTTTGCTGATGGGACGTTTGGAAGGGTTGGTATGATTGTGTCCTGTGGGGCGCAAGGTGGCTGTTGTGGTG
Organism: Lyophyllum atratum; assembly: GCA_014905825.1. Taxonomy (NCBI): domain Eukaryota; kingdom Fungi; phylum Basidiomycota; class Agaricomycetes; order Agaricales; family Lyophyllaceae; genus Lyophyllum; species Lyophyllum atratum. The sequence goes on along the minus strand of JACGCN010000025.1, from coordinate 496,381 downwards.
AGACGGAGGTGAATGAAGGGAATGGTGCGGATCGCGCGTTCCGTGCTGGGACTGAGGGCGTTGCGACGACACAGCTGGAGTATGTATACTAGAATCCCTATAATGGCCTGAAGCATATGCACTGCTACTGGGCAAAGGAGGGTTAGGTGGAATAGACATCGGGCGATGGTTTGAGTTGGGCGGGGGGGACAATGGAGGGGTCGGCATACTTGGAATAGTAATGGTGGGCGGAGTGTAGGCCTGGCTCGGTTTTGCAGCACTTGCATACAACTGTTGGGCAAACGAAAGCTTTGAGGCTTTGGGTTGAACCGTGGATGTCCGAGGACTTGGAGGATCTGCCGTATACTCTGGGGACTCGGCGACCGGAAAAGTAGGGCCATTCGAGCGGTCCATTCCAGATGTTACATTCGGCGTTGGGAGGGGCCGGGATCGAGGCCCAGGCAGAGGACCGAGAGGATGATTGGTTGAAACGCGAGGTGGTTTAAAGTTTGTGCAGACATAGTACCTGCAAGATGGTTACTTGACGAAGGAATAATCGTTCGTGTGCTACACACCACGTGTTCCTTCTGCGGGTATTCATCAGCACACCACCTTAAGAATAGTATAAGCTATGAGCTTACGAGGGATCGTAATGTTGATTCCAGCCAGAAGGCAGAGGTCGACTATCGGGATTGACTGGATTCATCGTCGAATGTGGGAGAACGAGGCTAAAACGCGAGGAGAAAGCCAGAATCGAAGTCCAGGGCACCCTCTGGGTTAGTCAAGTACGATTGTCACGGATGCCGCTCGCCATCCTTTCAAGGGTGGATGTGATGCAACGTTAGGGACTTGTTAGGGACCTGTCGTAGATGCACTGGCTTGATGCGTGCCTGGCCAATGTGCTTGGCTGACGACTTAGACGCCCATATCAAGGGGCCGAGGGTGGTTTGAAGCCTCGTGAGTTTGAGGCGGAGTTCATTCTAGAGTTGGATGGATGTGTGATGCGGCTGAACAGCGAAGTCCAGTTTCCACAGATGGCAGTAAGCGGTAAGATCAGTGTCATCTAAAAATAGACATCTACATATAGTTCACTTCATCCAGAGTCTGCAAGAATCTCTTATTTCGTAAGTACAAAAGAAACTATTATGAGATACAAATATTCCGCGCTACCAAGATATTTAAGTACTTGGAATACATAGCACTGGCTATCACTACAACTACAAGAATGAAGATACGATACTAGACGTCATTTATTTTACGTGTGTATATCAAGACGATGGATGTCTTTATTCCAGGAGTATGGGTAATGCTGATTTGAGCAGGGGAATGTACAAGGAAAAGAGCAAGCAAGGGAGTTGAGAAGGGGGAGAAAAAACAGGTATACAGAATAGCAGGAGGTGGAAGAGGAAATGAAAAGGCAAGCCATAAGAAGAAAGAAAAGAAAAGCAGAATCACGCTAATTAGTGGTGCTATTCGCACGGCATGGGCGAAGAAGGTACCGTCCCCAACACCTGCTGCAGAGGTGAGCCCCCAACCGTTGGCCCCGTCCCAGGACCAGCGTTCCCCACATCACGCCCTATACCTGTCTCCGTCTCCCCGATTGGACTTGACAGCTGCAGTCTCCGTTTGATGCTCGGCCGCTTCGACAGCAGCACCTCGCCCTTCTTGCCCTCCTTCAGCAACTCCGTCGGGCTCGCGCCACGCTTCCCAGTGGACGACGTAGAGCCAGAATCACTCATGACGCCACTGCTGGTGCTATTGAACGCGTGGATCTGGGGTACAGGAGGCAGGGAAAGCGGCGGAAGAGACGGTCGAGACACACCACGCATTGGTGACGAGACTAGCTGGGGATCCCAGGGCGACGGAGATGTAGTCTTGCTGCTCGATGCATGTCTGGTGAAATTGAACGAAGTGTTGGCGCTCGAAAGCGCGGGAGGTAAGCCCGATCGCCTGCTCTCCGCCTCCCGCTCCTTCTCCTCCGCTTCTACAAGCCCCGCCACCATCATCTCCTGATCCTCCCTCCCCACCTCCCCATTCTCTCTGCTCTCCTTCTCCCGCTCCTCGTCCACAACCCACAACGCCCCTTCAATAATCGCAGCATGCACAAACACATACTGCCTCAAACTCTGACACAAGCTCATGCGCTGCTCACGCATGTCCTGCAACACCTCCCAGATGGGCTCCTCAAATGCACTCAGCGCGACCGGCGCCTCTCGCGCACCATGCAGCGCTCTCGGCTCCTTGTAGTCCACCGTTGTCGCAGGGCGTTCTGGGAAACTGGATGAGACACGCGGGTCTCGGGCATAAGCCAAGGGCGGGGGTGACGGGTCTGCACGAGAAAGTTCGGGTGCGCCAGGTGCGGTAAGGGGTGGCGAGGAACGAGAGAGGGGACGTGGGCCGGGGATAAGATGGGGTGCATGCACTGCTGCCCCGCTATAGCTAGATGCTTTGTGGTTCTCCGCCTTACGCTGCCCATCCATCTGCTGTCGTTGTTCTCGAGCTCCGCTCCCAGACCTCGCAAGCGGCGACGAGCCCACACTCCCGCCAGCCCCACTCAGCCCTTGTGAAAGTGGGAACTTCGGCCGTCCCTGAGCTCGTGCCTGCGGTTGTGGCGCAGAGATCGTCCTGAACCGCTGCCCCGGCTGCTCCTGCATGGCTGCTGGCTGTGGCACTTCCTGTTCCTGTTCCTGCCACTTGTCGCCCCTGTTAGACGCGCCGGACACTGAAGTCTCCAACGAGGAGGTCCCGCGATACCGCGCAACCCCAAACCCTCTACCGCTCCCGCCGCGCGGGCGCTTCGTCCCAGTGCGAGGACTGCCTTCTGAATCGGAGATGGAGGGGAATGTGGACACTGATGAGTCTGAGGTGGAAGAGGTCGGCGGACCCATCTTATGGGCTGGAGGGAATTGATGCTGCTGTCGTGTTTCGGGGGGAGCAAGTGGTATTGGTACGCGACTCGACGATGCATAACCGCACGGTGGAGGTGGTGGAGATACCGAAGAGGGCGAAGCATGACTCGAGCCTGACACCGACGCCGGTCTTGATCCAGACACGGCAGACTCGTAGGAGCCCGACACGCCTTCGGCCCACCGAGTCAGCGTGTTCGGACGCACCTCCGCCTGTTCAGACCTCGCCTCGTCGCCGTCGACCTGCATCTCTGCCTGCATGGGTGTGCGCGTGTCCGTGAGTGGAACATCGGCTATGGCAAGGAGCGTGTCTGATGGCGGTGCGGAGGTGGGAACGACGACAGCGGGGACATGCACCACAAACCCTTCCTTGGAGTCGACACTGTCACCAGCGTCTGTACCCAAGGAAGAGTTGCCGGCTACATGGAGGGGAACTGTTACCATGCCATCATGGTTTTGACCACCTGGAGCCACGACACTCGGAAGCTCATCAACATCCATCGCAGATACCGACGCCTCCCCGACCTGCCTTTCTTTTTCCTTCTCCGCGGCCGCCTTCCCCACCTCCTTCTCCCACTGCATCTCCCGCCTCACCGCGTCCAGCACCGCATCCACCGCAATGAACCCCCCCGTCCTCCCCACGCCCGCACTACAATGCAACAGCACCGGCCTACACCCCCCAAGCGCATGCCTCGCAATCCCACTCCCCGGGTCCATCTGCATAACCTTCTTCCCCCCTCCATCTTTACCAACCTCCTCATCCTCCAGCGGACTCGCCGGTACGGGACTCACACAATGATCAGTCTCCGACACCGCACTCTCCAGCTCCTTCACGAGATCCAGCACCCCCCGCGCATCGTCGGGCACGTTCATATCCGGCCAATCAAGGTACTGCAGCTGTACCACGGTACGCGCGCCGAGATGCGGGTACCCCACGTGTGAGAGCGTGAACGTCCGCTTGATCGTCGATACGCGGCGTTTCCGGCTGAGGGGGGTATGATGCGCGATTGATGCACTTTGGGGAGGAAATGCGAATCCGCCTGGGGGCCCGCCCCCGTCCTGGGTAGAGACACCTGCGCTCTCGGGGTCCTCGTGCATGAGGTCGATGCCTGCGGGGAGCCCGACCTTGCTGACAAGTGTGAGGCGGAGGGGGCCGAAGGCGCGGTGGGGCTCGGGGTGCTTGGTGTCAGCCCAGTACGCGCCGCACTTTACCATGGACCCCTCGATCTCCTTGGTGAGCATGACGATGACGTGAACATTTTGTTCCCAGGTTAGTCTGGTATCAGAGTCAGATTTGTTTCTTGTTTGTGGGAGAGGCGAGGGAGACGTACCGCCAGAAGTCGTCAAAAGTGGCATCGAGTGGGCCCTGTGTTGCGATGTACCGCCTGTTCGTGCCCAAAGGCTGCACGTATGAAGCGTTTACATAATCGTCGTCGTCATTCATCCCTCTGTTCTTAGTCTTGCTCTTGTCGGTACCTTCTCTCGGTCTCTTGATGTCCAGACGCACCCGCGCATGCTCAAAAGGCCATATGTTTCGATACCTGTGTTATATTGAGAAATAGTCTTAATCACGCAGAACATGCAGGCACATACCGATTCTTCGCTCCTTTCTCCACACCCGCGGTGATACTGAACGGAAACACGAGACTGGCATGCGTCTCCTCGTATACTCCATCGATGACAAACCGGCCGCTCTCCTTGGAGTGATGCTCCATGACACCCATGAGGCGGCGCTGCTCGGCCAGCTCGATGCGGTAGAATTGCATCGCGAGTGCCTCGGTGCCCTCCTCGATAAATGCAGGCGTGGGTACCGCATCCGAGTCCGACGAGTCTGAAAGAGACGAGGAGGAGTCCGAAGATGATGAGGTCGGGGGATGCGAGCGTGGGGCGAGGTGCGGTGGGAGACCCCGCTTTAGACGGGGATGGGATATTGAGAGTGTGGAGGGCCGATGGTGCGGGCGGAGTATATGGGGTTTTTTATCCGCGCGTAAAGCGATCTCCCGAAGCCACGGGAAAGGGAGGTCTGCGATCCTGCGACGGACGCGGGCAGGAAGGCGCAATGGGATGCGCTCGGTGATGCCATGTGAAAGCTCGAAGTTCTGACGGATGGTGTCGAAGAAGGGGTTGATCGCTGGCCGCGCGATAGGCTGTGATGTCGGCATCGGGAGCGACATATGCATGGACATGGAGGAGCGGTGGGAGGTTTGGGGGCGCCGCTTGGGACCTGCGGCGTCTTGTGAAGCGGTGGTTGAGGAGAGTGAGAAGGCAGACATTGGTAGGTGCTTTGTCCGAAGGACCGCGGGAGGCGCGGGGGAGGCTGCAAGGGCCGGGCCAGAGTCCTGATCATCGTCTTCGTCCTGGTCCTTGGCCTGGGGACCGGTGTCGACGAGATGTCGCTGCTCCCGCCAGACGCCCTGAAAGCCGCCGCGGATCCACGAGAGTTCTCCGGGGTATGCTGCAGCCTTAAATTTGCGCAGGAGGCCGTGGATATTCGACGACTCCGGGATGTGGACGGCATCGGCGTCGTAGACTACTATGCGGGCGAATTCACGAAAGGCTGTGAAGCGTGTGCGATCGGAAGGTGACGGGAGCATTGCTGCTAGTCGCTCGAGAGAGAAGAGGGGCCGCTTGAGCAGAGTAGAGGGGACGGAGAGTGAGAGAGCACGTGGGAGACGGGCATCGTTATAGGCTGCATGGGGTCGGATATCGACGATGAGAGTGTGGGGGTCAATAATAAATTCGGAAATATCAGCAGCGACGACGGGCTTGAATGGCGAGGTCGTCGTTGGGGCTAGCGACATGTTGGCCAGAGTGGACTCCGGCATTGGCAACGGCATTGGGATCTCCGTTACAGGAGTGAGGCGTGCTCGCAGTATTGTAGTAGCATCGGCGGCACCGTAGCGCGACGCAATGGCGCCGGCGAAGACAGCGACATCGGGGTCGTCGGTGGGGGCGGGGGGCTGCTGGCCTTGGTGAACGGCGGTGAAAAAGTCCATCGGATGCGCACCACGTCTCCAGGCTCATTAACAAGGCAATTAGATCTGATGACTAACATGATGTCACGGTCCAGACCGGTCCAGGCCTAAGGCTATAATGATGCAATTACGGTATTACAAGGTATACTATGATCCTACTGCAAATGACTCCCCGCACCCACACGCATCCTTGATATTCGGGTTCTTGAACGAAAACTTGGAGCTGCAGCCACATTAGCAAGCACACAGCACAATGATCATCCGGCTCACCTCAGCGCATCCTCTGTCCAGTCCATCTCGCTCCCGATTATCGAAAATAACGCCTTGCTGTCAATCAGCACCCGCACACCATCTTGCTCCACAACCTCGTCAAACCGGCCCGCCTTTTCCACGTACTCTAGGTGGTATGACAAGCCCGCGCACCCCTTATTCCGCACCCCGATCCGTATCGTTTGCGGCGTCGGCCCCCGCAGTAGCGCCTGCAGCCGTCCGACGGCCTTTGGTGTCTGCAGCAATGTATAAGCTTAGTAACATGTATAGAGTACGAAAGAACGCACTATCGTCAGTGCAGCCTTAGATGACCGGATCTTGGGCCGTGCCTTTTCAACTTTCGGCAGCGGCGGCGGACGCGCCGCAGTTTGTGGTGCAGCTGCATCTGCGATAAGCGCGGGTGGCGGTGTAGGTGTGGAGGACGTGGAGGGTGCAGAAGGTGTTGAGTCGAGACTAGGTGTGCCCGGATGCGAGCGGAATGCCGACATCATCGCTCGTCGGGCGGGAACGGCTGGGAGTGCGCAGCACGGGTACAGGAATGGCAAGGCAGAGTGTCTCGAAGCATGCGCCAGGCGGGCGGCGAGGTGGGAAGACATCGTATGCGGCACGATGGAGGGTGTAGACGTCGGTGACTGGTGATAAATGCGCTGATTTTCTGCACCGAGTGAGCTGACACATGGTGTTTAGGTGTGTTGATATCAGCTGGCCAATCACAGGTTGCGGATTGCGATGTGCCCGATCGTCGATCACTGATCTCGACAAGACCCGACATGTTCGCACAACTGCTTTGACAGGAAAGAGCGTCCTGAGCGCACATACAGCCACTCGCGCGGCAGCAAAACAATCCGATGCCACAAACTACGAAACATCTATCCCTGCCAGGTCCTGGATTTAATATACATACCACCGTTTACAGTGAGGTTTCATCAGTCCGTTCTTGGTTATCTATGCTGCCTCTCAAGCTTGTATCGATCGAAGTGGCTGGCGCGGGACTCGTGATCTTGCACAGATATCTTCAACTCGCGGATTCGTAGCGGAGAAAAGCAAAAATAAAGCGAATCGACCCCAGTCCATACCATAACATTAATTCGTGTAAAAAACTACCCATTTCGCTCTTAATCCTGAGGCGGCACATACGGCTCCACGAGCATCTTACTAAACTCCTTGAGCTTCTCGGGCCCCCGCACTTCCTCCGTGAGCAACGGTAGCTGCACAATGTGGAAGAACTCGTCATATAGTTCGTGTGCCTCCGCGAGGTACTTTTGCTGCATTCTGTGCCGCACGGAGCAGTGCTCGCATTGCGATGCTGTGGTGGTCGGTCAAAACGACAAAAAAGAATGCGGGAGGGGATGATGACGCACATTTCTTGGGGAAGAGCAGCTGGTTCACCACGATATTATGTGTGTCGATCTCGTACGTCGTTAGCTCCTGTACAAGCCGCTCCGTCTCGTACAGTGATAAGAACTCGGAGATGCACACGCAGACGAATGTCGTTTTTTCCTGAAGAGGCGTGAGTCTGAATATCTTATTAGGAAGGGAACAGGAGAGATACTTACGGGATCCTTGAACTGGGTGTTGACCTCCGTGATGACAGCACGCATCGCGTCAAGCTTCGCGAACATATCCTCCTGCGAGCCAGCCTCGCCACCCATCATGCTCGACATCTGCCATTTTGGTTCAGTATGTTACTTCGGACGTTCGGGAAGTAACTATGAGGCAAGAACTCACTTGGCTGATCATAGGGCCGAAGCGCGACCCAAGCGAGCTGAGCTTCCCGAGTGCCTTCTCGAGTACGGTCGGGAAGGAAAGGAAGCGCAGGGTGTGTCCCGTCGGCGCTGTGTCAAATACAATTACAGAGTATTCCATCGACTTGACGTGCCTATGCCGGGGTTAGGGGATTGCACTTTTGAGAAATAGGGAGCGAAACGCACTTCATGATCTCCGCGAAGGACATGGCTTCGTCGACGCCAGGGATGGCGAAGGCAAGGTCCTGCATCATCGAGCCCATCATGCCGTTCGAGTCCGCTGTATAGGTCGAGTTAGATTAGAATGCGGGGAAGCTGCGGGGTGAAGGGGAAGAGACGCACATTGCTCAACCATTTCTTGAATCGAGCTCGTCGGGTCGATCTCCATGGCAAACAAGTTCTCGAACCCGTTCACCTTCGTCGCGTCCTTGGAGAACTTCTGCCCGAAGGCGTCGGAGAGGTTGTGTGCGGGGTCGGTGGACTGGAGATTGATTTTACATGCAGCGCATCGGAGTCAGAGGACATATACAGCGAATAGTAAGGGAATGGAAGGAGATAGACGCAAAGGACAGTACGCACGATGAGCAAGACAGATTTGCGGACCTGGGCGAGTTGTATCGCGAGCGAACATGAAGTTGTGGTTTTGCCTAATCGCAAGCAAGGCACCAATCATCAGTGAGCCAGTTTGACACCATCCGAGGCGGGGTGGACTTGCCTACACCACCCTTGCCACCTGAATACAAGGGATGAGCGGGGAGACGTTGCGAGAGGCAGATAGACACGGACCGCAGAAGATCCACTTGAGACTCGTCTGATCGAGGACATTCTGGAGGGTTGGGGGGAGAAGTTCGGTGGACATGGAGGACAGGGAGGTGCCACTGGTGGGAGAGGGAGAAGATGAGAATTGACGGCGAACTTGACAAATGGGAGTGTTCAGGGAGGGCGGGGGCTGGACGGAGATGCGATCGCTGATCGGACGTGTCGCCTTTCTAACTTGTCCACTTGATCTTTGCGCTCGTTCTACCACCTTCGAGAACGTGCTGCGTCCATCTTGAACTCATTCGAATCACCGATATCTGACAGGAAATGACAGACGAGGGCACGAAACCAGTAGTTGTGTTCGGAGGTACGCGTGGAACTCTAGTCAAATGGCTGGAAACTGAAGATAGATGAACAGCGCTGCAGCTCGCGAATGAACAGAGGAGCGCCTATGGCCTCAGATATAATGATTTTACTCGTTATCGGTGCGTTTTGGAACTGGGGTATATCTACCATAGAGGCTAATATTCCGCTCTCGCAGAAAACATTGCGCAAACCGCACTCACCGACTGCGCTCGACCTTAAAAATGACCCATGGAAAGGGCCGTGACTTCAAGAAGCTCCCGCCACTCAGCTCGGAGAACATCAAGGACGGACAGTGCGTGTCTCATCCCTATCTGTACCCTTGCAACTCCTTATCGCCCTTATAGCCTCCAACTACTTCTCCTCGAAGCTGAGCGCGCCTGGGCCTTCTCCCAAGACCTCTCTGCTCAGGCCCTCAAGCCCGCCAACGAGGCGCAAGCCAGCACCCTTCGCCACAGCGCCACGGGGCGATTCCGCCGCGCCGTACACTGGGCCACACAGCTCCTCTCACATGCCCAGACTCTCCACGCCGCACGCCGCCTCAGCACCGCGCACCTCCTCCAGGCGACTGTCTACACGCTTGTGCTGAACGGCCGCTTTCTGCGCGCCCGGGACGACTTTGACGACGGGCTGGCGCAGCTGGGTGTCGCAAGGGGTCTGCTAGATGTACTGGCAGAGAAGGCGGGGACGAGCAGGGAGCAGGCGTTGTATGTCCTGTTTGCGGACGAGATTGGGCCGGAGATCCGATACTGTGCGCATGAGCTTGGACGGGAGAGGGCGTATGATGTAGATGCGATTGTGAAGGAGGTGAGCGCGAGATGGAGGGATGAGCTCGTTCAGGGGTGTGGGAAGCTGATAGAGGGACTTGGGCAAGAGGGTAGAGGAGAAGAAGGTAGGAAGAGGCTTATGGAGCTGAGTTGGGAGGGAAGCCCCGTGCCGGTGAGGAATCCGGAGTTGGTGGATGTGTTGCTGAAGGTGCAGGAGGCGGAAAGGAGATTGGAGGACGAGAAGAAGGATACTCGTTCGAAGAAGGGTGTGGCTGCGTATGATGCCATTTTGTTGGCGTTGAGTGATGCGGAGGAGGTGGCGAGAAAGCTTATGGAGGCACAGCAGGTAAATATATATTTTCTGACATTCAAGCCCGAGGTGGTACTAAGCGAATTTCAGTTGAACGGAAGCACTTCTTCCGGCGCACTTGGAGCAGCTGGTACCCGCGACATCCAGTTCGTCCATGCATACATCGTGTATCAGCTCCTCTCGAGACGGATCCAGCGTGATCTCTTGCTCGTCTCCGTCCTGCTATCCACGTCGAAGACTGGTCCCGCCAAGAAGGCAGCTGATCAGAAATCCAGACCAGAACGAGTCGATAGCAGACTTTATCCTGCTGTTGTCAAACTGCTTGACACTGTCCTGCAAAGTCTCGATCAGATGCGCACATTGAGCATCGTCGACGACAACCCAGATTTGGCTGCTGCGGTCGAAGGGCGAACATCGTTCACCAAGGCTAGAAGGTCCGTATTCCTCGCGTCCTACCATAATAGAAACAACTAAATATTTTATAGATGTCTGTTCCTAGCGCGCTGCTACGCTCCCGTCAAGCGATACGCCGAAGCACTTACACTCATTCAACATGCGAACATCCATGTCCGCGAGACGGTCTCCGCGCTCTCCCTTTCCGCCTCCGACCCCATTGCCACAGGCACTCCTGCTTACTTCCCTCTCGCCTCCGCCGAAGTTAAGGACCTCGAGAGTGCACTCGCCTCCGATAGCCTGCACTTCAAGCGTGAATGGTTTGCGCACAACGGGGGCGCTGTAGATCCGGAGGGCGGGGAGGCGAGGCGGTACGAGAAGCCGCTGTTCTTCAATATTGCATTGAATTATGTGGAGCTGGATATGGATCGGTTGTTGGTGCGTGCGGGGAAACAGACTGCGGCGCCTGCAAAGGTGGAGCAGCAGCAGCAGCAGCAAAAGGCGGTTGCGGAGAAGGAGAAGAAGCCGGTGGCAAAGGCGAGAGTAGAAGAAGTCAGAGCACCGACGCCTGAACCTGCTGCCCCTAGCCGTGGTGGGTTGAGCAGTTTGTTGGGTGGGTGGTGGGGGAAGAGTTGATCTTCGAGGTTTAAATTTCGATTTCAAATATGGATTCATCACTATCTGTTGAATGCTGAGCGCTGATGCCTGAGTACTGAGTTGTGAGTCGAGGCATCATGCCAAGATCTCCTCAGACCCGGGTGATTGTTACGCCACACGTTGCGTGCGCCACCCTGACGAAGAAGCGGTGCAAGTTAAATGAACATGGCTATATCTGTGCATACTAGCAACTTGTGCATAATAGCAATAGCCTCCGTGATATTTTTGTCATGGATTTGTCGGCGTAGGCAGCGTAGAGTGCGCAGGCATTGCGCCTCTCCACTGGTTGCCAGAAACGAAACGAGCGGCCGGCACGTTCAAACTAGTTCGAACTTCAGGGCGATCGCGCAGTCACACAGTCACATATCACGCGAGGCACCTTGCACTGCAACCCTCAGAGCCTCGAATGGTTGCATGCATCCGCGCTTCATCACTCTCGGACGACTGAGCATCCGTCCAACTGCAACGTATCCTCGCTCCTATTCAAGCTCTCACCGTCGACTTTCCACCATGTCTGTTCCCACCTTCGATCAAATACAAAGATGTACCGCTCCCATCTGGCAGAATGAGGACTATCAAACGGACATACTTTGGGCAGGCGTCTTCGGTTCTGTGGCCCGTGATCGTGCCCACGAAGAATCCGATGTCGATATCCTCATCGTCCTGAAGGAGCATGAGCGTTCTGGTGAACCTATAGATCTTCGTGAAAGCGAGTTCTTTCCCCTGTCTTGCTCTTGTTATCTCTCACGCTTTCTAGACCTTGCCGAGGCGTGCGGGCGCGAAATCTCCCTCATGTGTATCTGGCAAGGACCGGATTGGGCCTGGGGCCACGTCCGTCTTGAAGCGCTACTTTCGAGTCGTTCAGTTTACGGAAATCCTCGAGATGTCGAACATCTTCGTCGGGAGGCTATGGCCTATCTTAATGATGGCCTCAAAAGGTTGAATCTTATCGCCGGAGCAGTCGAAAACATCAAGAATCAAGTTACCACTGTGCAGACATACGAGGTATCCGACACTCTTCCCGCTGTCGCGCGAAAATTGACTTCGGTGCAGGATTTTATTCATCCCGCCCAACAGGCTGCGCGCCAGGAGTGCGTTCAAGAGCTCAAGAAGGTCGTCGAGTTGTTGGATATTCACCCGCTTTATCATCCCATCCGCACCATGCTAATCTCCTTGTCGTTTGAACATGCTGATCAAGTCCGCGCTCTCCTCGATCAGGATCCACCAGACATCAACCGAGGAGCGGCACCGGTCTGGAGGACGATATGGGATTACCTCCAGCCCACCTCAGCCACTATGTGGGCCTTCGACGCTGGGTGCGCTGTGGGCGGACGAAACTACATCCGCCATATACTAGCATCGAAGAGACTGGCAGACATATTTGAGAAAGGAGGTCAAGTTGACGATAGTATGTACCGCGAGATCATCCGATAATCCCCTTCTTTGGCTTTACAAGGATGTGTCGCTGTTCTCGTTAATTTCACATTTTACTTGCATTTTACATCGAACTTTTGGATGGTGGCAACGTCACTTGTCACGTCGGACGTCCCGGATCGATACTTGAGTAGCCGCAAGATTCTAAGTGCCCCACAGGTGCCACAGCGTTGACTACAAAAATATATGTTCTTTATCGTCGTCATGAGTCCGAGTCGTCGTAAAGCTATCGTAACGGATGAATTGACGAGATACACGAGAGGCGTCACGCAGGAGAGAAAACTATCGCCGATAGAGGATTTCCGTGCTTTAGCAAATCGAATTTCCAACCAGACGCTTTCCCAAGTTCGATTAATTCATCCAGTGTCCGTTCTCGTGCGTTAAAGAGGTTCAGCATCTGTAAAGCATGAGAATCGAAGTATTGGTAAGAAGCATATTCGTGTACCTGCATGTCAATAGCTGTAGCCCAATCCACCCCGGGTGGAAGAATCTCGATAGACGGCAATCGTTCGCTTGAGCTCGTGCCAGTGAATGGTGATGGTTTCTTCCGGCAAGCATGGGAAATGACGATGTCAAACAGGACAAGCTTGGATGACGGGCTGGCGGCGTCCCGAATGTTCTTCAGAATCTTGACGTTCTCCATATCCGGCCAATCGTGTACAATGAAGCGCAGGAAATAAACTGCCGCAGCTCTGACCGGTTGTGGATGAAAAAAGTCATGAGCTGAGGGGCTGGGTAAGTACAAGATCGCCAATATTTAAAGAATGATAGCCTCATACCTTGGATGTTGACCTGGCCACTGCAGATGTGTTGGGGAGATGTGTCAGCCCAGAACTATAGAACCGGTTAGTAATGCCTCTCTGTGAGCGGATAGGCAAGGTCAAACCTTTTTACCTTCTGGGGTATTTTTTTCCAAATCTTGCACGACATACCGGAGATGGGGAAAGGCCTGGGCAAGAATGAATGTAACATTACCTACACCCCCTCCAATGTCAACAACAACCTCGTCTGGTTGGAGATCGTTCCAACCTATAGCTTGATGTGAAGATGTTCAGAACGCCGTCGGGGTTACGAAGATCTGAACATACCCGTTGTATAAAGCTCAGGTGGGTAATGGGCGGCTGCGCCTTTCATTGCCTCGGTAAATCGCTGGCGGCACATGAGGTTCTCGGGCTTTTTGAACCATTCCCAGATTGTACCATTCTCATCCATTGCAATGTTGAATGGGGCGTTCATACCACAAGGATTAATCAGGAATGTGGACATGGCCGTGCTGCTCTTCAGCGATACATCCGCGCTGAATGGACATGTGAGCAGGAATCTTACGGAAGATATTTGTAGCCTTACGTATGTGCAATCCATGCAACTCCCCCGGAGCCTTCGTATTGACTCAATGGACTGGAAAAAAATTGTGAGTCAGAAGGAGTACAACGAAATACCCTAAGGACGCACTCCGCCTTGATATCCTCCAAGCTCTTAACCTTAGCGAGGAGTGATGATATTCGGTTATTCGCGAATACGTTAGGGGCGACTTCCTTAAATACGTGATGGGCCGCCAGGTGGCGAAGAACGCGTGCTAGTTAATTAATTCAATTGTACACCGGTTGCTTGATTCTGGTCTCGTCCAACTGCTCACCCATTCTCACAGCATCAACGCCGTTTACAGCGGCAATTTCCTTGGTATGCAGTCCCTAAAATATCGGGGAAAATGCGAGTTAGAGCAACAGCATCTCGGGCAGGCAAGGCGACAGACCCGAGTCCCGGCACCTTTCAAAATGTCGGCTACGTTGGCTTCGACAGCGAATCCCAGCGACGTAGTGATGAACATGCTTAGCGCATAGCTTTGCAGCGTCTCTATGGGCCTTCTAGCAGATGCTATAAGCTGAGCCGCTGCTGTGATGATCAGGTGAGTTGCACCGGCTATGGACGCGTCACTGTCCAGTGGCGTCGGCATATGAGGCTTGTCGAGTGATGGAAGTGGAACTCCGTGCATCGAGTGGACTGTTTCCAGAGTCTCTATTCCGATCAATATTGTGTCGACAAGTGCGCGAAGAGGATGAGAGCCTGAACGGCAATATAAATCAGCCGTCGGGTGGGCCATAATATCGATGGAACTTACTGGTTTTCATGGTGAGTGGGTTTTAAACCTCGGTTGCCACTCCCGCCGTCATTCAAGTCCGTAATTGATGCGTGTCGCCCGGTGTTATCCAAATTGTGTAAACCTGAAGGCGTGTTGATACAGGGGGGGCTAGTCATGTTGCGTACACAACGCTAGCAGCTGACAAACTTTATGGAGAGATTTTGAGGTGGCATGACCAAGTATGCGCTAAATAACTCTGCACGGCGACATCAGAAGGAGCTTTATCATTAAAATCTGACCTTGCTATAGCGCCACTAGTGATGCACGCCTCTTGGTCGCAGTCCTCCAATCCAGACCAAATCTGGATCTGAGATGTACAAGCAATGTCAAGCATCGAGTATGTTTGGTACCGGCACACGGATAAATGGTAAGTTTGATTGACGGTTGGGTATACATACACAATACAAGAACGTCCGATGACATTAGGAGGAAGACACGAGAAAATTCAACCTAATCCAAAAACTTTGGAAAACAATGAGTAAAGAATTAGACGATCAATAGCAAGGGCAACATACGTCCGTGGCTTCACTTTCCGAAACCTTTGACGTGCCGCCATGTTTCCTCGCCTCCTTGTCACTGATCAGACTGAGCTTGCGGCCGACATCTTTGACCTGTGACCAGAATTCCTGGTTACCAGGCTGGATCTCGCATTTTTCTTTGAGGTCCTGAAGGAAGCTGGCACACCAGACGTATCCTAGTCGGAATAGATGCAACAAGAGAAATGAGATACTCACGAGTTCCAAGCGTCTATCTCATCCTCCTACATGACCATTTTACGTTGTTAAAATTTGCCCGAACTGTGCCCGAACAGATATCACAAATCTCACCTCTAGTGACGTGCTCCTCAGCACCTTCATGCACTCCAGCAGCTCCTTGCTCCGTCTTGACGAGAACGGCCGCATCACAAGCTCCGTTATAACCGCAGAGAGGTCTTCAACTGCTTTAGTCACCACATCCCCTTGTGCGAGATTCTTCTTGAAGTCAGCGAGTGGGTAGGTCGAGCCGATGATCCGACCTGGGGCACGCCCGGGATCGATCTGTGGAGATAATGAACGTGCAGGCGTCGGCAGTGGCTGATTAATCCGGGGGGCAGGTGTGGATGGCTTCTTGATGCTGTCGAGGAGCATTTCCTCCTCCTCCTCGTCTTCCTCCGTCTCACTACCATCGTCGGCGTGCGCTTTTGCCTTGATCGCGGGCGACGCTTGTGTGATGCGGGCTGGGGATACTGGGGAGCGTGTAGAAGGCTGTTTTCGGTCCAGAAGGAGTAGATTGTCGTCTTCATCTTGTGCATGGGCATGGCCATCTTTACGCGTCCTTGCCATTTTCTTCGGAACTATGATAGGGACACGTATCTCAGAGGAGGCTGGGGAATGAAAGAAATGTATGTGAACGAACTTTGCTTGACTTTGAAAGAAGTTTTGCATTCTTCAATGGCATCCCGGGCACGCTTGAGAACCCGTTTGGGAGGGTCAAAGTACTTGAGGAGCTCAGGATGCGGCGGTGGAAGAGGGTTAGTGGCGATGTCAGAAACGACAGCACAATGGAACATGGCTTGCTTCGTTCTATGGACTGCGGGATTGTATGAAAGTCGGGTATCGAACCATGGTTGTCGGTTTCTGAGAGACGGTTATTGGTTAAACTATGTCACGCAAGTTTGACGAATACGAGCGACGGACCCTTCCTCGTCCTTTTCTCCAGCGTCCATGAGGTCCATGGCATCCACGAAGTCGTCCATGGCATCGAGCTGGTCTTCGGTTGGGATAAATGGGTGCTCAGTAAGGACTTCTCCTTTCTTAGACACCAGATTATCTAGAGATGCGAAGGTGTATTTGCGGACATCATCAGCAAATGGCATCTACAACCAAATAAGTGGGTTTGGAAAATAGGGTTAGGACGGAGGAGATGCCTACCTGTGCCCATAGCAGACACTCGACTTCGTCGAACACCACGGGAGTCAGGACACCCATCTTGGGATCCATGCCGTCCTTGGTGACCCATCGTGCAATGGCCATGACGTTTTTCTCGTACATTGCTTGGACGATGGACGACAAGGCTGCTTGTTGCTGGGCTGATCCGGGGTCTGCCCATACGTACTGAACCTCACCAAGGCTGAGTTCACGACGGAACTAAGTGGACGAGGTGAGTGCAAAGTGATAAGAACAGTGGTATGTTCGAAGAGGTGCTCACATTCTTTGCGGGGAAGAATCCACAGAAGTCTATCCCTTTTCTCGTGGGAAGTCGAGGGAACTGGCCGTCGGGACAGGGGGCGTATGTGCTTCCATATTTAAAACCTCTGACGAGTTCCTCCTTCTCGACCTTCTCCAATTGCTCATCTTTAGCCTTATCCCTTTGTTTTTCGCGGCCATCTTCGTCTAGAAGATTCTCGTCATCATCTTCCATCTTGACATCCCCTTCTTCGTCGGCTTCGTCGGCTTCCCCGCTTCGATCCACGTAGTATTCTGACCGCATCTTCAACTGTGCAAACGCTACCCTCGCGCCCTCTGCGTCGTCTTCCATATCTTCGTCCTCATCCATAGATTCGCGAATCCCGAACTTCTTCCAGCTCTTCGGCCGACTGATGGCGGTACATTTGCTTGTCTTGACAATAATCTCAACGGCCTCGTCGGACTTGGAGTCAACGTCTCCAAGACGGAGGACAGTGCCCATCAATGTTGACTTGGTTTGCTTTATATCAGGGCGAGCTGTTTCCTGTAAAGCCTCTTCACATGTCCCAACAATCCCATTTTTGAGCGATGATGTGAATGTACGGTAGAATTCTTCATTTGCTTGCTGCATTTCAGGTTAGTGAATGTGAAAGCACGACAATAAAATGTCCTACTTTGATAGTGGTCTTGTTGGGTTCAGTGAATCCAAATTCTTCATCGTCAAAGTCAACGCCACTGATCTCGAAAACAGAGAGTCAACGATAAGTAGTGTGCGTTCGACGAATAGACCAACATGAGCGTCAGGCTTATGTCGAGGGCATCCATCTTATGAACAGTGGCCTCCCAGTCCTCGACTTCGATTGGACTTTCGCCATCGGTCACCATGACAATCTTGCGAGTCCAAGTTTTCTTGGATGACAGGTACTCAGCCTGAGTCTCAATGCCGACTATAAGAGCGTCGATTGCTGGAGAGCATGCGATGAGGATCAAAGTCCTAAAGCGCCACACACCACTTACGATCACCAGAGACATCTGAAGGCTTGAGGGCATCAATCTTAGCTAAAGTTGCAGCATTAGGTTGGCCAATGGGAATGTATTCCGAAACGTGGTCGTAGCCTCCATTCTTCTCATTTATGATATTATCGGTTTCTGTCCATGTAAGTACAGAAATCTCTATCGGCTTTGGTGGTGAGCTTACCTTCGGACCCGAAAACGATGACGCCACACTGGTCAGTCTTGCGGCCATTGAAGATCTGTAGGTAGTGTATTGGCCCAGGTTCCAGGATAATGCACGACATACGAACCATCTCCTGAATTTTGAGCTTGACGTACTGGAGCGCCCACTCCAAGTGGGTCATTTCGGTGGTGCGCTCTTCGCCATTTGGACCTGAGGGAAGTTCAACCGTCCTGACAGTTCCCATAGAAGGAGACGTGTCGACGAGGAACATAGTGACCGTGTACTAGACATGGATATGAGCAAGATTCAAACGAATGGAGGAGGGGACATACCCCTGCTCGTTCTGCAGGCATGGTGGTAGTGGTAGGGGTGGAGAAGGATGATTCAGTTCCGACGTCGGACGCGACGTGAATATAAGGCACGTGACTGCATCGGTGTTCTCACGTTTCTTATGGATGTGACTCATTGTGACGGTGACAAGCTGGGTTGTCTTTTGCTCTGTTCAGCGCGTGACATTTTCGCATTTCGTGGTCTCGGTGGTGGACGCGACTGATTCGACCGTCAAAACCGACTGGAGACGTTCCTCTCCGACGCCCCCTCAATGTCTGCCCCGATGCTGGGCAACTCAGTATCTCAGAATATGTCTCAACAGCAGGGCCAGCCCAGATCCCAGCCTATGCCTGATTTACAGCAGTTGATCTTGGTACGTCCGCTTGCATTCATCGCTGATTTGGCTTCAGCTTATTCACTTCATGTAGCGTGCAAACTTTCTGCGCAAGAACCCCCACGAACAAAAGAATCCGGCGGAGCTGGAGCAGCTGATAAAGTACATTCATGCCGTGGGCCAAAGTGAGTCCATGCCAGTCAATTTTCCATGAGCCAGGTATTCATAATCCCAGTACAAGGCCGAAATCAAGGCCAACCATCTAATCTCGGCCACCAACAGCAGCAACAGCAGCAGTTCCAACAGCCGCCCATGACCAATGGCCACACCCAACCCCTCACCAATGGATCCAGCCCAAACTCCATCACCTCAGGCCCTGTCCCAGCGCAAGCTGTGCCCCCTCAATCTCAAACTCCCGTATCCTTCACCAGCGAACAGATTGGTGCCCTCCGTGCGCAAATACATGCCTTTAAACTTCTCACTCGTGGCCTCCCCGTTCCCGAAAACATCCAACAAGCGATCCGAGTCCCCAATAACGCTATCGCCGATCTCGAAAAGCTTCTCCAAGGACCGGATGTTCCCTCCAGGATCGTCGATGCTGCCGTCAAGGTGGCAAAGGGCGAACCGACACCCAGTGCTTCCGCCATTGGCTCTACCCCAGAAGAGACCGCCAAGGCTGAGGAGGATATGGCAATGGCTTACAATGCAGCGGACATGCCTAAGGGCCCCTTCCTCGAAGACAACGTTGACTCTGGAATATACCCATACAACGCATATCTCCATCCCTTTACTCACCTCAAGCGAAGTGCGGAAACGGACGCCTCACTTTTCGCTACCCGTCTTCAGCGACTCATCGTTCCCACTATCATGCCCACGGGTCTCGACGCTCACCAAGTTCTCAACGAACGAGACCGCTTCATTGAAGCTCGCATTCAACAACGGATTCGGGAACTCGAAGCCCTGCCCTCAACCATGGGTGATGGTTCGTTCGACAACAGCTTTGACCCCAACGAGAGTATGAAGGAGGATAAGGACAATGATGCCACAGTCTTGAAGCTGCAAAACGGCAACATACACCATCTTGGGGCTCTCGTGCACCCCAGTACCACCTCACACGGCAAACTTCGCGCCATGATTGAACTGAAGTCCCTGCGCGTTCTCGAGAAGCAAAGGTCGATGCGCGCACAGGTTGCGGAACGTCTCAACCACAGCTCCATGCTACCAATCAATCGTCTCGACTTCCGCCGTATTCGCAAGCCCACCCTAAGAGATGCGCGGATGACCGAGCAAGCCGAGAGGAAACAGCGTGTTGACCGCGAGCGTCGGGCGAAGCACAAGCATGTCGAACAACTCGGTATAATTTGCCACCATGGCCGCGAGGTCGTCAACGTCAACCGCGCCGCACAGGACCGGGTTGCTAGAGTGGGGCGTGCTGTTCTAGCTTTCCATCAGCATACGGAGAGGGAAGAACAGAAGCGTATCGAAAGGATTTCGAAGGAGCGTTTGAAGGCACTCAAAGCTGACGATGAGGAGGCGTATATGAAGCTCATCGATACGGCCAAGGATACGAGAATCACCCATCTACTTCGACAGACCGACTCATACTTAGACTCACTTGCCCAAGCTGTCGTTGCTCAACAGAACGAAAGTGGTCCGGCTCCAGAGATCCATTTCGAGCAGGAGGACGGTCCTGCAACCGAGGCTACTTTCGGGGCGCAAATTGCTGCAGACGATGTCAACGAAGACACAAAGAAGGTGGACTACTATGCTATCGCCCATAGGATATCGGAGAAGGTTACGAAGCAACCGACTCTGCTCGTTGGCGGAACCTTGAAGGAGTACCAGATCAAGGGGCTGCAGTGGATGGTCAGCTTGTACAATAACCGGCTTAATGGGATTTTGGCAGACGAGATGGTACGTATCTCACACATGTCTCATTCTTTTGCTTTACTCAATTCGTTCTGAATAGGGTCTCGGAAAAACGATCCAAACGATATCCCTCATCACTTTCCTCATCGAGGTCAAACGTCAGCGAGGCCCATATCTTGTTATCGTTCCTCTGTCCACCTTGACCAATTGGTCTGGGGAGTTTGCGAAGTGGGCACCTCAGGTCAAGATGGTCTCCTATAAAGGCAACCCTGCTCAGCGTCGCGCTCTTCAAGGCGACTTGCGTGTTGGTCAATTCCAGGTCTTGTTGACGACGTATGAGTACATTATCAAGGACCGTCCGCATCTGAGCAAGATCAAGTGGCTGCATATGATCATTGGTGAGTTTTGATTATCCTCTAATCTATGGCATCTGTGCTGACCAGCCCTTGTGATGTGTAGACGAAGGCCATCGTATGAAGAATACACAAAGTAAACTATCCCAGACGCTCTCAACCTACTATCATTCCCGTTTCCGTCTCATCCTGACAGGAACACCTCTCCAAAACAACCTCCCCGAACTGTGGTCCCTCCTAAACTTTGTCCTCCCCAAGGTCTTCAATTCCGTCAAATCGTTTGACGAATGGTTCAACACTCCTTTCGCGAATTCGGGCACTGGTGACAAGATCGAGTTGAACGAAGAAGAGGCACTACTTATCATTCGTCGCCTGCATAAGGTGCTTCGGCCCTTCTTGCTCAGGCGGCTGAAGAAGGACGTGGAGAGCGAGTTGCCGGACAAGGTGGAGAAGGTCATCAAAGTGAGGATGAGCGCGTTGCAGAGCCAACTGTACAAGCAGATGAAGAAGCATAAGATGATCGCCGATGGGGGTTCTAAGGGGTGAGTAGTAATATATCTTCATTTTGAGCGCTGCTGATATATATGTTGGACAGGAAAACTGGAGGTATCAAGGGTCTTAGTAACGAGCTCATGCAGCTGCGTAAGATCTGCCAGCATCCCTTCTTGTTCGAAAGTGTAGAGGACAGGATTAGCCCTAGTGGGTTCATCGACGAGAAGCTCGTACGAACATCAGGAAAGCTAGAGCTATTGAATCGGATTCTTCCCAAGTTTTTCGCAACTGGTCATAGGGTACCGTTGCATCGTCCTTTCGATCTATACTTTCACTTATCTGTCTTCCAGGTGCTTATCTTCTTCCAGATGACCAAGGTCATGGATATCATGGAGGACTTTTTGAAGATGATGGGCTGGGCTTATCTTCGCTTGGATGGCGGCACGAAGACTGAGGAGCGTGCCTCCTATGTCCAACTTTTCAATGCCAAGGACTCCGAGTTCAAGGTGTTCATTCTATCGACGAGGGCTGGTGGCTTGGGTTTGAACTTGCAGACCGCTGATACGGTCGTCATGTACGTTTCCTTCATTCTCTTTCCTAGCGAGGCATCACTAACCACCACTGCCTTGAATAGTTTCGACAGTGATTGGTGAGTTGTTACCGCCCCACTTCCATATGAGGCACAGTTACTTAAATTCTACATAGGAATCCTCACGCTGATCTGCAGGCGCAAGATCGAGCACATCGTATCGGCCAGACGAAAGCTGTGCTAATTCTGCGATTCATCACGGAGAAGAGTGTGGAAGAAGCGATGTACCAACGTGCACGCTATAAGCTTGACATCGATGACAAGGTCATTCAAGCCGGTCGCTTCGATAATAAGTCCACACAGGAAGAACAGGAAGAATTCCTTGTAAGTGTTGTATTTTCCTCTGTTATCGGGTTTCAAATGAACCTGTTTCCCAGCGCTCGATCCTCGAAGCCGATCAAGAAGAAGAGAACGAGGAGGCTGGCGATATGAACGACGACGAGCTCAACGATCTTATTGCACGCAGCGATCAGGAAGCTGTCCTATTCCGGGAAATGGACATCAAGAGAGACCGAGAGGCAGCAGAACACTGGCGTAGTACTGGGGGTAGGGGCAAACCACCTCAACCACTCATACAAGTTGAAGAACTGCCCGAGTGCTACCAAAACGATGAGCCGTTCGAGGTCAAGGAGTTGGATGAGTCGTTGGAAGGCCGTGGTCAGCGTCGAAGAAACGTCGTCAGCTATAACGATGGTCTTAGCGACGAAGCTTGGGCGATTGTATGTTCAGTCCATACTATTCATTCCATGGCACTGATTTATTTTTGTTTCTGCGCAGGCTCTAGAAGAAGGGGAAGATCTCCAAGAGTTGACAGAAAAGGCCAGAGACAGGAAAGACCGGCGGGCGGCGAACAAGCTCGTCAAAGAATCAGAAGTGTCCAATCGCGGCACCCCCGTTTCCGATATCGATTCCCGCGCGCGGAAGGCCAAGAAGGGCAAAGCCAAAGCGTCTGATTACGAACCAAACGCTGGGTCCAAGAGGAAGCGGGGCATGAAGTCTATGTCTGTCACGCCTTCCTTGAACGGCGACGATGATGAAGAACACGAGACTGTAAATTTGCTTCTTATTGATCATCCACACGAAGCTAACGCCATCACTAATTAGAAGCGACGCAAAACGAAGACAGCCAATGGGGAGCTTTCCGCGAATGTCCGCGAACAGATGAAGAAGGCATTTGCGGAATGCCATCGTGCTGTGTTGGCTTGTGAGGATGACACAGGTCGGAAACGTTGTGACCTTTTCCGTGAATTACCGGACAAGCGAGTACGTACACGACTTCTCTCCATTCTATCTTGTCTGACGTGGCTTTGCCAGGATTATCCTGACTACTATCATCTGATCACTCGACCTATCGCCCTTTCCCACCTCCGAAAGCGTGCGAACAGCAACTATTACAAAACCGTGCAAGCCTACAAAGATGACTGGAAGCTCATGTTCAATAACGCGCGAACATACAACCAGGAAGGCTCATGGGTATACGTCGATGCCGAGGAGATGCAGAAGGTGTTCGACTCTACGTTCGACCGCGTCATGATTGGATCTGGACTGCCAGGTGCACCTGCTGCTGGCACTGGCTCTGGCTCTGGTCCAGGTTCTTATGACTCTGCGTTGACCCCCATGGACGAGGACGAACGTCCTATTCCTGCACGAAGTAGAAGTGCAGGTCGGAAACAGGTCATCAGTGACGAGGAGTACCTGACGCCAAGCGATGACGAGTGATCTTCGTTCCTTTTATGTTTTGGGTGTCTCTTCGCTACTTGTGTCCTGCTATCTCTCCCATTCTCGTAGCTGTAACTCACTTGTATTTTATTCTATTCGATGTACAGAGTTTCCAAGCAGTAATATTAATGCCGCTTCACCCCGCAATCACCAGGTCCTGACTTCCACATGAATGTAATAATGTGCCACAGGGTTTATATAGGTTTCTATCCTGTTTCTCTCGTTATCGATTAGCTCACGCAAGGGCAATCTTACCATTGGGCTGGGAACATCTTGCTTTTCTCACAAGTGACACCAAACTCCGGTGTTCCTTAAATTAAGCATTGCAGGGGGAGCCCGTCCTGAGTCCACAACCCTCGTTTGGGCTAGACATAACCTCCACCATCATGTCACCATGATCCCGGTCGAGTCCGAGAGAGTTCAGGTGTGTTTAGATGGAATGTCTAAATTTGAAACGAGACTACGACGACGTGGCTCATCTCCTTCTGTACTTCTCGTCCAGCGTGAAGGGTTTGAATGGAAGGTGTCGATAGGTTTTGATCCCTTGATTGAGGATCTATAGCTAGTGATCTATCATGTAGGAGAAAACATTTTGGCGACCTCTTATTCTCTCGGTAAAACCAGGCGATTGGCTTCCTTCGATCCACCCTTTTCAGTGTCCGTGGCACTTGGAACAAATCCGAGTCGGCATCGTCTGATCAACGACTTTGCCGGTTTACATGCCACGTTCGATGGCATCATCCATTGCCACCCCAAACATAACTTTAGAACTGTATAGGTTTGTGAAGACAGATTTGGATCTATTTTCTTTGCTGCCAACTGCTGCCAAACTTCTTTCCTCGTGCACTCCGCAGTTTCTTCAGGGTTGGAGGATCCAGGTCCCACACAACGACATCTCGACATATGGAACCCTGTACGTGGAGGCTTCTCACTTGCCAAGACCATGCGGCGGTTGGTCAGCTTGGAGGGTCATCCCATCCATTCATCATCCATCAGATATGCAACTTACTGCAACCCTGTTTGTTTCCTGACAAAGACCCTCACTCCACGGGGCCCGCTTTAGTTGAAGGTTGGAAAGGCTTTATTTGATCGCCACAGATCTGCCGCCCCTAGGTCCTAGGACTCCCCAGGAGGGGATCAAAAATTTACAAAACAGCACCTCCCCGTAGATCCCAAGTACAAATCAGCTAACCCCTATCGCAACACGGCGTCATCTTGAACATGAAGTCAACCCATAAATAATGCGACTCCATGAAAGCCGGGGTTATTTTGTACTGCCGGCCGCGGCTGCGGCAGCTTTCGCTGCTGCCTCTTCCTCCTTTTTCTGGTGCCCCAATGACCACAATCAATCCATCGTCGGATGAATTTCTTGGAGTACTTTGTACGTACCTTTTGCTTCGCTCTCAGAATGTCGGCGTCCCTATCAGGCAACGTGTCAATTGCTTCGACAGCTTGTACTGAGATAAGAAAGCAAACTCACGCTTCTTTCCTCTTGGCCAAGTTGGTAGCACTCTCCTTCGGCTTTTTAGCATTGGCGGCTGTTTTCTTCTGAGCCTTTAGGCGATCCTGATCACGCTGGTTTCCTCCTAATCAGTCAGACAGACGAAGTCGTCTCAGTGAGCGGATCCCATGCTGTAGAAATAAAGGACGAGATGCGGAAGAGAGTATGGACTACTCACGAGTCATTGTATTCCACGTTGCTGTGAAGAGCGCCGGATGATTGATTGAGCACACAAAAATCCAATTGGTTCGGAGATGCATCTGAGTTTGAATCCACGTGAAAGCTCCCCTAATTGCCGAGCCGCTCAAGCCGCAGTCAAAGGCAAGCAGCAAGCTCCGCGAGGGGTGCATCCGAGGTGCATCCATGCGAACGACACCAGCGACCCTGCGAGTTCCCATCCCAGGATGAAGCATTGCTAGGTGTCAGGATACCGCACGATACCATAATCCGAAATCCTGATTTCAACCATCAACCCCAGTGAAAAGTCGGTTGGGCGGAATTGAGTCGAAACAAGCCAAATGGGAGGCAAACGAGCCAAATTGGCCCAAAATAAATTCGAGCGTGCATGATGTCATGAATGTCGATAACTTTAATCATCAAGTCAGCGAAGTTGCACTCAAAAGTAACTTGCATTGGCAAGATGTCCAAACTTATGTTTTCTCAAAGGTAACTGGTCTCAGCCACATCTCCAAGATGCGTCAAAAGACTCTATGACCAGAGGGAGCCCTTTCCGGCGGCAGGTATTTCAGGCGCTCTATAAAGGCAAGTGATTGTCAGCATCTCTTAACTTTCCCACTTCTTTCCCCACCGCCATCTCGCTCCCAGAACCAGCACACCTGCTCCCGCCCCCTCCCCACCGTATCGGCAACGCTGCAAGCCTTTCTCCGCGGTGGACTGGCTGGTCACCCGTCCGTGGCCCGGGTTTTGATGGAGAAGTGGCCGAATCGGAAGTTGGGAAGGCCAGTCGAAACGTGATCAGGTGCGCATATAGCCAACGACGATTCTGTGTATGTATTGACGTGACTTTTAGAAGCGTTGGCAACGACCACGGCAGGATCGCATTGGTCCATCCAAGACGGTTTTCGAACCAGGTAAGCGGTCCGTGATTGTCCCCTTCCGTGAGCCGTACTGATACCTGTAACCTTGCAGACGGGGCTTCTACGCTAACTCACTATCGTATCATATACTTGGGTGGATAGGAATGCGCGAGGGGTGACTTCGTTGTGCATCGTTCCGAATTGCGTACTTGTATCTAGTATTAGAAACAGATATAATTTTGATTGAGCCAAAACGAAAGGGAAACAAATGCGACAAATGGCAATCGAGCGAAAATGAATGGGATAACAAGCTCGGAATCACTCAATCCCGCTCGATATGGCAGAATAGAATTCCCAAATCTTGAGCCATACGGAGCCCTTGTGAGCCAAAATGAATCGATTTTGGCGGGCTATTTCGGCTTGTTTGCGCTCAATTCCGCTCAAGTGACTTTTCACTGGGCATCAACGTTCAACACTTACAGGTCCACCAGAGACCATTCTCCTAAATCGAGATGCGTCCGTCCTTAACCCTGCACTCGAGCTGACCATTCCACGGTGCGTCGGTCTATTAATGACATGTGACGCACGGTGGCAGTGAAGGTTATTCCGAAGCAAATAGGGTCCTATGGGGCTGAGGCGAGTGTGTCATAAATATTGCAATCACCGCCAAGGACTATACTACTTCCGGGGGCTTTGGGCTCCTGGATCTCATACTCCTTTTGGTATGTAAAGGGTTCGTGCGTGGAAGTTCCAGCGCCTCCTGAAGCCGCCGGACCGTTGGTCCACGACATCTAAGTTGATTTTACCTAACACCTCGTGTAGGTGGAGGTATGCAAGTTAAGAATACCGAAAGGCTTCGAGGTGTGTATTGTCGTGCTCCCAACTTGGGATGTAAGGTGTGCCATATGGTAATCTACATATTGCGAGCGAGCCATCAAATATGGCACGCTGTAAATCAGGTACGATTCCGAGTAAAGGGTGGCTAACGAATTGGAATTTGGAGCCCGGAAAACGGAGTTGAGCTAATCGGAATCCAATGGCCGTCAACCCTTCATCTTAATCGGGAGGGATGCGTCAAGGAGAGTTGTGCCATAATCATAAGATGTTTATGGGGAGAGACCAATATAGGTGAGTACAGGGTTAGAATATCGACGTTGGGTATATCCCTTGTACTCAAGGAGGACCTTGGCAACACCTGTTGGCGATCGAAAACAAGGTGGTAGTCAAGATGCGGAATGGTAGATTTGATTTCGAACTGATAAGATTGTCTGTGATGATGACCAATGGTGACGTGCCTGAAACGAGAAGGCTGCTTACAAGAGCAATTGAACGATAGCCGAAGTCTAGATCATTGCTTCCCCAGAACCGGGGGAACGGAAGGAAACATTTCTGCAGCATCAACATCCGAGATGGCATCGGGCAGGTTTAAAACAGGCCGTCGCGACGTGTCCTGCTCTCCCGGAACGGCAGTCTGCGTGAGGAATGGGAATCATGTGTGCTGAAAAGAAGACTTCCTAACCTCCCCAGACGCTTCCAAAAGACAACTGTCGGTAGCCGAGTACAGAAGGTTAGCTATCTGCTCGCTACAACCGCGCAGTGCATCACTTCTTCCGGATGGGATCCGTGGAGACATTCTGGGGGTAGAGCGCAGTGGCGTGATGGAAGTCGGCCGCAGGAAGACACTTAGAGCGGAGAGCAGAAGATTTCCTGACGACGGGGATGACATGAATCTAGATCAAATCAGGTAGCCGATGGGGAGCGGAAACTATCTAATTCGGCACAGCAAAGGCACGCGGCCGTTTCGATACTAAAATGAGGAAGAAATGACATCTTAAACTTCCCTGCAACGCGAGATGGGATCTCTTTCTTCCAGCTTGATCGCCATGATCGTGCGAGGAGCCGATTGTTGGGCCCTGATCTCTTTCCCGTCGATTATATATATCACCAAGTATTTACCTTTGATGACTTTTCCCTTCCCCTCAATTCCCTCTCGACGCGCTGTCGCCGTCGTGCCTCCATGTCCCTCCGCCATGTTCCTCGCCAGTCTGACCGCGAGCGTACACACGACGCCCCCTCTGCTCCCCCCCCACCCCCATGCCATCATCACCCACCCACCACATCCATCCCACCCTCCGCCTCCACCACATCTAAATGGTGGCACCACTACCCCGGGCGGTGTTCCGAATGGCTCTTCACCTGCGGTAGCAACCACTACAATTCCCAACGGAGTTGCCTCTACACCATCGGTCATTCACAAACTCAATGTTGCGAATGAGCAGACGTGGCTGCTGATAGGTTGGTCCCTGAAGCCATCAGAAAGCTGTGCAGCGTTTGATTTTTCCTCTAGGGCGGGTTGCCGAACAAATGGGCGACCTGGAACACGCCTTAACCGCATATGAGAATGCATTGCGGCACAACCCGATGTCCCTGTCAGGCCTTACACAGGTCGCAGGCATCTTTCGGATCAAGGAGAACTATCCCAGGGTGAGTCAACTTTTCGCCTACTCTGCACTACATCCGCGGATTATCTCGGACCGCCGATAAATCGCCTTTGCTTGTCCTTGTTTGCCTTCGCTGTCCCATCTTAGATTCCATTCTGATGATGACGTTATCATAGGCCGTCGAATACTTTCAGCGTGTTCTTAGCCTCCAAGAAGACAATGGCGAGGTCTGGAGCGCCTTAGGTAGGCTTCCTTACCCATCTTGCTTCTGCGCCACTGATTCATTGCCTTCATCTAGGTCACTGTTACCTCATGCAGGATGACCTCCAGAAGGCCTACTCAGCATACCAACAAGCGCTTTACCTGTTGCCAAATCCGAAGGTACTTTTCTCCTTACCACTTCTGTACGCCGCTAATAATCTCCGTTAAGGAGGATCCCAAGCTATGGTATGGCATCGGCATCCTTTACGACCGGTATGGTTCTCTCGATCATGCCGAGGAGGCCTTCTCATCTGTTCTAAGGATGGATGGCGGTAGGTGCTACGCGCTGTCTGTCGAACGCGTACTCATTTTGTCTTTAGAACTGGATTTTGACAAGTCCAACGAGATCTTATTCCGCCTTGGCATAATATACAAGCAACAGTGCAAGTATGACGAGTCCCTCGCTTGTTTCGATCGCATACTCCGCAGTCCTCCGAGCCCTCTCGCTCATGCCGATATTTGGTTCCAGATCGGTCATGTTTACGAGCAACAGAAGGACGTACGTGCTGTATTCGCTTGTCACAAAGTTAGCTTTGACTCACTCTTCTACCTTTAGCATGCTCGTGCCAAAGACGCATATGAACGAGTAGTTGCAGATAACCCCGGGCACGCGAAGGTACTTCAGCAGCTTGGGTGGCTGTATCACCAAGACGGCACTAGCTTCCAAAACCAGGACCTTGCCATCCAGTACTTGACAAAGAGTCTTGAAGCAGGTGAGCCTCGCCCCTTTCTTCATACTACAATCGAAACTCAATTTACCTTTCCAGATCCATCAGATGCTCAGAGCTGGTATCTCCTTGGCAGGGCTTACATGGCGGGCCAAAAATACAACAAGGCATACGAGGCATATCAGCAGGCAGTGTACCGTGATGGTCGCAACCCCACGTTCTGGTGCTCGATCGGCGTTCTATATTTCCAGATCAACCAGTTCCGTGACGCCCTTGATGCCTACTCTCGCGCTATCCGTATCAACCCCTATATCTCCGAGGTATGGTTCGATCTCGGCAGTTTGTATGAAAGCTGCAACAACCAGATCTCGGACGCCATCGATGCTTACGCTAGGGCAAGCGAGCTCGATCCCAGCAACCCGGCGATTTCCCAGAGACTGCAATTGTTAAAGACTGCTCAAGCCACTGGGGGTCAATTGCCAGCGGCACCTGGTCCTCAGGACGTTCATCCCACTGCATACGCAAGCGCTGTTGTCCCGCCACACGGCCTTACAGGACCACCCCTTCTTCTTCAATCTTCAAGCCACCGCCCAGCTTTCCGAGCGGATTCAAGGGGACCACCAAACGATATCGCCCTCCCTCCACCGTCACAGGTTGGCGCGAGTCATACCTCACCTGGACCGTTCCGAGGTGGCCCTCCCCCGCCCGTCGTTTTAGATGAATCGAGACATCCACAGTCTCATACGCCGCTGGCTCCTATGGATGTCGATAGGCCACATACTCGGGAGACCCGAGATAGTCGTGACTACCCCGGCCCACCGACGCGCGAGGGACCAGTGCGAGGACCCGTTGGTCATCAAAGCCTTCTCCTTCAGCACCCAGTCCCACAGCAGCAAGCTCGTGTTGAAGAGCTACGTAGTGACCCCCATGGCCACCATCAAGAGTCCTATTTCACACGCAATGGTCGCCCTTCGTCGAGATCCCCCTCACCCCATTCGCATGCCCCTGTCCGTGCACGATCCCCACCGCCACCGCCGCCACCTTTCCCGAGCTATCCTTCGAGCCGTCAGCAGGTGGGGCCTGCTCAGCCCAGCGCTGTGCCATCGCAACGCTCTCCTCGCATGTATCCGAGACATGAATCTGGTCGCGCTATGGAGTCGGAGGGTGGATGGGACCGTCGTCCAGCACCCAATGATCATCGGGAGTGGGAAAAGGAACGAGATACGCGTTCGAGGCACGGCCCTGAATACGTTCCTACGTCTCAGCCATCTTCATTCTATCCTCCGAGATCCCCTAGTTCGGGCAATCTAAGGGCTCACTCGCCTCCTGAACCGTCTCCGCGATCACACCCCAGCCGCTACTGGGAATCTAAGCCACCGACTGGACCACTGGCTGGACACTCCTCCCATGGTAGGGCGTCACCTCCTCCGCCACCCCCTCCACACGAGACCGCCGGCCGCCGGTACGACCCACGCTACGATGCTCCCCGCGAACAGCGTGAGTACGAGGATCGAAACTACAGCGGCTCGCCGGAAAGCTCCAGGAACGTGATCCGCAACCCTCAGCCTCATACCATAGTCGGTAGTAACTCGCGGGGATCTGAAAGCCCACGACCGTCAGAACCCAAGGAGCGTCGCCGCCGTGTCGCAAGGGATAAGGAGCCTGAACCTCCCATTCCCGTATCTACCCCTCTTCAGGAACAGGCGCCGCAGAAGCAGAGGAAGAAGCGCACGTCGAAACGACCCAAGGATGATCGCGAGTCTGAGACGCCGAAGCCATTCGGGCTTGGGGAGCATCGTTTATCGAGTTCAAACATGGGCGGGTACAAGATGCCTGGTCCATACTTGAAAGGTCCTGGGTCTCCAGAGGTCAGTTCGAATGGTTCAGGTTCGTCGAGGTCCGTCCAGCCTTCACCTACGAACGCGACTGCGCGGCCGCCATCACGAGTAGTCGATGAGGACTACGACGAGGGTGGGGTCACTGCCGCTTTGATGAGCCTTGCATCTGGCCGTGTTCCGGGAGCTCAGATACCAGCGGAGCCTTCACATTCGCCAACTATCTCATCAGGAAGCCGTCACAGCCACCCATCTCCTCGTCCCGCCCCGTCGCATCGTAACTCCGTCTCGTCGACGAGAAGTCATGTCTCACCGCCAATACAAGCAGCTTCTCTCAAGCGTCCCCTCAGCCCTGGGTCTGATGAGTCTGACAACAAGCGTTCAAGGATTGACAACAACAAGCGTCGTGTATCTTCGCCCTCAGGTCGTGGTACCCCTCTCCCCTCCACTCGTCCTTCGCCTATCCCCTTCCGAACACAGCCCGTCCCTGCTTCTCACTCCCCCGAGGCTCGCCAGCCCCACGATCCTTACCCGCCGAGCCCTACCCTACCTGCCGTTCTTCCGCCCCATCCCCGTCCAGTTGGAGCGGGTTTGTCATCCTCGGCATCCCACGGTGGTGTCTCTTCGGTACCGATTGCGCTTCCGCCCATTGCGACCCTCTCTCCTACCTCCACCGTCCCCTCCCCAAGTGAACGCGATCAGCGAGAGCGCGAAGACAGGATGCAGGTAGATTCGAAGCGCTCGATCTCACCACGATCACGTTCCAAGGAGGGCGGCGCTCCGGCAACATCCTCGAGGTCACCTCCTGCCAAGAACGCGCCCTCGCCGTCGTCCGACAAGAACATGTCGTCTTGAGATTTTTTTTCCGTCACGCACATAGTATGATATCCTGACGTTGCTTTCTCCTGTTGCTGCTTGCTTTCGTTCATAGTCTATCATCTCCATCATTGCTACTATTACAAGTCACTTTTTTGCACTCATGTATACAATCCTCTTGCAAGTACGTATTACTCTAGACACGTTGTGTAGTACTCGTACAAATGAAGTTCACTCGCAACAATCGGTCCTAAGTAGATGTGAATGGAACCATGGCTACAAAGAATGAGATACGTTGGCAGGATGTTAACTTGTAGATGTCCTCAGAACTCCAACTCATATGGCTCCAAAATTAAGTACAACAACTATCTATTTAATGATCAACGCTCCGCCAGAGCTGCGCAGAGCCGCGCCGTGACGACTCCGTGAATCAGATCATACCGAAAGGAGCAGTTCTCAAGATCAGAAACTGACGTTCATAGTTCCATGCGCTCAGAGAACCATGAATTCCATGCGACCTTGACGATCAATGCGACAAGATGCCATTCCTTCTATGCGCGACTACCTGCGACTACGGTCCTGTTGCGTACGCCATATGGTACCTGTCGAGAATATGTCAGGCATGAAACGCTGCACCGCTTGAGATGCTGTATCCTGATTCGCAATTGCTGAGTTCTGATGCTATGAATGGAAACGAGTCTATTTGGGTACTCGCTATTATAGATGGTCGAATGAGATGCATCGGGTTTTTTTGAATCTGGACACCTCGATCACTTGTATTAACGAACTATCGTACATGATCGCGGCGCTCCTAGTATAGTGAGGACGGGTGCCCGACAGATTGGTGGGAGTGAAGTAGTGGGCCCTAGGTAAACGCATAAATGTGTTGACAGCTGCGTCAGTTGCGTCAGTTGCGTGGCCGTCTCTGCACACGGAATATATCACATCATATAGTATGCGAAAGCGACATGCCCCGCCACTACCGAGACGTTGCGGGACAACTTTAGGAACTGAGATGAGGATATGGTTGCAGCTCTGGAAGCACCCGGGGATCAGATTAACGTGTCGCGTAATCATACCTGTCGCCTTGTCGTCACTGGCGCTAGCGCTGGAGATAATTGCGATCGTGAGTGAAAGCGTCGCGTGGGGTTAGTGTGCTCGAGACGTGGCGAGACTGTGGTATGCGGTATGATGTATTTCGGCAGGAGTTACTGAAGGGGTGGGGTGTGCATGCTGCTTCGGGGTCGGGGGGTTTCTGTGATTGAAGATGTCGACCCTAGTTGGAAGTATAGATACCTGTTGTAGAGAACGAGCTGCTGTCTCCGAAGACTGCACTAGTGGCACCAGGTATATGAAGCGTTGACTTAGTATATGTCGGCAATGGCGCCGAGTGGGTACATGCAGAATCGAGATCATGACAAGATCAGCGCGCGTATGAACGGCTTTGGCGACAGAAGTGCAAACAAGCTTTCGAATGGCTGACGCCAGGCATAGCCATCGAGGCAAAGGGATGTAGAGGGATCTTGTTGTGCATCCACATTGTCAACGATTTGAGTCCGGTCCAGAAGAGGTTGGGCCGCTTGCTTGAAACTCGACGTACTTGTTCGTAGAGCATCCGTTTTTCGCTGCCATTTGAGGGCATTTCGCACATGACATCAACGGTGTCATTGCGCTAGGTAGAATATGGGGCGATCCCTGTTGGAGTTGCTACGTGGCAGAGATTCCTATGTCGCTAAAGCATCGCGAGGAATCCAGAAGTAATATTATGCCGCTGGTGGTCCTGCAAGTGAACGGCCTTGACAGACATGATCATGTTCTGGCAGTTGTTTGGTTGACGAGCCAAACATGGGACCCTACAGTTGCCCTTGTTGTCTCCCAGTTCCTTCTTTCGCGTCTGCTTCAATGTCATGACTTCAGATTCTAGTCAACCCCTACGTGCCTCTACGGAATTGGAAAACCATGGACCCTCCGAACCCGAATCATATCCCTTGACCCACCCTTCCAACAACAACCAAGAGGACAATCCGCCGCTCCTGGACGACTCGATGCTACTTCAAGAGCGGACCATGGTTGGGAGCGAGGATACACATTGGGAGAATGGAGAAGAGAAGAGGCTATCACTCAACGCTCCCCCACCTCGTTCCTCGACTGATAATCAGAATGGGTACCTTGACGCTGACGAGAAGGACTCTGAAGTGGTATTAGATCCTTTACGGGCAACTCCACATCACGGTCCGGAAGCTCAGGAGTTGACGGTGGTGGTAGAAGACGGCGACGGTACGGATTCGCCTGGGGGTGACCTGTACTCAACACTGGAAAAGAAACCATCTCCCGCTGCTTCGAGGCGTACTTCTCATCTTCATTTAAACCTCAAACCGCCTTCTCCCCAGCCTTGGGAAGTCATAGACCCGCCTGATCATGAGAGCGAGGGCCATAAGGGCGGTCCAGACTATTATTCGACGCTAGGCTCCCATAAATTCCACACACTGCAGAGCACATCGTGCGTTTTTTTCATCTTATTTAGATGCTGTCAACTGACGTTCGGCTTCTGCCCTCTCCTACTCTTAATCACGCTAGACATACCCGTCCATTGATACCCAAGTCCTCGTATTATTTTGGTCCCCCACCCTCAGACTCTGCCTTTGGCACACCCCCAATGGGTCAAATTGGCGTGCACCATCCTCGGGAAGTTATTCGAATAGAGCGAGACTATACCGGAGGGGAGCTTGTACAATTTGCGCCAATATACCCCCTTGAGCTCGAGGGCCGAGTGCGTGTGCTGTCCCAGAAGTAGCTGCTGAGAAGCTCCACTGACGCCTAATGCGGTTTGTAGATAACGCCGACCCACTTTCTTGAATCGATCAACGCCATCAACGAGCTTCTCATCTCTGCACATAGCCTCCGACGTTCGTTTCTGGATAACACACTAGCCGTGTTGACCCTTCAGCTCTCCAGGCTTGTCCTGACTCCACACTATGAAAAGGCAAATTCCGCGTTCGCGTTAGGCACACCAGCGCATATTAAACCTGAATCTTCTTTTCAGGAAATGCGACGGCTTGAATGCCTGATCGACGGTTTGAATATCGAACTTTATAACCCAGCGGGGCTGAACATCCTGTGGCCTCGGAACGTGGCGTTCTTATATGTAGGTTTTCGCTCAACTCCGCCATTATCGCTGCGAGTCAACTGATCTGCAACGTGTCTTTTTTTTATAGCTCGAGATCGAATACTACGTCAGTTTCTCGTCGTTTCCCCCCCTTTCTGCCCTCGTGTAACTGACTATTGAATCAGTGATCCTCCTGATCGTATAGAGGTGGTGCCTCCATACGCAGACATCTGATCGCCGATGCGGCAACGAGCCGACCATGCACAGTTCCTTTCAAGCTTCGTCTCCAGTTCTCCAATGCGTGGACTCTGTGCGCCTGGCTGGACCTGTGCAGCACGGCGTCCCGCTTCCCCCCACAGTCCTTTTCGCCGATCCATCTGCACATACGGTATCCATAACATCTCCATATACACCTCGATCTTCTACCTATGCTTCCACCACCCACGCGGTCTACGCTCAGGAGTGCGTACCCTTAATGATAACCTACGTTTGTTGAACGCCAGGGCCATCGCTGTGATATTGGGGTCTACTCCTAAGACTGATGCGAGATATTGAGAATGAGTGTTACCGGTGTGAACCGTTGAAGCTGCTGTCAGGTTCATGGGGTTTTCGGAGGCGAAGTGCCTCGAGAAGGGGTTAGGCGTGAGTCAGCACTGGATTCGGGCGTGTCGGGCGTGGGCAGATGGTCGTGATCACACGTTTGATCATGGTCGTCGACATGTTAATATCAATTCAGGACTGCGGGGTTGCATTTTGATTTTGAGCGAATCCTCTTGGCGTTGAGTTAACGTTGACCTCTGGACGGATGAGGATGCCTCGCACGGAATGAGACGGAGAGGCGTTGCGCGCACAAAGATGATTGGCTCGGAAGGACGGCCGGAAGCATTTTTCGGCGCGTTTCGTCTGACGTAAGCACCCAGATTGCATGGCGCTAAATGGAGACATCATTTCGCCGATGGCGCGTTTTGCAAATTCGTTGCAAATTGGTCGGCATGGACCAGGCTGTGGTTTAGAGACTGGGGAGGACGAGAAAACATGGAGGCACGTAGGACGGGCTTGCAAGGTTAGGGAGAGAAATAGAAGGGACGGCGGATCCGCGGTGGGGGCGGAGATAAGATTGGACGCAGGGCTGAAATCGGCAGAGGGCAACGCATGCTAGCCGTGGAAACAAAGAGACTGGCAACGTGACGCAGCCGTGACGATTTGTCATGAGTAAGCACTGAGACCACGGTTAACGTTTTATCTCCTCGACCATCACTCTGCTCAACCCCCTCAAGCCCTCCTCGCTGACTCTCAGCAGTCTGCGTTGACCGCCTGCTGACTACGCCACCAATTACCCCTTCTGATTACTGTACTCTTGACAAATGGAAACGTATATCGACAACACCCCTCTCTGGGACCTCTCGCATGCTTCAAACTTCTCCCAGCTCGCAGATGACGACTTCCTTGCCCTCCTACAAAAGCAATTTCCAACCGGCACCGCTCAGCAAGATGGTGGTGGTGGTTTTGTGGACGGCGTGAACCCACAGAACATCTCTCGGTATTCTCTGCCCAGCCTCACCCCACCATCAGAGGACAGCAGCCCCAGTCCCCCTAACATGAACAACGAACAGAATGGCTACGACGATGGTGGAGAACCGGCGTTGAAGCGGAAGGCCAGCGACGACGACCTCGAGGAGGGCCATAGCTCCAAGTCCCAGCACACTTGTGAGTTTGCATTGAGGTCCGCTCGCATCAATAGAGTAAACCTCCTTCCCCACAGCGAGTAAGAAGGGCTCCTCTGGCCGTCGAAAGTCGAGTGGCGCTTCCGGACCGGTGAGTATCTTCCCATACGTCCTTCGATCTGTACCCACGAGTGACGTAACCTATTAGCCAAAGGATGAAACCCGTCTCCTAAAACGAAAAGAGCAGAATAGAGCTGCACAGCGTGCCTTTAGGGAGCGCAAAGAAAAACATGTCAAAGACGTCAGTTTCTCCTTTCTTCGGTGTAGTCCTAGGTTTAAATTTTGCCATTAGTTGGAGGACAAGGTAGCAGCACTTGAGGCCAAGAACGAACAGGCCGTGTCTGAGAATGAAAACCTGCGTGATCTGCTCACCCGCCTCCAGCACGAGAACCTATCGCTCAAGCAATCGTCGTTCACCTTTGCAGTACCCAAGAATGGCAGCAATAGCTCGGACGAAAACGCCCCAGCACCAACATCATTTGCGTCGCAATCCCGAGATTTCACCACATCCCCCTCTCAGCCACCCGTTTCCCCTATTGCTACTTCACCTACCGTACCAACAAAATCGTCTAATCCCCTCGAGTGGAGTTCGTTGACGTCCTTTGATCCCAACGTGCTCAATCTTCTCGACGACAGTACTCAACCGACGGCCACTGATGGCGCAATGCAGCTTGACTTTGGTTTCGGTAACAACTCTGGCCTGTCGCCCCACACTCCATTTACGACCATAGCAAGCAATCCAATGTTCATGTCGTTCGCGTCAGCTTTCGATACACCCCTGCCTCAAACGCAAACCAATGACAATAATAACCAATTCAACTTTGACATGAACACTTTCTCCTCCTGGCCGTCTCCCCCATCCACTTCACAGGAAACATCACTGGACGATCTCTTGGCTACCTACATGCCGCGTGGAACTACTGACTTTTCATACATGCCGACTACATCATCCGCATCGGCCTCGGAAAGCCCAGTAACGCATCACACTAATCTCAACCAGATCAATCTCAAGAAATCCCAATCTCCCTCATTCTCTTCCTCATCATCACCCTCATCAACCGTCTCGGACCCACTCTTCGATACCCCCAGAGACAGTTCCGCATCGGACTCGGACAACGGACATGACGAGGAACATAAGAAGGGCGTGTGTCCAAAGACTAAAGGGGAGCTTGTTAAGCGGATAGCATCGTCTGGGCCTTCACCGTTCGCCCCAAGTAGTCTGCGAAAGGGGTCGGATTCGGTGCTCGGGGCGGTGATCATGTGCGAGGGTACCAGTTTCCCAAAGACGCAGAAGAGTGACCAGAACGTCGAGGTGCTGAGCGCATGGCGAAGCATCACCTCCAATCCGAGA
The DNA here is from genome assembly GCA_014905825.1 of Lyophyllum atratum. Lineage (NCBI taxonomy): Eukaryota > Fungi > Basidiomycota > Agaricomycetes > Agaricales > Lyophyllaceae > Lyophyllum > Lyophyllum atratum. Next base: position 457,915 of record JACGCN010000025.1, on the reverse strand, counting down.
TTTAAAGTAAGTTTCTTCTTCAACGGATGAAGCACCGAGCCTGATACGATGGCCGCTCTAGGACGTGGACATCAACGATCTATGTACGGAATTCACAAACAAGGCCAAGTGCGACGGCACCAAGGTCGTCTTGGAGCCGCAGGGCGTCAACCATATACTCCAAAACTTATCAACACCCAAGAAATAATGGGTATATCCCGGCATGATACAAACTCGGTCGGCTCGCAGCATTTGTATCGTACCCCGCATGGCCATCATCATCGTCATAACATAACCCTTGCGCGCCCCGTCTGCCCCTCGCCATCGGGCATCGGCACGCAAATAATACACATCACGCGGTTGCGTGGAAGGCAGTTAGATGGAGGTGCTGAGGCGGAACGGTTTGCTGGCTGCCTAGAGTTCCTCATGCCATTTCCCTGTCTCCACTGGCCGGCATCTCGATCCGCTATCTCTGCTCCAACTCTGCTGCTACACCGACGTCATCGTCGCATCGCCGTCTCTCATTGTCGAATTCGTCTCCTGGTATCCCCTCGTGTATCATTACATGTCTGCTTGTTTTCACTTTTTTTATTCGCTCACTTCATCGATTATATAGGAGGTACGCGGTGGGGAGGAACAAATACCTCTTTGTGGCGGGAGACTTAAGGCACCCAACCTCGTCTTCTGACTTCGCGCAGTACTTGCGGGAAGGAGCCACATCCCATTGTGTACCATGGCTACAGAGACTGTATTTGTGTTCGCCTCACTATCGTATAAGTATATATCACTTCGTTGTGCTGCTACATAATAAAACATCTGTTGGAATACCAAAATTGGTTTTGAGGTATGGGAGACCACCACTGAGCGATGCTGTTTCGGATCTAATAGTAAGTACTTGAATAGAAAGAAGTCGAAATAGGGACATGTGATGCACTCAACAAAGGTTAAACGTGTGCTGTAATAGATCCTATTGGGCGTAATTATAAGTGTAGAGAGGGGCCATGGGATGCTATACATGTCCAGTAAGAGTAAGGTACCATAATCCATAATGATATTTGCCAGATAAGGCCCCAGAGGATGGAACACCAGGTGGCCAACGTGCGTGGTGTTGGTATACGGCAGTGTACCCGACTGCTGGGCCACCACCGCATGCACGATCCAAATCAGCGGCCAAGCCCTATTCTCTACTTCACTTTCACAGAGGCACCCCCTTCGAGCCGACGTCTCCTTGTCGGCGTCTGTAGATCCTCGTTCGCATCCGGGCCGAGTCTGCTGCGCGAGCCTGTGCGGCCCCAGCTTGGCGTCGCCGCGGGTGAGAGATAGCCGCCAAAATGTGGGGGGTAGGGGCTGGGGCCGGGGCCGGGGAAGGAGGGCTGCGGCTGGAGCGGGTGCGGGTGAGTCGGGGCACCGGGGATAGCGTGGTGCTGCCGTGAGCGGAATAGGGATAGCAGCGAGTTGATGAAGACTGTCAGGAATGACAGGGAGGTTAACGTGAAGGCCTGCAGGGGTAGAGATAAGGTAGAAGCAAGGAGGAGGGCAGGTGATCAGTGCTTGGGTCTTGGGCGAAGGAGGAAGGAAGACGCCTCACCAGGGCTTTCCAGCTGATTGGCTCGACGAAGCCGTTTACTACCTCTGCGATCAGCTCGGCACCGACTTTGGCGCGGCCGACGATCGCTGGATCGCGGTTCATGCAGGTCTCCCAGTTGCCACATTGCTGTGCCATTGCGGGTATGGCGTTCGTCGCGCAGAGGTTCGTTTTGTATTGCAAGGCACAGATGGCGATGTCTTGGACTATGTCTGGTGGAGCAAGCAAATGCGGATACGACGGTTCGAGAAGAGTCGAGGGGTAGCAGTTAGTGTGGCTCGGGGAGGGTGTGTATGAGAAGGTGTGACTTGCCCATGGAATATTCTGATATGCGTTGTTCCACGTCCCGTTGGACGGTAAGGATGAACTGCACGACCACGTACAGGAATAGCAGGATGAGTGATAAGTTAAATAGAAATTGCAGGTATCTAGAAATTCGTTTGGTTAGTGCTTGATCGTGTTTCTCGCGCGACGCGTTCGGAATGAAAGCGTACCCCAATAAAATGTAAGGCAGGTCAGACTGAGGTGGCGGCGCTGCAGGCATGTTGAGTGTGTAGTGATTCGATGTGTTCTGCACGACGGCTCCATCATCCTCTTCGTCAATATCGAAGACGTCCCCTTCATCGTACTCAACCGGTTCCTGCTCCCTGAACGATTGCATACTGCGCGCCTTCTGTCGTTGCTTGTGGACGCGTCGCATGCCCCCCACTGCAACAGCCCGCCTGCCGTCCATGGTTGGTTGCTCCTCTCCTTTATTCGGGCTTAGCTCGGACATGTCTATATCGGTGGGCTCTGGCGGGTTGGGAAATGCTTTGTCGGGCGAAAAGAAAGGTGGTGGCTGCCATGGAGGGGGGTTGGGAGTTCGAGGCGTCGTGTTCTGGTTGAAGATAAACGGCACGTTTTGATTGGACCCGAAGAAGGGTGTTTGGGGCGTTCCAAAGGGTGTCGGGGTAGGCTTGAGGGCGTCGTGCGGTCCTTGAGGAGAGCTACTAAGATAAATCGAGGGTCGGGAATGGCAAACACATACGTTTTCGGGGGGTGGCTTGGTCGTCTGCTAGGGATGGCTGTGACCAGGAAGGTTTTATTGGGGTGCGATTTGTCCACTCGTAGTCCATGGGGGCCTCTGTGCCTCTAGTGTTGCGCGACATGGTGAGCGCAGGGTGGGCGGTGGTGGCGGCGTGTGGCCAGGAATGGCCCGGCAAAAGTTGGGTTTGTTGACGCGTCGGCTAATTTCAAAAACGTGCTCTTGCGAGTACCATCACAAAATGGCCTCTCTCCTCCGCTCCGTCGCCCCCTCAATACGCACGTCTGCTGTGCGTCTGCAAAAGCGTCGTTTTCACCCACTAGCGGGCCAGTCTCTGCAAGAAATTCAAGATCAATGGGCCACCCCACCGTCCGCAAATCTCGTGCCCATAGTCATCGAACAAACTGTGAACATCTTTTGAGCACGTCATGCTGGATATCTCTCATGTTTAGCTGGTAGGGTAGGGGTGAACGTTCGTACGACATTTTCTCGCGACTCCTTCGCGAACGCGTTATCATGCTCCATGGTCCAGTACGTTTGTACCCCACTCAATAGGTCGACGTCCGCCTCACCTGTCTTACACAGATACGTGACACAGACTCTACCTTGATTGTCGCTCAGCTTCTCTTTTTGGAAGCGGAGGAGACGTCAAAACCTATCCATCTCTACATTAATTCGCCGGGTGGAAGTGTGACCGCCGGTCTGGCAATTTATGACACAGTAAGTTCCGAATAATATCCCATGTTATGCAGAGAAAACCTGAACTCCTCAGATGCAGGTGGACAACACATTATCACGAGGACACCTGTTCAGCCACTGACTTCTGTTCGTGTAGTATGTTTCTTCCCCGATTCACACCTACGGTCTAGGACTTGCCGCGTCCATGGGATCAGTACTTCTCGCGGGTGGTGAAAAAGGAAAACGACACTGTCTTCCAAATGCCAGTATCATGATTCACCGTAAGCTCCATGTGTTAACACTACCACATTCTCATGTCAATGGCACTGACAACCATGACCGGGTATGTCACAGAACCTTCCGGTGGTGCGTCGGGGCAAGCGTCCGATATCGCCATACACGCCAGGGAGATCCTCCGTGTAAGGCAGCTTCTCACCGGTATATACCAGCGGCATTGTTCCAACGAAGGCGAGAATGAGGCCGATGGGCTCGCACGATTTGGTACGTCCTTACGGCACTTGCATCTGAGAATTGACGACTGAGTCGGGCTTGGTTGCTTGCAGAGAGAGCGCTAGAACGAGACTACTATATGACCGGTGTGTCTATTCTTCCTTTTCATATATCTTTCCAGTGAGAACGGTGTGTACTGACCGAATAATCAGCGCAGGAAGCTATGAATTTCGGCATTGTCGATGGCATCCTGGAGAAACGGCCGAAAGCGGATACGTAGCCACGTTGTGAACGCCTTTTCAATTCAGTTGACATTTACTTGGTACCAGAGGATATCTAAGAATATCAGGTGTGGCTGTTCTGCTCTCCCGTGGACTCTATCTAGATTCAGTTGCTCGGGAACGTCTGTACAAATTTCGCCTAGTCACCAAGCTAACTCTCCTATAACATGTCGCGATCCTGATCCAATCAGCATTTCTGGTCATATCGACTTGACGCCAAATTCGCACGTCGCCTTCCACCGGTCACCTCCCAGCTGATCAAGTGCTGTGCTGAACCTGGATGGCAAGTTCCTATCGCCAGGATCACATCATATCGCCCAGATGTAAGTTAACTCCATCCACGAATGAAATAAGGTTGCGGCTTTAACGCTCATTCGCCCTGCGGCAACCCCCAATATACATTCTCTCAGACCCGAACCGCCCCCTGGACCCCCTTGAGGCGTCACCCATGTGCGCAATCATAATCTCAGTCTTGGAACTAAGATCACGATCTGACGTCCGGCGTCCAAATTGGCCAAACCCCTGGGCCGACCATGCCCAAACCATGCCCTTTAAGACATCCTCCACTGCTTTCGGGCCACCCCCAGCCCTGACCCACACTGATGTGCATAGAGCCTGGAAGGCATTGCATTCTGATCGGACATGCAGAGGAGCAGCACCCAGAGTCGGGGATATGAGCGTCCCAACAGTTCTGGGCACCCTTATGATGATAGCTATGTATGGAACGATACTGCGCGATCGCAGAAGCCATCATGCACAGTTCCCATGTCCTATCATATAGCCCAAACCCCTCAGGCAAGACCACGCCACTTGCCTGCGTAGGCAAAGAAGACGAAGCAGTGAAATCGGAATCAGGAACTGCTTCCATATTACTGGATTGTGCAGTACTTCTCCCATGCCACCCACTATCGAGCAGACGAGGATCTACGCTCACGCGGCTGCTGTGACTTTGGCATTGTGGGCTTCCGTCCCTCCCACCCTCCTGATCATCGATAGCTTCTGTATCTTGTTCTTGGCAGGGCTATTTATAGGCCGTTCTAAGTACGTCCAACCTCGACGTGTCGCGTCGCTGTCGGTCAGTCGATGGCCAAACTCTCAGAGCCAAGGGCTTGCACTAGACAAGTTAATTGCTGCGCGGAGCAGCACATGAGCGACTCACGATGGTCTTGGATCTCTGATCAAGAGAAGACCTTCGAATCCGCCACCAACATTCTAAGTATGCAAGTGCAATGTTCTCTATGCTTATCAAGTCTCTGTCCGTTATGAGAAGGCTATGCCGGGAGTCTCGCAAATTGCGACGACTGATCTGCTAGAGTGTTCCTTCTAACTGTTCTCAGTGATCCCCTGGATCAGGATCACACAGCTTTTTCTTGGCCAATGAGCGCTTCTGATCGTGGAGGCTGCTGGATGAACCCATTCAAACTACTGAAACGACATGATCAAAATGCTATAAGATGATTGGGGAGGGAAGGGAAATGAGGGCATGACAATCAGGAAGGCAGGCACTGTCAAATAATTTGACCAGTCTGAGTGATTGGCACCGGTGTTCCATAGACTATTGATTGACGCCGATCATTCCTAAGGGCTCTTCGTATTCGCCGACACAGAAATATAGCTCAGCTCCCTACTGATAGTAGCTTGTGAGCATCAGGGTACAGTGCCCTTCGATCGTTGGTTTAGTGTTTACTTCAAGTAAGTAGATCCTCAAAGCCGGGAGCTGTGTCAGATCATCCCGAGTTAGGCTCTCCAGAACAGAGTCACCGATTATCCTCCGGAAGCGTCACCCTATTTTTCATGCCCAAGCAGATTGTCTAAGATGTAATGCATGGATAGTATATGTGAAGTCCGTAGTACAAATCATTAAATAAACCAAACACGACGAATGCCAATCCAGATATACATATGCTGCGTGAACGATGAAAGCGACGATTCCAAAAATTCTGTCAACGGCCGTTGTAGGTAGACTCGTCCACCCAGTTCCTGCGGGTATTACCATGTCCTCCACCACCTTGCGGGTATTGCGGGTATTGCTGTTCAGGGGGTACACGGCTGTAGGAAGTGCTAGGCACATCAGGATATGAAGGAATAGAATGCGATTGGAAAGTATACTTCGCTGGCTGTAAGAACGAAGGCGTCCCGGGAGGCAGGAAGGTTGGTGGCGCTGTGGGATAGCCGCCATTCCTGTCGTAGCTTTCGATCCGTTGGTGCTGGGCCCTAGCAAGTGCTGGGTCTGTAGTCCGACTAACTGCGGCTGGTTTACGGTATCCACAACACCGCGCGATAGCTTTATGCGATGGGAAAAGAGAGAAATAAAACCGTCAGGGCGGCGCGTTACAAGAGCAAATGAAACCGACCTCTAGCAATTCCCCATAGAATAAGAAGTGTAATGAGCCCGGCGACGATGGTCACGGGTATAGCAATCTGCAGATTCTGGGTATACCACGCCTAGTTTATTTTTAGGGTCAAGTCAGCATAGATCAGACGTGGACATCGCGATGTGAATGTGATTACCTTTGCTGTGTCGAGGAAGCTAGCTGCTTGGCACTTGCCGGCCGCGCAAGTCCCTCCGTAGCCTGTATCGGAAAAGGGCAACCGAGGTGAGAAAGGATGTATTAAGTGGAGACAATCAATTATGCGCACCACAGGTTGAGCCATCGATAAGGAGGGATGTTAGAAGTATGCACTGATTGGATCTTTTGGGGTCCTGGCAAGAAACCTGGCAGCTATTGTCGTTGCGATTGGGGCAGGCCTGCTTGAGCCCCATCGACGCACCGATTGTCTGGCATTGAACTATAAAAACATTGTGTCAGGTTATGGGTTTCAAGCGGGTATTCCAGCATTTCGCGATATGCTACGTACGAGCAATTGAAGTGCACTGCCCACTGGCACATTTAAGATCACCACTCCCACAGCTCTGACCTGATTAAGAAGTCAACACGTGAGTTTCGCCGATTTTCAGGGCAACATGGAGGCATCGATAAATACCATTAGGCGTAACTACATCCGCCGGGCACGAAGATGAATTGCCTGTGCACATTTCCGCCGAGTCGCAGCTAGCATCTCTGGACGGCCGGCAGATCTGCGTAGCCGGTGCGAAGGAACACTGGGCGTTGCAGCACGGGCTGCTCTCCGGGTCACAAACGGCGTTATTTTTGAACTTGCATGTCTCTGTATCACAACAGGTGGAGTTCACGCCCTTCCCGGGGTCGCAATCCTCGCCCTTCTCGACAATCCCGTTACCGCACATCTGGAGCGAGATTGTTTGCCGTGTTGGGTCTGGGTCAACCAGACATGTGGTGTTGGTGCGTCCGCCTGCGACGCCTTTCATCACCGAACCTACAGAGTGTACTGTTAATAGAGACCATGGGCCAATAGGAGGTCAGCTGACAGATGTTCCCGAGACTGCAGGGAGAGAATATTTTTTCTCCAGGCTGAGCGACTGGGCTCATGATGAACTGAGCCTTGGCATCGCATGTTCCAGTGCCACTCAATGGACAACACGCATCGGCTGAATTGCACCCTTCTGCGCACTGGTGAACGTATGAGAGGAGAACCATGGCAGAAGCAGCTTGGAACTTACATCGTGCTATTCATTGGGAGGACGCCGTATTAGGACTTGGAAACAATGAAGTGTGAAATCACGTACGATCGCGCCAAAATTGTGGCCAATTTCATGTGCGACGACCTGCCATTCCGTACGACCTGCTGTTGATACGGCCGCGCCGGATACGACCGATGGGGCATTTCCCGTCGCCTCTTGCTGGCATCTATCTAGAATTGAGCGGAAATTGATGAAGCTCGTGGACGGTAACGTACAAGGTAGCTAGCCATGCAATGCCAACTTCGGAACCAGTAGGACATCCGCTCATCAGATGCCAAAGGCCGACACCGTCATCGCCTTTATCCCCCCTCCATTGTGAGAACAGCGATAAACGTGCATCCAGCTCTGCACCACTGCAGGGAATGTTCCATGGAATGGCTGGATCTGTAGCTGCTGGACAGCTGAAATATTTCTCAGATGCTGAAAATGCAGAAAAGGGGTGGAAAGCTACCTTGGACCTTGTACCTGAACCTCGATGATACCGAGGCTGACGTTGAAGGTGGACTAGTGATATTGGGTCAGGATGACATAAGGCAGAAGGGGAGTGGTAGTCCCGAACCTTGTAAAGAGCGCTGGCAGAGTTCCAGGTCGTCAAGATCTGTCTGGTGGCATTGTCTTGCGCACCATATTTAGAGACATAGTTACAATCTGCAGCTACACCCATAAAGAGCTGTGGGAAGTAAGAGACGTTCGAACGCGGGACGGTTCGTCTTCAAACTTACCACTTTCTGCGTTAGTGGGCAACCGTCAGGGGAACCAATATTGTTGATGAAGCTAGATTAAGGTATATGAGGCAAACCATTCGACGTTGAAGTCAAATCAAACTGACTTTGTTCCCATTCCTCCATTTCCATTGCTAACATCATCCCTACGCTGCTTGGTCTCATTCTGGAAGAGACCCAAAGGATTGTTGAACCAGGACTCGGAAATGAAAGGCTTCTGTAGGATGGGATTCTGCAAAGGATCTGTGTTGTATCTCAGTCGGTCATGGCCACATGATCGTGCGGGGGCCTGATGGTCAGACTGCGCAATTTCCCTCTTGGCAACACGTTCTTCCTCCGCAGTCATAACGTCGGACTCCCGCCAGATGATGAGGGAAGAGTCAGCATCGTCCAAGGGTTGAGAGACGTCGGGGTCAAGCTCGTTCTTAGTGCGGAGATAGTTGTCTTTGGTCATGATGTGGTGAGTGATCCCATGAACAGAGAAAGCGCCCTCGAACTCGGGCGGGATGCCTCGTTCCATATCGCCCTGGTAGTGGACCATGATGCGTACCCATCCGAGTTCGGATGGATGGGGCATGGGAACGGCGCCCGCGGCATCTTCTCGCATGCGGTCATCGGTATGGGCGGCAGCGATTACCTCGCCCCAGTAGGCTTTGACAGATTCACGAAGCAGGGGCTCTGAGTGGGTCACGTAGGAATGACCAGAGGGGTCGGTGGAATAGTAATTAACGCGCGCTGCAGGATGTATGAGGTTATCGTTGGGGCGTAAGTGCAAGTAATAAGTTTCGTCGAAAGCAGATATCGTGAGGCGGAAAGTATCATCATGGCGAAGGGTATTTGCAGGAGGTGCTAGACGCTTGCTGAACGGTAGGCTGGAAGAGGATTGCGGAGCCTGTCTAGGTAGAATTTCAAGAGCAAGCGTGGAAGGGTAGACAAAACGCTTCAAGGGTCTGGCGGGGGCGCTATGAGCTACATCATCATATGAGATTGTGAGAAGGAGATCAGGGACCGAACAAGACGTTACCATGCACATATCCTGGGGACCATGAGAACACAAGGATAACGACCAGCGAAATTATTCGAGTGAAGGCCCTCATGGTAGAGGAAGAAAAGACTAAGAAAAGACCGCCCTGGTTGTGGGTAGGTATATGTTTGAGGATATCCGGGCTTGGCGTTAGTCAGTCTATAGCTGTGTATGCAGCCCCTTACACAGACCTGCGGAAATGGAGAAAACGAGGAAAGAAAGAGTGAACGGCCTGGTAACCCGGGTCAGAGAGAGCTGAACACAAAGTCTTGGATAGTCCTCAACTCAAGCCTTGCCACCGTTCAATACAGCGCTCATCGCCGTTCTTACGTAATACGCAGCCAAGACAACAAGCACTGCCATGATGCCCGGGCCTGCGCCAAACCAGCGCGTCGGGTCCAAGCAACGCATGGACAGTGCATCTTCTGCGGGGATCGGGTGTTTGAAGAGAGTCTAAAAAATTGCAAGCTTGCATCGTACACAGAGTTCACCAATATACGCACCATTTAACCCAGTCGTGATAACTGACCCCGATGTACTCCTGAAATGGAATACCCGACTAGCTGCAGGGACAATAGTAATAATCGACAATGGTCGCTGTGCACCAGTCATGGAGGTGGCCATGGCCTCGCGATCGAGGTGACCACGGCCTTGTGTTCGGCTACTAATTCAGTCATTTAAATAGACCGGTCTTTAAATAAACACTCCTGGAGGCGGAACCATTTTGCCAACGTCCTCACCACACCTCACCACACTCCTTCACCAGCACCCTTTAGTCCAGCTACACCCTTTGCCACTTGTGCCTCGTCTACGGAGCTCGTTCGGCCATGGCCTTGCCATTCGATGAGGAGAAACCTGACACGAAACCCAATCCTCCAAATCCACAGGTGACGGAGAGCCCTCGAGGTTGGGAATGGGTATACCAACAGTGTACATTCTTCCGGCTCCATCTCACCGCGTTCGTGCTCATCCCACTTGTCATGTCCGGAATTTTCTACGCGTGTAACGGCCGCTTCAAGATCAAATTCCTTGATTCGTTATTCCTCTGCTACTCGGCAATGACTGGCACTGGTCTCGCGACACGCAACCTGTCAACCCTCACACCATTTCAACAAGTTCAACTGTGGCTTCTAATGGCATTCGTGAGTTGACTTTCACCTTGACCTGCACAGGGAAGATAACTTACCTGTCAGGGCACTCAAACCACCGTTTCTTGGATCATGGTGCTCACTCGGCGGTGAGGCGTCAATTATTCGATGCTGGATGTTTTCCTGACGTGCAGCAGGTATTACATTCGAACCAAGTGCACTTATGTATATTGGAACCGACGACTACCCACACGGCAAGAGATTGCAATCGCAGGCGGCATTTCATCACCTCGGGACCTCCGCAGACACAGCCAACAAATGGGCGCAGGTCCCGACATAGAGATCACCGGTCCAACACCAAAATCAACCCCGCACCCATCTCGAAAAGCCACTGTATCTAATACCGACCCACAGATTGAAAAAGAGCCCCCCTCAGATGGTTATCCTTTCTTTGACAGAGGAGTTGTTTCTTCCTCGCCGAAGAGCCTAGACGTCGATCTTCCTACTGACTCTTCCATCTCTCAATACAATCCCTGGCAAGAAGCTAGGAGTCCCGTATCTATGGATAGCATTCGCCAACGACGCGTCTTGACTTTTCAAGGTAAGGCTTTACTATTTAGGCTCTGACTTCCTATCAGCAGTTCCGACCATCCTATTTCAGATCCGTCCCAATCCCTTCGGAAACGGGGGATGACACTGACGAGCATGCAGCACGGACCCTTTACCTCACGTCTCCCCGGGGTCGAGGAGAAATACCAGGGATTTGGCGGTTTCCCTGGACCGTTCCAGGTTATCCAGAAAATCGTCAAACGCTTGGCTCCTTCGACGTATCGCAAACTGGAGCGGTCGATGACTCTGCCGTCTACGACGACGCTTGACATGAACGGAAGCAGCATCAGAAGCGGCAGGAACTCCAATTTCCGCACTGAGACCCTGTCCGAGACGGAACTGGAGGAGATTGGTGGTGTGGAGTACCGTGCTGTGAACCTGCTTTGCTATCTCATACCCATCGTGAGTGCCTCGGTCGTGATGCACGGAGCAGGTTGATTTAACTCTTTATTTTGTCACAGTATTTTGTTGTTGTGCAGTTGATCTCGTTCCTTATCTTTGCGCCATGGTTAGCATCTACAAAGAAGTATGATCATGTCTTCGAGGCACAACCGCGTCTTGTATCAAAACCGTGGTACGTTCAGGATGTTATTCAGCCTTAGTATTATGCTAGATTTACTTGTGCTTTAGGTTCGCCCTATTCCTAACCATGTCAGCCTACTCTGGCACGGGTCTTGACTTGGTCGATACGTAAGAAATCTTCAACACATCTCAGTTCGGTTTCCGACGTAACTGTGACAGAGCAATGCTTCCCTTCCAAGAGGCATACCCCATGATTTGTGAATTCTTTCATCTGTTCTACATGATTCGTATTCTAAACACCATGGCCTAGTTGGAATCATGTTCACCCTTCTAGCAGGCAATCATGCACAGCCTATAATGTTAGTCCATTTCCTCAACCTATTACCAATCACTGACAATTCTGCATCAGCTTGCGCTTTATTATGTGCGTGTAAGACGTGTCCCTACTCAGACAAGCCACTCAAATGCTTCTAGATGGTTAGGATCGCTGTTTACAGCAAAGGACTCCGAGTTGGACCAAACGTTGAGGTTTCTCCTAGAGCATCCTCGAAGGCACGCGCTTATTTTCATGTAAATGACCCTGTGGCACTAACATGTGTTCTCACAGATGCTATCTATACCTGTATGTGCTTCTTATCCATCGACTTTCTATCTATCAACACTCAAACCGTTAAAGATTCCCTAGCGCTCAAACGTGGTTTTTATGTATCGTTCTATGTTGCCTGAGGTACATCTCTACTTACCACCGATGTTACACATCACTAAACGACACTCTGAATTGAACAGCGCAGTAGAATGGTCGGCATTTGGGATCCTTAGTCAGTTTACTTCTCGACCTCGAGTCTTAGCTTACGACTGAACCTCGCTTACAGATCTAGGTCTTCCTGTTCTGACACAACTACCCATGGGAGCACGAGTCGTCGTGGGACTGTTTCAAGGTATCGCCGTCCGCGCATCCGGACTCACCATTGTCGTCATTGGAGCGCTCGCGCCCGCTGTGCAGTAACTATCATTTCCTTCCCTACGATGACGCCAAATGACCCTATTATTACAGATTCCTCTACATCGTCCTGATGTATATTGCGGTCAGTTCTCCGATGCTCAATATTTGCCCTTTCTAATGTGTCTCTACTTATAGGTTTATCCTGTTAGTCGCCCCCTGGTTCGCCAGTTCGGAACCATAGTTTCTGATATTTATTTTATAGGTAGCGATGTGTATCAGGGCAACTAACGTGTAAGTTTATCAAGTCTCCAAACCGCATGATTTCTCATTCGGTTCAATCCAGGTACGAGGAACAATCCCTTGGTATCTTCGAATCAGAAGAGGGCGAACTGCAAGATAACCTTGGAGCACTTGAGCTGCGCGAGGGCGTGGGTCGCTATCTCGGCTGGCATTTGCGCCAGCAGATTTCTATTGGTATGTAGAGCCATGTTAATTCCCCATCCATCCACTTATTCGGCGCCCTGACTGGTTAGATATATGGTGGCTCGTGTGGGGTATCTTCGCTGTAGCCATCATAGAACGCGGCAACATCATGAACCCAGACAAGCCGTATTTCAGCATGTTTCCTCTCATTTTCGAACTGGTCTCGGCCTTTGCTGGCGTTGGAATGAGTCTTGGATTCCCTGACGTCAGTACTTTCTTATCACGTCTTATGGGTCCTTTTCAACGACTTTTTCGTGTAGGACAATTACTCTCTCGTGGGGAGGATGAGGCCCTTATCAAAAATCGTCATTATTATCATCATGTGAGCTACATATCTCTATCTCTGTCTCGGCGCTTTTCATTTACTTTCGGCACCAGGATACGTGGACGTCATCGAGGGTTACCTGTGGCTGTTGATCGCGCAGTCCTTTTGCCAAGCGAGCTAGTAACATACCATAAATCTAGGACGCTTCCTAAAATCAATACCCAGGCTGGGGACGTCGAGGAGATACCGATGATGGACGGGTCCACCTTGAATAATAGCGTCACTCAGCGACCTGTCATCACCTTCGTGTAGTCAGCATGTTAGAGTGCTTAGATCTGTAATTACTTGTACAACCAGCTATGTAGTGCCTCCTAGAAAGCATTGCGCTAGGATATGTGATGATGCCTTAACTCAGTGATGATAAGTTTAACTTGGCAAAGATCGTCATACCCTGCCAATTATTTGGTCCCACAACTTAATTTTAGACAGGTTCTTCGGTGATCACTGTCGCCAGATTGACCACGAATTGCACAAGCTATGTAGCGAAAGCGCATCGTTTGGAATTAGCTAGGGTGGAAAATGTTCTGCTTTGACCTTAATTATGCAGCACCAAAGGGCGCGGTCTGTTACGAAGTAAGATGCGGATTAGGCTCATCACACTACATTCTAGCCATTCCATTTCTTCGGAGAATTGCAGGTTTTTGAAGAATGACGCTAAGCTCGCTGTCCAGTGCTAGGAACGCGTTTCCAGGCCACTTCCACGGCTTTCCCGCGTGTCGCGTGTATGAGACCTTTGACTATCTGAAAGGTGCATAATCTTTGCTTAGCTGAATGGACGAAAAGTTTGCTTCCGTACATTATCGTCGTTGGTGGGTGGTCTAGCTCAAGTATGGTGGCAGGTGCTACGTTGATGTTGCAGGAGGCCTTATGGGTAGGAGAAGAAAGCAAGAACCCGTCACGAAGGAATGGTAAAGTCGTCAATGCGTCAGCCTTAAGGCATACTTGAAGTACCAGACATGATCCGGAGACCAGGGTCGGCACTGACCATGAAGGGAGCTTTCCCCTACCTTTTTAGGCAGCCTATCGAGTAGTCAACCGAACAACTTGCGTGGATGGAGAGCGGAGGAGAGGGAAAGAGTTCAGTGGTATGTACATACATACAATGCTGCGCTTGTCTGAACTGCGACGATCACTTTCAAGTTGACTCCAAACTGGCTCACGCGTTTCCTCAAAAGATCACTCATCCATGCATGCTGGGAAATCTCGATGCTGTTAGCTCTTAACTCCAATCAGTGATACGATCAGGGCATACATACAGTGAAGGCGAGTGAAGAAGAGGACTAGACTCACACCAACCTTCAGGCTGAGTTACTGGACATGGACAGCTGATCGACTCCACGACCCCCGCCGCTCGTAGAACCTACGTCAGGGGCAGCCCATTGCAACGTTGTCGTCCTATCTGGCTTCTAGCATTCACCCCCAAGGTCCGCAGACCACATTCTATTCGATACACCTTACGCCTACCTCGCGATCACTATCCTACATCGGTGTCATCGAACCCATCTTTCACAAATCCATGGTTTGCTTCTACTTCGTGTAATTGATTTAAAACAGGGGGCATGAGAGGTCCGAGTTTACGAGATCCACGTGTATGCTTCGTGTTTCCTCCTCGTCATGATATAATGCCTACTATGGTCTCCCAAAGCACCAGGTTTCGGACTTCACCCACCTCACTCTTCGCTCTTCTCTGGTAGAACTTGACATCGATGGTTCAATTTTACGTCTTCAACCCAGCGCCCAAGCTGCGCCTGCTATCCACACTGTTCTTTCGAGGATCGAAACGTATACTAGGGCTCGGTTCTGAGCCCAACTCCATGCTGTCTTCGCAGCCGCGAAGTCAGCAATGTACATCATTGATCAAGGCGCCTGAGGCTCCTCGCATCCCGGAAAGCGCGCTGATACGAGACCCTGATTATTACGCGGACTCTCGAAAAGGTTTTTGTGCTTTCCAGGTAGAAAATACACTATTCAATGTATGTTACGCTTCTCCCTCTTGAATTGAGATTAATTACTTTCTTTCAAGGTTCATCAAGTTCTCCTTTCGCGGGAACCTTCTGCTTTTGGTGATATGTTAAGCCTTCCGCAACCGGTCGGCGGAACTGAAGAAAGCCAAGGAACGCCCGTGTTCTTGTCTGACACTGTTCAAAAGTTTCGCGACCTGCTGTGGGCCTTGTACGCACCGTGAGTAGTCCTACCTGGATTATGGGCGGTACCTTATTATTAACGTGCTTTAAAGGCCGAATGAACTATTCCTTGAAACCGGAATTGATCGTTTGCTCAACGTTGCAGAAATGGGTAATAAATATTGCTTTTCGTCTTTGGAAGCCTGGGTTATAGAGCACATTTACACCCTCGCGAAAGAGCCGAACTCGGGCCCTCTATATTCTGCGGCTCCTGATGTATGCGGACGGATTCTCAGTGTGGCCATACTCTGTCATCATCAAAAGCTACAAGAGCTTGCAACGCAGCATCTCATCTCACGTATACTCTGGTACAATACGCCACCAGAGCTTATCCTCGGTGTTGCAGAAAAGCATGGACTGCGGACGCTCATCGGCGTTTGTTACTACAAGCAGCTAATCAACATGGAACGCGCACCTAGTCGCAGGAACAGCGGGGCTACGCATACTGCGTTCCCGCAAACCATCGACATCGAGAAACGTACGCATTTCTTCCCGGCACGTTACTCACTGCTACAACTGTGGGAGCACATCCGGTCCCTCCCTCCCTCGCTCCCGTGCGAGGGATGCCCATCCCATACGGAATGCGAACTGGCTTGGCAGCTAATGTGGTTCCAGGCAGGAGAGATCGATGAAGCGCTCCGTCAGGGCTCAGCGGACATCCTGGGACGTATGAAGGCTCTGATGCTGGGGTTGAGGAAGGCTATGGCGGACGCACCGTCTATGACGATGCAGTGCAAGATGGCGGCAATGGAGGCGATTACTGAGATTAGAGATTCGGTTATTGAGGGGCTAGTTACCCATTTTATGATGGCGACATGACTTTGGTAAGTTGTAGCTTACTTCCCGAGGCTTCGCTTTTTCTGGGCTTAATTTCCGTTGCTAGGTTGTTTACCGGGCTTATTGAGGTGAATCTTTCACCATCTTTCTGCGGGCAGATGATATATATGGCATCGTCGACTTTTATCATCCTTCGAGACGTCGGGCTCATGCCTGATGTTTTTCGTGGCTACAATGCGATTGTGTTGCATTGTCCCATGACATCGCCAGCGACATACTTTGCTGGTGGCCTTCTCACTTTCCAGCCCAGATGGGCGCGTCTTTGACAGCTCGGGAGCTCGAGTCGTCAAGCTTCTCAGAGTATCCGTAACTGTGCGCTCCACGTATTTTGCATGTCGCGTACCACTTTCCGTACGACGTGTTGTTCACGGTTCACTCCAAGTGATGTTAGACTTGTACATATGCATTTACAACGCGGAGCTGTTTCCTGCCCGATCGGAGGGTGCAGAAAGTCTAACAAATCCCCAAGGGCGGTAATGATGGTGGGCGAAGTCGAGTACTAAGCAAAATCTATACAGCATGCGAAGGAAGTTGCCTGTCGCTAGAAAGCAAGTGTGATAGAAGGTCGCCCTACAGACTCGAAATGATGAACTTTCAAGGGAACTAAACCATGAAAGCGCAGACGGTCAACAAGGTTCTCTGAATATCAGATCCTTGAGTATGTCTTACTTGACGGAGATAGACTGGACGGTGGCAAGCAGGAAGGAAACTGTCAGATTCACATGTGGAGTAGGATGCGACTCCGTGAAGAGAGGCGGTTCGGCGGTGAAGTTGAAGAGTCGGATGATCGTGAAATAATTCGAGGGAGGTCGGGTGGCTGGACCAGAGGGAGAAAAAGACGCCAAGAAAGGGGTCGGACAAAGCATGCTTCGTCGAACGTTAAACATTCAGCAGTCGCAATGGTAGCTACGGCAGCAGTCCTCACATGAAGCGCTATGCATGCATCGCAGGCATCGAGCAAAGTCCTTCGGTGGGGTTTATTGTGTCTCAGGTTGTATCGTTGTAATTGAAGTGAACTGGGGGTTAGTGGACACGAGGTAGCGTTTTGCCTATTCTCATGCAGGCATGTGTCTGATCTTGGGCGCCTCTGGTACAGAATCCGTGCCAGGTGATCAGCAGTTGAATTCCGTACCTTGTTGAATGGTGTTGAGGCGCTTCCAAGTCATTTCCGTGAAATCTGACTCCGATATAGATCAGTGTAAGCAAAGCAGCTGAGGGTCTTGAGGCAGCTTTGAGATCGCAGCTTGAGGCTGAGGCCCCGCGCCACCCGATCTAATCTTAGAATTGCCATGACCAAATCAGGCAGATACCTCGCACTGTCAAAGACAACCAAACACGGTCGACCTGTTGATGTAACACCTTCAACATGTAGTTCAAACACAGTCAACTAGGAATATGGTCCGACACTGCTATATTATGCTAATGTAACAATAACGAGTGAAGCATCGAAAAAATGGTTCAAGTCAGCCAAAATCTGAAAATAACCCCCAGAATGGTGAGATAACGCCATGACAAAAAGACATCAGGGGGGATTGAACACCAGACTTCTGACGTCAGGCGATGAAACGTTAACCGCGGAACCAGTCGACTACAGTTACTTGCTAACACCCGTGTCGCGATGCAGTACATTCCATCTTCGTTTAGAAATATAGTTAGATATGGTGGCTTACTTCTGTAATACACCTGGTATGGTGGATTCCGACTATAATCCCTCGTTCACTTGATATGGAGGATCCTGTCCATAATGGCTACCTCACCTAATATGGTGAATTCTATCCATAATCCCTCGTTCACTTGATATGGAGAATCCTGTCCATAATGGCTACCTCACCTAATATGGTGAATTCTATCCATAATCCCTCGTTCACTTGATATGGAGGATCCTATCCATAATGGCTACCTCACCTGATATGGTGAATTCTATCTATAATCCCTGGTTCATTTGATATGGAGGATCCTATCCATAATGCCTACCTCCCGTGATCAGGTTGATTTCAGGTCAGAAAAGGTACGTCGTCTGCACTCGCTAACACGTCACAAATTTATTGGGAAGTCTAAAGTAGGAGGATCTAAAGTACGACAATGAAGTAGGAGGGTGTAAGCGTACAAATAGGAATAGAAACGCGTGATTCTTCTTCGAAGGGGAGGACATCTGAGAATCTGAATCCGGCACATCCTCGAATAGGGTGATTCGATTTCGCGGGTGGTGGTCGTACGACGGTGAATGTCTGATGGTAGGGTTAGCACAAAGGTCGTGTGATGATAAATAGGACATACCTCGTTGAGGAAGGTGTTGGTGGGGTAAAAGGGCGGGCAGGGCTGGATGGAGGCGGTGGAAGGGGTCGTTTAAGTGGGGGTGGGCCTCCTGGGGCACAGACGACGGCGCCGAGGACGAAAGCGATTCGCGCAAGCGCGAATCGCTCCATTTCTGGGTGCTGGGTGTCCTAGAGAAGGCGTTGGTGGGGTGAAAGGGCGGGTGGGGAAGCGTTGGAAGCGGTGGGGGGTTGTTAGGTCGGGGTGGGCCTCCTGGGGCAGCGACGACGGTGCCGACGACGAAAGCGATTCGCGTTTGCGCGAATCGCCCCCTCCCTGGGTGCTGGGTGTCCTACAGAAGGCGTTGGTGGGGTGGAAGGGCGGGTGGGGAAGCGTTGGAAGCGGTGGGGGGGTCGTTAGGTCGGGGTGGGCCTCCTGGGGCAGTGAAGACGGTGCCGACGACGAAAGCGATTCGCGCTTGCGCGAATCGCCCCCTCCCTGGGTGCTGGGTGTCCTAGAGAAGGCGTAGGTGGGGTGGAAGGGCGGGTGGGGAAGTGTTGGAAGCGGTGGGGGGGTCGTTAGGTCGGGGTGGGCCTCCTGGGGCAGCGACGACGGTGCCGACGACGAAACGCGAATCGCCCCATCCCTAGATGCTGGGGGTCCTAGCGAAGTCGTTGGTGGGGTGGAAGGGCGGGTGGGGCTGCAGTGGAGGTGGTGGAAGGGTCTTCAGGTGGGGGTGGGCCTCCGGGGGCAGTGACGACGTCGCCGACGACGAAAACGACTCGCGCGAGCGCGAATCGCCCCATCTCCGGGTGCTGGGTGTCCTAGAGAAGGCGTTGGTGGGGTGAAAGGGCGGGTGGGGAAGCGTTGGAAGCGGTGGGGGGTTGTTAGGTCGGGGTGGGCCTCCTGGGGCAGCGACGACGGCGCCGAGGACGAAAGCGATTCGCGGTTGCGCGAATCGTCCTAGACATACGTGCTAGGGCGTGTATAGGAGGCGTTGCGGGCGTCGATGGGCGGGTGGGGAAGCGTTGGAAGCGGTGGGGGGTTGTTAGGTCGGGGTGGGCCTCCTGGGGCAGCGACGACGGCGCCGAGGACGAAAGCGATTCGCGGTTGCGCGAATCGTCCTAGACATACGTGCTAGGGCGTGTATAGGAGGCGTTGCGGGCGTCGATGGGCGGGTGGGGCTGCTGTGGAGGCGGTGGAGGGGTCGGTTGGTGGGGTGGGCCTCCTGGGGCAGCGACGATGGCGCCGAGGAGGAAATCGATTCGCACAAGCGCGAATCGCCCCATCTCTGGGTGCTGGGGGTCCTAAAGAAGGTGTTGGTGGGGTGGAAGGGCGGGTGGGGAAGCGTTGGAGGCGGTGGAGGGGGTTGTTAGGTGGGGGTGAGCCTCCTGGGGCAGCGACGACGGCGCCGACGAGAAAATCGTTCTGCGTTTGCGGAAATCGCCCTAGACATGCGTGCTAAGGGTTTGGAAGGAGGGTTTGACGGCATCTATGGGCAGGCGGGGCTGCGGGGGAGGTGGTGGGAGGTCGTTCTGGGGGGGCGGTGTTAGATCATGATAAGATGGTTAAGGAACTCAGCTTGCACACGAGACATAACGAGATAACGAGACCGATGGCGGACCGAATCCACATTCGACTCCCATCTCTCTACTCCAACGATTCGCCCGCCTACGCTGCGTTCGCCACTCGAGTTGCTTACGATGCATGCCCTCTAAGAAGCTGTAAATAGTTCTATTGAAATGACGATTGGGTTATCTACTCCTCCGGCTCACATCTACTTCCCGCTTGCTTCCCGCGGCTCCCGTCTACTCCTCCGGCTTGCCGATCAACCACAACGCGCGGCATAAGTGGCAAAAAATTAACCTGAGTTCTTCGTCGTCGTTGTGGTAGTACGTGTACGACGGTGTGCTTCTCTCTGGTATGAATTCCTCGAAATAACCGATGCAATGATAATCCTCGACGCCCAAAGAAAACTGTATTTCTTCACAGATCTGACACCCTTCGTCGGGATCCAGTTCCATGGCGAGCGCTCGGCGAACGGTTGTCATCGCTGCTGGCACCTGTAAGTACAACACACACCCCATGTATCAAGGTCACTTACCGATATTTTTCTCAGTGGGACGACGGATGAGGGATGGAACGGACGCGATGAGGGATGCGACGGACGCGATGAGGGATGGAACGGACGCGATGAGGGATGGAACGGGAGACCTCGTGTAGGGGGGATACCCGAAAGGTGTTCTTCAACCCGCTGACACAACAGGAGCTGACATTTTCCAACGGCACGATAGGGAACACATTCTGCCAGATGTTTCATGGTCGGCATCGCGTGTTTCCACTTTTCAGCACTGCAACCGTGCCGTAACGTCGGTGTCCATCATCATCCTCCCGCCATATCAGCATGGCTTCATCGTGCACCATATGCTATCACTTCCTATCCCATCGTCGAGATGAAATTCGGGTACCTCGGCTCCAGGTAACCGCCATCGACCATTTCAATTTCGCATCGGCAACCACCTGCATCGCTCCGCAAGTACGTTTCTCCTCAACCCCTACTCGTATCAGAGACTTAAAAACAAATTAGTTTATTTTAGGACGACGAGATCCAGGATCGCAGATCGCGATGGCGATTTGAACGCGCACATCGGGTGGATCAAGTCTCGTATAAGGAGCAATATGGCGAGAGAAACCCATATTTCTCCTACGCCCTGTACTCTACAGTGAGTATTCCTTCTGCTTGTCGGGTCTAACCATAGGCTCTACGGCCTGCAGTCAGGACTCCTCTAAGCGCGCCGGGTCTTACCACAGGCTCTACGGCCGCGCTCTCCTCTCCTCTCTGCTTCGTGCGCGCCGGGTCCCTCGGGTCCCTCTCTTCTTTGCATCGCGCGCCGGGTCTCACCATAGGCTCTACGGCCGCGCATGGAGTTTCTCCTCTCCTCATTTGCATAGCGCGCCGGGTCTCACCATAGGCTCTACGGCCGCGCGCTGAGGTCCTCCTCCCCTCACCTTGTTCACATTATTGCGCGCCGGGTCTCACCATAGGCTCTACGGCTGTGCATGGAGGTCCCCCTCTTCTCATTTGCATAGCGCGCCGGGTCTCACCATAGGCTCTACGGCCGCGCGCTGAGGTCCTCCTCCCCTCTCCTCGTTCACATTATTGCACGCCGGGTCTCACCATAGGCTCTACGGCTGTGCATGGAGGTCCCCCTCTCCTCTCCTCTCTGCATTACTTGCCGGGTCTTACCATAGGCTCTACGGCGGCGTGCGCCCAGCTCCTCCTTTCCTTTCTACTCCGCTTTGCACTTTTCTTTGATGCTGACTTGTGGCTTGCATTAGGATTACACAGTGGAATTAGGGTCATGGCTAGCAGGGTATGTCCTTCACGTATATCTGACTCTATATAGCTGACATCCACTGCCTGTAGACGCGCTCCGGGCGCGTTTTTTCCCGGACCGACTTTGTGCCGTATCAGCACCAGTTGGTCCAGCTCCCAGTCTTCGAGCTGTCTGAGGCTCATACAGCCGATGAGGACTTCGCGATGTTGCTATTCGATGCCGCCCAGCGTCGTGAGCTCGAGGACGAAGCCTGCGGTGACGATGCCGAGGGAGCTGAACTGACCAATGGCCCGTCGGTCGAGGGCAGCGCACATACCCCTAGACCATCCACCTCAAGCGCCCCCTCTCGGTTGCATCTTCCTTTATCCCGTGAGGAGCAGCGTAAGGATGCTAAGAGAGCGCGTAGGAGTTCCGCTCGGGTTGCTGCTGCTAAATTGCGTACCCCCTACACCCGCGTCACTGCTGCTTCACGTCCTGCTGCGGCTGCATCCGCACCACCAATGCCCGACGACACACCGATTCGCTTATTCGACATCAATGCCCAGTCGTTTCGACGGTCGAAGGGTGGAGCATGGACGGGTACACGCACGGCGTCTGACAGTTCGGAAATTTCGTTGGCGCCTGATGTGGAAGAGTTGTTGTCTCATGGCTTCGGGTATGTCCCTTGGAAGGGGAGGTATGTCGATTTATATCTTCGCTGTGTGTGCATTGACTCACTTGAGCGCCACAGAATTCCAAAGTGCATATACGATTCGCAGGATCGTGGGTTCGTTACCCTCGCTGGTCGTCCCTCCGATCCTGGGTGGGACAAGGTCATCCGTAATGCGGTTGCCTCCATGGAGTGGGCTCGAGACGAGGGCCTGCAGAAGCAATCTATATCCGCTGATTCCGTTCACCACCGGCGCGGGGACTTTGTTGCTCTGGCTACCGGGACTTCGCATGGTGGGGGACAAAAGGTATGCTTCACTCACATCTCCTTTATCCTTTATTATGCTCATCACCATCACCAGCAACCAGGAAATCTTAAGCACACACCATCGCAGGGTCATCTTATCCAGCGTCTCCTCGGCGACAGAAACATCCAGCGTATCGCGGGCTTCCAGTCCAGTATGTCCGCGGATAATCACATTCTACTCCTACTCACTCTACTCTTTAGGTGCCTTTGCAGCGTTTTCTCCTAAACTCTATGACCACTATGCTACGGTGTTGAGGGACCTTTACGACAACGACCCTAGTCTCCAACATAACTTCCATAATTCAGTCTTCCCTGCCTGCACTTTTAATTGTGGGCCCCACACAAGCACACGACGACACACCGACTTCGGAAATTGGCCATCGGGTCAATGCGTCATCACCTCAATGGGACGCTACGATTCCACGAAAGGCGGTCATCTCGTCTTGTACTCGCTGAAGCTGATTGTCGAGTTTCCACCGGGTTCGACCATCCTTCTTCCCTCCGGCACCGTAGAGCACGGGAACATTCCAGTTCGATCATGGGAACGACGCCTTTCGTTCACCCAGTATGCAGCTGGTGGACTCTTTAGGTGGGTGGCATATAATTTCCAGACTGCTAAATCGCTTTTGGAGAAGGAGGGAGGGGGTAAAATACGGGCGGATATTGACGGAAAGAAGGATGAGCGCTGGTTGGCAGGGATTGACCTTTTTTCGAAAAGGGGTGAGTTGGAACAAGACAGAGCAAAGATCTTTGGTAGGAAGTAGTATCTCTACACTAGTTTCTAAACGTCATTTACATCCAATTTATTTGTCGCTGTGCCATCCGTCCTCGCCAAACCAGAACAATCTAGGTACCAAGATAGCTGATAAGATTTGTTCGGCTATCTATTCTAAATTTCCAGGGGAATATCACGGACATTAATGGTACCTTTACGAAGTTGGTCAATCAGATTAGCCAAGACTGCTGACTGATCTCTCTCCGCTGCGAGCGCCTCGGTAGCCTGACGTGCCTCTTCAACAGCAGTATTCTTTTCCTTCTGTGCATCTGCATAGCGCTTGTTAAGCTGCACGACTTGCTGCTTGTTGAACGTCAGCAGCCCAGAGGAAATAGTTCCAAAATCATTGACCAGCTCGTTGGTTTGCTGCCAGGCGTCTCGAAGCAGCGCAGGGGAGGCGTAGTGGAAAAATGAGTTCGTTGAGGCTGCGTGAGGGTGCTCTGCTGCTACAAAGACCCAACTGTTTGTCTCTGCGGAAAGACGCTCAGCCTGAAGAGCAGTCAGGATGCGATATAATAGCTACAGAAATACACAGACCCGTTCAATGAGATTGCTTATTTGTCGTCTAAATCGAGTAGAAGCATCGCCCAAGGTAGGCCTAGGAGGAGGCAAAGGATGCTGGCGTACAATTGCTGAAATTGTGTCGTAAGACACGCGTATCATGTAGTCAAAATTCAGAGTACTTACAATGCGGTTTACTCCCTTTCATTGCACCTTCTACAAACCCGCAGTATGGGTTGCTTAAAGTAGGACGAGCCTGTAGGCCAGTGGGAGCAGTCACAATGTCTGGTTGAGGCGGATGTCGTAGTAAAGGGGAGGAATAAGTCGGGGTAGAAAACAGATCCATGGGAGTAGACGAAGCCATAGCGGAGGATGGAGGCATAGGCGAGGATGGAGGCATAGGCGAGGATGGAGGCATAGGCGAGGATGGAGGCATAGGTGAGGATGGAGGCATAGGTGAGGATGGAGGCATAGGCGAGGATGGAGGCATAGGCAAGGATGAAGGTGATCCATTGACGGTTGGTGATGAATCTGGGAAGAGATTGAGGCGAGGAATGATTGGCTGCTGGTTAAACAGCTGGTGCCTGGGTCCTGGAGTTGGAGTTGTAGGCAGGAGGAGTCCAGGGTCAATGTTGCTGTTGTCCTCAGCCGTACTGCTGACCTGATTCATTCCTGCGGCCTGATGTAAACATTAGTGTTAGACAAGTATGAAGAAAAGATATTTGACGGACGACCATGGAATTTTTCTTTTGCTTTGCACTGTGCTGGCACTCCGTAAGAAGGGGACGACCTTCACATTTTCGGCAACGACGAGGGGCACGACCTGGTTTGGGGGGAATGACAGGAGCCGCAGCTTTACGAGTTGAGGATTTGTGTGGCGACTTCTTCTTAGGAGATGTTTTCGAAGGGGACTTTTTTGACGGGGTCTTGGGCATGATGGAATGGAGAGGGGAGAATGATTTCGTGATTTCTCTTTTTATATCTGGTCATGAAGAAATGGCGGAAATGGTCTATATCGATTGTAGCCAATTGGGATGACTTCCTGGTATCTTGCATGCCATGCCACCCATTACCTTACCTCCCGCAAAGAAGCCACAAGCAATTGTCCTTCCTGTGCCACAAAAGGTCAATGTTACACTGTTGCCTAGACCCAGTGCCTCGACAAGCTGGACGGATGGCTCACGCTTGACATCTCCTCAAAAACGACAAAGGGTGCCAATCGATCGTGCTGGCAACCGCAAGAAGAGGATACAAGATGGAGGGGCTGCGGTTCCTGTGTCTGAACCATCTGAGTATCCAGTTTCGAACGACTTAGACAATGACCTACCATTGGAGGGGCTGAGTCTGATCATGGAGTCATCCCAAAAGCAAGCTAGCGAAGACCTTGGGGTAGGCATACTTGAAAACTCAGCTGAGAACAACCAAGATGAGCAGGACTACGCAACATACATGGATCTGGCTTTGTCGGGCGGTGTCGATGTGATCCAGATATACCGTGATGTATTTGTTGCACAAGGATGGGATCCAAAATGTGCATCTCGAACGGTCAGTATGGCAATCCTTGGCTCCACATTAATGCATCTAATAAAAATGGACCTCATAAGCGTTCTTGGTCACATCTTGAACGTACAAAAATCGGTACAAAAATTGTTGTAGGATGCTATTGCAAAAGGGGTCGACAGAACGGCACATGTATTCACCAGCGGTTTTTGGAAGAGTACGGAGAACTTGAGTTTCCAGATGACACATATGCGCTATCTGGTAAGTAAAGTTGTCGAGGAGATGATGCTGTTCTTATTTTGCTGGTAGATCGAAGCATGGCCTCAACAGTCCTGTTCTCACGTCAGCCTTCAAGTGGCGATGGAAATTATGTCAACTACTTCTCCGTGGGCTCAAGAGGAGAAACTGTCAAGAGCCGAGCAGTAGTGGTATATGAGGGTAATGATATTGGAGGGGGATTGTGGAGGTGCCTAAAGGATACACAAAACAACTGCTCTCACGTTGTGGATTCCAAGGCCATGCTTCAGAAGTTACTGAGGGTGGGACTGGCTGACAATGATCACGATGACCGTGAAATTGGTGGTAATGCTGTGGATGCAGGTGAGAGCGAACCAGCATCTGATCATATATACAAATTTCTGACACTCTCGATCCCTGTAGCGCTGATGAGCCAAAGCAGAAATGTGACCCGAAAAAGTGCTGCTGTTTCCTACCTACCGATTTTACCACCTCTTTGGGCTGCTCTTGATACAGACATTATCCACTACACGCGGTGCAAGCCTTGCAGAGAGCCTCCACCACTCTTACGGCTGGATCACCGCTCCACATGTCCATCCTGCCCAATGCGAACACTCTATGACCCCACACTCCACATTGTTGAGCAGGACTGCATCATTTACGGCCTGACGGAAGCGCTTCAAAGTCGAATTCAGTTGCAAGGCTGTCCGAATTGTCCTGGGCGAGCTCGTCGTTTTATAGGGCCTGATCCTCGAAACCTTGGAATCTTTAACTTGAATAATCGTGTTCTATTCACCCACGAGCTGCTGGACGATTATACAAGCATCTATACCTCATCTGAAACTCCATTCACTGCATGGGTAACTGTGCTCACTCGGAGGTACGATGCAAACGCCTCACCAAAACCCTTTGTTACGGAACAAGTCTTTCGAATGGCGTGGTTCGCTTATGTGGATCTTCAAGACTTCCGAGACGACATGCGATGTCCGAAGTGTGGTCCTATGCCGGAGGATGTCATATGGGATGGCGTGACTGTTGGATTCAACAAGAAGCATATCTTGCCCACATTGCGACCTCCAACATTTTCCGATAAGGAAGTAGCGCCCGTACGGAACAACCAGTATATCTGGAAACAGCAGGTATTGTCAGATGCTAAGCTCCGGAGGCAATTACGGAAGGTGGTGAAAGGTGCAGGTGAGGTTCGCTCGATACCGTCGAAAACGGTTGACGACTCGGAGGATGATGAGGTTGGAGAGAAGAAAAGATCAGAAGCTGCAATTAAGGCAGAGATCGAACGGTTGTCCTCCATCCCTGGTCTTCTCATGACATTGAAGTCGATCGACCTGAGTCTTGGATCACTGTGCGACAAGTACTTTGGTTTGGCTGCAATCAGTGCAGGGATCATGCCACCAAAAGTATATAAAAAGCTTTTCATTCAGGTATGTGCTTTTTCCCTGGGACGATTGGACATATTGACGATGAGACTCAGCTTGCCGCAGAGGAATCAGTGCTGCAAATGTTGAACAAAAAGGCATTGGATGAACTCACAAATTTCAACGCCAACCCATGTTCGACAGCTGCTTCCCAGATGATAGACTGTCCAGTGCTTCTGGGGGTCCTGAAGTATCATGGTGCGCCATACCCAGAGGCAGTACTTGGGCTGTGCCGATGGCTGTTACATCGAGGTCTGGAAGTGTATAACCAAGTGATGAAGCAGTCGTCCCATAATAGCCTGGAGACTGTACCGATCAAGGAGGGAGATTGGCGAGAGGTACGCATCTGACTGAGACTTGAAATTCAACTTCTAATGATATTTTTTACATGGATATAGACAGGCTGCTGCTATAGCTTGCCCCAGATTCGCCATCGCCCTGTGTATGAAAATCTCAGATATGATGTCCGAGCAGAAACCGGCAATAATCGTGGTGCAAAATGTTCCAAGTATTATGCCCAATACGGAGCAAAGAAATTAACCGGAGGTATCATGGCAGCTTGGTGCACTCACAGTGTGTGCTATGGCTTCCATTTTATCCCTAACGGAGAAGGGAGGAATGATGTGTTTTCTGCGATGTATACAAGGTGGGAAAGGGCCCCAAAGAGGATTGTCTACGATTTCGCATGCGCCCTCGGACCCTACTGTCTCATCCGAGAACCAGCCTTTTTCTCGGAGAGCACGTACGGTGTTGACGTCTTCCATGCAAGTGACCACAAGAAATGCGCACCAGCTGCCTTTTTGGAGACGTACATGTCAGTTGACCCCCGCGTGTCGATGGTGAATTCCAGCGCAGCAGAATGTGGTAATGGGGGTATCAAGCGGATCCGGAAATCAGTCAGTTACATGGGACAGGCGCACGCAATCATGTACACAAAGGTTTTTGTATCAGTTTGGAACCGGTTGAGGATACGCGATGCCAACCGTAAGTAGTGCAGATTTGTTACAGTATTTTGAATAGATTGATGGGCGGATGAAAGTCATTATTGAACTGAAGATGTAAAGTTGAGTCACACACCTCCATCCTGAATGTCTCTAGTCATTTAGATGACGCTCTCCAGGCATACCTTCCTTTGTCAAATGATATGCTTGTGGCGAATGAGTGAGTTTCAAGCGGAACAGTTATTTCTGTCGCAAACTTATCACAAACTTATCACAAAATTATCACAAAATTATCACAAACACCCATCACAAACCAACATCTTCGACATTCAAAATCGGTCTCTCTCCTTACCTCAAGCTGTCCCTATTCTTTCTTGTTACTTATACCCAAGATGGGTCGACGGCGGCTATATTCTGATGCAGAACGCAAAGAACGACACCGACAGGCATCTGCACAATATTATGAACGCAATCTCAAAACATGCCGTGAAAAAGCACGCACAGTGGCTGCACGGTACGTCATGGCAGCTTTATAATTCAACATCATCCTATAGTCAGAATCACAGGAATCGTCTTAGAATGGAGAGCAATGTAACAGAAAAGGGGGACCAAGGAGGGACCAATGTGTCGGCACCCATTGAGACTGCTCTTCAATCTCCAGCCATACTTCCCCCTCGATTCTACAGTAGAACATGCACGTCTACTGGTTCTCAGGGTACAGATTTGGTCGAGAGGAGCCATCTGGCGCGTCAATCCCCACTTCCACCGTCATCGCCTCTTCCACCATCCTCACCGCTTCCACCATCCTCCCTGCCAACCGAAAGCGACGGGTCTGATTCTGAAGGAATTGAATCAAAATGTGGCGGAGAAACCTATGATTCAGATGAAGAGTTTTATAAACTGCTGGGTCTTTCAAAGGACTGATAGAGGAGGTATATTCTATGTTAACTATCTTCATGAATTGAGTGCTCACAGGTATCCCACCACATATTTTAGGTATGTCGAGTGGTGGAGTGCCAATTTTAGGTATATGGAGGATCAGGGTCTCAACCCTGAGTCAGCTATTTTTATCAAATTGTATGATTGATGGTGCCATCAAATGCTTAAAAGTGTATCAAATTCATACGAGTTGTACTGTCCCTAATTGCATCAGTTTGATACATGTTGAGTCGCGACACATCATTATCATTTCTCTCTCTGTGATCTGTGCTCGGAAGGAGCTTATTTTTGGGCAAAAGGTCCAATACACATCTTTGCAGATCATCGGGTACGGATCAACTTTCACGAACCTCCCATCCATCGCGGTGTGTCCATCCAACCGGTGGCTCCAGTTCCGGCCCCAGATCTATGTCACCGCCACCCCATGCTCCAAATACCTTCTTCTGCTCTTCAATTGACGCCTCAATGCAGCTCCTGCAAATCACGCAGTGCCTTTTCCTGGTCCAATCCTCCCATTCCACCGTGTCCTGCCCCTCCTTCAAGCGATCTCGCAATCCTTTTGCCGGAAACAACGCCCATCCGTTCACCATCTTCGGCTGCCCGCAGAAATTGCAATTCGGCTTCATGTTCAGCCGATCCAGCCTATCCAGGACGCTCTCTACGGAGACCCCTTGGTCCTTCCCCGCCTCTGTGTCAGACTTCGTTTCTTCACATGGAAGTCATGAAGGTGAGTGTTGGCACTGTTACAATTCACAACTTGACTCACCTTTTACGGCAGGGGTGCTGTTCTCAATTGCTTGCTTTTCCATGTTGGAAGTGGGGACAGACTTCAAGCTGCATTAAACGCTCAAAAGTATATCAAATTCATATGAGTTGTATTGTCCCTAATTGCATCAATTTGATACGCGTCCTTCAGATTGGTACATTTCTGGAATAGGAAGCTCGATCTGATTCTTGTATGAGCATTGGATCCGGCGATGAAGTTTGCGAATGATGTGCGCGAGCTTCGGACAGTCCGAATCGAACAGGTCAACACGTCGGTAAATCAGAAATCCCCCATAAGCATACTCCTCTGGACCCATCATGTTGGCGGGGGTAAATGCTCCAATAAACGGGTTGTAGACATCATACGGAATCAGGCCATCTCCCATCTTTCGGAAAAGACTGGGGTTCCTTGGAGGCAGGAAGTACTCGAGTGAACGGCTCATTATGAACGTTGGTTTTTTCTTAGGCTATAAGTTGAGGCGATAGGTTCAAACTAGGGTGAAAATATGATGCAATGGAACTTACAAAGCGGTAGAGATAGATGGGTAACAACGGAAGTTTCATGCACATGGGCCGAATGCATGTATCCAAGGAATCGCAGTCGTGATCGCACTGGATCTTTAGCGTGTAAATTGTGAACATTGTATAAGGGCTGCGAAGTGGAAAAGGAGCGTACTGCAATATCTCTAATTTCTGTTCTTCCTGGGTGAGGGGATTAGTGGGAGGACATATCAAAAAGCTGTAATACTCACGACGCTGAACTTCGCGGAAATATGCTGTCTCTTCCATCATGGTGGAGATCGCAGTGCTGGTGACTGACTTAAAATTTCCCTGACTTAAAAAGGCCAGTGTATGCGGCCGGCCCGAGTTGTCTGAGGTGATGGACACATGCTCGGATACATGAAAATCAATCGATATCTCAGATCAGCTCTTGAAAGAGAAATAAAATATACCCTTGCACCGCCATATTCCCAAACACCACTTGCGTACTCGCCCACTCCCAGGATTAAATGGACAGTACGTCTTGAACCCCTCACTGATGAAGGAGAAATGCTGAACTCCTCGATAGAAATTTCACAGTTAAATACAGACATTGCTGCACTTGAAAGCAAGATATCTGTTGCGGAGGGAAATTTGAGCGCCCTTGTATTGAAGGGTGGAAAAAAGCCTACTCCCGGCGCTAAAGGTGTGCCATACAGTATTGTTGCTGTGGACAATTTGGACAGTTTCTAAAATGAAAAACAGGTCAGCAAACTAAAGCGAGAAATGCATTGCAGAAGACAAAAGACTTGCTGGCGAACAAAAAATCCGAGCTATACAGCATTCAGGTTGAGCAGTCCCAGACCATCGGAGAGAAGCGTGGCCCATCTCAAGAGGAAGATCGTGACCCGAAGAAGGGGAGGAGGGACGACAATATGGATGAAGACGACTTAAGTGATTTATCATCCATAGGCGGTGGTACTCTTGCTGGTGACATCGAGGAGAACCAGGAGGGTCGGAACGTCACTTCCATGGATGGTGGAAGCGTGGTTGGAGGTCATGTCGGAGGAGCCATTGTGAAGGAGGGCCTAGATGTCAAGGGCGGATCGTCCGCAGAAATGGAGAGAGATCCAGGCGGAAGACCGGGGTTGGCAAAGGCTGGGAGTGAGGAGGAGAGAGTGGCCGCTGTCACGGAGGAGTTTGGATCAGAGAAGAGTTCAGCTCACCTAGAACAGGATGTTGTCATGCAGGACGATGTGCGGGATGGAAATACAGGTGCTGTGGAAGGCATCAACGCGAATGACAAGGGCGAACGAAAGGGGCCACCTACCATGGACATTGACCAGGTCACTATTGCTTCAGATGTCGTAAAGGCGAGGGAGGTGGCTGTTGGGAGTGTGAAGGGTGATGTGGGGGTGGATATGACCAAGCTGTTGTCGATGGATGATTTACCGGGTGGGACTGCACTGGATGTGGAGATCAGCGAGATGAAGACAGGGAAGAGGGATGAAAAGAAGGGCATGGGGCAGGAAGAGAATTTGTCAGGTGACGAGGTCGTCGAAGTGGAAGAGACCGCTGCACCAGGTAAAGGGAAGGAGAAGTCCAAATCGAAAAAAGGGAAGGAAAAGTCTGAGACTGCGTCAAAGAAGGAGAGGAAGAAGACTATTGGTGCCGGTGAGTCGGATAACTTTCATCTGCGAACGTATTCTGATTATGAATCTCGTGTAGATGATGAGTCTGAGGGGTCGGGTGATGAGCAAGAGAAACCATCTGCAAAAACAAACGAGAAATTGTATGAAGACTTATCGGAGGATGAGAAGGAGAACTTGCCTGGTGAGCTATTTCCCCTCTCATTCTGTCGCATTTCTAAAAGACCATAGCCAAGGCCCGTAAAGAATTCCGACTATTCTTGAAGAAAGGAACACCTGTGGGGAGTGGACTTCGAAGAATGATATGGGAGAACCAGTGGCTCCTTCCTGAAAGTGCCACCATATCTCGGGAACTCGCGCTGCACATCCTGGGCTCCACACATGCCAACACACAGTGTCTCTTTCATCGTAAGACCAAGGCAGAAGGCAAGAAGGGTGGTTTCACGAAAGGCATTGTGCTCACGGGGACACCTGGCCCAAGGTTGGTGAAGTCGAAGAATATGCCCAGACCGAAAGCTCCTGCCGAAGGCCTACTTCACTGTGGGTGCGAGGAAGATAAGGCGTTACTCGACTTCATCTTCTGGAAGACATGGAAGGCGACCTATACATCAAGTTATAAGAAGTCGTATACGGAGGGCTTAGCAACGCAACGATTGGAACCTCGATCCCGGATGTTCATGGTGCACGCAGTGGAGGAGTATTCAGGTTTGAAGTTGGACGATTTCTACACTGGTCCTGGGAATGCGGAAGATGATGATGAGGCGGAATTTCCTAATTTCTTTGGGCCTGAGCATCAAAGGAAGATGGTGCGATCTTCACTCATCGTACTGATGGAGAGGCTCCAAGTTTATAACTCGATTTTGGGTGGTCTGGAGCCGTTTGGAGCTGCTATGGGGCCACAGGACAATGAACAGGCGAAAGAAGCTTTCATAGACCCTACTCTCGCAGATCAGTAGTCGTTTTGTGATGCTTTGAATATACCTTGCTATTGATATGATCTGACGATGTATAACACAGACACACGGTGCAGAAGTTGAAGATTTGATGAGGGTCGAACGTGATGTCATTTTGCAAAAAATAATGCAACAAATGGTAATCGAACACTTGCCGTCTAGTTATTGCTGTACGCAAATTGCAGCAAAGCTACTAAGCAATATAGGCTGGACAAGTTGACTCTAAAATGTGATTGTGTCCAGTTTCTCTATTATGCACTCAAGGAGGAACTGCTGGAATTATACACCTGTATGTACTAGAGTATTGGAGATGAATCTACGGTAAATACTAGGGCATCGAAATTAGGAGGCTTTCGAGTGACCATAACCCTCCTCATAACATATGGCTCTTGGGGATGTGCAGCGTCATATAATTGGACCATGGTGCGGCTTTTTTTGCACCAGTATTCTGGATAGCTCCTTCAGACTCGATTGGGGTCATGAAGTGGTAGGCCAACTCACGATGTGTTGGTCGCAGCCCTTGAATCAGCAAATGCCATTGTTCTGACACAGGGTTGAAGTAGATGTCGGGCATTGCCTAAACACATTCAACGTCAGTAATTCATACAAATGACATGAAATCAACAAGTGCACTTGCGTTTCAATGGGCTGTTCAGGTAAAGCGCGTTGGCTAGAGCTGCACAATGTGTGGGTGAGGCAAGCGTCAACAACACCCTGGAGAAAGAACAATTTAATCCAAATGGGTCTATACGGAGAAGCAATTGGATGGCGGAACGCGACCATATTCTCATACCTGTGGAAATAGCCGTATCCAGGTATGTTATCAGAATATGTGTGAATCCAGCCATATCCACTCACATCTGAGAATGTGGCGGAATCCCACCAGATTTGTTACCTGTGAGAAGTATGGCGAGATCCAACCATACCTCAAACCTGCAAAGATATGGAGTTAATCAGCCGTATCCTGGAATATAGTCGGAAATCGCTAGATCTATTCAATAGCAATATAAGCCGTATTTTCAGAATCCGGCTGAATCCTGCCATATCCACTCACATCCGAGAATGTGGCGGAATCCCGCCAAAATTGTTACCTGTGAGAAGTATGGCGAGATCCAACCATACCTCAAACCTGCAAAGATATGGAGTTAATCAGCCGTATCCTGGAATATAGTCGGAAATCGCTAGATCTATTCAATAGCAATATAAGCCGTATTTTCAGAATCCGGCTGAATCCTGCCATATCCACTCACATCCGAGAATGTGGCGGAATCCCGCCAAAATTGTTACCTGTGAGAAATATGGCGAGATCCAACCATACCTCAAACCTGCAAAGATATGGAGTTAATCAGCCGTATCCTGGAATATAGTCGGAAATCGCTAGATCTATTCAATAGCAATATAAGCCGTATTTTCAGAATCCGGCTGAATCCTGCCATATCCACTCACATCCGAGAATGTGGCGGAATCCCGCCAAAATTGTTACCTGTGAGAAGTATGGCGAGATCCAACCATACCTCAAACCTGCAAAGATATGGAGTTAATCAGCCGTATCCTGGAATATAGTCGGAAATCGCTAGATCTATTCAATAGCAATATAAGCCGTATTTTCAGAATCCGGCTGAATCCTGCCATATCCACTCACATCTGAGAATGTGGCGGAATCCCGCCAGATTTGTTACCTGTGAGGAATATGGCGAGATCCAACCATACCTCGTACCTGCAACGATATGGAGTTAATCAGCCACATCCTGAGATATGGTCGGAAATCGCCAGATCTGTTCAATAGCAATATGAGCCGTATTTTCAGAATACGGCTGAATCCTGCCGTATCCACTCACATCTGAGAATGTGGCGGAATCCCGCCAGATTTGTTACCTGTGAGGAATATGGCGAGATCCAACCATACCTCGTACCTGCAACGATATGGAGTTAATCAGCCACATCCTGAGATATGGTCGGAAATCGCCAGATCTGTTCAATAGCAATATGAGCCGTATTTTCAGAATACGGCTGAATCCTGCCGTATCCACTCACATCTGAGAATGTGGCGGAATCCCGCCAGATTTGTTACCTGTGAGGAATACGGCGAGATCCAACCATACCTCGTACCTGCAACGATATGGAGTTAATCAGCCATATCCTGAGATATGGTCGGAAATCGCCAGATCTGTTCAATAGCAATATGAGCCGTATTTTCAGAAAACGGCTAAATCCTGCCATATCCACTCACATCGGAGAATGTGGCGGAATCCCGCCAGATTGGTTACCTGTGAGACATATAGCGGGATCCAACCATACCTCAAACCTGCAAGGATATGGCGTGAAATAGCTGTATCTTGGGCCATGGCAGAATCTATTGAATCAGATGACATATATATACAAGACGTTTGGTAGATTACAACCATATTATCTACAGACTGTGTTTGGGCGACCTGTCAACTGTGTTTGGTCAACCTGTTGACTCACTTTGGTCGAAGGGCTCTAAGTCACCTACCCCAAATCAGGCAGCACAAATCAAATTTTTTCAAGTGCTTGATCGTTTAGTTTTCTGCACGGAGACATAGTCTCCTCAACCACATCACAATACATTAGATGTCCAACGACACGCCATCCACACACATCGAGGCCAAGAAGATGAAGAAGTCTAAATCGAAGGACAAGAAGCCTCAGGATGCCGATGTTGATGTGAAGACAACAGCAGAGAGTATGACCGTAGAAGGTGTGTCGTTTTGGCTTTAGGATCTTGGTATGGGACTGACGCTCTTGGAAGAGGAGGAGCGGCAGAAAGAGCAGGAGAAGAAGGAAAGGAAGAGGAGAAAGAAGGAACGAAAGTTGTTGGAGGCCAGTGAGGGGACTGCTATGGCCGTGGACTCAGAGGGTGAGTCCTGTTTCGGGGTTCATGATGTTCCGCTTGAGATAATAACTTCTATTGGATGCCTCAGTTGTCGGTGAAGGACAGCCTGAAAAGAAGAAGAAGAAAAAGAAGGACAAGGACGCTGCGCCTGAAACTGACGGTGTGGTCGAGGGAGGGGCAATGGCTATCGACCCCCAATGTGAGTCAATTACATTTATTTTGACGGCCTGGGTCACTGACAGGGTTGATCAATAGCCTCAACAGAGGACAAGAAGAAAAAGAAGAGGAAACGAGATGCTGAGGAAGAGAAAGTTGTAGATAAATCCGCCGCGGCGTCAGAGTCGAAGAAGGAGAAAAAGAAACGCAGAAAAGAGGCTTCAGCAGCTGAAGACGATAGAATTACACCTTCGACGACTGAGGCCACTCCGTCCACCTCAAAAGGTGCCTCACCGACACCCAGCGCCTCCCCCGCCTCCCCAGCAGAGGTCAAGCAATTTCTAGAGAAGCACTCCATCACTATCAATACCCCGGACGATACCCCACCAACGGTCCCCGTCATCTCCTTCGCGCAGCTCGATATACCTTCAGAGCTCAGCAAGTCTTTCGAAGGTTTCAAGGAACCCACGCCTATACAGGCATGCACTTGGCCTCCTGCACTTAAAGGCTTGGATGTTGTTGGTATTGCTGAAACCGGCAGGTAATTAAGGTTGTTCATTTGCCCTTACAAATTGGCTGAGATACGGACACAGTGGCAAAACCCTTGCATTCGGCATACCGGCCCTCTCTCGTCTCATCACCCTCCCCAAAACGTCGTCGAAAAAGGATGCGTCGACAGTCAGCGTGTTAGTTGTGGCGCCCACTCGCGAATTGGCTATCCAGACGCACGAAACCCTGTCTGCGTTGGGGAAGCCGTTTGGGATCGCAAGCGTGGCGGTATTCGGAGGTGTGCCAAAGGAGCCGCAGGTGCGCATGCTGAAGAATGCCAATAAGGGCAAGGACGGTTTGACCACACGGATTATTGTGGGCACCCCTGGACGGATATTGGACTTGATGCAGGAGGGTGTGTGCGATTTGAGTGGGTGAGTGCCGAGAATCTACCTTGTGAGTGGATCTTTGGAGATAAGCTAACCGGGATGCTTAGCGTGAACTACCTTGTACTGGATGAGGCGGATAGGATGTTGGATAAGGGCTTTGAGAATGATATCAGGAATATCATCTCGAGCACACGGCCTGCTGCGGAGAGGCAGACAATGATGTGTGCGTGTCAACCCGTTCTGTCGAAGAGTGCCTTGAAGCTGACCTGAATTCTAGTCAGCGCGACATGGCCTGAGGCGGTGCGGCGGTTGGCCAGCACTTTCCAAAAGAACCCGGTGCGCGTCACGGTAGGTAGTGATGATCTTACTGCCAATAGTCGGGTGGAGCAGAGCGTCGAGGTGTTTGAAGATTCACGATCGAAAGAGTGAGTATCCGAAACGATCTTCTCGGCCGCACCTGCTGACAACTCGTTGCTAGCTCGCGCCTACTTGCCTTACTGCGGTCTCTTGCACACAAAAAGACATCTACGACAGGGGCGTCAGAATCACGTATTCTAGTGTTTGCCCTCTACAAAAAGGAAGCATCACGCGTGGAAGACATGCTGCGGCGGCAAGGATACTCTGTCGGTGCGCTGCATGGCGACATGTCCCAGACCGCGCGAATGGAGACACTGGAGAATTTCAAAAACGGAACTACAGGGCTGATGGTGGCGACTGACGTCGCAGCGCGTGGTCTGGACATTCCCAACGTCGGGGCCGTGATCAATTACACGTTCCCGCTGACGATTGAGGATTATATCCATCGTATTGGCCGAACTGGTGAGTCAGCCCGCGTATCCGGGTGTAATTGTTGCTGAAACTGCGCAGGCCGGGGTGGGCGGAGCGGCAGATCGATCACATTCTTCACGGGAGATAACCACGAGAGGTCGCTGGCTGGGGAGCTGGCACGGGTGCTGCGGGAGGGAGGATTTGAGTACGAGGGACTGAAGAAGTTCCCGATGACGATCAAGAAGAAGGAGCACGGTGCATATGGTGCGTTCTTCCGGGACGACATACCTATCCCGAAGGGGCCAACCAAGATTGTATTCTGAGTCAGCCGATCATGTTTACGTAAACCGTGACATCAATTTCTGCGTGCTGTGTATAGTCTCGTCCTAAGTTCCTGCTCTCTCCACTACCACCATCTCCTCATCCTTGTTTCCAGCCTCATATATATCACTGAAATCTATTCAGTTACTGCCGTTGCCCGCTTCTTACCTATCTGAATCGGTGTTCTGATACGCGCCACACTCCGCTAGCCTTTCCAACGGAAGTGCGAGACTGTCTGCTACGATACACATCAATCTGCGTACAGCTGCTTTTCCAACATGATGGGCCTTTTTAGTCAAGCTGGGTCCCATTTCCGTGCCGCAACTGCACCGAAGCCACGAGGCTCACTCGAGGACGATAAAGCGCCTTCCGATGAAGAATCAGATGAAACCTCCATCTTGTCCGTGTACTCCACTCCATGCCGTCCTATGCCATTGACCTCGATAACAGAGACGATAATGAAGGTTCCATAATCTCATCCCTGATCTCCCAGCTAAGGTGTGGCTACCCATGTGATTGACCTGTGCTTTCGCTGACATCCGGACGTCCGAACACGCAAAGAGTGGGGATGGATCTATCTCGTGTGACATTCCCTACGTTTGTATTGGAGCCTCGGAGCATGTTAGAGCGCATTACAGATTTCATGTCTCATCCGGATCTCATCTTTGGGCAAGTGTTCCTTGTGCGTGTCCCGACCCTCCATAAACATCACATTTTCCAGAGCCGAACACTGCAACGATCCTGAGGAACGATTTATTCGCGTACTTCAGTATTATCTAGCCGGATGGCACATTAAACCCAAGGGGGTGAAGAAACCGTGCGTCCTTCACTTGCATTCGTAGCCACAGCACCGATCGCTCCCAACGGTAGATATAACCCTGTGCTTGGAGAGTTTTTCCGATGCAGGTACGACTATCCAGATGGAACCCATGGGTTTTACGTTGCGGAACAAGGTAATTCTTGATCACAGCGTGGCTGTGGAAGTGTGAACTGAGGATCTTTCACAGTCTCCCACCATCCACCCATCTCTGCATTCTTCTATATTTCACCAGCAAACCGAGTGAGCATCTTAGGAGAGCTGCGGCCCAAGTCAAAGTTCCTTGGCAACAGTGTGTCAACAACTATGGAGGGTGAAAATCGCGTGACACTACTTGGCGTGCCAGAGGATGGTGGTATGTCTTGTGATTTGCTTGATGACTGCGGCTGATTATCCGCCTTCAGAATATATCATCACAATGCCTAATATGTATGCTCGAGGTATCTTGTTTGGGAAGATGGTGCTAGAGCTGGGTGATACATGCATAGCCAAAAATGAGAAGACTGGGATGTTTTGTGATCTCGAGTTCAAGACCAGGGCGCGTTACTGAATTTTCTGGCCTCTAGTCCTCAATTGACGTGTCTTGGCAGGGTTTCTTTTCAGGAACATATAATGCCATCGCAGGGCGAATACGCCACGGCTCAACAGAAGTGGGGGAAATAATTGGGAGGTGGAGTCACGTCATGGAATTCAAATCTACGAAGGTTCTTGTCACGAGCAATCTCCCCTCTCCTTTCTTTTGACCTTGTTCTAGACGGGCTCAAAGCGCGTTCTCTTCGACGCTGTCAAGGACGGACAAAACATCTCGGCTAAATGGGTCCCTCCTGTAGAAGAACAAGAACCTACTGAATCAAGAAGGTGCGCTTTAGTTTCATGCGTACTGTCGTGGCGGGCGAAGTTTATTAACATAATGATCCTGAAGGCTTTGGCAAGATCTGACGAATGCGATTGTGAATAAAGACATGGAGGCTGCCACAACTGCAAAATTGGCGGTCGAGGACGCACAGCGGGAGCGGCGCAAGCAGTTAGAGGAGAGCGGTATGAAACACGAGCCCCGGTTCTTCACGTTCCGGAATGGACGGTGGGAGATCAAGTTGGAGTACGTTCCAAACGTTGACCAACTGACCGTGGCTAAAATTATATATCTCCTTTTCCCTGTATAGCATACCCAGCGATCCAGAGGAAGCAACGAGAGTAGTGAAAGACTGGATATTCAGCCACGCATCAGAAACACCCGCATCCACAACATCGATACCACCGTCTAGTCCTCCTCGTACAAGCTGATCCGTCTGTTGTCTTCACCTATCGAATCTGGATCCACTCACCTCACCCAATCACTTGTCAGTCTATCCGCGGCATCAACTAATCTTCCACTTGCATTTTATGTATCGTTGGTTGTACTTCCTGAATAATGCAATCCAGTTCCCGAGTGTACAGTATAGATGATGCGTAGACGGGTATATATACAATTGCCGCTGCAACGAAATGAACGAGAGTCATGGAGTGACTGAGTGCAAAAAAGGAGTGTGGTATGTAGAGGGATATGATGTGTAACTAATATAGATGGGTGGTATATATCGATGAAGAAGCGACGAGCAATGTTGAATGTACTAAGAATGAATCCCTGATGATAAAATAGAACTTTAGTAGTAATAGCGAAAACAATTAATATAAGATGCATAGCGGAAGAGAGACATAAGAGGGTGACTGTGAAGAGTTTGTTTTCACGACCACCAGCCATCATCGCCCTGGGTTGGAGCAAGGGAAACAGTGCTTGGGGTGGGCGAAGGGGCCATAGCGCGCCATGGCTGTTGTTGAGGACGGCGCGCCTTAGGCGTCGTATGCCCAAGGTCGGGGTAACGGCTGCGAGGCGCATGGACATTGGTCGTGGGGGCCGGGTATTTGTACTTCTCAGTAGTTGGAGCATGCATAGAGTCCCAGACAGATGCCGAAGGTGGAGTGTCGCTTCGCGCAGTTGATGCTTGAGCTTGTATGCGCCTCTGGGGAGTGGCAACCCGATTATCGTAGATGGTACTCGCACGGGAGTCGGGTCGGGGCAGCGGGTGTGCGTTGCCATTCGTGATGTTCCGGTACGGCTGCGGAGCGGGGGCCTTCACCGTTTTGGCTTGTTCAAGCTCGAATTGCAGGCGGGTGACTTTGGATTCCAAGAGGGATACTTGTTCTCCTAGTTTGTTCTGTGAATCCTACAAGGATGTTTAGCTTTAGTTTGCGAAATATGATAAGCTCTGAGCGTACCTGAGATAGGCGATCATTAGCCTCCCGCTCTTCGAGTTGCAGCTTGACCAGAGAGTAGTCCGCATCCAATTGGGCCTGGGTTTGCTCTGCCTGGTCCAGCTTAGTCTGCGTCATCTCCAACTGGCCCTCAAACTCCTTAGCGCGACGTTCCCATTCAGATGCACGTTGTTGTGCCTGGGCAAGACTCTGCCTCGCGGTTACGGTAGCCCGCTCGTTGTTGCCCATCTTCGTCTCCTGCTCCTTGAAGCGCTTTTGAAGAGCAGCATGTTCACCTTCGAGAACCTTTGTGCGATCACGATAACGTCGGAGGTCCTTCACCTCTTCGTTGTCAGCTTGTCCGATGAGCGTGGTTAGCATCTCAATCTTTTCAGAGGCACGATGAAGCTCATCCCAGTGGGATTGCTGAGATGCAAGGTAATCATGCTGTTGCTGGAGTCTTTCCAATGCTCGCATCGCGGACTCTTTATCACGGGCAGCAAATGTAACTTGCAAGTCGAGGGAATCAGCCTAGAAGGATACAAATTAGTCTGCATAAGATTAATCGCGAAGACCATGTAACAAACCTTGGCCTTGAGAGCTAGCTTCTCCGTTGCGAGCTCGCGATTACTGCTCTCCAGCTCATCGAGACGTTCTCGGTTGGCCTGAGTAGCGACATCAGAAGCCTGAAGACGTTCTAAAGCTTTCGCGAGGGCATCTTCTAGGTCGTTATTCCTAGCCTCCAGCGAGGCAATGTGCTTGACTTTCTCCGTACTCGATGCCTGCGATTCTTTGACCTGTATGCGGAGTCGATCGCGGTCGGCTTCTATTGTCCCGATCTTCTGGCTAAGAACATCCTTCTCGACGCGGACTTGGCCATGCGCAGCACGCGCCTTGGTCAATTGGACCTGGTAATCGGTGTTCGCCTTCCGCAGCTCCTCCAACTCGTGTTTCGATATTTCCTGAGAGGAAAAAATCTCAGCATGGCTATTCTGCATAGCGCCAGCGACAGTTTGGAAGATTTCAGGCAACTCGTTCAACTTCTCGAGAATAGCATGGTGGACGGAGCCAAGATCTTCGGCCTGAGCGGCGATACTCTTCTGGCCAAGCGAAATTTCCTCCACAATGGCCTTGACAGAAAGTACATTCGCGTCCGGTTCGGGAATTGTGACAGGAGGCTGCTCCAACTTCGACAGGATTTCTTTTTGCGTCGACTCCAGGCTTCGCAGGTCGTGGCTGAGTTTGTCCGGTAATTCTAACAACAAGCTCGTTACACGATCTTGAGAAGACGAGAGCTGTTCCTGACGGGAAGTGTAAGTCGTTTGGGAAGTCGTGATTTGCTCGAGGGCTGCTGGGATGCCTTGAAGTGGCTCCAGTGATCGCCAGACGCCGTCCATTACTTTGCCTGAGAGGCTGTCGATGTTGAAGGCCTTGTCCCGGACTGCAAGGCGCGAGTCGAGCCGCTCGACAACAAGATCAGCAACTTGTTCCTTGATTTCAAACGCATCGATAGGTGCGATTGCACGGCGAACTTCAGTGGTAAGCTGGTGAGTGATCGCGTCGATATCGATATTTGAGGATGGTAACATGGGGATGAGACGATTCATGATCAGATTAGCAGTCTCTTGCTTGTCCGACGCCAGGTCGATGAGCTGAGATATATGAGGCTTGACGGCCTGAGTGAGCTCGCTCGTCAAGAACTCGTAGTCGATGGGTTCAGACCGGAAGGACGCCATGACAGGTGTCAGGACAGTCATGAGATTCTCGACAATGGCATCCCGTTCGCGCGCGGGTGCTGAATGGCCAATAGCTTCTTGGCGGGCCGACATTTCAGAAATGGCTTCGATGACAGCATTAATTGTCCTGTTGCCCAGTCTCTCCACGGCGGGAAGGATTTCGGCGGATCCATCATCGCCGGAACGTGCCTGCCAAACTTGCTGCTGGAGCTCCTGAAGGTCATTCCTCAAGGTTTCCAATACCTCCTTGTTCGATTCCTCCACCACGTCTCTGAAGAGTTGGAAGTCTAATTCCCCACGTGCATCGAGCTGAGTGGCCTCAAGGCTACGAGCGGCAGAGTCCCGAAGCTGTGTCCGGAAGAGTGATTGGATCTCGGAAATCATCGTGTGTACGGATGAATGTTGCTCGCCAGATTGTCTCTTGATGTCGCGAAGCAGGGTCGCGAACCCTTCCTCTAGCATGGCTTCTATTCTGCGCTCTGACTGCTGCACCTCCAAACGCCCAGTGAGGCTCATCTCCGAGGTTGCTGAATCAGGACGACCATCCGAGCTCGCAAGGTGGCCGCTTGGTCGGATGGCATCCGTGAACGACGAGCGACGTCTGAGGTGATTCGCAACGCTGCCAAAGACATCATTTGTCGGGGTTTGCTCCCGGTGTCCAGGGTCTGTGACAAGCCGGCTCCGGCTTCGATTAACTTGGTTAGCAATGAGGGCAATATTCGAGTCGTCCATGGACGGGAGGTGGCTATGCTCGAAGATCTCCCGCGAGCTCAGACGCGAGCGAACAGTCCTACGAGTCCGGTCATCGCCGTTGTTCACCAAAGCCTTGAACAGGCCGGCAGGGACGGTGTTGCTCGAGACAGGATGCTTGAAGTCCAGCGGGATCGGTGCACGCTTCGACTTCGCCGCGGAGGGTAGGCTGAATTCGTCGATCTGAGCCTCGCCGTTCTCCGCCTTGGCCGTGCTCTCATCGTCGAGCGTCTCCTCAAGGCTGGCGCTGACGGTTTTAGGAACGTGCTCGAGCTCGGTAGCTTCGGACTCTCTGGGAACACGTGGAAGGTTGGCAACAGCTGAAAATCCAGCAAATGTGAACGGCTCGGCAGAGGGGTTCAGTTTGTGGGTACGAGCAGCGGGTGCGTGGCGTATGCTCTGGGGAGACTCCAGATTACCAGGGAATCGGAAAGATGTCATGCTGTCGCCTTCCTCCATAGACGCACTCGAACCACGGCGCTGCCTCTTCTCGCGGCCTTGTACCTT
Source organism: Lyophyllum atratum (assembly GCA_014905825.1). Classification (NCBI taxonomy): domain Eukaryota; kingdom Fungi; phylum Basidiomycota; class Agaricomycetes; order Agaricales; family Lyophyllaceae; genus Lyophyllum; species Lyophyllum atratum. Next base: position 413,843 of record JACGCN010000025.1, on the reverse strand, counting down.
GAAGGGGGATTCCTCTCCTGGGACGTCTGGCAGGGGCCTCGATGCTTCGGATTGGGGTAGGGCGGGCATTGAAGGCACACCAGGAGGTGGGCGGAAGGTGAATCCGCCGGGTTTTAAACTCAGGTGCTGCGATGTTGAGGGGCTTGCCTAGGGAGGGGAGGCGAGTGTGGCCTAGCATGGGAGCTTGAGGTGGTTTCAAGTCAACAGAGCCTTGGCCCCAGGAGCCGGAATCGCGCGCAGCACCGAATACGAAGGGTTTGGCGAAGGGGTTGAGGGAATCCCGGCGGGGTGCAAAGGCCGGCTGGGCCGGCTGTGGCTGGGGATAGACGAACTGATCAGAGGTGGCGCGAGAGTGCGCGTGGGCGGGGTCATAGACAGTATGCTGAGCAGAGGCGACACGAGAATGGGGGAGAGGAGGTAGTGGACGAGACGTTCCGCTTAGGTTTGAGGGGGGACGCGAGTAGTAATCGATTCCGAGGTATTCGCCGTGCGCCATGTGTCGGCCTTCCTCACTTGGATTTGAGATCATGTCGTCCTCCATACGCATGGCCACAGTATTGTCCGGTGGACGAGGGAAATTCGGCAAGCGCCTCGGCATGTCGATTTGCAGCGAGGCACGACGGCGGTTGCGACGTTCGAGACGCTGCTTACGCGCGCGTTCCTCATCGGATGGATTCGACCATTCCCCAATACTCTGTGTATAAAACTATGAATGAATATGAAGTGGGCAAGAACTGAGAGCCGTACCTCTTCTCCGTCGGAAGTTTCTTCGAGATAAACATCTTCCGAGCCCGTCCATTCTCCAACAACATCCTCCAAATCCACGTCTTCCTGCTCACCACCTTGAGCCTCCTCGACGTTCACAGCTGGCACCAAATCTTCCTCTCCTATAAACTCTTCGTCATCCAGCGCTCCAGCAGAACGCGTTGATAGCGCCGCAGATAACCTCGACACATGACGCGAATGGAAGCGACTCTGAGACGCGGTGGCCGTTCCGTCACCACTATGCATGTTTTCATGGGTATACTCTAAGTCCTGCTGCTCCTCACCAGCAGTATCCTGCGGGTGTTGCTCCTCCTCCGCGGCTTCCTCCTCCTCTTCGGGGATGTCCAGGCCGAACCCACGAGTGAAGTCAGGGCGACTAGAAGGCCGCGAGACTTGTGGAGGAGCCAAGGAGGACAACGAGACGGGGGGCGCGTCCCTGGGGTGCATAGAGGGCTTCCTGTGGCGCGTCAGGACCGGAATATGGGATTGGTTCGACCTCGAGCTCGATGTTAGGGCCAAAGGGATCGAACGTGCCAGACCCTCCGTCAAAGAAGGATTGAGAGGAAGGTGGCGCGAGAGACATTGTGTGCCCGTGGCGGTTGGTCAGAAAACGCGGCGAGGGACGGTGTGGCGAGGATGAGAGAACGCCAAAGGGCGGATTCGGCGATGCTGTGAGGGAGTTATTGCCGGAGCCGCTACCGTCTTGCGTTTGCTGAAGCTTGTTTAACCTGTAGAGCAAGATTTGGGGGTCTGCAGGAGAAGATATCTAAAAGGCAGATCAACGGGCTGATACACGTGTTCTATGTGACAAAGGAATTTACCGATGCTGCTCGGGCGTGCGGCGCGTGAATATGGGGCACGTTGCTGCCTGATCCCCGCTCGACACCTAGTTTTTCTAGTTTCTCCTCGATCGCTTTTTGTTTCATGTCGTCCCATGAACGCTACGAAGAATGATGCGTTAGACAACTAACAACGTAAGATAATGGTAGCCTAGAACAAACCTTTCCTGGCAAGAAGACATCTAGTGTGGCCGGCACCTGATTCCTCCACTCATCTGGAGGATAGGACTCCGCCGTGCTCAATTCTACAGGCGCGATGTTTTGTTCTTTGTACTCGAATCCATCAAGCACCGTCCGTGCCCACGCGGCCCGAGTCGAAGGCTGTCCATCCTCCCCGGGAATCGTTTCTTTCGGGAGGTTGACATTGATCTTCTTGACCTTTTGCGGCGCGGGTGAGGCTGCTGCCACGGCAGCCACAGGAAGTGGGCTGAGTTTGCGCGCGGGGCCGCCAAGAACAGCCTTGGGAGGCCCACCAATGCTTAGCTGCCGCCTATTTCTATTAGGGAATGGGTGCGCAGAGGGCTGCCCGGGAATACCCATCATAGAGGCCCGAGGGAAGTGACCGCCAAGGGGTGTCATAGGGAATCCGTTTGGGGGGTGGATGCCAGCGGCAGCTAGGTGGGCAATGCTTGCGCGGCCTTGATGATGGGTTGGGCGACCTGGAGCTGGAGGTGGCTGGGGAACGAAGAAGGCGGGCTGCATTGGTGTTTGCATGGCGTTTGGCATGGGGAAAGGGGGATGGAAGCCTTGTAAAGCGGGAGAGAACATGGGCTGTCCTTGGTAATTCATGCCTGGCTGGGGCATGTTCATCTGAGGGTTGAGGCTGAGCCGCGGTAGGGGCTCTCTAGATCTAGCCATTAGGAAACTACCAGGAAATTATGCAGAGCTGGCAACGAGATGATGGGACAGAACGCCGACGGAGCCTTGGTATCAGGAGAGGTATATGGGAATCCGCAGAGAGAAGGGTATAGGAGAGAACCGAACCCGGAGTGCGAGAGGACCTCCAGCGACGACCAGAGAAGTCCACGGAGGAGGTGGAAGGCTGGGACAAGGCACAACTTCTCGCAAATTGATGTTCGGCCAAATCCAGAACACGTGTGATCCATTTTCATTTAGACAACAGACACACTACAATGTCCACTCAATGCACTCGGCATACACAAAGGAGGGAACGCATTCCGGCCACTGTACACTCTATTGTAGAGGGCTCAGGCTCGACGTGGCAAGTCCGAGGTCGACCATTCATCCCAGGCCGAAATAAACCGCTCACAGCCACATACTTCCTTGTAAGTAAGGATATATCACATTGACCAGGACCAGACCTTCCGCAACAATACACATCTAGACTGGATCTGCACGCTTTGACGTGTCGTATTGCAACGCTGATGGGCCATTGCGTGACCGTGACCCGACTCATGCATTACTTATAATGCGATCTTGTTAGAGGCAAGTTCGCGAACCATTTTTCTTCCTCCTCCCACATCCACCTGCACTCACAAAAAATGGCTGGAGTACGTGTCTCCACTTCCTCTCGCCATAAAGACGCGTCCTGACAATTTTTTTACGCCCAGCGATCGAAAGTTGCCAAGGCGAGAGCAGCGAACCTCAGGAAGGCCAATGCAGCGCGCAAAGCGAGTGCAGGGAGCGCGCCTCCTGAGCCCGCAGAGGAGGCCGAGGTTGCCCAGCCTCCACGGAAAAAGCAGAAAACAAATGTAAGTCCCTTGACGGGTCAAGAAGCCCGAAAAAAGCTCACTGCCATATCGCGTCCCTAGGCATCCGCGCCAGCTGTGCCCTCTGCTCAAAGCAACAACACTGCCGGGACCGTGGTGAGTCTTCAAGACTGCACACGCAGCTTTGGCTTATGTCTGACTCGCCTCTCCAGCTTCCCTCGGTCACAGAGAAGCCTGTTGTTCAGACCAAGAATGTGACCGCAACAGCCCCCGTGGTTCCAGTGAGTTCCCAATAGCCCGCTGGATGCGAACGCGCTCTAATGCTTTTGTCGCGTCTTTAGCCTCCTGCGGCCACGAGCATCACCAACGCTAACGTTGTGGCTCCAGCTGCCACGGCGTCCGTCGGCATGCCTTCTAGTGGATCTTTCTGCCTCTACAACATGTCACTCCCCTTCTTGAAAGAGGCTCTCGTCAGCAAAGCCGGCACGAAGAACTATGCCGCGCTTTTGGCCAAGCTCCTGGAGTTGCAGCTGAAACCCGACCGCACGGCGCAGGCTTACGTGCACTTCCCGTCTGGTGGGGCGAAGGGCTACGGGCGGTTTAGGTCCAGGAACTACGGGTTCAGTGAGCCGATGGGGGACGAGCCGTATGACATTGGCATTGCGGGGCTCAGAGAGGAGGGGCGCGTTACGCTAACCGGATTGGCGTCTGCGGGCGCTGACACCAAGGGCGTGGTGGGCACCGCGATGCTCGCGGAGTCGGACTGTGGCGTCTCCTCGGCGCAAGGAGAGTTTAAGATGCGGACGGTGCCCGTGTGGAAGAGCGGTGACGGGGAGATTTATGAAGGATATGTGTCCTTCAATGTAAAGTATGGGATGTATGCCAGGAAGGGGCATGGGAGCGGCACCAACCAGAATTTCGCGTTTTGGGCCATCAAATCGAGGGATGGAGATGGACTAGAGGAGGGGGATGTGGCAGATCTGGCTAATCAGGGAGGGTCAGTCGGCGCGAGTGCCTTGGATGACTTTGGCGACGACGGTGACTTTGACGATGACGATTCTGATTACGGCTTCGGTGGAGGGCTAAGCAAAGCGCAAGCCAACCCCGTTGGCAGCCGCCGATACAGGAGGTTTTTTGAGATGTACAGGCATAGTGGGATGACTTATGACGAGTATTCTTCTTCGGACGACGAGGACGAGTACTGATCGTTAAACAGTTGTACTAGATATAGTAGCCATTGTTATTTCGTTGAACACGGAACAAAAAACTTACAAGCATGATGCTGCACAGCCACCATTGTTATATTTTGGCAGCGTCCTTTGTGGCCAACGTCCTCCCCGATGCTCTCTACGCCGCCCCCACGCCCCTCCTCGTCCGACCTCAGCTTCTTCTCATCGTCCAAGGTCTCCAATGCCATTGCCTCCACGTCCTCCGTCGTTGTCAAGACGCGTATCACCCACAGGCCCGTGCTTCCCCAGCAACGCAGCTCCCCCGTCTCCAGACCTCAGTCTACGCCCTCCTCGTGCCTAGACTCCTCACCTCTTTCCAGCCCACCCAGCCTCAAAAAGCGCAAGTCTAGCCCTCCCGAGGTGGCCGACCTGCCTCGCGAGGTCAAGCGCCTGCGTGCCTCTGTCCCCAAGAAAGCAGGTCGACAGCGAAAGCACCCATCCACTCACTCCTCCAAACACAATTCACGCGCCCCAAGCCGCCAGGAGAGTCTTCCACCATCTCCCGAACCTATCTATCGCAGTAGCAGGTCGCGTTCTACCTCTCTATTTCCCGGATGGGACGACGACGCCCCGCCTATACCCCGCAAATGGATCTGTTCCAGGGATGGAGAGCCTGGCCCCTCCCATTTGAGCTCAGAAATGGTCGTCAAACGCCTCATGAAGTCATACAAGCCTTGTGGGTATCCCTGATGTCTGTCGCGTGTATACACTCCCTCACGCGTTCCGGGACTTTCTAGATTTCAAAAATCATGATGATGCGAGCGACTACTCTTTCAAACCGCACCCCACAAACTATCCCATCGCGGAATTGGAGTATCCAAATAATGGCGCTGTAGAACGGTGCGTGGGATTTCCATTCACCAGGCTTAGCCCAGGAGGCTTTCCAGTGTTTGCACTGGTCTGGAAATGCTCAGTGGCGCGTCCAATGACACTCGTCCTGACCCATCCACGCAGATTTATTCTTCTTGCTCCTAAAGACAAGGATCATTACAACCCAATCATGGACCTAGAAAGATCACTGTACACCATCATAGAATGTGCGCACAACCCACTCTATCAAAACCGTCGTCTAACCGCTTTCCAGGCTATTTGAATCCCTCACAGCAAAGCTCATTTGGCTCAATACCCAACGAAACCCTCTCTGAGGCAGTTTCCCCTCCACCATCACCGTCCCCTTCGCCCCCAAACTCACAGTCATCGGGCTCCGAGTACACCTCCTCGTTAAGCTCCGTTGACTCCCCCAACTCCAGCCTTTCCTCCCTCTCTTCCTTCACATCGGCAACCTCCGCCTCCAATCATCGTGCCACATCCACGCCCGTCCTCCGTGCCGTCCAGCGCGCCATCCATCGCCAAGATGGCCCTCTCTTCCTCCGCGCCATGGCAGAGGTAAACCAGCTTCTCCGAGCGATCAAGTACCCGCCCATATCCAAAAACCTGTTCTCCCGAGCCCCGAACAACAGTCTCAAGCAGAGTGTGGCGGCGTGGCGTGATACGGGCATGCCAAAGAAGGTGCTCATGCGCATCATCGAGGAGAACTACCAGCGCAGTGTCGGACCGCATGTTCAAAGCCTAAAGCAGTACGAAGCGTTTTCGAGCACCGTCTATGGCGAGCTCATGCCCAGCCTCGCACACGAGATGATCGAGCTCACGAAACTTAGCCAGGACTCGCTCTTCCTGGACCTCGGGAGTGGTGTCGGCAACGTGTGTGTGCAGGCTAGCCTCCAAACGGGGTGTAGGAGCTATGGGATTGAGCTGATGCCCGGCCCAGCTAAGATCGCAAGGGAGATGAAGGAACATCTGAAGGTGCGCTGTCGGATGTGGGGCGTGAGGCTGGGGGAGATTGAGCTCGAGGAGGGAGATATGCTGGAGAGCCCTAGGGTGAACGAGCTCATTCCGCAGGCGGACGTGGTATTGGTGGATAACAAGGTCTTTGAGGAGAGCTGTGAGTGTCTCATATTTTCTATCTTTTTATAGTGTTAATAATTGACTTGTTGGGTAGTGAATGAAGCGCTACGGCCAAAATTCTTGGATCTCAAGGAAGGCGCGATCGTCATCTCGCTCAAGCCTTTCGTGCCGTCGCTGAATGCGCGTGTCACAGAGCGGAATGTGGGTTGTCGCCCTCTGGAACTCGCCCTTTCCTGAGCTGATGTGTATTTCTTTCTCTAGGTCGACGACATCAGCGCAATCTTTGACGTTACGGAACGGTCATATCACTCGGGCAGTGTTTCTTGGGGCAATAATGGCGGGAGCTACTACATCCATCGCGTCGATCGCGGAGGCTACGCAGAGATACGGAAGCGTTTTGAGAACTCGAGGGCGGGCACCGGGAGGACCACACGGCTCAGGAAATGAGGTCCGTTCGACCACGACTGCAATATACAAGCGACGATGTCCTGGGGTGGTACAAGCTGGTGAAATCATTCGGATCAACTTCGTGGACTCGGATACCGCCCTTCAGTTTCGCGGTGCATCTGATAGTTCTTTACCCTAATTCTCGAGCTCTAGAATCGCTTATATTACTACGTTCTCACTTACTTGCTTACTTACGTGCTCCAGTTATTTGGTCTCCTGATAGGAAAGCGTCGCTGTATTTGTGCTGCAGATGTTGTTATACCATTATCCATTCCGTTTTGCTGTTGTGTGTATACTATGGATCGGAATCGAAAGAGCGCTTTTGCTTTCGAAAACCTGGCAGTTCGCTGCATGTAGGTGCAGGGGTCTTGAATGGGGCAAACGAAGGCGGTACGAGTTGGGACAAGCATTCAAGTTGGCAAGTTCGCGGCTGATCGTGTTGTTTGCATCACTCTCAGCTATTGCTATCCGCTTGAGCCAGTGGCTGATTCTAGGTACCACAATCCCACTTGGATCAATCCACAAACCCGCGAGCTGGGCGGGGGCTATCGACTGGCGAGGGCGACGCAGGATCTTGATTCCTGATTCTCGGTTTCGAAAGACTCTCTACAAGCTTATCTCGGCTGGCTCGGCCGGCCCATCCTTTCCTAGATTTTTCTGGGTTGGAGTCACCGACCGTTTGCAGTGTGCACACGGCCCACCCGCAGGGAAAGCGTCTCTATAATAAGACTACCGTCATCTGTCGATTGGCACTTTCCCCTTGACTGCTATGTCTTGTAGAAAAGTCTGTTTCAGGATACTTCCTTAAGACTTGGACCTCTCCGCTTGCTCTCCGCAAGGCATTGAAAGCATCTTATCACTCAGGCTCAGGCCTTATACGCACTGTCATATTATAGCAGCTATCCCGCTCACTGACTTCATGTCGCCAGAAGAAAGAGATCTACTCCGGGCACTTGGGACTTCTATCTTGGACAATTTTTCCTATTCTACGATTCAATCGGTGGTATACGGTGTGTCTACTGTCTTATACTTGAACCATATCTGTCTGAGGCTATTCTTCTGCAGGTACCTTCGTTTTATTGTCCTCCACGTCGACATATGCAACGATGTGCGTAGGCATGATTGTGTTAACGCGAAATGATCTCCCAAACCAAGTCATAGAAATCGAGGACTGTCGTCTCGTTCAGCATGGGGCTTATTCGCAGCGTCGATTTCGCTTTCTCATCGCCAGCGTAACTTGGTCACTCAACATCGCGTACTTGGCTCGGAAGATCCGGGGAGCTCTCGCAGAGAACTTGGATCTTCCCTTGGCCTAGAAGCGAAGCTTGGTCAACCAGCATGGTTATCAATTCAACCTTGCGACGACATGGACTGGAAGACTTATGGTGAGTTTATATCACTTAAATATTTTTGTCGTTGCCTGCGGTCCTTGTCTGAGAAAGTATCACACTATTCAGCTGATCATCAACGACTCGGTGGTAATACGGCGAGGCTGGGTACTCTTCCTCGAACGACGATATCGATGGGCTTGTGCTCAGCCTGTCTATTGTGGCTTAGTATTCTATCTGTGACCCTGGTTTCCTTCAGGTTCGAAATGCTTACGGGGACATAAAACTGCTGATCAAATACTTGCGCCACAATGACTTGAGAGCTCTATAACTGGGATCATCCTGCTCTTGCCGTAACCACACCTCAGCCAGTTTCACGGAACCTTCAATCTGCGATATGAGATTCAAGATATCTAACTGAAGATGGGGTACTCCTGATACTCGACGGGACGGATCATGTGGCTTGTAAAACGAGTGTGAAGCGAGACTCGTTGCATATTGGAACTACTGCTATGATGGAAGTTACCTCGATGTAGCCACTACTCAACGCATCATTGCCATGAAGCGCTTTTTATGGGGCTTGATGGCCACATAGCCATATATATAACACTACATGTCTACATCGGCGCACATTACCCCAATTCCATGGTACGTGTTCAGCCTTTTCACCGAAGATAGACCTTGCGATAGAGTGGGAATAGAGTCAATGTGGATTTGATTCCATTGGAACTTCTGTCCCCAACCTTCGGGGGTGTTAATACTCATGAGGGGAGCAGAAACCCATAATCGGCTCGTCCGGAACCACGGGCCTGCTGTTACGCGAGTTTGGAGAGGTGACCCACCTAAGCGAAGCTCAAAAGCCTCCGACGGGGCAAACAACGATCATTGCGGTTCAAAGAATGTAGCAGACAAGTACTCATGCTTCGAGCCTCACATGAGGTCCGGATTTTGATACATCTAAATCTCCGCCGAGGTTTTTGCGACCGTGAAGAGTAGGTAAGCGACCTGCCCGGTGCCGAGTTCTTATTTCAAAGCCTTGCTCGATGGGCACAACGGTGCATCTGAGCCTTTCTGAGCAGATCCAGGCAGATCTATAATGATATTACTGTCCACCTTTTTTCCGTGATTTTAGGAACTGCACCGTCGGGTATGCCATATGCGGTATGCGCTGGTATGCGCTGGTCGCAACACATGTGGTACGCAGCCATACTAAGGGTCCGCGTGGACGTTCTTGGATAAGACTAAGGAAGGGTCGGCAAGGGTCTCCATGGGTGCAATCACTCACACGTCGTCGGCACTGAGCTAGGCCCCTCGAGGGTTCGTATCTATCTGTTTCCGACCTCAATACGGCGTAATCTCAATGAAATTCATGATCGGCACATACTGATCAGCATCACGACCAAATGCCCTGACCCTCAGCCCTCTTCTCTTCCGGCGTTTCCCCACGGGGCGCATTCATTCTCCCCAACTGATGTCAATGGTAATTGACATAACAGGCTCCCGAGGTTGAACTTCGAGAGATCAATCCAGAAACGGAACCGCTTGGGGTGGTTCCTCGTGACACCGGCACTCACAAGCACATAAGGCCAAAAACGCCATCGAACCTCATCGAACTCGAAGAATCGAAGCAGCGGACGTTTTACGCCTTTTTAGCGCAGTGCCAGCTGTGCACTTTCTTATCAGATCTTATCATCCAGAAATAAGACGCGAGAAGCGCTACGCGGCCTAGTGCGGTGGTAAGTCATGTAATGTTCAGAGAAATGACATGCTTCGTGCATCTCACGACCCATACGATGCATTATTTCACAGGGAGGATGTGCTGGCAGGTCGGGGGCGACCGGCATCTGGTACGAGAACAACGCCGGGCTCGTTCTGGAGGTTGAATTTAGTCTTGAATGGGACTTGGCATAGACCACGATGGTCGATGAGCATATTGGGTGCGGAATGTCCATTAGTGTAATATTTAACAGTCCTTCGTCCACTAGATATAACGCTTCCTTTGCTTAAGGTCCGCATACGGGTCGGCCTTCGGCGGCCTGCCGTACCGTGGCTCTGGCATCTCTGTGGGCACAGTACATTAGCACCCGATAGCTTCTAGGAGAGGCGAAAAACACGGGTAAGTAAACCGGTGTCAACTTACTTAGCACGTTCTTGTATATCCCCGGCACTTTCTCGTTCCAGATCTCTCTCCACATATGTGCACCGCCGCCCTGTGTACAGTCCAAGCCCCAGCGATTCATGAATGCCCTCACGTTGAAGTCCATGCGCTCCGCGTCCTCCACAGGCGGAATTTCGAGGTGCACCGATGTCGGCACGCCGGGCTGTGCGCGGGCTTCGGTGTTCAGGGTATACGCGGCAGCTCCGATCGGCGGTTGCGGTAGCAGCAGAAGAACGTATCGGTGGTACGGAGTGCCACGCTGCGGGTGGGGAGGTATGTAAGGCGTGTGATCGTCCAGCCCGCTGATACGTGCTTGTTGGGTTGCCGAGAGAGGCACATTCGGCCTGCGAAGGTCCAAATTCGTTGAAGATCAGAATTGTCAAAACACGAGTTAGAGCGAGACGGAACGCACTGTAACCAATGTAGGAATGTACGGAACGATTCATGTTCCTCGTCCGGAACATCTAGGAGGATATGTTAGCACAAGCAGCGGAATCAGAGACGCGAGGAACAAACCGGGGTCCACAAGAAGCAAGGTGTAAAGCCTTGTGTCAGTATGGAAGACATTCGCGTAGAGGCTAGGAGGTTCCATCGTCTAAAATTGAAAATCATATGAGTACAAACGCAGCAGGGTCTTGCACATGACATACCTGCTCAGGCAACAAGAATGTGCCGGGTTCGACTGTGATGTGCCTCTTATTGGTTACTTTGAGATCCCGGGCAGTCGTTCGAGCAGCCAGATGCACATCGATTGATGGTCGGAAGTCTGGCAGGACGTCCGGCACGACTTTCATTTGGTGTATCCGCTCCATCTAGAGTACGGAATCAGAATACCAGAAAAATAAAAGACTTTGAAGAACACAAACCAGCAAGTCCAAATCACCTTCTGACCGCCACCGCTGCTCAACCAAGTGACGATGCGCAGGCTTCTTCATATCCGCTAGGAAAGGCCCAAAACAGCATAAGCATTACCCTTCTGCAAGCCACCGGCGAAAGAAACACACCCATAGCATTCGTAACCCTCCACCTCACCTCGGGTAAGTTAACCTGACTCTGGACCTCCAGAATGTTCAACTTCGCCCGCTTTTTCTCCAGCTCTACCTCGACCTCTCGCGCCGCCTCACTCCCCCAACCCCCGAGCTCCTCCACTTTTCCCTCGAGCTCCTTTACGTTCTGCCGTATCGTGTCTGCCTCTTCTCCCACGCGAATGCTGTCCGTACGAATGAGCTTCAGGGCGAGGTCGTACGCAGGAAGCACGCCCTCTGCAATAGGCCTGTTCCACTTGCGGGGTGCCTCAGCGGAAATGGACGGCCGTTGGGGCGGGATGGCACGCTTACGACCACGGCGACCTTGTGTTGTGGGGGTGGTCTCGACATCGGTTTCAGTGAATGCTGGGGTGGGCGCGGGCGCGGGCTTTTGGGCGGTAGGTTTCGCTTTCGCTGGCGTAGGTAGAGGCGGGACCGGGTTGGAGGTGGCGACACCGTCACCCGCGTTCTGAAGGGTGGCGTTTCCCCGACGCAGGAGAGCAGCTGCAGTCGAGTTCGAGACTCGCAGTCTGCGTAGAGCTAGCATCGTGAGCAGAGAGTCCTTGACGCGTTTCGCCAAAACAAAAAATTGGAACGTTATGTGGTTCTGTTTGGCAAGAGCTTGGGCGAGCGCATTTCTTTCAATCTGTTGACCTCAAGTTCAACTTCAAGTTCACAAGGGCAATTAACGGAGAAAACGACCAGATGAGTTCTATTAATCAACAACCCAACACCAGAAAAGCACAACAACAGTAACGGGAGATTCTAGGTACATATGTACGTGGTAGGAGTACAAGAAGGGTCCGGCGCTCGGTGGCCCAGCGCGAGATGACAGAGAAGCAATAGACGCGGGATGAGAGCAGGCCAATTAAGTATGCATGGGGGGAATGGAAGGGAGATGACAGCAGAGCGAGCATGTAGATGTAAGTAGCTACGTATAAAGTGTAAATGTATGATGCTGGGGGAAGCTGTAAGCGGCCGGCCAGAGCGGGACTAATGGAGGTGGCGCATAGGGTTTTGGGACGCAAGGCGGGCAGCGGATGAGGCAAAATAGCCTGATGGTGGTATATATGGACAATGGGGCACAAGAAGGACGGGATGGATGGATGGATGGGTATTAATGTCGTCGGTGAGGCGGAACCATGACGGGGTTCCAACCGCGTCGCATGCCCTTTAGATCACGGCGGACGTGTAGAATAGAAATACAACTGGCCATGCAACGGCCAGGGAGCGTGGACGGGGAGTGTCAAGCAATATACAGTAATAAGAATAACAGATGCGGGCTGGATCACAGCAGATGAGAGCGAGCAGGCAGGTGTGGCAAGGCTGAGGTGTAATGAGCGTCTGCGAACCACGACGAGGGGGCGGGAGGGCGAGCGTGACCTTAAAAGGTCGACATTGCGAACGGGCTGCGGGCCATCACCATGCTATCCGGTTCACGGGTAAAGCGGTATTGGAAGTCCCCATCCTTAACGATGGGGTTCTCCTTGCGGGTTTGTTCCTCGCGTGCGTGTTGCTCCATTTCGAGTTCATACTGGGCCTTGCCACCGGGCACAGGAGGCCGGTAGCCGATGAGTGCTGGCTCCTGCTTGGGCTCCCAACGGCCACCGCCGGTGGCTTTGCAAAGGATACTCGAGCGCCGAAGGGGATAAGCATCGAGTTCGCCGTAGGATCGATCGAGCTCAGGAGGAAGGGTGAGGTGGGAGGCACGAATAATTGAACGGCGGTGGCCGTTGAGACTGGATATGCTCGGAGCCGTACGCAGCGAGCGCGTTTTCCGGGCAAGGGGAGCGGCGGTCGCAAGTAAAGAAATGGTCTCAGACGCGGCAAGAGGGTGCTGGCCCATATTGCGGGGTACGTCGGCGCTGGACGCAAGGGAGGAGTTGCCGCTAGTGGCAGGGGAGGACGAGAGAGGTGACTTCAGCATTGATATCGGCGAACTGAGCATGCGGGTGAGAGTGGGTCGGATGATATCTGGAGTGCGGGGGGTCGTAGGGTTGCCGTGGACTTGGTCCCAGCAATCATCGCATACACGACATGGGCTGAACGGGGATATGGGGGATGCAAAAGAGGATATGGGGACGTTTCGCGGGGGATGAAGGAATGAAAGATTTGATGTGTCGAGGAGTGAAGTGGAGCGACTTGTGCAAGAGGCGCAAAATACTCCACCGCATTTGCGACAGTGCTGTGGGGGAGATGATCAGGCGGGGTTGATCCTATGACGTTGTGTACACTCACATGTCTTCGCTCAAAGACGGAGAAGCGGACGGGGCAGTAAAGGTTGTCGCAACGGGATGCGAATGAGTCGGGCTGTTGAAAAATAGATTGAGTACGCGTCAAGGTGAGGCGGGTGAGACCATGTACCTTCCACAGGTGTTTGGGAAGGAGGATGGCGAGGTGCTCGTTGGTGCGTTCAGGTACACTATGGATACTGGACGACGATGAAGAGGGCGAGCTATGTGTAAGTGATGGGAGGGGCGAGTAGCAGGACTCGGGAGAGGCTGTCGACGGCGGGTAAGCGCGAGGAAGCGTGTCGGCTAGGGGGATCTTACAGGTGGGGGAAGCGGGGGCGGGCGTGGCGAGGGGGACGTGCACGTCGTCGGGGATGAGGACGACGGGGCCACGGGGACGGGAAGTGGAGAGAGCAGACATGTTTGCTGGGGGAAACCTCGGTCAGGATCCATCTACTCGTAACTTCACGATCGTTATATTCGCCACCAATCCAACCGTGTGGGAATTATCGACAGCTTAGATCTCAGATCCCGATCGCTGTCCCCATCCGTCGATTCATCGGAAGAACCGCCGGAGGATTAACACACCCTCCAGCACACGAGTCCTCTGCAGACTGCCAGCGCTCGTTCTCCATCCATGTCCAATCCCCGGCCGATGTTCCTCCTCCTCCTTCCTCCTCCTCTCCTCCAAAGGGCTCGTCCTTCCCTGACAACCACTTCCGTCAGGGCCACCACCAAACACATCGTAACAACTATATCCAATTCGTCCACTTCTACCCCCCCCGCGGGCTCGTCAGAATTATTAACACGTATACCTGTCCAACTCTGAACTTCTCTCTCTCAGCCCGCAATTCCATGTGCTTTTCCGTTTGCCTTCCGCTGGATCGCTCTCTGCACAGCCAGCAATACACGCCACAAATGTTCATGCGCCATTTCCACATGAAAACTGCCTGTACTTAGCGCAACCTGACAACCCTTGCCTAGGCCTGCGCGACCTCGCAGGCTCATATCAAGTCCGCATCAAACATCAAATATCGATCCACGAAAAATCGGCTGTCACGTGGAACATCCTCCTCGACCGATATGGCAACCGATGCCCCTGACCTGGTTTCGTGTGTTTGGCAGCGTGGCTATTACTAAACCACCCACTTCTCGGCCCGAGCCCTATGTCTATTTTTTTTTGTCAATACCTTTTTTTATTCCCTCGTTAAGGATGGGCCAGGGATGCCGCAGCTCCAGTGCCGTCCCGTCCTCATCCTTGTCCCATCCCCCCACAGGGATGCCGCCGCCACAGAGGCCATTCACCAGGGTTCACCGCTGTCTATCATGATTGCCAGGACGCCTCAGCTGCACTGACACATCCAAATTTCCTTCCATCACGCCCGTCTCGGCGCTGAACTCTCAACAGGCCTCCGTCATTCAAGCTTCACAAGCCCGCAGAATCTGTTCCAGTCAAGCATGTCGATCCATGTCGATCCATGTCACCATAACAAGTATCGCCCTCTACGCCCACCCATCTACCCTGACATACCCACCCTCAAAACGTCAGGTTCAATTTCAATCCTGTTCTCTTTTCGGTTCAAATGCAGGACGGAGAGGTATAGGTGACGACGGAGTGGTCGCCATGCATGTATGGTGCTAACCTTTCTTGGTTTTCTTACTCGTCCGTCGACGGAGCCAAACTCTGCTGGATGGAGCTTGCCCTGGCAGAACCGCCGCACAAGTCTTTACGAGGAAGCCTTCATTTACATACATTCGACCTTCTCCGTTTGCATTTTGCATCTGCATATTTGGAGGTCTCGGCAGGGTTGGGGAGATGTCAGATTGAGGAGCTCCAAACTTCAAGTATACCCTTTGTTGTTGATTCTGGCTGGAAGCCAAATCCACCTTTCTCCTCCTTCTATACCCCGCGACCAGCCCGCGACAAAGCCGACATTTACTTACCCACTCCAACTTGAAATCTCCACTACTTATGCTCCAACTGTCCTGCGACGGGCACTCATCAGCCAATCGTTATTTACCACCGGCACAGCTGACCGCCCATCTGAGAAGACGACATGCATCAAATATCTGTAATTTTCAACTCCAAGTACGACAGTCTACGACAGTCTAGCCCAAGTCCACTTGAGGCACATGCGGATCCCAAGGCCCAGCTGCCATACTCCAGCCGAGCCCCATTCGCGCTCGAACATCCGAGATGCCAATTCATGTGCAGCCAACAGTCGACCCAGCATGATAGGAAGATGAAAGTCACTAAACTGGCTGACCCGCGAGCCTCGAGGCCCTCGACGAAGGCGTAGATCCCTCCGTCAGCTTCTCTCTTCCAGGCTCGCGTACTCATGTATCATGAACTGGATGAGATGCCGGCGCATCTTGGATCGCAATAACTAATTGACTGATCGCCACATGGCGCCGCGCCAAAATCCAATTCGAGAGGATTGTCGAAACGAATTTGCAAAAAGCAAAATATCTCGATCCCCGCCCGATCCTGACCGCGACCGCCGAGGCGGTCGCTGCCTTTTTCAGATGAGCGCGGCCGATCGATTTGTGGTGGGTACTGTTGGCTACTTTGCGGAAACTTTGGGGCAACCTGGGGGCATGGGACACATCGCTGACGCGTGCTTCGCGGTTATGGCCACCTAGGCGTTGGATATGCTCCGGTGGTCGATGGGGCGCATATGTCACTATGAACTAATGCTGGAGAACCTACTGGAACTTAGCAATACCGCAGTTTTTGCTGGCATTCACGTCATCCGCGACTCCACGGAAAGCGGTCGGTGCCGGGAGGCTAAATTGTAATTCTGCGTCGGGGCGGGCTGTGAGAGGCTGTGAGCTCGGGTGTGTCTGCAGTCTCATTACCGGTGCTATGCTTGCTACTTGGTAAGCTTGCTTTGCAATTGGGACGGAACCATTCTGCGCCTCGGTGCGCCTCGGCGTAAGGAGGCATAAAATTACAAGCGGGTCACGAAGCCGGGATGCTGCATTGTACCTGAGCCATTTTGTGGTGGTTTTAGCCGCGCAAATCATACGACTCGCATTCACTGTAATAGCTTCTGCCAGTCATCATACGCTTGCAAAAACAACTTCGTAATCAATGCAATGCTCACCCAGGACCGACCCGAGGTGCCCGGACTTCTGTTCGACTTCAGCGCATCTCAATGCATGCGTGCCGGAGCCTTTTGCGCCTTAGAAGAGAGTGACCACGTCGATCACCATAGTCGTCTTCGGCGGTCGGTCCTCAGTCTTACGACCATGAATTCCAGGAAATTCCACAACAGAAGCTGATTGCCTGATCACCTCCGACAACATGCACCTAGCCTGCGTGTCCTGTCATGTGGCCCCGTCCTATGTGTAGAGGGCATCTGCACATCATCAGGACATTGCAACCCCCACTTCCACATCCATCGGCAGCTCCTTGTGTCCAAGGGGATGCGTCCCAGCTCGGTTGAGCAACAATGTAGAGAGACGATCTTCGAACATAGGAAGACGAAGCTCAAAACGGGGACCCATCTGTTTATGAGCCCGTCACGGGGAGCTCTCGCTTGCTTATCGATCTCGCTGTAGAAGGCCTATCTTCCCATCCATCGGAATCAAGCAAGAAGTCTCTTCGAGGGCTATGTTTGGGTGTTGTTCAGGGTCCCAACAGCGCTACAAGGGCTAATCGATGGATTGATTCTAGGGCGTGAATCGCATCGCATCTGTTCGTGCTTTCACTCCACGCTCGTGTATTTCAGTAGCACATCGGCTGACCTTGAAGGGAGGTCCATCCAGGCCATGTCAACGGGCCTCATAAATTTAGAGTTTGCAAGGATGGGGTGGCCCTTCAAGGGTACATGTACATCATCCGAGTCGGGCTTCTTGTAGATCCTTCTCGTGGTACAGGGCTGTTGGCCATTTTCGAGGGTGCTAGAGTGTGTTTTCTGGTCGCCCTTCTGTTAAGTAGAGATGAAGTTACTTCGCCGAGCAAAGTTAATAGAACGTTAATCGGCGTGCAGTCTGTTGAGAGCCAAGCAAGGTTACCCCCTGTTACCCCTTCCTTTCCTCACGAATGAATTAATCCTCAGCAGCGAAACTAGAACCTTTGAGAATTTTTTCCTGCGGAAAGTGACTTCTAGACGCAAACTTGAAGGCTTGATCATGATCATACGATGTTTCTCTAGGCATTGATTGACCTTCAGGTGTACAAGGACGCTGATCTTCAACGAGCAAGTTGGGAATGTGGGGGATGATGAACTCCGAGATCATGTTAATTTTACCCCGGCCTTTCTACTTGATAAGGTTAAGCGCCATTGAAGAGGCTTTGACTTACACGGGTGGAGTTGTACACAAATTTGACAATCTTACATATCGGCCTAAAGTACAGACATTGACAAGTCACCATGAACGGGGAGAATAAAAGTGGAAGCCTGGAAACATCCACGAGTGACGGCATGTGTCAATAATGTGCCTTGTTACCAGCCATGGAATGTGTTGATACGCTTCATGTCGTCGTATGGAGTTCTCAATAACAATTGGAATTTGGCATAAGCCATGAACTTCCTCGCTAGTTGACATTTGGGTTCAGATTAACTTTACATTAACGTCGAGACTGGTTATTGATGCTGTTTCGCTCATATACTCAAATTGCAGGACATGGTTTTGAATAGAGTCGCTTCGACGTCCGAGGGTGAAGGATCACATCTTTTCTCAGCAAGTGAACCTCGATGCCAGCATTGATAACGTTGAACATCACGTTGTGATGAGGCCGAAAAAGTATAGACAGCGAGCGCCCTCCAAATATGCCGGTAGAAGGCTGAGCAGTTGAAAACGTTCCCAGCATCATCTATGTACATCAAACCGCCAGAATCCGCAAGCGTATTTGGTTCTCCTTCGAGCAGTTAGGAGGAGAGTGTCGATGTCGTCGCCATAGATCTGCACAACCTACCTATCAGTTCTCGTCTTACTTGAGCCCCCGATATCACCGCGTGTAGATGGCGTACATTGACGCCCTTCTTCACATCCCCTCAGCCACCTAAAAGGATGAAGCATGTAGCCATAAGGAGTGGCGCATCGCGCAGATATCCATTAGCCGGGACGTATTCACGTGCAGTCTTCCTACCTTCCCCTCGCATGCACTCACCAAAGCAGGTAACGTCAATGCTAGATGAGCCCAACATGTTTGACAGCCTAAGTAACGAATATCAACTTCTACTTAGGCGCTTACAGTTCCCAATACTTACTCCAGACCCAATAACGCTCCATAACCCCAAGCAGCATCCCATATTCAACCTCGTCTAGCTCGAACGGCTTATCATGACGAAATTCGTCGCGTACCTCGGAGGCACCCTGCGGCAGCGAAGCGCCGCCCTGGTCACTGCCGCTGTCTTGTCTGAGCTGTCCGGCGGCATCGACAACAGCCTCAACATCAATCTCGACACCCACGTCAATCCTCTTGCCATCATGCCCATCCCCACGGTCTTCATCCCTGCCCTTATCCCCATATCCTAGAACACGGAAAGGCACTTCGAGATTGCTCCATTCTTCGTTACCTCTCAGTGCTATTGCCCGCTTCTCTTTATCTGCTCCGTCCGCCGAATTTGCTGCCTGCTGCCCCTCGATCCCAAGCTCAGATGCTGGAAAACTTTGAGCTTGAGTTTGATGTAAAGTTGTCAACGCCGGCCTCTTGCATCGTGTAAGGAGCCTAACAAGAGCATCCGATACTCCCTCGCTCAATAGCCGCCTTTCTTTACCCTGAAGAACATCGACCTTCCGATCTACCGCCGCGTCGCCCGTTTCTCTCTCGGAGTTACGCTCGTCCCTTCTCCCAGGTATGATTGAAACAGTCACTGGCTGCGACGCGAGGGAACCTGCGCTGGAAAATTCGCCAAACAGGATATGAAGGACAGTACACAGAAACCAAAGTGAGTCTTTCATCGCAAGCTTCTTCACACGTTCAGGTCGCAGTCGGTGGTATTGTTTGGTGTCAATGCCAACGCCACGATTAGGGTCGGAGGAGCCTATCGTTGGAGCAGCAGACAAAAGCCGGTCGATCTCCCGCACAGTTTCCAAGATCAATGAGGCCCGCAAGGTATGTGATACCAAAGATGGTTTAGCAAGCGTCGAAGATGATTGGATTTGTCCATCAAGAAAACAAAAGATCATCCTGAAGAGGGATAGTATGTCTGTGCGGACGTCAACCGGAAGGGGTCCATGTGGAGCCACCGGCGGCTTCAGGCCTCCCGCCGCGGTGGAAGAGGTGGTGGCGCTGACACCGCCGGGGCAAGAGAGAAACAAGGAGTCGAGGTACGTCTCAGATCTGCGACTAAACGCATGGATTAGTGGATTCAAGACAAGTGTTGTCGTTCTTTCCAACAGTGTAATGACAGACTGAGGCTCAGCTGACTCCTGTGTTCCTGATCCGAGCAAGGGTAAGGCGACTTTCAGAACATGATGTAAGGCACGTCCCAGACATTCCAAAGTGTCGGGATCTGAAGGAATATTTGGAGTTGGCGGAATTGTGATGCTGCTAACACTTAGCGCAACGGCTTGCACTATGCGATGAGTAACAGATAGAAGCAACTCCATCTGGACCTCAGGCAATGACATCAGCCGAACAAAGTTGTCCAGACTTGAGAACAGAGAATGCGAGGGTGGAAGCCTGGATATACCTATTCCTGGTAGGACGGAAAGTTCTTCCAGGATGGATTTCAAGTCTCTGTGGGGCACTTCTGGTTGTTTATGGGAGCTAGAGGCTATGGAAGATAGTATCGGTTTCTTCTTCAACCTTTTCTTCGCGGGCGCAGGTTGCTCCGAACTAGAGTTTGGCATAGCTTCGGAGGGCGCGGACAACGCATTTTCCAAAGCAAGAGACCCTTCGATAACGCCCATTAAATCGACTCAGAGATAGACAGCAATTACTAGAATGGATGGCAAACATACTTATCTGCTCGGCCTCATATTTTCCCTTGAGTGTCGCAAAGTCATGTTCTAATGAAAGCGCAAGAGTCCGCCACGAGTTGTTGGAGGTGTCTGGAGATGAAGCCGGAAACTTTGACCGCAGTTCCAGGACATATGCTATGCTCCATTAGTGTCAACGAAAATATTCTAGATGCTGTACTCACCTGAACACGACTGGAACTTAGGTTTGAATTTTAACGCGGAAAGAGCCTTGCGAAAATAAAATGATTCGAGATCAGCTACGACCCCAGGCCTCCCCAGGCATGGATTCAACGGACAATTGCCAGGCGAATTCGATCACTGTTAGAGGCCATGTAGAACGTAGGCAATCTCCCAGTCGCAAGTCAATCGCTGTAGATCGAGGAAAGTTGCATGTCGCAGTAGCGGTAGCAGTAGTAAAGGTTCAAGCTTCGAGCCGTAGGTCGCCGTCGCCGTTCTGTTGAAACGTTTGCCAATGTCCAAGATGTGTCACACTTCGCGTCGCGTCACGAATCGTGACACTCACATGTACGCTCTTCGACCACGACCGAGTGACGTGGGCAAGGTAAGCTATTTATTTCATTGATGAGTGTACAAACTATCCAGCCTATGCAATATCATAGTGTATACGAACTATCAGTACCAGTAGCAGAATGGGAAGACAAAGGAAGGTATCCCAAGACCAGGCGATAAAATGTACAACGCACGTCGGGGCCCCGAGAAGGTCCGTATGTTCAGATATTCCCTGGATTGAAGGGCACTAAATAAAGTACCAATCAACACTTTCTAAGATGCATATCAGATGTCAGGAACCGGCGAAACTTCATAAAACGAGCAATGCACCTTCATTGCATGGAGCCATAACCCAGATCGTGACGCCTTTCAATGTCGTTATAGCGCATGATTGGCGACTCCTCTAGATGGTGGGATATAGACATGGTTGAACGCGATGCTAATGGTGAATCCATGATACGTCGCGCCTTTGGACCGCCACCACCGCCTACGCGTCTGATGGGTGAGTCTTCATCAGGGTAAGTCCGCTCATACACCAATCCACCATTATGTCCACCACTACTATCGTCCAGGGCTGAGGAAAGCGTTCCAGGACCTCCAAAAGTCCTATTCGGCAAGCTACGTCCACTAGTAGCCTTCGATGGAGTCTGAAAAAGGCCATTCGCTCGCGACGCCCAAACATTGTTCTTCGGCGTTGCAAAAGGAGCGCCAAACCTGATTCCTCGGGAAGGAGTGGAGGTGGGGTCAAACGGTGATTCGTCGTATGGATGGTTGTAGTTGTCGAAAGAACCAGGTGTACTTGTGGTGTACACCCTAACTCCGTGCGCAGGATATTGAGGAGTCGATGGTCTAGGCCTCGATGACTCCACCCAGGATGACCCAGAAGATAATCCGGGGTCATATCCAGCATCCCGGTTTCGTGTTGGTGTCCGCGGCATTGTCGGTGGGTGCCAAGCCATGGGCGAGTCTTGCAGAGATGATGGTTGAAAGAACGGCGCATCATACGAAGGGCTCACGCGTGGTCGATCATCGGTAGGAACGAACGTCGGCTCACTTGACAATTCTGGTTCCGAGAAGGGCGATCCACGAGACTTGCATACGCGGCAGAACCACGGGTCCTCCTCCTTACCCAACTGCGCGATATCTTTGATCCCTATGCACTGCAGATGATACCAGGTCTCGCACCCATCGCACTGCACCAGTTCCCGTCCGTCGTCCCTCCCATTGCAGACGCACAGGATCTCTTCGTCACTCTCATCCTCAGCCTGCTGCCTTTGTCTCTTCTGCTGCCGATAAGACAATGTTCGAACGCTCTTCTTTGACATTAAGGCTGCACGCGCATCCGCGGGATCACTAGGGAAGAATGCGCTTCTCTTCCGCAGATGAGGGTTTCGGCCAGGATTTTCAGGAAGTGGAACCATCTTGCCACGGCCTCTTGCAGGCGGTGCATCATCGCTGAACACCCCCCAAGGATCCTTGTGTCCACCTGCCATGACTCCATCGTCCTCCTCATCATCCGAATCACGATCCAGAAACCTCTCTATCCACTTCATCTTTTCTGTTTCTTCCGCCTTAAGCTCCTCCGCCCGCTCTTCAGTCCTCAGCCGCCATGGGAACTCAGCATCCGGCCAATTTGGCTTTTCCGAGAGATCTCCTGCCGCCGCAGCCGCGAGAGCGAGAGCTTTCTTCTCTCTTGCGGTTAACTCCCCTTTCTTCTTTCGTCGCGTACCGCCTTTCTTCTTCGGAGGCCCGCCTTCCATCACAGAAACATCCTCTCCTTCAGCAGGGAGGTCCAAGAGAACACGTCCACGACCTTCCAGCTCTACTGGATGCAGCTTCGTTGTGGGGCCATCAGTGTAAGTCCGCTCACTAAAGGCGGCTAGTCTCTTGCGTTTCTTGATTTCTCTCTCCGTCGGTGGAGCCGGCTCCTCAGCCTGTTCAAGTGCTGATATGATATTCGAGGGTCCTGCAGATCCAGGAGTCGCCAGCAGAATTGGCTGTGGTTGGCGGACCCAATCAGCAGTTCTCTGTGAGACGCGGACGTTAAATCGGACTAATCACCAGGTGAAAATGAAAGTAACTTGATCTTACATAGCGACCATATCCACCGGCCATCAGACTCTCTTCAAAACTTTCCTCTGACGTCTCTTGAAACAGCTTCAACCTTCTTCCTTTCATCGGACTTTCCATGATACCAACGAGTGCTTCCGGCTCTTTCTCTCTCATACTCTCACCCTCTGCAAGGGCGATCGGGTCCGGTTCTGAAAGAGTCCGCTTTGCTCGTTTCAAGTACTCTGGCCGCCGGCTTTCAGCCTCTTGAAAGTGGGCTAACCGGTCCTGCATCATAGATTGGCGGATACGTTCCATCTCGCCTCCTGCAGCGGGTATGGGAGGCGATACAGACGGCGGACTGGAACTGGACGAATGTCGAGTGGTGGCAATGGCAGAGGGAGAAAATACGTCGTCGACCTGCATAGTATGAGGTTCTGGAGTGTGTGATTGAGGTCGGGATCGAATTGTGGACTTTGATTTGAGATTGGGTTCGGCAATGGACAGCTTTGCCATGAAGGGAGACGATAGGCGGGAAGAGCGGGATTCCGACGGAGAAGAAACTGGGGAGGAGATGCGGTGTGCTGGAGCAAGTGAAGAGGAAGACATTGGGGTTTCGAATGGCGCGCTAACAGAGAACGTTCAGAAAAACAAGATTAACGTGGCTGGACAACTTACTACGTATGCTTGCCCTTCGGCATCGCGGTTTCCATGTCAAAAGGAGATCGACTAGACCAATACATATTCAAGACGGTGCCTGCATTCTGCAGAAGAAACATACTTGTATTTGGGCGTCACAGGGTTCGTGTAGCGAGGGTTCGTTCGAGCGAATGGACTGTTTCGACGTTATGATGAGCGGAGCAGGGCGATAATTGTGTGTGAAGCCCACCTCGATTCAGGGGTAGCCGTCTGCTGAGAAGTTATACCGCCGCTTCCCTCTTCGATGATTCTGAGGCAAGACAAGGTCGGTTTAAGATGGACGATAGTGTATCGAGAGTACGCACGCCCTTTGGTCAGGAAGCCGTGGCCCACCTAAGTTCGATGCAAGAAGTGCGTATGAACCCTGAGAACTACGAGCCCGTTTTTAGTTGTTGGCCAATGTTAACAGGAGGTGGAAAGGACAAACCTGTGGGAGATCGGGGACCCTGGAGTATACGAAGAGTTTGGTAAATAGTGCCCAAAATTATTCGGACTGCCGTGAATTGAGAAATTAGGTTACACAAGGTAAGGAGGATCTGACATGACTTCGCTCGTACCTCTGTGGCGTCGGAAGGTGGCTATACTGCCTGGATGAATAAGTTGTGGGGGGAAGATCGGGCTTTTGGCCAGGACTAGGAGATATTGAGTTGAATAAAAAGCCGGAGAGACCCCATGAACGTACCCCAGAGGTGACATATCTTCAATATCCGCTCCTTGATTACCTCCTACGAGGTTGGAGGTTTTGAACACCGGAGAAGCTCTTGGCTGAGATGTGGTGAAGTTAAACTTCGAGGTTGTGGGTGATCAAAGGGTAAATCGCTGCGTTCTCAGGCGACGACAGAGTACGGCTTGCGAACACTCAGAAGGGGAAAGGTCAAGTTGAACGAGAGACGTGAATTGGTGTCCTCCAGAAGGTGTCGCGCGGGAGTTGAGGAATGGTATCGCAGGAAAGAATGAGTAGTTCGTAATTGGGATGAGGGGGAGGACAAGGGAGGAGGGTGAAGCAATGTTCGAGATAAAGAACCAACTTCCAATGACAGGGTTACTTACATAACCATACTAAATCTCCTTTAATCGCGTCCAAACATTCATGCCCGTCCGAGCCCTAGAATTCTACTGTGGCATAGGTAAGTCTTTCAACAAAGGGAACCCTTGACGCCTCTAAGTCATGCAATAGGAGGCTTGCATCTAGCCTTTTCACGAAGCGGGGTCGACGGCTCGATCGTGCAGGCATTCGATTGGGATCAAACCGCTTGTCAGGTATACGCCGCCAACCACCCTTCAGGCATCGTGAAAAAGGTGCTACATCCTCGCCAGAGAAACTCTGAGAAACTCTCAACCCTCCTCCAGGTAGACATATCGACCTTGACTGCAACCACATTGGCCTCTTTTCGTGCAGATCTCTGGCTCCTATCGCCAGCATGCCAGCCCTACACAGTTCTGAACCCCAATGCTCAGGGTGAATCCGATCCCCGCGCCCGGTCATTTCTTCATCTCATCCAAGTGGTTTTGCCTGACTTGGCTGCAATGCGTTCCCACCCTGCCCGTCTCCTCGTCGAAAACGTCGCTGGGTTTGAGGTGCTTTGATCCATCCTTTTCGTTTGCACAATGTTCTAAGCCAATCATGTGGGTGCGCATCACTTGCAATAAGACATCGACTACTCGCCAGATATTACTGTCAACTTTGCGGTCACTCGGATACACAAGTGTGGAGCTTCTGATAACACCGTTACAGTTTGGCATCCCAAATTCGCGTTTACGATATTACCTGCTGGCCAAACAGACACCTCTCACCTTTCCGAATGTACCTACAGGTGCGAGCTTTTCGGACCATGTTTGGCGGCATATTCCTGGACACGCGACTTGGGTGGACCCAAGATCGGAACCTTTGTATGCAAATCAAGTCCAACCTGAAGCATCTACGTCAAGAGGATATATGCTACGCATTGGGCAGTACCTTGACCAACCAGATGACCCGGGATCGCCGCATCCGAATGCTATACCCGAGAAGGTTTTGAAGAAATGGGGCAGACTCTTCGACATTGTCCTTCCCTCATCCTCTCGCACGTGTTGTTTCACTCGAGGTATACAATTCTGACTTCGACCAAGAGTTATATTTATCTATCACCCCAGGATACTCTCAACTCGTCGAGCGCGCCGGGTCAGTTCTCCAGATGAACGAGGATGTAGATGTAAGTACAGATGTCCTTGTCAAACTCGCCCTGTCTTCTCTCTAAAGTTTCACAGACTACGCAGACATTCAACAGATTTCTTCAAGCCCAATCAGAGAACGATGAGCAAGCGATTCAGATCCTCCAACCCCTGCGACTTCGATATTTTTCACCATCTGAGCTCCTAAGGCTCTTCGACTTCACGCCGTTCCGCTCAGACTCGAGCTTCTGTTGGCCTCCAGGCGTATCAACGAAGACGAAGTATCGACTGATAGGCAACAGTGTGAATGTTAAAGTTGTTCAGGAGTTGATCAGCTATCTATATGAGTAGTGAGGGTCTAGCGGGGTCGCATGCATTTGTTTTTCCACGCTGTGTTTCGTTACGCTTGCAGACGACATAGTATGTATTGTCTCATTGTTCGCAGTTGCAGTAGGTTGTACTTAGCAAGATCTCAGCAGTATTACTTCCAAGCCTGCACACATGACCGTAAGCTCAGGAACCGGACTTGTCAAAAGCCGAGCAACCGGACAAGCTTCATCCTTTATAAGGATGTTGGAAATCACACTCCAAGAAACACCTTCGTAGTCAACCACATACCTTCCCAGCTGAAAGATGACAGGCAGAAGGACATTTTTAATCGGAGGAGGATGCACGGCATTC
Source organism: Lyophyllum atratum (assembly GCA_014905825.1). Lineage (NCBI taxonomy): Eukaryota > Fungi > Basidiomycota > Agaricomycetes > Agaricales > Lyophyllaceae > Lyophyllum > Lyophyllum atratum. The sequence continues at coordinate 387,238 of JACGCN010000025.1, read as the reverse complement.
ATCAAGGTCAGGAAACGCGTTACATGCCACTAGATTATCATCAATTCTCCAGTTTAGCCTAGGGGTAAACGCAGCACAGAAGACGTACGTACAAGCGTGCTCTATATCTCACTATCAAAAGTGCCTTGACAGGATTTCGCCATAGATGGGCCTAGAAGCTGCTACGAAAGCCCTTCTAGATGCAGGAAAGCCTCAAAGTCACATTCCACTAATACACGGCTGACTTCAACTATGGTATAGGCATAACATATGATGCAATTGAGAATGCATATGTCGGTTATTGCTACGGTGATTCTACCAGCGGTCAGGTATCGCGAACACCAGTTTCTCTCCAATGTCATTGTCAGCGCTCATACACACCGCCCCTTTCCATTTCATAGCGCGCCCTTTATAACCTCGGTTTAACCACAATCCCTATCGTCAATGTGAACAATAATTGTTCCACTGGGTCCACGGCGTTGTATCAAGCAAACAATACTGTTAAATACGGACAGGCAGAATGCTCTCTGGCCCTCGGGTTTGAACGTATGAAACCTGGCAGCCTTGGGACAAACTTTCCTGATCGTGAACCTCCCACGTTGATTATCAATGCACGAAGTGCAGAGATCGAAGAGGAATGGCTTGGAGAGAATCATGGTCCTGGCGCTCCACGAATGTTTGGAAATGGAGCCCAAGAGTATTTCGCGAAATATGGCGGTAATATTGAACACTTGGCGAAAATAGGTACGTTTTTGTGCGTGGACCTACACAACCACTCAGTTTAATCCCTGAATGCAGCGTCCAAAAACCACAAACATTCGCTAAACAACCCATACTCACAGTTTCGTGATGGGTGGAGTGTCGAGCAGGTCATGAACGCCCCAAAGATCACCAACCAACTGACAAAGTTCATGTGCAGCCCAACATCTGTAGGTGCATAGATTCGACCTTCACTGTTTCTCCTTGAAATTCCTGCTGTAGGATGGTGCCGCATGCTGTATCGTGGCCTCCGAAAGTTTCGTTCACGAGCATGGTCTCGAAAATCAGGCGATCGAAATTGTTTCCCAAGCATTGACAACAGACAGCCCCGTTACCTTTGAGGGCCGAAGCGCGATGGATGTCGTAGGATACACGATGTCCAAGACTTGTGCTGATAAAGTCTTCAAGGAAGCTGGTTTCGCCGAAGGGGAGGGAAGAGACCAGGTGGGGGTTGTAGAGCTACACGACTGCTTTGCTGCGAACGAGGTATGACTTTGATTTCATTTTGGCGAACGGGATGAACGAATGGATAATATCTCTGGAACTAGCTTATTACCTACCCAGCTCTGGGCCTATGTGCTTTAGACGAAGCCCACAAGATGGTGGACCGCGGAGATAACACGGTCAGTAGGTATAAATCGTCGAGTCGCCTTTTGGGCCTGACTATCTTGCAGTATGGCGGAAAATACGTCGTAAACCCCAGCGGAGGTTTGGAAGCTAAAGGGCATCCACTAGGCGCCACTGGCCTTGGAATGCATTTCTATATCATGAGTGCGTGGGTTTAAGTCTGCCATACGTTGTGAAGTTCATCACGTCATGCAGTGCAATTGCGCGAATGTAAGGAACCTGCCATGCGTCGAAAGTGATACTTATATTATCGATCCTCACAGGGGCTGGTCCTATGCAGGCTCCAGGCCTCTTTGAGACACTCGATAAAAGAGGGAAGTATGGTCTGGTCCATAACGTGGGCCTCGGCGGCGCCGTCGTCGTCTCATTGCTCCGCCGGCCCGAATTCTTCAAACCTGGAGGCGTTGATGGGAGAGCAAGGTATCTGAAAAAGTCGAGCGTCGCAGTTAAGAATCTTATCCGCTGACTCTCGGAACATAGGTTAGGATACAATCATGCTCACGAATGTCGTCCTATCACGTTAGACGACGTCAAGAAGGTGAAGTCGAAGAACTCATCTCAGTATGTGTTTCAACACGCGAAGCTTTGACCTCTTTCACGAATACCTATGTGTACCATATGTCTGTATGCCAGAATACCATCACTTTCCTTGGGACAATGGAAGTGGAAACTCGCCAATAGCATTTCTGAATGCACATGTCCCAGTCGATCTACATGGATGGATGTGGTTGTTTGCCTCAAGATAGCGTTCTAGTCCCATGAAGTTGTTTTCGCGATTGGCTGCACTGACCATTGACCTTATCTTATGACTGAAATGACTCACCAAGGACACGAAGTACAGTTGAATTCGTCGTTGATTTGATGCCGATTTACATTGAATTGAAATATAAGCGTACTCATCAGGTGTGACGTTGAATGAGCATAGTCTCGACACCAGCCGTTTCGGATTTGATATACTGTTGGGATGTAATGAGTACCGTAAGATTAAGCACGAATGCAGAATGATGTTATCCCTCCCATGTGAGTGACAGATCGAGCGGGAGCGGAAGGGGAGAGGATACGACCCATGAGATATGTTTGTTATGACTCACTGTGCAGAGTCGATCGTTAAGTCTATCTCGATTCAGCGGGTCGACGTCCTTGTTTGAACATATCAGGTCTCTCATGGGATCAGTAGAAACAGTGCAATATGAATGTACCAAGTTGCAGCAGCTGCTAGTAGGTGAGGTCTACATTGGATGGAGGATCTTGGTCAGAAAGGCTGGGGTGCCAAACAATCGGAAGACTTTGGCAAATAAACCATTCCCGGCTCCGTAATTCGTGCGGTAGGCTACAGTAACTCACCTCACCTTGGCCATGTCGACGTCTGGAGACGAGGGCAGTGGATTCAACCACCAACTGGCCATAAAACTCTCAAGAGCGCTCAACAGTATCAACCCGAATGATCTCTTAGCTCAGAGAGTGTCCGATATCGCAAAGACGAACACCGTCGAAGGGTTTACGAATGGTGCGAGCATTCTTTCTAGTCATGCACTGTGCTCATAGTTACTGGTCGGTTTATCAGCCGCGAGAGCCTTTGGGAAGTTTACGGATTCCTTCTTGGCTGAATTACACTCCGAAATCTTGCTACATGCTAAGCAGGAGGCCACTGGTGTTGCCCCTCAACCGGTGCAAGGTATCACTGTCCATGACAGTGATATCCTTGAACCAGAACCAGTACGCCCAGGTGGATTGATGCGCATGGATACGGTACATCGTCTATTGTGTTTCAATGTCGACAACCACGACTTATCATATCATAGAGACACGCATTTCGACAGCCTGCAAAGCCGCTTGAGCCACCCACACCTCGAGCCTCTCTACTAGGCCTCGATAAACTGGCACAGGAAAAAAGGGCAGCAAACAATGGGAATGCTGATGGCAGCCGGAAGAAACCTAGGCTTGATGATGGCTCGGAGCCCTTTTTCAAAGGTGTGATTATCAATGTCTGTTGTCGCTAAAATCCTGGCTGATGCCAATCTGTGAAGTTCCAAGTTTACCTGCTTCGCGAAGTGAAAACATTAGGCAACGTGGACAAGAGACACCGTCGCATCCAGGTGGACTATCGGAAACAGGGCGGAGGCGGTTAGAGGAACATCGTCGGAACAGGGATAAGCAGAGAGGTGGGTTTTTGTACCTTTTGGCTTTGCGTATTGATCTCATGAAGCTATAGAGGGCATCACCGCTGCTAAGGAACCTCGCCGGGATGCGCCCCAAGGCTTGGGCGACTTCCAGAGGCGCTCTAACCGGGACCGAGACCGAGGTTGGGGTGGCAAACGAGAACATGACAGAAACGCGCCCCGCGGCTGGGATGTGACGCCTCGCTCGGTGCGGGGAGATATGGGCGACGCTCCCAGCGTTCGAGTACCAAACGTTGGCTGGGAGTCGACGCCCCGTGGCTCACGTAGTGAGGATGGACAAGGCTGGGGTGTGGCGAGAAATCGTCTTTGGGATGCGCCGACTCCGAGAGCCGCCAGAGGCAGTAGTCCGGATGGCGATGACGGGGCTCTAGGAATTGATGCTAGAGAATGGGAGGAGGAGCAGGTGAAGTTGGATCGCGACTGGTACACAGGAGCAGAGGAGGGTGGGATCGCCGGAGATGAAGAGCATAATCCCCTGTCACAGTACGAAGATCTAAGCATGTTGAAGCAGGCTGAAATTGCTACGAAGCAAGTGGTGCGTAAGAAATTGTCTCGTTCATTTATTTTTGCTAATCCCCACTTTAGAGGAAGATCTCAGCGAGACAAGCTCAATACGTATGATTTTTCGCGCCATATATAACCCTATCTAATCTAATGTGCCGCTGTAGAACGCGGACAACGACCTCTGGGAAGCCAACCGAATGTTAACATCTGGGGTTGCTACACGAAAAGCAGTAGACTTGGACTTCGAGGATGAGTCAGAGTCAACGGTACACGTCATGGTTCATGACATCAAACCTCCCTTCTTGGACGGTCGTACTGTTTTCACGAAACAGCTTGACCCAATTAATCCAATCCGTGATCTTACCAGTGACATGGCCGTCTTTTCCAAGAAGGGCAGTGGCCTGGTCAAAGAGAAGCGAGAGCAAGCTGAACGCGCGAAGGCCGCGGCGAAACTGGCAGCGCTTGGTGGTACGGCGTTGGGCAATATCATGGGTGTCAAAGATGAAGAGGCAGAGGCAGACGGTACGTCACTCTTTCCCCGGCCTTCATCCCCTTTCGTCAGACTGGACATTCACATAGTTTCGGTTTTGTTTTCGATTTTTAAGCCGAGGCGGAGAAGAAAGAGCGAGAATCGAAGGGTGAAAAGGAGGATTACAAGGGCGACTCGAAGTTTGCGACGCACTTGAAAACCTCTGCTGGTGTCAGCAACTTTGCGAAAACCAGGACGTTGAAACAGCAGCGTGAATACCTTCCTGCCTTCGCATGCCGCGAAGAACTCATGAAGGTCCTGAGGGAAAATCAAGGTAAGGCCTGTTATAGAACTTGGTCTTCCGCTTGTTGATCACAGATACGTTAGTCGTCATCGTCGTTGGTGAAACTGGTTCCGGGAAGACAACGCAGCTAGCACAGTTTTTATATGAAGACGGTTACTGCTCATTTGGCCTGGTCGGATGCACACAACCTCGTCGTGTGGCTGCCATGTCCGTGGCCAAGCGAGTCAGCGAAGAGATGGAGGTTCGTACGCTTATAATCGATATAGGGCTTCGATCTGACTCAGCATCATCAGTGCAAGCTTGGTACCACCGTTGGATACGCCATTCGTTTTGAGGATTGCACCTCCTCTGAGACGAAAATCAAATGTAATACATCATTTTTCCAAACCGGCGTTTTTTAAACAGCTCAACGTCCTTTTCACAGATATGACTGACGGTGTACTCCTTCGTGAGTCGCTGAACGAAGGTGACCTTGATCGCTACAGTGTGATCATTTTGGATGAGGCGCATGAAAGGTCCCTCAGCACTGATGTCTTGATGGGTCTGCTACGCAAAGGTCAGAGCCTCTATCTCGTTGTGCAATGGTAATTTGCTAAAGTAATTCAAGTCCTATCACGTAGGAGAGATCTGAAATTGATCGTCACCTCCGCAACTATGAATGCCGATAAGGTCAGGCACTTGTCTATCGCAAAAGATGTCGGTGACGCTAAAGCCCTTCCAGTTCTCGAATTTCTATGGCAACGCACCCACCTACACTATACCTGGAAGGACCTTCCCAGTTGAAATCTTCCATTCAAAGTCACCCTGTGAGGACTACGTGGACAGCTCGGTGAAGCAGGTTTTGCAAATTCATCTCTCCCTCCCTCCTGGTGATATTTTGGTCTTCATGACTGGACAAGAAGACATAGAAATTACATGTCAAGTTGTACAAGGTCTGTCTTGCTGCATAAACATGTGGTATCTACGATTGACAGTTGCACTTTCTAGAGCGACTTTCCCAACTTGACGAGCCTGCGCCGCTAGCTGTGTTACCTATTTACTCGCAGATGCCAGCCGATTTACAGGCGAAGATATTCGAAGCTACCAGTGATGGGCGGAGAAAAGTCATCGTCGCCACTAATATCGCGGAGACGTCGTTAACAGGTGCGTCGCGTCTCGTCCTTCCAATGCCTGCTGCTTATAAATGCGTGCAGTCGACGGGATTCTATACGTCGTCGATGGTGGATACTCCAAGCTGAAGGTGTACAACCCAAAGGTCGGCATGGATGCCCTCCAAATTACGCCCATCAGCCAAGCGAATGCCAGTCAGCGTACGGGACGAGCTGGTCGAACTGGAAATGGGTATGCGTCTCATTCACTTCACCTCAACCTTTGTGCTTAGATCTTTTTTAGATTCTGCTATCGGATGTATACTGAGATGGCATACAGGAATGAGCTCTTTGAGAGCACCATTCCTGAGATCCAACGGACAAACTTGGCGAACACTGTGCTGTTGCTCAAGTCGCTCGGTGTCAAGAACTTACTGGAATTTGATTTCATGGATCCTCCTCCACAGGTGAGTTGTTCTCGCCCTCGACTTCTCCCAATGCTCATATGCGTTGCAGGCGAACATCCTTAACTCGATGTACCAGCTCTGGGTGCTTGGCGCCTTGGATAATGTTGGCGACCTGACCCCTGTTGGCCGAAAAATGTCCGAATTCCCCATGGAGCCTTCCATGGCGAAAATGCTCATCGCTTCCGTCGAGTATAAGTGCTCAGCAGAAATGCTCACCATCGTGTCTATGCTCTCAGTACCTAGTGTCTTTTACCGACCAAAGGAGAGGATGGAGGAAGCTGATGCTGCGAGGGAGAAGTTCAATGTTCCAGAAAGTGACCACTTGACGCTCCTGAATGTGTTCAATCAGTGGAAGAGCCATGGGTTGGTCATTATATCTATGTCATGCTCGTGTTGCTAACCTGACCTTGCAGATTCCGTGATGACTGGGCCATGCGGCATTTCCTGCATCCCAAACTTTTGCGGAAGGCCCGCGAGGTTCGTGCGCAGCTCGAGGATATTATGAAGTTCCAAAAGATGGAATTGATATCTGGAGGAACTGATTTCGACATACTAAGGTTCGCCTTGATTTTTTGAGCATCATTCGTACCTCCTATAACATTTTTCATTCAGGAAAGCAATTGCGGCGGGCTATTTCCATCAGGCGGCTAGGGTGAAAGGGATAGGAGAATTCGTCAACATCCGTTCCGGGTTGCCCACACATCTGCATCCCACTAGCGCATTGTACGGGCTTGGATGTAAGTGAATGGTCCGATGGTACTTTTATCTAACTGACGTTTCACAGATACCCCTACATATGTGGTATACCATGAACTCATTTTGACGTCAAAGGAGTACATGACCCAAGTGACGGCGATTGACGCATACTGGCTTGGTAAGTTCTGTGTTTTATCCACCTATTTATGTCCCTGACCGTGCTTGGACCCATAGCTGAATTGGGATCCGTTTTCTACTCGGTAAAGGAGAAGAACTTCGACGAGCGGGGTAACCGGCGGCAAGCTGATCGCGAATTCTCCAAACGAGCGGAGCTGGAGACGGAAATCGCGCGACAGCGTGAAGAGTAAGTATTCTTCTCAAGTAATGCAGGAGTACAACATGCTGAAGATCCTTCGGTTAACAGGACTGCCAAGAAGATCGCAGACGATGCTCTGGCTGTCAAGACCTCGTCTGGTAGCGCGTCCAAGATAATTGTGCCTGGGACCCCAAGGCATTCTGGTGTAGGAGCGGGTGCAAGAGTGACACAGACACCGAGGAGGAGGGTGGGGATCTAAGTAGATTAGAAGCTAGATGTTGCATATGTATTTAATATTGGATGGATGTGGACCCGTGATGATGCGAACCAAGCTTGGGAGTTGACGGTGACCATCAATTATGGACAGCTAGCACCGACCATGGCCACCCCTGCGTACAAATTTCATTCACCACTTGAATCTCTTGTTCGCCGCACATCTTCTCGGAAGCCTGAGCCACCTCCCATATATCCCCTGCGTTCCCCGGAGCGACACCCTCAGCAGCGCCCACCGACCTCGCCATTGTTGCACAGTCACTTCGCTCGCAATTCAACAGCGACCGCATCATCGAACGACAGCAATTCGTACACACACTCAACCAGGACCTCTATCGAATCCCGGAATCTGTATGAGGACCCGGAGCTGGAACATCGCTATTATGACGATGTCAGCATCTACTCGAGCAATACCGGGCCAGCATTGCGCGACTCATGGCAGTCCGCAAATTCAGCCGACACGGTTCGACGGGGACCATATCCCTCGAATTCCAATCGCCCAATGCAGACATATTACCCTACAGAACCCCCGACCCCCTTCTCATCCGTCCCAACAGTCATCATCTCATCGCCAACGGACCCTCAAATGTCTGAATACACTCCCCGTCAAGGAAGGATGCCAGTGGTGAAACCCATCACAAACAACTTTTCTCGACCTGTACGCCCGCCGATCTCTGCCACCCCGGAAAATGAGGAACAAAAGCGCAGGGTCTTGGAGCGAAATGCACGACGCGCTGCATCGCCTAGTGGATCACACCGCGACACACATTCCACGCACGATCATGAAGTCATGTCTGCATCGGTTGGTGGCAGTGTATCCTTGCCAATCTCGCCTACAAAGGAGAGATCCCAAAGTCCCGTCGCCTCGATACGAAGTGCTCAATCAGGCGCAAGGAGTCCAAGTCCTCTGCGTGAGCAGATTCCTCGACCGTCGCAACCCCCATATATGACGCCCAACACGAGCTTGCGCCCTTCACATGGGTCCGCGAACACACCGAACCGACCACCTCCAAGGAGTGGCTCTCCGGCTAGTTTATATTCTACTTACTCATATTACCAATTCGATAGTGCTGCACCTTCACCAACAGACGGGGCTTTCCCCGATGCCCCTCTGGACCCTTCTGCTTTCACCTCAAAGCCCAGAGCTGCGCCAACCCCCCCAATTCGATTTCCACAGCCATCCACGCCAAATGCCAACCCCCCCGCAAAATCTGGGAGACAGACTCCACAAGAATATCTTCAGCTGGGCATACAGCACCACGAAGCTAATAGGCTTACAGAGTCCGCGCTGTGTTTCGAGAAGAGTGCAAAAGAAGATGGTGGGTGTGGCGTTGGAATGCTGATGTGGGGATTAACGTTACGGCACGGTTGGGGGTGCGAGAAGAACGAGAAGATAGGATTCAAGTGGCTCAGCCGTGCAGCAGAGAGTGCCGTGGGCGATCTTGAGCACGCGCGAATAGGGGCAACTGTGGATTCTGCCGTCGTTCAGGTATCCTCCAGGCTTCTATCTGTAATAAGCCTTGAATCTCCTAACATTCAATACAGACGGAGCTTGTCTTGGCTATTTATGAAGTGGGGCAATGTTTCTTCCAGGGTTGGGGGGTTGTCAAAGACCAGAAGATGGCTGTTGTACGTGGGGTCTTGTATGCGGCAACATGATTTACCTTTTTGCGCAGAGTTACTATACCGTTGCCGCCCGCCTTGGCGACCCTGACGCCCAGAGCGATCTTGCATTCTGCCTTGCAAATGGGAAGGGGTGCAAGAAAGATCGAAAAGAGGCAGCGAAGTGGTACCGTGCTGCGGTACGTTGCCTTGCATTTTCATAGCCGACAACATTACTTATGTTACCGTGTAGGTTGCGCAAGGTCAAAGTGACATTGGGCTTGCTTGGATCTACAAGGAGAAGTTTCAGTAGCTTCTTTGATAGTGACTCGCTCCGGGCTAATTTATTCGTATACCCTATGTAGATTAAACATCATTACCTTGTCTGATAAAGCTACGCTATCCAATCTTTATAAATCGTCTGGACATCAAGTCGTAAGCGGTCGTAACGACTAGTGGTGCACGCCGCAACATAAGGGTGAGAGGTGTAATGCAAAGCGATATCTCATTGGCCGAGATGCTCATTCCAAGGCATCGATATACAGACTATCCATGAATATATATTATACACAGGGTATCAGTTGCTACAGATAATTGGTGATCAAATCACATCAGTCATGAATCACGCTTCCTCTCAGAAGTCAGCATTCTCATCCTCTTCATCCCAATCAATACTTTCCAGCGCCGCTTCTCCCTCGTCATACAACTTGTCCAACCCTGTCAACGCAGGCAGATATTTCAAATCATTGAACGCCTTCAGCATCATCTCGAACCCTTCCTTCTCGTATGCCTGCAGCACCTATATCAACAACCAAAGCGGAATAAGCCTCACAAAAGCTGCCAAAGAAGTACAACGAACAGTCTCGCTGCATCCAGTACACCGATCGTACGCAGCGCCCACGATATGGACGTTCCGGAACTGCGCTAGGAATCCGCGAAGCTGGTGGGGGACAAGGCCAAGGACGCTGCCACCACTATCTTCACTATGGGAGCCTGGGTCCTGGTTTGCCGGCGGGGCGGCGGCGTGGAGTCTGCAAGTTGTGTCAGATGGTTTTGATATTTGGTAGGGAAGGCATCGTACATACCCATCGGGGTGTTGCAAAAGGGATGCGAGCAGCTCAACAGCCGTAGACGCTGCTATGGGAGCCAGCCCTGGCCTCGTCACGGTGCACATTTGATCAAGGGTCCGATCGGTCAATGACTGCAACATGGCTCATGTCTCTTACAATTGAGGGTAGCATTGATCGAAACACGCACGTCTGAGGGAGCAACGATATCGTTGCAATAATAACAGCCAAGCCGTGAAGTTTTGAGAGGGACAGAGTTGCTACGCGGGCCATGGCGCATTACGAGAAATGTATCGAATCCCAGGGCAGCGTTGAGGACGATCTATGTATTGTTATCGTCATATTTCGGACCAATGAAACGGAGGGGCATACTTTGCCTTTAGCTGCGCCAATGACGGTGGGTAGCCACCTACTCTCGCGTGAGTCCATGAGGAGGAAGACAGCATCGTGCTCTGCGATGAGCGCTTCAAGCTTCTCGACGTCCGCCCTGGTCTGAACTACAGAGGCCGCTGGGACAGGATGGCCAGGCATGGGAATGGAGAACGAGTGGCCGGATGCGTTCTTAGTATGGAAAATGTAAGCCTGGATATTGGTAGAATAGATTGCACAACGTACGATGTCAGGATAGATCTTCTTTAACCGTGCCGCGGCACATTCCGCCTTGGGCTTACCCCCATCAAGGCAATCTTCAAACTCGAACAGCGGCTGGCGGACAGGATTGGAGAACGAGACGCGCGCTGAGTCGACAAACGTTATCGTCCGAACACCCCATCCCTGTGGTTGAATGTGTCAGGGACTTCAACTATCGAGAGAGAGAGAGCCCACCATCAGCGTCCTTGCGACGTAGCAACCTAACGTTCCAGCACCGAGGAGTAGACATTTAGTCGATGAGATCTTGTCGAGATCGAGGGCGGGCAGGATGCGCCATCGCATCAGCTTCAGATTGAGGTCCACAGCTTGATTCGCGAGCCTAGGAAATAACCATGAGACCAATGCCGCCGCAACAAAAGGGAATTGCTACCTCGAGGGATCCATCATGGGTGCTAGATCCGCCACTCGGGGTCCAAGTTTTCCCTGCGTATTCTTTTCCCAACCAACCGCGCTTGGCCGTTCGTTTTGCTGTGGCGGAGGGTTGATGATACTCAACACGCCGACGCGACTCCTCCATGAGATAGAGGGAAGCTCAGTGTCGCGCCAGCAGAGCACGCGAATAGACAAGGTTTCCGGGTAGAGTGCACGGAAGTATGCGAGCAGATTGCGTAATGGCCATCCTGGGTTTGTGGGGTGAGCAGAGGGGTCTACGAACGCTACAGTGGGTGTTGAAGAGGGCGTCGATTTAAGGAAGTCGGAATAATCTTTCACAGGCGCTATCTTCGCGTCGTCCCCCACAACGAAGAATGGAAGGGGGGCTGAGCGGAATTGCTCGTGGATTCTAGCGAGCTGGAAGTAGATTCAGAGGATATCTCGGGACAATTGAGCGCGACTCACAGCTTCCACAGAGAATTCGTCGGTGGCTTCTTTCCATCCATCTTCTGATATCTCCCATGCCGGCTTCGATACGAACGCAGGGAACGCAAACCAATAATAGTATTTGTACTTTTTGAGATCCGCGTAAGTTATGAGGAGAAAGTGATTCAGGAGGGTGATATTGCGTGTGGTCAATATATGATCCCATATCTAGGACACAATATTCACGAAGATGATATGAATGTATTATCGCAGAAGAAAGACAAATTTGACATACCTTATCGGCCTCTTGGTTGAATAAAGCTGTCTTGTCTGCAGCCTTGAACTCTTCGATCGTGTTGTAGTTCTTGAACGTGCCCGATACTGGTATCGATCCTGGCTGGACCCTTCGAAGTTTACTACATCTGCAGAAGTGGCACTAGCAGTCAACTTACTTGATTTCCTTGTTGAAAGATTCCGAACCCACGCTCAAATTACAACCCAATACTATCTCCTTGCCTGATTCACGATCGGTGACTGATCGACCTACAGAATAGGATCCTGCGATGGTGAGAGCTTCGTCGGACAGACGAAGCACGTCTATCTTTAGATTTGTAAGTTCATGCCAGAATGAAGGCTGGACCAGAGGGGAAAATGGTGCAAACTGGACGATTGGCATCTTGGCAGTTACTCGAGGAGAGGTAGGGAGAGCTGCCTGATTAGGCCTTGTCCGTTGTCCCTGTTAGGTTTGGTGTCTGCAGCATCACACGACCTCACGCGTCGACCCCCTCACTGCCAGTCTCATCCTTCAGGAAACAAGGATAAATCTCGCGTCAATTCCCCATATTATGTTGGTTGGCTAGAGCAACTATAATAGTACCATTTGCGACACCCTCCTTCACACTCAGCCACCGTCCTAGACGATGTTCTTGTCCCATGCCGGCGATAAGAAGTGTGGCTGGAGCACCACCCTTTCGGGATACAGAAACTTCTGGAGGGCTGTCCCCACTCGTCGACAATCTACTGCTTTTCATCCACGGGGAACGTTCGAAAAATTCTTTTGGAGGGGATAAGAGTTGGAGTGAGTTAACGACGCCGGGTGCAGGTATACTTCCAATGAGAGAGAATGATTTGAGTTTGGGATCAAGCTTCCATATCCTGACGTTGCCTTCCCATGAGCCTAGATGGACACTTTAGAGGCAGTGACGACGTCAGGGATACGAATGAACTTGCCAGATGCTATCACATCGGAATACCGCAAACTTGCAAGTGAGGTTATCCATCGAGGCGTCCGGATTACACCTTCGGTCTCACTGGTCGCTTCGTTGAAGCCGTGAGCAAGGGGTTGAGTGAATATAGGCTTTTTCTTCTGCGTTGTCCACAGACAAATCGAACTAGCACCACTGTGAGCAGATGCTAGCAACGCACGAGAGAAGACGTACCCGCTGTCACCACCACTCACGAACGTCGTCTCATCAATCATAGCGACGCACTCGATACTTCCCTCGATGAACTTTTTGGTCGCCATCTCCGTCGCCCTCGTTTTGTCCCTGACATTGTTGTCGATAACGTCATCCGGGTCCTCCCCCTCGTCGTCACCCCGCAGACCTCCTTCAAGGACTTCTCGCACTCGACTTCGGCCCCCACCACGGAACACCAATTGACTCTCTTCGACGATCTTCCAATATCGAACAGTCTTATCACGTCCACCCACACTCACACACACCTCACCGCGAAGGGAATCAAGCGACAGGACGTGGTCCTGATGGCCAAACAGTGTTTCGACATATCCCATGACCGAAGGCGACAGGTCGTACACTTTCAGGGTGCGGTCAAAGGAGCCGCTGTATAATTGATGTGTTCCTTTGCGAAACGACAGCGCCTGTCAAGAATAAGTCTGAGACTAAGGAAAACAACAAAACTTCACGCACTGATATAATGTCTTTGTGTCCTAGCGTTCCCCCAAAAGCCTTGATGCATTCGCCCTTCTCCGCGTCCCATACTACCAGCTTTCGATCCCTGCCAGCACTGGCCAGATGCTGCCCATCGCTACTTAAAGCTAGGCTCAGTACCTCATCGGTGTGGCCTTGGACGCTGAGGTCAATCGAAGCTCTGCCCTTTCCCTTCTCCTTTGAGCTGGGTATACGGATTTTGTGGAAGGTTGCCAATCGTTTTCCAGTCGAAAGATCCCACTTAATGATTAACCCATCTTTACCTGACGTGAAAAGATGTTTCCCGGATTCTGAAGCGACCGCTGAAGTTACCGAGAATCGGTGCCCCCGGGTGCGTAGGACCTGCGTTGGAGGTCGCGTAAAATCGAACTGACGACAGAAGAAAAATCAGGAAAAAAGCGCCACAACAAAATGAAGGCATACCGAGTCTGCAATGAAGAGATGGACCTTGCCGGAATGTTCCAACACATCTTGCTTCAAACGCGCAGATATAAGTTCTTTGTCGATCTCAGCCGCATCGAACTCTCCGTCCGCTGAAAAAAGTCAGCTTTTTGAGTCCCTTCTTAATTCAATCAACGACTCACCTAAACCCTCCTTGACGCTCTCCAAGTATAGTTTGGCCAGGCGGAGCCGCTTCTGTGCAGGAGTCTCATCCTCATCCTCCTCTCCGCTCCCTACATCATCGTCAACCAAATCTGCTCTCAGATCCATATCAGCAATATCGCCATCTCCTTCGTCCGTCTGGTCAGAGAGCTCCTCATCTGCTACGCGACTTTTCTGCTTGTGAACGACATTCGGTTTCTTTGCGCCATGTTTTGCGGAACTCTTGGGCGGAGCTTTTCGCGAGAATTTAGCGCTACTCCCAGATGGGGCGCCCTTGCCCTCGGAGTCTGCGCGTTTTCGTTTGCGGGGTTTAGAAGAAGTGAAGAAGGCGTCAGGCATAAGAGTTATTCGCTATGAGAAAAAAATTGGGCACTTCATAGGCAGTTGTTTATTTCCAGCGACTTAGACAAACAACATGCACTCGGGCGAGAACACTGAATATTCCTGCTACTTTAGGCCCCCTTCGGTAAAATGGTTAGGTTAGTGTAAATTAGGTAAGAGCTGGTTAGAGGAGCTCAACCGACATCTGTTGGAATACGATCTCGCGTGCTAGAAAAAGGAGACCAACAACTTGTCGTGGTTTACGGTCAAGAACATCTAATGTAAATACATGTAAATAAACAGCCCTTAGGCTATCGCTACACGGCTGCACGCTATTCGTTGAATATGGCCTGAGGAAAATGATTGATAATCTTACTAGGGGCCGTCGCTCCGCGCCGACTCAGACCTTGCTCAGTTGAGTTGGTTGCACGATGCATACATGCATTCGCCCGTGTGAATTTATCTTGCAACACACCGATCGTGCCACGGAAGAACATTCAGTCTGAGCAATAACACTGAGGTGGTATGATTCCCCTGTGATATACTGTACCGCTACGCTGATGTTGTATAGATGTTTAATTACAATGAGCCAACCTTTCTTGTAACCTTTTGTGTGAGTCTCATTGCACACCAGACAGATGCCCGACAGCGCTACAAGCGGGCTTACAAAGATCATCCAATTTGCCGGGGTGCGTATGCTAGGCCATTCATCGCTTCTGGACATGCGTATGATGGTGAAGGGGCTGCACATATATCGATGACGTGCTCACGACTGTCCGTGGTGTTTCCTCTGGCTAAAGCTGTTGTTATTATATCCACTTCCTCCTTCCCGTTCTGTAACAATTTGCAACAATTTGAAATGTATTTGTATCGGCAATCGCTTACTGGCCCAGGCAGCTCACTCCTCTATGTCGTCATCACCTAAGCTTCCGACGTTCTACCCCCTCTGAGCGCGCTTGGAACGTGTGATTTCGTCAGACAGGCAGGAGACGTATCATCCAAGTGCTTGACAAGACTTATATCAATCAGATGCACAAACCCCACATTGATAGAGTAGCGTGATAGGTAAGGAATCTGACATAATCGAGGAGACTGGAATAATGAAGTGGAAAGGAGACGAGAGGAGGGAGAGGGCACGACGTCACCGGAGATGGAGAGCTCGGTGAGTACTGAGAATAGTGACGGGATGGAACTGGATATTTCATGGACATTTGATCAAAAGCTTAGCTCAGTCTCTATGACGGCGTCAGATCCCGCATCGTCATCCATACTACACCCTTCATCGCTGTCCGTCTACGTCGCCCGGTGTCTTCTCTTTTTTTTGGGGCTGACGTTCTTCGTCAGTTAATGATGTTGGTCTTGGGCAAGAGCCCCACCCGCGGAACGAGGTTTTTGATTTTGTCCTTCGGGACGATTGCCACGCGGTCCCTGTCAGCGTAGAAGTCACCTCAAGCTTGACGGCCCAAGTTTCCATCGAAACAGGTGTGCTTTTTTTTCTATCCGGCTGTTATATGCTTATTCCTGGCAGCCTTTGTGTCCAACGTCGTCACCTTGAAGATTCAGTCCGCTGTAGGCACCGTGGTTCATGTTGTCGACCTGCACAGTCAGTTGTTCCGACCTGTCCGTGGCCATGTCTCACCCTTTTTCCAGGCCACGGCGTGTGCCTTGAGGTGGAGAACACGTTCCGCTCTCTCAAAGTCGTCGCCCGTTTATTCCCCGTTGGTTAACGCGTGAACTGAAGGTCTGCCCGGAATGTTCATGTCAATCACGCATCTGACCATTCTCAGACGGCTGATACGGGCAGTGGAAGCTGTGGGGAATATAAGACATGGCGGTGAAGAGACATTTGAGGGTTGTCGCCTAGGTCTCACTGTCCTGATGTTTTTTTGTGTGCCTAGTGATATTTTTTTGCTCCTTATGATTGTGTGATGTTGTTGAGTGCTGAATTTCACTGCAATTGCAACGGGTCGATGGCGAAGTGGATTGGCACATCTGTCTAACATAAAGGCAGAAGGTCCCCAGTTCGAATCTGGGACGACTCAATGTGCTCGGCCTTGGCAGTTTTTTGCTCCTTCAACCTCTTCCTGCTCTCGAGCGGGACCCGAGAAGAGGTCCCTTTTATTTCAAAGCGGCGGGTACTTCAGATTCAGTTTTACTTAGGTTCTTTTTGGTTTAAGTCTTTTTTTTCATGCTGATCGCCTCATTGACACGTGTAGCCCTGTGTGTATTTGCTTATTTATCTTCTTCGCACGAGCCTCCCGCTGCCCTTGTTTGCTAACACCTTTAGCGCTCGTTCAGCCTCCGCGATCATCTCCCGTCGTGGTCACTCTCATGACTTGATGGCTTCTATAACGTACCTTAGTAGTAGGTAGTGTTTTCAGTTTCTGTCGTGCTGCTTACTGCGACATTGCAATACATTACTCACGCGCTCGCTTCTCGTTTCACCATTTTGTCACCTGCCTCTACGTCCACTACTGTACGATGTCTGATCGCAGTGAAATCAATGCTACCGCCCAGTTCTACGCTAAACATGGTACGTGTACGCGCTCGTTTTCCGCGACCGTGCTGTAAAAACCGCCTTCAGTGAATGAGCCCTACAATGTCCCTTACTCGTGGGTCGAAACCACCAGCGGGTCCTTCCGCACCAACGGACGCACTGTACGAATCACTGTCGTCATCTACACCAGTGACCACTGACAACGCCGTTTACGATGGCACTGTTGGTATGTACTGTCTCGCCGTCAACTTACCTGCTGACACGTACATAGCATTTGGTACCGACAACGGCGCCGCAGTCCAGGTCGCTCTCGGTCCAGACACCACCAGTTCGTTCTATGGTGCAAAAGGTGCCTCCCGTACATGTCTCTTCGTCCTATCTATTTACCTATTCCATGCGAAGTGCGATCCCAAGGCGCCGAAATCGTCGCCCTGGACCTTTCTGTCATGGATGAGGGCGGCGTCATGAGCGTTGATGTGTAGATTATATATTTCCATGTACTTGATTGCTTTCGTGTATCGCTCAATCCTCCTCGTTTTCCTGTGGTTGTGTGTAAACAGTTCACCTATTACTTTGCATTTTTGAGTAGTATTCGACGTCAAAGGCTCGAAATAGATTTTTATGACATCCTCCGAGGTCCACCTCTGACCCTTCACTCCGTCACACCTGCACACTCAAGCTACCGTGCCTAAGTGTTTTCTCCAGCCTTCAATGTTGACCACAGCATTGACCAACGTTAGCATGGGGTTTGCCTCGTGCTCAGCTCTGAAACGCAATTATCCCCACTACTCGAATTCAGCCTGCCTCACCATTTTCGACCCTATCTCGACAACCCCTCCGCCGATTACTCCGATTCTTGGTTTTTCGACTTCGCCTCATCGAACGCTGACCAGCAGTATGCGGGTTCGTGAACTTCTGTTCCGCGGCACCCCCGCACAACATCCAATTTCGCGCGTTTTCAGCGTTTCGCGGACATCTGGACAACGGCCGGACTAATATTCCTCAATCCCAGCTCGTTGGACTGGCCTCGTCCACAGCTTTTCGCCCACATACGTATTCATTGCGTGCTGCTCGATCATGCGTGCTCAACGTTTGGTTCGCACCCTCACCTTGCCATTCTGACAGTACTTTACCACCCCCCACAGAATCCAGGTGGACTCCAGTGGAATCCACCAGACTCCAGTGGACTCCACTGGACTCCACCTGGATTCTACTACATTTCACTCTCAAACTCTAGAATCTACTATGCTCAATCCACTGGACTCCACTGGACTCCACTGCATTGCTGTAGGACTGCCTGGACTTTGCTGTTAAAGTGGACTCCACCAGACTTTGCTGTTAAAATGGACTTTACTGGACCTTGTTGTATCCAAGTGGAGTCCAGTGGACTCCACTGGACTTTGCTGTTAAAATGGACTTTACTGGACCTTGTTGTATCCAAGTGGAGTCCAGTGGACTCCACTGGACTTTGCTGTTAAAGTGAACTTTACTGGACCTTGTTGTTATCCAAGTGGAGTCCAGTGGACTCCACCGGACTCACTTAAGTCACCCCGGAACCTCTTACTCATAGTAACATATTCGTAGGGGGTAAAACCTTACTAACAACAGTGGTGCAATAGTCACTTGTCATTTGCCCAGTGTCGCTGATGGCAGATTGGCAATTGCCATCCGCAATTGTCCACCGCTATTGGTTCTTGCAAATTGACAATTGCCAGGCTACTGCCGTCTACTGACATGCAAATAAATACAGTAATGAGTGTCACAAGGTCTCTGGGGTCCTTATTCCAAAAAAGTTTTTTTCCGCGCCTTCTCTGTTGTGTGGCTTAGTACGCATGTTGTTAATATGCAGTACTTTCAAGGATCTGCGGCACTTCTACATTGTACAGCTTTCTGCAGTAGCATTATGGATGGGTGAAGACACTGCAAGATATGTGTCCTGTCATATCTTCTATTTCGAGATTAAACTATCTGCGCACAGACACTTCTTACATTTCCAACTTATCTGGAAGCCTTCTCCACTCCACAGATTTCTGCAGTAGCATTCCGGGAGTGGATGAGGACACTGCAAGATATGTATCCTGTGAGGTCTATTATTTAAACAGGAACCACCCACATTTCCACCCTTCTATCTTGAATTCAAACTATGCACATACCAGCACACTTGTACAATCACAATCATTCTGTGTGTCAATTGTCATGCATGCTTCAACAGTTGCCTACCACTACCCGACACTTGACAGGTCATCTGCTGTCAATTGTCATTGAGTGGGTAGGCAAGTTGTCTATTGTCACACTACTGGTATCTCTCTGTACCATCTTGCCAATTGACAAGTAGTCTATCGCCAATTGTCATAGAGCTCTCTGTACCATCTTGCCAATTGACAAGTAGTCTATTGCCAATTGTCATAGAGTCTAAATCAAGTTGTCTATTGTCATTCAATTGCCTATTGGCAAATATGATCTTGGCAATTGACAAGTATTTTATTGTCAGATAGTTTATTCAATCAAAAGTATTTTACATTCACTACAAACTACTGTCTCTGCGAGATCGTTTCTTAGGAGATGTATCACGACTTGGCCTACGTGTGCCTTGCAGTTGCAGTGATGCCTGTGGAATCACTGGCCAACTCTCACTGCTACTCCCAGATGCATTCTCGAAAATATTCTCCTCTCTATATGCATCAGTTAGAGCACTGATTTCAATTGCTTCCAAGAGTTCCTCATCATCGGCGTCCATTTCTTCCGAGGCGCTACCCTCTGATTCCACATTGTCGTCAACATCCCAACTGGGACTGATTTCCTCCATTTCTGCCTGCTCCAGTTCCTCTTTAGATGGCCCCCAAGTTTCAGGCATGGCATATCTGGCAGGTAGACCTTGTGTTTTACTCTTCCATAAAGCACAGAGTCTTCTCAAACGAGCACGCTCCTCTCTGAGTTGGTATGTCAAGTCCAGGTCACCATTTTCAAAAGAAGCCTCCAAGGCTAGAATAACACAAGACCACTCTTCCAACATCCATTCTTGTAATGAGCAACGTTCCATAGCTAGACGCTGTTCCTCCTCAACACATCTGTCAAACTCCAATAATGCTTTGATACCACATCTTGTATTTTCATCTCCCAGCCATAGTGGAACTGTTCCAGAAAATTCATCATCTTGAAGACCAATATCTTGCCAGATATTATCATCAACATCAAGATCAAATAGTTTGTCTTTTTCAATCTTTGAAGGGACCAAGCCTGGTGTGGCTCCTGACTGAGCTGCCTTCAGAGCTGCCATTTCACTACAAAGATTGTTATACTTTGTTGCTAGATTCATGATTGTAGGCTCATGGCGCTTTACAGAGCCTTTGATATGGTTGTGAAGTTTTACTTCATTAGACTTTGTTTGACGATAAGCCCTCTCCAAGCGATCCAGTTCAAATTTTCTATCCCGCAGACGCGTGCGGATCCTATGCTTCAAAGCAGCAGCATTCACCCGTAGCTGGATAAACTTATTATCCTTTAGGTTGCTTAAATTGTGACGGCCATCAACTCCTAGAGCACTCCTTTTTTTCTCAATTGTCTTTTGAGTTGTATCATAGTTGCGCTGAGTAGCAGCTCTCTGATCCCGCAACTCTTCAGCATCAAGACTTTGATATGACCCAGTGCTTAGCATCTGATCAAGTGTGTCAAGTCGGGCTTTATATATCTTCCGAGTTTCCAGCAGAGACAAGACCTCCTCCACTGCCTTATTCCCAGCTGTCTTAGACTGTTTCTTGAGTGGTTTGGTCTGCTCAATGACCTGAGCCTCCCATTCAGTCCTAAGAGTTGCAGCTGGAATATTGATTTCCTCCAGAACTTTCTCTGCTTTCTCCTTTCTCTTTTTGCACTGATCCCACTTACGTGCCAGCCAGATGCCTAGTCCATGTAGAGACTTCTCATTGAGGTACTCAACTTGTCTGTCAATTGAGTAGAGTCTTTGGTAGTGACCAGATACTCTCAAAGAAGGAATCAATCCTTTAATCGAGCTCCAGAAGCGCTCGCAGCCTTCTCCGTCAGATAAGCCAAAGCCTGAGCATTTTCGAGGATGATATATGACCTGACAGGGCCATTGATGACCAAAGGCATGAAACACTGATAACCCCCAGATGATCCTCGAAAACACTTCAGAATTCAAGAAGTCCCACTTTACACAGCTTCTGTGTAGCTGGCAACCTATATCATAGAGCACTCCCACAGTCATTGTGGAGGGCAAATGATCAAACAGTTGTTTGATCAAGGCCAAGGCATAGTGCTGGCGCTCCCCAGGTGAAGTCATATTTACTAGCCAGAATACTCTATCGTGCCTGCAGAGTAAAGCCATAAGACCAGTGTCTGAGAAGAACTTAGTACTGGCTTTGACACGTTTCTCATCTGCAGCAGTAAAAGACTCATGGCATGCATCCAGAACTGAGGTAGGCACTCTCATGAATGCCTCAATGCCATCGTCAGCATCCTTTTGGGATGCTTTAGGCTTTCGTGCGGAGGGACGCGAAGGTCGCATCTCCTCAACCAGCAGTTCCATATCCTTTACCTGTTTCTCTGAAAGGAATACTGTATCTGGATGAATATCAGCAGGACCACGCCCACCCCCTCGGGGATTATGGCGGGACTTCTGAGTAAAGCATGCATCCAAAGTGTGAATTGAATCCACCCTTGTATCTTCGTCAGAATAGGTACAAAGAAAATAATGTAGACATACTTAAAGTCTTTGCTGCCGAATGCGTTACTGCCATAGCATAGTGGACACCGTGATCGCAGATAATCACTTGGGCGTGAAAGAGGCGTGGACGTCTCAGAGGCTACAACAATAAGTCAAGAGTGATCATATTAAATCGGTATTTCTTACTATCTTCATCTTCCTCGTCTTCCGAGTGAACAGGCGGTGGCATCGAGTTTGAGGCTGGTTCATAAGAGATATATGAAAGGATTAAATTTGTTAATGGTATACCACGTACTATTTTCATCATGTACCGCATGTTCTAATTCCTCCTGATCATCTGAGATATGAACGTTATCTGCCAGATTATCTGCAAAGCATGAATTCTCCGTGAGATACATACATTAAATTTAATATAATAAACTGACCGGACACATTCATCATATCGCTCTGTGCTTCGATTACTTCTTTTCTTGCCATACTTATCTTTGCCTTGACATATTCATCCTTCTTGTTGACGAGTTTCTGATACCAATGAAACGCCGTAGCAAAACGCCGACGGAGAGACCCCTTATTTATAACATAAGCAGTTAACAATTGGCGAAATTTGACCACGTACCATAGTCTTCAATTTGTATTTACGCTTCGCAAGAAAGCCATCAAGTGTGTCACACCAAGCGGTATTGTTTGGCGGTGAACGCAAGAAAAGCTCTCTTACAAAATCAAGCATATTCAAATCCACAGCGAGTGATGGTTGCTTCGGGGCACATGGAAACAATCCACGTGACAGCAACTGCGTTGCTGCCGTACATGAACAAATTTGAATCATGTTTATGCCTAAAACTTAGTGTTAATGAAAAGACCACCTCTGAATTCGACCATCACTCACGGTCAAAATATATACATGCCACGTTAATTTGTTTCCTTGAGGTACAGTCACAGAAAATAGCAGAGTCGGGCGACACAGGATTTCGAAGTGAATCCGTCTCACGGAGAAGGGAGAGGAAGGGTGTCAGGAGGGAAGGGATAACCACATTCATCCACGTCGACCACTGGTTCTCCTTCTTCCGTGCATGAGAGCTAATTCCAGTCGTGGTCGCGCTTGGATGAAACATCACAGCACCAGCCCCTTCATCACCAGTAACACGAATTGACCCAAGCTGATCAACTTGTACTAATGGTCCCGTAGGTCCGTATGCATCACGCCGAGGCAGAAGCAGCAAGTCTTTCGAACCCCAAGGCTTTCGTTCTGCAGGAACTGATTCAGCAGCAACCAAGTCAAAAGCAGCCGCAGCAGTCGGAGTAGGCCCGGAGGCACGCTTCTGGGGTGAGACCTTACGACGAGGCGCGCGCATAGACATGATAGGAGAGGGGAGCAGCGGGGGCGGAAACGAGAAACCGCGCGTCTCACCCACTTGCGGTTGACGGCTAATCTCACACGCACGGACCTAAGGTCCGACGTCTACGGCTGATGACGTGTATATTTTTTATGACAATCTACTACACGTATAGTAGATTTGTCCGAAACAAGCTGGTGCGATATTTACAACAAAAAAACAGGCCCGGAATGGGCAACAGAGCATGTGATAACAAGTCCAAGCATAGTGTATGGAGGACGAGGGATAGGCGACGAGCGATTTGCGTTGATAGCGTAAAATAAAGAAGCCCCGAACGGGCGCAGAGCATAGCGATGTCCAAGAATGTCCAATGAAAACCGGGGATCCGCGACGATGACGATGACGACAAGAACTAAACATTACAGCGACCCCACCGGGTGAATAGAGTGCGGGGTGCAAGGGGCACGCCTGAACACGTCGAAGAAATACCAACAGTAGTAGGTGGCAACTTCACGCTCTTGCGCGGTGAAAGTTGCCTCGTCCGGGTTGTCGATCATCACGGGGAGTCGACCAACTGCGGGCCTTGGAGGCCAGGTGGCGAGGAGAGTATGCAAGTTCTTTATGAAACGTTGCCTCGTTCTCCATTCACTGGCTGCGAGCCCCATGTCGTGCTCCGGCGCCGATCCTATTAGGTATGAACCCCCAGGAACTCCACCCTCCAAGTCGAAGAACACGTCGCGAACCAAGCAGTCGCGCTCGGTAGGGAAGGTAGAGGTTTGCCAGTCAGCCGACATGACCTCCCGTTCTAGGGCCAGCACCTCGAGACGGAAGTTGTGTTCAAACAGATCCCAGAGGACGCTGTTCACCACAGCTGGTGTCAAGTCGTCGCCGGTGGAGGAGTAGGTACGACCGCGCCAAGTGACCGTCGAAGGCATTCCTCGGAGCTGTAAACCTGCCTCTTGAAAGAATTGGGCGGCTCGTTCTCGGCGACGGCCTGCTCGGTGGGTGCTGGACTGTGTGGTCGCGTCAGGAAGATGCTCCCCCAATAAGTCGCGCCAGTCCTGTGGGGAGGCACGCTTCTCTGTGTGGAACCCATTCTGACCCTCTCGCCAAAGGATTGGGCCTCGACGGGCTAGGTACGTGACGGTATACTTCGTGCGTAGAGCAGCACTCGACGCGATCATGCCGGGATCGGGCAAAGCATACCCAAGTGCCATCCTGTCATAGCGCGGCCGATTGGTGTCGCTGCGATTAGCCGCCTGCGATACCCTCCATGCTTTCGCGATAGGACTGATGTGTGCGAGCCCCTGGGACCACCCGATGATCGGACGAGGCATCCACTCCCATGCAACTTCCAAAAACTTGTCCCTCTCCTCTTTCACGTTGCCAGGTGTTGGGGTTCGTCCACCGTGGGCCTGAGCGTATGGACCGGCGATGTGGCCTCGACCACGATATCCAGCTCCTTGCCCTCTTCGCCCATCCCTGCCACCCTGATACTCTCGACTTCCGCTCCCTAGAAGAATAATCAATGTTGGTAGGATATAACACTACTGATGGCGACATACCTGTGAGCGACGACGCCTGGCTGGGTGCTGGCAAAGCCATAGGCCCCGGACCGGTGGAGTTGGAAGCGGTGGGTACTTCGAAAGAACCCAGGCGGAGCTTGATATAAGACGGCGAGACAGCATCTGGCATATCTACGAAAACCGTCAATAACTTAACCCTAAAGAAAGACAGAATGACACCTACAAGCACCGGACACCTTCAAAGGACCGGTTAAAGTCCCGAGGTGACTTGTTGTGCCTGCTAGACTTGTCACATGGCCGGCATTTCCAGCTGCCTGGCCCATGATGTACTGACATCCTAGACGCTGCATCATCTGCTGCCGGGCAACACCTGGTCCAATGCGTCCAAGGACAGGGAAGGGGTTGGGTTGATAGGGTTCCGTCACGACGTCGCGGGATGTGCAAGGATAGTCCACGTTCCTGATGGACATGTCCTCGTCGAGCGTATTCGACGCCCGAAGGAAATAGACCGGGAGACCCATGGTGAACATCTTCTGCACAACTTCAGGTTGCTCAGTGACGACACCCATGAGATGACGCGCGACGGGCACGGCGCGACACGCTTCCTCCGTCCAAGTAAGCCGGGGCCAATAGATTCGTGCCATGTCGAGACTGGCCAAGAGGTCGAGGGCTAACCCCTCGAATTCGGCGACATATTCGATAGTGTCTCTCCTGGTCATGGGACAGACATTGATGCGTGCGAATGCATGGCACGTCGCTGTCCGAAGCGCTGCCATCCGTAGGTCTGAATGCGTGAGGAGATACTCATGTGTTTCGGTTTGCAAATGAGACATCCAGTTAGCGAGGGGAGTGATTTTTTCGGGACGTAGATGACCAAGATCGATACCCGTATCATCCACAGGTACGAAGTCCTCAAGCGCGGGAGTCCACCAAAGAACACTAAGAGGATCGTTGGGATCCTTCGGTCTCCTCGGAATGCACGCCATCCATTCCCAACCCTCACAACAAATTTGGGGCCAGTTTGATCTATCGTGATATCCGAACCGACCATCTGCCTTCCTCGAGATCACCGCCACATCTCTCAAGACTCGCGGTACCCATTCGACATTTGGGCTCGTAAGGGCCCATCGCGATGGGTTCTCAGGGTCCACCCGTTCACCGTGGTCCGCAATCGCTAGTGCATCGAAAGGGCCAAGTGCGCGCCTTGGTTTCGTGTAGTCCTCGTAGTCCGCTTCATACTCGATGCTGGGATAAAGAGTCAGCCAAGTGACTGGAAATCAATAGACGGTACATACATCTTCTTGGGGTCAGCGTGACGAGACCAGGCTTGATAGTTCGGTCTTTTAGCAAGGAAGTCGCGCAGGTATTCGCTTGCTAAAACAGAAAGACGTCAATGTTGAGACTACATGGCCATAATCTAGTAGCACTGACGTGGGATACGCATAGTAACAAAACGTGTCGAGGTGATGAGGCGAGAGCGGTCCTGGCCTGCCTGGGAAGGCGTAAACGTTATGAGGAGACACGAGACGGCCGATAACATGAGAGACGTACCGACGAAGAAAAAGGATGCACAAGAAGGCCGCAGTAAACCTGACATGTGGAGTAAGCCTCGCCACTGGCAGACACGACAGACACGCTGCGAGGACAACAGTCACAGGAGACACGAAGTCTTACTGCAGTGAAGGGCAGGGACACGAAGTCGTTCTGCATGTAGAGAGCAGGGACACGAAGTCGTACTGCAAGGTAGGACGAGGCGAGGACTCGGAGTCGTTTCGCCTCGAAAGAAGACGGGGCTTACCTTTGATTACTTTTTGCTGAGAGAGGGCGCTGTAGAGACCCAGATAAGTATGTTGTTCTTAAATGTAAGACAAGACATACCTTTGCCCGTTTGGATGGGCGGTGAGCGATGTGGAAGCAACGGTATACGGAAGCCAACGTACGCGCAAAGGCCAGGTTTCGGACTTCAAACTTTCAAACAAAAAATCTGTCACGAGAACGGCTCGGGCTCCTCGGGCGTTTGCCATTATTTGGTGATCATGTGCCATTATCGCCTGGATCTTTTATCAAGTCCCCATCACCTCTATCATCTATGGCTCATCGCTCCTCGCACTGACCCCTATAGCGTCACTAGGAGTACATCGTAGTAGTTTTGTAGTAGTTTCTCTATCCTAAGCCAGGTTCGACTTCGAGTCCCCTGCACTGCAGACACGACTTCGCGTCGCTCTGCCAAATTTCCATGGGCTGTGACTTCGAGTCTCGCCTCTCTTCAACTGGAACCAAAACGCTTGACTCAAGTACATCCTGGCACTCTATCTATGATTTTTTGCTGAACTTCCATCTGCCAGGCCCCTTCGCCATCGAAACCATCAGGATCACCCATGCGCCGAGCCCCAAACTCCTCAATCAGTCTAACTTCAATTAAATGGAGCAGTACCACATCGACCACTACATCTACTACTCCCTCGTCACCATCGACTATCGTGTGTAAGCTATACCATTCCCTTTCTTTTCCTCCTCTGACTTTCTTTCGTGTAGCGGCCCGCCTCGTTAATTTTTAGCCAGACCCCTACCTCTCCAGGCTATCCTACTCCTCATCACTATCGACTGTCAGGTGTAAGCTATACCATTCCCGTTCTTTACCTTCTCTGACCGTCCATTGCCAGCAGTACTATTAATTTCGCCCAGCACCCCACAGTCCCAACCGACACGGGTATGCTTTCGCCCTACGCTCCATCGCTATCAACACTGGCCATGACACCATGACCAGTGAAGAACCGGTCATTTGGGACTCAACAGTACGTATACGTAACCTGTATTGCACATTTGGTCCAGTGGTTAAAGTGCGTGCTTTCTAGATTGTTGACGTTGAGACTTGAGTGTCTTATGGTTGGGTACCATCCTCTGCAGCCTCGCAAGGATAGACATATCTTGTAAGTCTTCCCTTCTTGAGGTTGTGGGACGCGCCCACGGTGACTCGAGCCCGGGACTCCATTGGTGTTGACCACGGCCTATCATTACAATCCGTCCTGACGCCCTCCCACTTTCTAGGTCCATATCGTTTATATCTCCACCTGCTGTCGACACTGGTGATGACTTGTCCTCCATGAATATCCTTCCACCCTCCCCAACAGCATCTACACGTTCATCCATTCATTCGGTCGACTTCAATAACTCTACGATTCATCAGTCTTCCCTCCTCAGCCAGGTCCAGGCGCGTCGGTGACATATATATACTCGGTTCCAATGCCCTTGTGTAACGGATAGTACAAACGTAAGTCCCAGTGCTCCTCGCTGCTCGTACGGACCCCAGTGTCGCTCACATGCTTTCTTTTCCTAAATAGTACATCGTAGTAGTTCCCATCATAGTAGTTTCTCACTTCTTCTAAGCCAGGTTCGACTACGAGTCCCCTGCACTGCAGCCACGACTTCGCGTCGCTCTGCCATATTATCAGGGGCCGTGACTTTGAGTCTCGCCCGTCAAAACTCCTCCGACTAATGATTCCAACCGGAACAAGGTGCGGTGGCTCGAGTATGAGTCCAAAATCTACAATAGTAAGTTTAACTCTGCGATGGTGAATCATACGAATACTAATCATGTCTATAGATCTCGCCAAGCACGTCAGGTCCACAACTCGAGCATGAGTCTAAGGTCTACAATAGTAAGTTCAAGTCTACGGCGGTCAACCATCTACAAATATTCATCATGTCTCTAGATCTCGCCAACCATGTCCCATGGCAATCGAGTATGAGTCTAAAGTCTACAATAGTAAATCCAAGCTAATCACGTCAATAGATCTCGCCAACCACGTCAGGTCAAAACGTCGGCTTGAGTGCAAGTCCCTGAGCTTTTCAATTGATCGAGCTACGCCACCTTGGCGTGGGACGTCAGAATAGCTGCTCCTTCCAGCGCTGCGGAAGCTCATCATACAAGTGGGACAATCTCAGGTATCCACAGCAGTTAAATGGTAGGTGACATCTCCCTCTGCAGCATAAGATAGACTTACCCGCCCTGCGTGTAGCAAAGTCGTGCGCTCCTAAGGATCCAAGGGTGTTGTCCCTGAACAACGTCCCTGGCGCTTAAGTTCCCCGTCGTCTGCGGCGCATTTAACGACGTTCCTGGCGCTCAAGTTCCCCGTCGTCTGCGTCGTGTTCATAAATAATACCAAACGGACAGGTAAGCGAATTACCGTGAATTTGCTTTCTCACCATAACCACATCCTTACAGCTACAATGCCACCACGCAGAACGACGAAGACCAACAAAGTTGCCAACGACAACCCACCCCCAAGGCCGAAGACACGCAGGTATGTGAAATGTCTCTGTATAATGTGGCACGACTTCGCGTCCCCACCTGGCTTGACTTCGTGTCTGCCATACTGGCTTGACTTCGCGTCGGCCACACTTTCTATGACTACCTGTCTACATGTTGTCGAATTTTTGCTGAAGCACAATCTCCCAGCCGCACTGCACTCGCCGGGGAAGCCTCTTCCCTTCATACAGGCTCGATGGGTGAGGCCACTGCAGCGAAAACAACGTAAGGTCATACTTTTACTTTTGACACACCTCCTAACGGCGTACATCAGGAAAAGGACATACGCTCAGGCGGTGTCACCCTCGCGGCCTGTTCTCGAGGCCTTGTCAGAGTCTCCTCTGACCGCGATGCCTATAACGGCGATGCAAACTGCATCTGCTGTGTCAGCCCAGCACGACTCCTCGGAAGAGGCTGAGCCTGAATCAGAGTGGACGGAGGTTGGACGTCGGGCGAGAACTCGCAAGAGTGCTCCTTCCCCTTCGATTTCAACTAGGAAGACTGCAAAATACACGAGGAAAAGGGCAGCTGCCTCCGTTGCTGGGACTCCCAAGTATGCTCACACCAGACGCACCGCGGCAGAGCCCACCGCCTCTGCACCCAGCGGCAGGAAGGCCGCGACCCCCGCTACCACATCTACCAGCAAGACCAACCCCAGCGCCCCCACCGCCTCTGCACCTAGCGGCGGGAAGGCCGCGACCCGCGCTACCACATCTAAGGCCGCAACCCCCGCTACTACATCTACTAGCAAGACCAACCCTAGCGCCCCCACCGCCTCTGCACCTAGCGGCGGGAAGGCCCCGACCCCCGCTACTACATCTACTAGCAAGACCAACCCCAACATCCCCACCGCCTCTGCACCCACCGGCGGGAAGGCCGCGACCCCCGCTACCACGTCTACTAGCAAGACCAACCCCAGCGCCCCCACCGCCTCTGCACCTAGCGGCGGGAAGGCCGCGACCCGCGCTACCACATCTAAGGCCGCGACCCCCGCTACTACATCTACTAGCAAGACCAACCCTAGCGCCCCCACCGCCTCTGCACCTAGCGGCGGGAAGGCCCCGACCCACGCTACCACATCTACTAGCAAGACCAACCCCAACGCCCCCACCGCCTCTGCACCCAGCGGCGGGAAGGCGGCGACCCCCGCTACCACATCTACCGGCAAGACCAACCCCAACGCCCCCACCGCCTCTGCACCCAGCGGCGGGAAGGCCCCGACCCCCGCTACCACATCTACCAGCAAGACCAACCCCAACATCCCCACCGCCTCTGCACCCAGCGGCGGGAAGGCCCTGACCCCCGCTACCACATCTACCAGCAAGACCAACCCCAACGCCCCCACCGCCTCTGATGCGGCTGAACGAACATCAACACCTACGACCAATGGTAGCAAGGGGTGAGTTTTTTTGTCAATGATACTCTATCCCAGTTGATAAATATACACGCAGGCTGCTCCTTAGCTTGTCGGCCCTCCGATCCAACATGCTTCAAAGAAAGTAAGTACACGTTCATAATATGCTAGTTGCGTGTACTGACCGGTCATTGCAGCAAAACACTGGCTTCACCTTCGTGAGTGATGTCTTGCTCTTATCGCTTAATTGACCTGAATTTTGATGCACCAAGTGTCGCACCAAGTCCACCAACGACGACTATGAACGACGAGGGCTCTCAGCCATCACAGTCCACGAATACCACTCCATCGTAAGTCATCCAACTCGGAATTCACCGCTTGACTTCGTGTCTGCGGCATGCTAGGCGTCATTTGACTTCGCGTCGGTGGCTGGATTGGAATAGACTACGCGTCGTCCATCATCCAAGCCGATGGTGTTGGTGCTTACTGTCATCATAACACTGATATATTATCTATTTTAGCCGCCCGCTCAAGTTCTCCCATGTGGAGATAACAACGAGATCTGCTGGACCTCTGACGAGGATGCTAACGCTAGGGATCAACCTGCCTCGTTCACCTATCACCCCCCTCGCCACTTCCTCGCCGTTGGTTTCGTCCCCTTGCCAACAGCCTATAACACCCTCGTCAAGACCGCAGATCCGCAGTCTTGATTACAGTGGCTGGGCATCGCCTGAAGCCAGCCCTAGCATGTCAGATCCGACTTTGTTCCTGGATGGGGACCGCGAATATCATTTTCGTTCCCTATCCGACAACATCAGCTTGGTGACGTTTTTCGAACCCATCGAGGAGGGCGAACATGATGCGGAATTTGCACACTGGGAAGTTTACCACCCCCTCCTTCGGACGTGGGGCGAACTCCCCGATGGCTACAAGCCGCATCTTCCTGAGGACGGCGTAATCAGCTATATCAATGGCGTGCCCTTTCCACCCGACAAGGAGGAATATAACTTTCGTCATCTCAACCCACGCACTGGCGAGATCAACGTCTACGTAGGGGAGTTGGTTGAAGGCGAGCAGGGTGCCTACGACCGCCAGACCACCATGGCGATTGCCAACAGCACGGAGAGGCTTCCCATACCGGCGGGGTTTCGGGCTCCTAGGTGGTATGAATACGACACCGAAGACCACGAGCCTCGTTCCGACGAGGACAACGAGCATGACGCCAATGCACCCCGTTCTGACGCGGACGACGAGCATGACGCCAATGCACCCCGTTCTGACGCGGACGACGAGCATGATGCCAACGAACCCCGTTCTGACGAGGACGACCAGGACCGCATGCCGGTGGATATGTCCAGCGATTCTGGCAGTAGCTTCGGACAGACATCGCGCGCCATCCGGAACCAGAAGGAGTGGCATCGGCGGCACAAGAACGACCCGCCCAGCCCTGATACAGAACAGGAGGACGTGGAGCTCGACGAAGACTACGACATGGATGTCGTCCCGGATGACGAGCTTGCACCGGCTTCGAGGTGGAAGGGGAAAGCAAAAGCGACCACGTCCGCAGGGTCGCTCAGTGATGATGGCTCGCTGGGGGATTCGGAGATGAGGGAGGAGGCCGCATACAAGCGGGGCCGTCCCACGAAGAAAGAGCAGGCTGCTCTTGGCACCCTCAAGGAGAAGGTCTCCCGGTCTATTGAAGACCATGCTCGATTATACGGCCGCAATACCGTGTCGACTATGAAATATGTTTTCGACACTCTCACCTCAGCACGGGGTCGGTCCGCATACGCGGTATTCAAAGAATACTTTGGACAACACGTAGAAGAGTTCGATGGTAAGTCCCAACCGTTTATCACATTTATGATGTGAACTCACGAGAGTTCTGACAGATATCAGCTCTCCCGAATCGGCGAAGAATGCTCCGCCCTTACGCCGCTTCAATAAGAAGGCCACGAAGGCGTACCACATCACGTACAGCTCTCTTCCCGAAGAGGAGAAGATCGCCTTCCTGGAACACATGGAACAAGAGCTCATCACGATCAAGGGCGACCCTACAAGAGCCGAGATTCTCTCTGCATTGAGGAGAGGTGCGATCCAACTTTCCAATCTGGTATGTGCCCCTTTTTGCTACTATACTTTTTATTGATGTACTGCGGCAGGCGAGCGCGTTTCACCGAAACTTCAACATCACGGTTGTTGGCGCTCTAATCCCTGAAGCCTCAGATCCTGTCTTAGCACAGGCTGCGTCGTTCTTTTATGGGAACCCAGTCGTTGGTGAGATGGTGAAGGACAATGAGATCGTAGTCCGGGATGGGCTCGACTCCTTCATGGCCTACCTAAAGTTCGTGGTTCTCGTCATCTATCATTCCTTAATCTGACATCTGCGCAGAGTATGTGCCTTTGGAGGGGAGGCGGGAATGCTCAAGGACGTGTTCGGGAACATGCCCAAGGATCGGCCACGGGTCCAAGCTTCGAGCTCCACCCAACCACTCAATGGCTGCGAGAGTGGCAGCGAGGGTCAGGGCAGGGCTTCGGGCTCAACCCAACCTCGTCGTCGATTTGACGACGACGACGGTGACAACGAAGAGAGCAACACCGACGAGGAAGTGGTCAAGGGGGGCAAGAAGGCGTTCACAACGGCGGGGGCAATGCTTCGAAAGGCTGCCAAGCGAAAGACCGAAGCCCGGCGTCGCCGCGCCCTCCCTAACCGTAAAGAAACTCGCAGCACTCTAGCCCGCTTTTGGCTGGCCTTTGCTTGTAAGTTCCATTCAAGGATTTTCCTGGTCTATTTTCAAATTTGATTCAGTCACAATAACTGGTACCAAACGCGGTCGGGCCATTGATTGGGGGAGGCTCCTATCTACGCTGATCACGGCAAAGAAGAGGATCATCAACTGGCCTCGCGACTTCGCTGCCCCTGGCTACTTCAATGCCAATGATTTGGACGAGGCCCAGAAGGCAGACCTGGCGGCGATTGTGAAGGAGAATCCACCCTTGGTTGTGAACTGGCTTGAAGGTACGGTTTTCTATCATTGTTGTCAGACTTGAATGACCTTGGCATTCGCAGATGAACTTGAACTTCGTGAGGGTTCCGAAGAGTATATGAGGATCGCTCTCGCTTTGGATCAAGACGATCTCATCATCACCCGCATCACCCACGCGTATCGGAATGATACGACCATGGCTTCCCTTGCCGACCTTCAACCCCTACCAAGGGCTGAAACTCCTATGGCCTCGGGTTCCGGAATACCACCTGCCCAGCCTAGAGCTCAGAAACGACGCCGCGATCCAGCGGACGACAACGAAGAGCGCGCTCCCAAACGTGCAACTCGTCTCGATGAATGGGCGGAGACTATAAGGCGGACGTTAAGCGAGGAGAATAGACCAGGTAGTGGTACATTGGCCGCAGGTATGTAATGTTATCTGTTTTCATTTCGCCGAAGTCATCTTCAAAAATAGCTCCAGACTCTCAAGATCGTCGCCAGACGCATCACGTCCCCGACTACCCTTCCACCACCAATGTCCCAACACCTCGTCAGCATGCCCCTCATCACCTTCCTCCTCATGACGGCGACAATACCCCCCGTCAGCATCCTCCTCCCAGCCCTCGACCTTCTGCCATCGCCATCCCAGGAAGGCGACACGTGAGCCCCCCACCTCGATATCGGTCTGTTGTGGGTGTGAGGAGTCCAGGACGAGACCGAAGTCGCAGCCCCCGGCCTACGCGTCACATCACCTATCGTGCCCGGAGTCGCAGTCCACGGAGTGGGGCCTGGGACGAGCGGGACGAACACAGTGTCCGTGGACGGAGTCCATCACAGTATGACCAGTACGATAGGTATTCCCGGCACGTCGCCACCTATCGGGATCGCAGCCGCAGCCGCAGCAGCAGCCGCCATCGCAGCCACCACCACCTTGACCGCCGAAGCGTTCAGCGGGACCGCAGCGGCGGTAGCGCGCATCATCGTCGTAGCCCCAGCCCCGTTCGTAGCCATCATAGCTATGGACACAGCCGCCGCAGCTACAGCCGTGATCGCGGTGTCAGGCATCATGGCGGGCGCTACTAATGGTATACCAGTGGGCTTCAATATGTGATGTATATACCCGGTTTCCATGCTCTTGCCTCATGTATCTTATGCTGCTACTGAACGGACTCTCCTATGCGTACATCCTGCCTCATGTCAAGTACTAGATTCATAATCATCAGTACATGTTTTCACTCGTTCTTATCCCATGTACTGACATGTCACATTAACTTTGACGAACTCACAAAGGTAGGCTGATATAATTAAGTTGTCGCGGTGCCGATTGGAATTGAACTGATAGCATAACATCCCTAACCACTATATAGTTTGCTTTATCGTAACAAAGGAGCCAAGATGTTGCTGAATAATTGACAATAGTCAGCCGCGCTGTAGTCAATTAGTTGTGCTGTTGTCACCCATAGCACTGTTGTCACATCATTCTTGACACTAGTCTAGAGTATTGCTATTGTCACCAGTCCCCTAGTCAATTCAATTGCCCAGTAATTACTAACATCCATGACAATAGTCCATAGCAGCCTATTGTCATTAGTCACCTGGTCAATTGGCCAATTTGACTTTGCCAATAGCCATCTATTGACAATGATCCTTGACAATTGGTTGTGCTGTGATTACCAATAGCCCAGTAGTGACAAAGATACATGGCAATGGTCTATAGCAGTCTACTGTTCTAGTCAATTGTCAGAGCTGATGTTGTCAGTAGTCACTATGATCCTGACAATAGTATATTACATTTTAGGTTTTATTTCGAAATAGAAGATATGGGAGGACACATGTCTTGCAGTGTCCTCACCCATTCCCAAAATGGTATTGCAGGAAGCCTTACGGTGCGAAAATGTGAGCGTCTGCATGCAGATGGTTTCATTTCGAAATAGAAGACATCACAACGCACATACTTGTGGCGGCTGTATCTGTTGGTTCCATTTCGAAATAGAAGACATCACAATGCACATACTTGTGGCGGCTGTATCTGTTGGTTCCGTTTCGAAATAGAAGAAATCACAACGCTGTGGCTGTGCTGGCGGAGCCAGCCGAGCGGAGTCCAAACCACCTTAGAGCAGATTCCATGTTGTAGACACGTCTCGTCATCATCCATTCGCATCGATTCGCCTGGTTCCGTTCGGTTTCCCCTCGTCAGCAGCTTTCCCCTCGCATCGGTCGGTAGGAGAGCCCAGCGGCCTCCAACGCACATACTTGTGGCGGATGTATGTGTTGGTTCCATTTCGAAATAGAAGACATCACAACGCACATACTTGTGGCGGCTGTATCTGTTGGTTCCTGTAATGGGTGTTACGAGTGCCCTTGCGGTTCACGCTACTCGTAAGCTTGACCAGTCTCTGGTTATTGCTACGTCTAGGTGAGTTTACAAGGGGCTTGTTTGTACATATTTACAGTAGATGCTTTAACCGGCGACGCCCAAGGCGTCGCCAAACACCGGAGCCCTTACAGTTCCATTTCGAAATAGAAGACATCACAACGCACGTACTTGTGGCGGCTGTATGCGTTGGTTTCATTTCGAAATAGAAGAAATCACAATGCACGTACTTGTGGCGGCTGTATCTGTTGGTTTCATTTCGAAATAGAAGAAATCACAACACACATACTTGTGGCGGCTGTATCTGGTGGTTCCAGTTTGAAATAAAAACCTAACATTATACATATCATGTAGCGTACCACCATGGAGAAGGGCAGGAGCCTGAAAAAAACTTTTGTTTTGGAATAAGGACCCCAGAGACCCTGTGACAGTCATTACTGTGTTTATTTGCATGTCAGTAGACGGCAGTAGCCTGGCAATTGTCAATTTGCAAGGACCAATAGCGGTGGACAATTGCGGATGGCAATTGCCAATTTGCCAACAGCGACACTGGACAAATGACAGGTGACTATTGCACCACTGTTGTTAGTAAGGTTTTACCCCCCACGAATATGTTACTATGAGTAAGAGGTTCCGGGGTGACTTAAGTGCCGGACTTTGCTGTTAAAGTGAACTTTACTGGACCTTGTTGTATCCAAGTGGAGTCCAGTGGACTCCACTCTACTTTGCTGTCAAAGTGGATTCCACTGGACCTTGTTGTTAAAATCAACTCGCACGTGGAGTCCAGTGGACTCTACTGGACTTTGCTATAGATTTCACTGTACCTTGTTGTTAGAGTGGACTGGATGAGTGGACTCCCACTGGAATCCACTGGACTCTCCTGTAGCTGACTTCCACTACTGCATGACTACTATACAAACGGTCATTACTGGACTTCACTGGACTCCACTGGACTATACTGTACCTTGCTGTTAAAGTAGAATTCTACTACTGGACTCCACTGGACCTCCTACATTAGCCAGGTGGTAAAGTGGACTCCACTGGACTCTACTGCACTCTATTATTTATACCTTGCTGCATTGGTCAGGTTTTAAAGTGGAACTCTGTATTTTCATAGCCTTATAATGAATAAATAGATTTGTTATTCAGACTACATATCAACATCCATATCTTTGTCACTACTATCTGTATCCCCACTTTCACTCTCATCATCATCACTAGTATCATTACTACTACTACTTGAACTAGATTCCTCATCTTCACTGCTTTCATCATCTGATGAATTTTCATCTGGAATAGATGATGCCTTGGAAAGAACATGCTTTACATGATAAATCAACATGGTATGTATGAACCAGTTGAAATTTTGGGATGTCATCCGCTTCAAGATAGTTTCATAACCACCAAGCCAAGCATTGAGTTGCTCACACACTTGAGTGTTGAATTCTCTAAATTGAATAAGATTTCCATCTTCATCAATTTTTTCACCCACAAGATTTGGAGCACTGCCGTCGGTTGGTGCTGGATTACACCAAGTCCGACAGATTTTATCTGTGGCCTTGTGATTGCCATAATGATAAGCGTCAACAATAAACCGAGTTGTTTCTTTCCAATCATCCCATGTTCTATTTTCAACTGCTGTTTTAAACACTTGACATGCTTTATCAATACAGACATAAGATGGGCGATCATCTTTAGTTGGAAATAGATCTTTCAGCCAATTGAGAATATTGGTAGGAGATTCGGATTTAGCAAATTTTGTCCATGCAAGAACAACTCCACATGGTGCACATGCAGTTTCAACACAGTAAGAGCGATTAGGTGAAAAGTAGTTCTTTCGCCGTGGAAAACGAGCAGCTTCAGGATCTTCTTCATCATGGGGTCGTTGAATAGCAGTTTCAGGAAGCTGCTGCCATTCTTGACGTTCACCAGGGCGTTGAAGAATACGCAGAATACCATTAATAGTAGCTTTGCTCCGGTCTTGAACACTTTTTCTCCAGATGTCTAGATGTTCATTACAAGCTTGTGTTTCACCAACTTTGTTACGTTGGCAGCCAGCCATACAGCATTTGCTCCCTAGCAAAACTTCATGTATTGCACAAAGTGCACCACTACGAGCATTTACAAGATCATTCGTGCAGTCCTCAAAAGCACAAATCTATCATCATAAAGTCAATATATCAATAACAAAGTCCATATCAAATGAGACAGACCTGGGGTCCCATGACAACACCATCTAATGTCAACATATTGACAGGCTTGGTACCAGGAATGGGTTCCGTGTCTCCAACATGTTCTTTGAACGGCTTAGTACAATCGGAACAAGTATGTTCTCTTGCACCAGGAATTTCACCACCTTTGCCAAGTACAGCAAAAGCATGTTGAGTAAGATCATCAATAGCAATATTAGGAATAGTTTCAAATGTGGTATTTGAAGATGAAGCCACAACTCTGATAGAATGCTGCACAAAGGCTTGCCAGATTTGTTTTCGACTAATCTTGAATTTGTTTTTGGAATCAACAGACCCAAAGCTATTGTTCCAAAATTGTGTATAGATATTGGCAGATGCATGAAAAGAATACATCGCATTCAGCAGTGCATCTGAAAAAACCTGGTCCACCCAAAGATTGCTTCCAATTTGAATGTAGTTAGCAGAATTGAGGATTTTCTCTCTCCGAGTACCGCCATCAGAATAAGTTTGATGATCACCAGAATACAGTGAATGACATTTGTTACATTCTCCTGTTAGCACAGGAACATGTTTGATAATAGATATTCCTTTGAGCAGAGTCACAAATGGAATATCCCGTTGACGAGTGGCAACCGAGATATGCCGGGACTTGCATGACGGTATCATACAAGTCATGTCAATAGGACAAATGACATGTACAGGCTCAATAGACTTCTGAGAGACTTTTCTAAGTTGTCGAGAAAAGACTCCTTGCTTATAAGGTGTAAGCCCAAGAAGCTCTGAGAAGCCATCAAGCTTCATAGTCAGATCAGTATCCCAAGAGTCAGACAGCATTTGGTTTTCTTTGAACAACATTAAAAGACCAGTTTCAACACCAAGCCGATCACCTAATGCACGGCTCAAAGATTTCAACCAACCGGAAGCAACTATACGGTTTTCATTCTGTTGGTTAGGATGTTTCTGACGTGCGTGCAAGTTGAGTAAGTCTGGATTTTCCACGAGAGAGAACAAGACCAGTAGAACAGTTGCCAGTGAGATGTCAGGATTAAATGTTGTCAGGACAAAGTCACTGAAGGCTGCAAAAGGAATATCTGGAAACGGTGTAGTTGCACCAGAAGCTGCAGCACAGGGCAGAAATGCAAGCCAGATAAGTAGCCAAAGTAGAGGTGACATAGTAAGCATCCAGAGCTGCACAAAATAGCTGCAAGGAAATAATAGCAGTTAGTATCAAAATGATTGAAATCATATTGAGACATAGAACATGTGAAACCAGTCCAGTTACAAATTCAACAAAATCATACACAGTGATCTAGCACTTAAGAAATTGCACCGACTTACTTTGCAGACTTCTTCTCCTTCTTCTTCTTCTTCTTCTTCTCAGGCGAAGCTTTGGACGGACTTTGTGTGACTGACTGCTCCTCCGGCTTTCCCTTTCCCTTTGAAAGCCCTCCACGATTATCCAGCCATTCCTGCAAATGCTTCAATTTGTAGTCGAGAAGATCAACTCCCCAAAGCGTTTCTGCATCGATCGTGGTATCACCGTTGAGCCACGTGGCCATATCGGAATGATACTGCATAACGCGCTGAAAAGTTGGACGCCAGACCTTCGACCATTGACTCTTTCCAATAATGAGCTCAATGACTTCCTTCTCGGTTGGTGGTTTTCCAGGCCATGATTTGACAGTCTTCATCTTGTTGAGCGCAGCAGTGATAGCAAGATAGCGGCGATACTGCTCAGAGAGAGTCTTTGCAGGCAACTGGCGTGTAAGGGCAAGTGGAATCTCGAGAGTTGATATGAGATTGGACTCATAGGAGCTGAATGATTTACGAGTAGTGGCTTCGTCCAGGCCACCAGTTTCAACAGCACCAGTGGTAGATATAGACTGCGAGCGCGAGTGTGCTCCGGAATGAGAACTAGGCGGAAGAGAAGCAGACATGAGGGAGTGGGAACCAAAAGCAGGAATTGTCGGTATAGAAATGGAAGGATTACTGTAGTATTTCGACCGAGTGTTCAGGTCACGCATCACGGAGGCCCGTGAACTGAACACTTTTGGTACATGTCACGGCTCACGCTCAGCTCTGAACACTTCAATATTTCGGACAAAATAACCATTTTTTCGGCCGCAGGCACTACCATAGCATACGTGACTCAAGGCTGTTTTTAGACCGCTGATAACATACCAATTATGGATTTTTTTACCTCGGAAATCCTGATACTTAGAAATCCATGTAATGAGCTGACAATTGGCTACACTAAGCCCCTGACCCTTAGATAAAAATCGTGAACACTTGTGCAAAATGAACATTTACGGCCTTGTCACGGATCACTCCTATTGGTGAACAGTTGGCCCAGTGAACACTATAGGTCACGCGTCACACCCTGTGAACACTCGGTCGAAATACTACAGTATAGGAACTCTATAAGTTGGGTATTCAATATCTTGGAATGTTTAGAATATCACTAGTGTTTTAAAGTCGTGTTGGGTCCGGTCTTTTGACCGTTTTTAAGCAACCGCAACCGCAACCGGTTGCTACATATTCCCAAATGTAGCAACCGCGACTGCGACCGGTTGCAACCGGTTCCAACCGAGTTGCAACTGATTTAGACGAATTAGGATGAATTAATGTGTATTTACATGTAAATTGCTTATTTATTGTGCATTTTCAACTAGAAGCACTAGCATTAATGTCTAACCATTGCTACAGACGTTTTCGCATATATCTCACGATGATTTTCATTCTTGGATCTCCCAAAGCTGCCAAGAATTGACAGAGATACGACTAAAATAGTGAATGGATGTCATTTTAGAACATGCTGACACTATTTTGATCATAACTTCTTCAATTCTCAACCATTTTTGATGATCCAGGGGTCAATTTCACGCGTGTTTAAAGGGCTATCCGCTGATTCGAACCTCCGGGCCGCGACCGGTCGCGACCGGTTGCTAGCAGTCTTTGTGCGTATTTCAAATCCCAGCAACTGCAACCTGAAGTTGTAGCAACCGCGGTTGCAGTCCGGTCTTTTTGCGGTCTTTTGCGGTCGCTGCAACACGACCTCCTAACACTAAATATCACGTGACACTTACGCAAAGAATACGAAGAGCTGGCTTGCTGTTGACCTCGGTGAACATAATCTCATCGTTAGTGTCCACGGCCTGATTGTAGGAACCTTTCAACTCCCAGATATTGTCCAAAGTATCATAGACAAGAATTGAATGTGCTGAAAACATTTATTTTGGAATTT
Source organism: Lyophyllum atratum (assembly GCA_014905825.1). Classification (NCBI taxonomy): domain Eukaryota; kingdom Fungi; phylum Basidiomycota; class Agaricomycetes; order Agaricales; family Lyophyllaceae; genus Lyophyllum; species Lyophyllum atratum. The sequence continues at coordinate 346,087 of JACGCN010000025.1, read as the reverse complement.
ACATCAATATAGATTACTGACAACTCACTGGTAATTGGAGGAAATAGCACAGCAATTGACTGTAAAACGGGTGCCAAGTGGGTATTGATAATAACAGGAACTTTCATAGTTGGCCGCATATTCTTCGGATGCAGCTGGGACGGGTCGGTTGACGATGAATAAATAAGAACATTGCCTTTGACTTTGCTGGTAACAGGCAAAGAATGAATATCCTCATCGTCGACTGGATTGTAATAGTTTCCAGCAGCTCGACCTCGGAAGAAACCTCCGATAGCCCGAGAGGCACCCTGTGGAAGCGGTGGGCTATCCATAGTAATGCCTAGTTCAAGTTCTGATTGTTCAATACCAGTAGAGTACGAAACGGAAAGCACCGGAGCGGCAGACATGCTCACAGGAGCAGGGGCTGCTCTCACAGGAGCAGCAAAGGGGCTGCTCACAGGAGGAGAAGCGGCTCTCACAGGAGTAGCAAAGGCACTCATAGGAACAGCAGACACACTCAATGGAGCAGCTCTCACGGGGGTAGCAAAGGTGCTCGTAGGAGCAGCAGACATGCTCACAGCAGCAGCAGAGGTGCTTACGGCCCGTACGGGAGCAGCAGAGGTGCTCGCCGGAACGGGGGCAGTGCTCGCAGGAACAGCAGAGGTGCTCACAGGAACGGGAGCAGTGCTCGCAGGAGCAGCAGAGGTGCTCGCAGGAACGGGAGCAGTGCTCGCAGGAACGGGAGCAGTGCTCGCAGGAGCAGCAGAGGTGCTCGCAGGAACGGGAGCAGTGCTCGCAGGAGCAGCAGAGGTGCTCGCAGGAACGGGAGCAGTGCTCGCAGGAACGGGAGCAGTGCTCGCAGGAGCAGCAGAGGTGCTCGCAGGAGCAGAAGCTACAAGAGACACAAAAACTCTCCGACGAGGGGGTGCGATTGTATCGTTACCTTTAGCCAGAAGTTTCATGGTACTTTAGTTATTTCAGTACATACTTGAGCCCCTATAAATAGCAGCAATACGTACCGAGTCTCATTCTTGATTCGCTTTGCCTCTTCTGCTGCTACGTCAGCATTCTTCTGGGCCGTAGTCTTACGAGATTTTTTTCTGCTGATAGCATTAGAAAAAATAGCGATAAAGTTTGTTGAGTTCATACCCCGTAGATCCAGCAGGCTTCCTAGCCACAGACTTCCTAGCCGCAGATCTTGCCTCCTTTGAAAGACCTTTCTTCCCTCCCCTCCCCCCTTTCCCTGGCTTATCAACCACCATCTCCTCCTCCTCCTCCTCCTCCTCCCCTTCCTCCTCCCCCTCCCCCTCCCCCTCCCCTTCCCCCTCTCCCTCCCCTTCCCCTTCCCTTCCCCCTCCCCCTCCCCTCCCCCTCCCCCTCCCCCTCCCCCTCCCCCTCCCCTTCCCCTTTCCCCTCCCCCTCCCCCTCCTCCCCTTCCTCCTCTCCTTCCTCCTCCTCCTCTTGATCTTCCTTAGATGCCCTCTTAGAACCAGATCTCAATCTCTTCCTAGCAGTCTGATCAGCAACAGATCCCTGCCTCTTCCTAGCTCTAGTAGAAGGAACAGAAGCAGCAGCAGCTTTAGTAGTGGATCTGGTAGTGGATGGCATAGCACAAGTCTGAAGTGGTGGGCAGAGGATGCAATCAGTGGTTGTAGTTGCAGAACAAGAGGCAATCTGTCGCTCGAAAACTGACAACCCAGATATGGTAATACTTACAAACACTTCACATGATGGACGGTCAGTCCACTTCAAAAAAACGAGACTCAAAGGTTTACACTATGTCTTACATGAGTTCACGGACTAATCACTAGTACTAGCATTAACTACTAAACCTAAGATATGACTACTAATACATCAGCTAGGACGGCAGGGGGTGGGCGTCGAAGCCGCCGCTGTACATGGGAAAGGACAGGGGCCGTGGTGTCCGATGGTGGGTGCGGAACGGCGGGGGTGGGTGTTGATGTGGGCGCTGCGGGTGGGCAACAGTGGTGGTGGGCGTCAGACGGCGGTGGTGGGTGCAAGACGGTGGTGGTAGGTGCGAGACGGCGTGGGTGGGCGAGACGGCGTGGGTGGGGAGCGAGACGGCGGTGGTGGGTGTCGACGTGGCTGCCGTGCGTGGGAAATGGTGGTGGTGGGCTCGAAACGGCGGGGGTGGACGTGGCGGCTGGGCGTGCAACGGCGAGGGTGGGCGTCGACATGGCTGGCGTGGGTGGGAAACGGCGGGGGTGGGTGCGACGTGGCTGCTGTGGCTACCAGACGGCGGTGGTGGTTGTCAGACGGCGGGGGTGGGTGCGAGACGGCGGTGGTGGTGTCGACGTCGCTGATGTGGGTGGGAAACGGCGGGGGTGGGTGCGAGACGGTGGTGGTGGTGTCGACGTCGCTGGTGTGGGTGGGAAACAACGGGGGTGGGTGCGAGACGGCGGTGGTGGTGTCGACGTGGCTGGCGTGGGTGGGAAACGGCGGGGGTGGGTGCGACGTGGCTGCTGTGGCTACCAGACGGCGGCGGTGGTTGTCAGACGGCAGGGGTGGGTGCGACGTGGCTGCTGTGGTTACCAGACGGCGGTGGTTAAGGGGAGGGGATGTCTCACATTGAGATGGAGCCCTGACAGGCGAAACCCATGAGCTCCTCAGACAGTGAAGCTGTGGAGCGTCTGAGAGGGACATCCAGGACGTGTGAGACCTTCACGGCGGCGGAAATCGCTGGACCTCCAGCACGGGCAAGATCCGGGCACAACGGGGCGGCGGAGCTTATTGTCGGAGGAGGTGGTGCTCCACCCCGTGTCCGGATCTTGGTCGCCTTGCGTGCCGGGAGGCGGCGCAGACGGTGAGTGAGACATACGCAAAGTATATAAGGTGATTTGCAGATGGGCACAGCCGTTGTTTCTGCATGCCAAGCCCAACAGCGCATCCCGTCTCGTTGGAGCAGGCGTGTATGTTACTAACAGTGGAGGAAGTAGTATCAGCGTGTGCGCCTTTTGCGGCCGTCCCGTACCGTTCTCGACGTTCCAAACGTCTACTAGGTGAATTTGTGAAATCACGTGAAATCACAAGGCAAAGATGTGGAATCCGCAGTGATGGATAGGGCGCTTAGAAAAGCGACATCTCAGCACCGACTGGATAGCAATCAGCGGCGGTGAATCGACTGCTATGCGCCTCCGTCAGACGATGACAACGACGAACAAAATTTTTTGCGGCCCGTACCAGAAGGAATCGTGAAGAATTGTATGTCGAGCTACATCGCTCAGACCGACAACAACGCACTCCGTGTTCACATATGCGTAGTATGTGCTCGTGAGTTGGAAGAGGAAGATGTGATGTTGATTAATGTTGGCGACTTGCCGAATAAACATATTTTGCAACCCACGAAGGCCCACTCCGCTCATGACCTGACCGACGGCATGCTACTGTGCAATCAAGCCATTTTCAATGACGGGGCATGTTATATTTGCGCAACATGCTACAATTGCATGGGACGAAACACCATGCCAGCGCTATCTCTCGCTAATGGGATGTGGATTGGCGGCGTCCCTTATGAGCTCGCGCGGCTAACGCTTCCTGAGCAAATCCTGATTGCACGCTATCACCCAGCAGCTTACATCGTAAAAATGTTACCCAAAAAGAGAGGGTGCAAGAACTGGGAGGAGGTGATGCTGAACGACGGTCTGCGTGGAAACGTGTCAACTTACAAGTTGAATCCCGTGGACCTCGCAAGCCTGGTAGGAGGCGTCGAAATGCCGCACAAGCCAGAGCTGTTGGCAGCAACAATGGCGATCGCTTTTGTTGGACCAAAGGGGAAACCTATCAGAGGTCTACCACAAATGTTACATGTGCGGAAGATTTGTCTTCTAGAAGCACTGACTTGGTTGAAAGCCAACAATCCGTTGTATGCCGATATCGTAGTTTGCCAGGACCGGTTAGCCATGTTCCCCGAAGGAGGGGTTCCCGATGCGCTGAGGAGTGTAGTCTGTTTTTCCGACGACGGAGAGTTGTTGGAAAGAGAACATGGTAGCTACGTGGCAAGCGAGTATATGTCTGAATCGCAAGGAACAGCAGGTAACGTAACATTCACACATTATGCAGTCCCAGGAGTGCGATACTGAGATGTCTGGTGACAGGGATCATTGACATCGACGATAGGTTGAACAACACAGATTTGATCGTTGACGAATTAGTCGGTAAGTCTGACCTGACGCCATCATAGCCGATGTGCATGAATGATAACCGACTGCGAGTAGAGGCCGCCGCGTTCCCTTTTCAAGCACATGGGGTGGTTGACGTGGGTGCGTTTGACATCTCCGATGAAGACATCATGGCACATGTGCTGGCCAATACCGTCGAGCCACCTGTTACACAAGACTTTGTTATGAGAAGAAGCAGCACGTTTGTCAGTGAATATCCAAGGGTCGAGAAACAAACCGGGATGCGCATAGACGGAGGACCGTCGAATGCAAATCACCTCCTCGGTGCATTCCTGATCTAGTAACGTTTTGCAACACAGCCGGCCCCGACAAGCGCCGTCGGCAAACGAATATTATGGGTGATCCATTTGCAGCTGCTAAGTTCTTCCATCACACTATATGCACTGTCCTCAAAACACTGTTCGGGATCAGGGGCGCTAGCGGCAAGTTACCAGTGAAGAGAGAGGTGGGAATATTTGGGACGGTCAATGCTTACATCGGTACAGTGGAGGCACAAGGACGTGGCACTCTCCACGTGCATATGCTGTTGTGGTTGAAGGGGGCGCCAAGCAGTGGACGCATGAAAGAGGCGTTGGAGCTTCAGGAATTCCAGGAAAAGGTGGTGTCGTTCATCCGTCAAACTATTCGTGCAGATCTTGACGGTGCTACTGCTGCGGAAGTTCTGGCAATACCGCTCGAAGCAGAAATCTCGTATAATCGGCCTATAGATCCAAAAAGCGTGGGCTATGATGTTAAAGCTAAGGCAGAAGAACGTAAGCTGGCGAGGGCGTTGCAAGTGCATGAATGCAGCAACGAGAGGTGTTTGCAAATAAAGAACGGGTGCAAACAGTGCAAGAGAAGGGCGCCATTTCCACTGGCGGGTGAGGATTGGGTGAACAGCGATGGTGATTGGGGCGCGAAAAGGACATACGCTTATCTGAACAATTGGTCGCCTGAACTCCTGCAGTGCCTTCGGTGTAATCATGATGTGAAGCTTCTGACGAACGGTGGCGGAACAAAAGCAATTACTTTCTACATTACGAGTTATGCCACCAAAAAACAGGACCCCTCGTCGAATACGTCTGCATTATTGGCCAAGCGTTTGGCTTTTCACCATGTGCAAGAAAAGTTCAATGCAGACTACGTCGATATGAACAGAAAAATGTTAATTCGGTGTGCGAACACGTTGACACGTGAGCACGAGTGTTCTGCCCCAGAAGTCATGAGCTATTTGATGGGATGGGGCGATCGTTTCTTGTCGCACTTATATGTATCCATATTTTGGGACACCGCGGTGGGTGGTCTCAAGATGGCTTTCCCCCAGCTGAGACGCAAAACGTGAGTAATCGGTAGTGTTAGGAGGTCGTGTTGCAGCGACCGCAAAAGACCGCAAAAAGACCGGACTGCAACCGCGGTTGCTACAACTTCAGGTTGCAGTTGCTGGGATTTGAAATACGCACAAAGACTGCTAGCAACCGGTCGCGACCGGTCGCGGCCCGGAGGTTCGAATCAGCGGATAGCCCTTTAAACACGCGTGAAATTGACCCCTGGATCATCAAAAATGGTTGAGAATTGAAGAAGTTATGATCAAAATAGTGTCAGCATGTTCTAAAATGACATCCATTCACTATTTTAGTCGTATCTCTGTCAATTCTTGGCAGTTTTGGGAGATCCAAGAATGAAAATCATCGTGAGATATATGCGAAAACGTCTGTAGCAATGGTTAGACATTAATGCTAGTGCTTCTAGTTGAAAATGCACAATAAATAAGCAATTTACATGTAAATACACATTAATTCATCCTAATTCGTCTAAATCAGTTGCAACTCGGTTGCAACCGGTTGCAACCGGTCGCAGTCGCGGTTGCTACATTTGGGAATATGTAGCAACCGGTTGCGGTTGCGGTTGCTTAAAAAACGGTCAAAAGACCGGACCCAACATGACTTTAAAACACTAGTAATCGGTGTAGTTAAGGTCATGCGAATAATAACGTTGATGGCAGACATATCGGTGCAGCAATTGCAGGTCTGCCAGACAGGCAAAGTACCAAAGAGGTGAGCGAGCTCTCATTCAATGTCATGCGTAATCGGAGAGTGACGAACAGGATGCAAGAACGAATACATGAGATTGGATATGGTCGACGGCGAATTAAAGTTGAGAGATCAGCTCAAGGAGTATGCGGACCGTGGTCTAGAGTTGGACTGTTGGAACTTCATGGACTATTTCACGCATACATACGACACAGAAATCACTCAAAAAGAGCACATGAAACAAGCAACGGTGTTGGACATGGACAATTTCCCAGACGACGACGGTCGTGGCAATGGGAGGTCGGATCTGAGAACTTACAGGGTGCGTTACAAGGAAGATTGTGGTCGTAGCAACCGCTGTCGCGCCATCCGGGGGAAGAACTACGTTAAAGTGCCCAACATCATCGGGAGGTGGTTCCCAAAACGCGCTGATCCAGATGCAGAGGAATTGTACTGCGCATCAATGTTGATGCTATTCAGTCCGTGGACACACCTAGAGGATCTATTAGGAGGACAGGTGTTGTTCCATGACGCGTTAGCTGTTTTCCAGAGAACCGCTTCCCTTCGGTGAAGAGAATGATGGAAAACACACAATACTTCCACGAGTGTGAGGACAGTGCTCAGAAGGATAAGGCAAAGAAAAGCATCAGTACCGATGTCATCGATGTCATCCCCGACGAGGAAGAACAGGAGAGTGGAATTGGAGTGGAAGGCGTAGACCATCTGCTTACTGAAGAAGACATTGAATTCGTGCGGGAAGGAATGTTGCCTATGAGAGAACAGAGATACGCCGAAGTTGCCATGCGAATCGGTCGTGACTACGGTTTTTTTATGGACAGTGCAGTTTGCACCACTACACGCGCCCCAGTAGCAGTAGGACGGCAAGAGCAATGGCAGCAGTTTCAGGACTGGGAAAATCAGGTGCAGGCAATCAGAAGGACACACAGTGGCAAAACGACGACAGAAGCTGGTGACAACCGTGAGTTCGGCACGGACCCTACGTTTCTCGTGCCTCCGACATGCGCAGGCATGAGTACGCGACATGTACCACCCATGGCGTATCGCTCTAGCCTGGATCAGTTGACATCCGATCAATACAAAGCTCATGACATAGTCGCTCGCCATTTGAATCAGCATTTGAGTGGAAGCAATTCATCCCAGTTATTGATGATGGTTCAGGGACAGGGAGGTACAGGTAAATCCCGGGTAATCTCAGAGATTACAGAGACCTTCGCCATGCGGAATGCGCACCATTTGTTGGCAAAGACAGCAACGACTGGAGTAGCTGCAAGCCTCATAAGCGGGCAAACTCTGCACTCATGGGCATGTATACCTCGTATTAATTATGTGGGTAACCCAGCGGAGGCAACGAAAAGGAAGCGCCAAGCTAATATCTCTGGCAAACGATACCTCCTCATTGACGAGTGTTCTATGTTGACAAAAGATATGTTGACGATGCTGTCCAAAATCCTTGGCCAGCACCTGCTTGACGAAGACGAAGCATCGACCATCACTTTCGGTGGTATGAACATCGTGCTGTTCGGAGATTTGCATCAATTTCCACCGGTAGGGAATCCTCAAAACGCGCTGTAGCGCCTGGACGGTTGTAGCGAGCAACAACAAATCAGGAGACATCTATATGAACAGTTCACAGTAGTCGTGGAGCTGGAACAACAGATAAGGGTAACCGATGTTGTTTGGAACGGGATATTGGGTAGACTTCGAGTAGGAATGTGTTCAGAGTCAGATCTGGCAACGATACGGTCACTGGTTTTGACCAACCCTGAATGCGCAACGCCAGATTTTAGTTCGGAACAGTGGAGCGACGCCGTGTTGGTGACGCCTCGCCACGGTGTGAGAGAGTCATGGAATGATGGCGCGTTAGTGAAGCACAGCGAAGCCTCGGGACATCGGGTGTACGCAAGTCATGCGGAAGATACAACGCGGGTTGAATGGGAACGGCTCACAATGAGGCAGAGAATAAGCGTTGCAGGTATGCCACCGAAGGAAACCGGGGAACTGGCAAATGTGGTCCATATCGCTGTGGGCATGAAGACAATGGTGGTGATGAATATTGCTACAGAGGCGGACCTTGCGAACGGCAGCCGGGGGATGATCGAGGACATTGTGATAGATCCGAGAGACGTGTCTGCAACCATAGATCCCAAAACTGGGGTGACACGATTGGAATACCCGCCCGCGATGATTATCTTTCGACCGCTGTTGGCGACTTTTCCAAGGATTGAAGGATTTGAAGAAGGGTGCATTCCAATCTTCCCCACGGAGGCCAAGTTTTTCTTACCCGTCAAAAATAACAAAAAGATTAAAGTGACAAGGAGACAATATGCAATGACGGGAGGGTATGCGTTTACAGACTACAAAGCCCAAGGTCAAACATTAGGTTCTGTGATTGTGGACCTCGGTAAGCCACCGACAGGGTGCCTGACACCATTCAACGCGTACGTGGCCCTGTCCAGGAGTAGAGGAAGGGATAGCATTCGTCTGCTGCGGGATTTTGATGATAAGCTGTTCACAAGTCATTCGTCGGAAGCTCTGCGTATCGAACAAAACAGGCTTGACAATTTAGGGGCCATCATGTCACGAAGATATGAGCAGGAAAAAAGGAGTGTAACATTGTAGAGTACACGAATAAACCTGATTTCATCAACTCATTGCGGCCGGCCGCGAAGATATAGGCACGAGAAAGGTAGGGAACGATATCATTTATGGGCTAACGATCGCGTGCTCCTACCGGAACCCAAGACAGCGATGAGGTTGAAACCGGGTTGGAATCGCTGCGCCCCCGCCTCAAGCTTACGAATGGCCGCATCAATATACTCTGAGAGGAATCTGCCCATGCTATATCATTTCGTGTCCCCCACCTCGGTAGTCGAGAGTGATACCCACCCAGGCGCTTTGTAGCACCACGAATTTGAGCCCTCACGACGGTCCTGACAATGTTCAGGATTTGGACTGCTTCTCTCCTGGTGGTTAACTTCTGTGTCTTTGCGGAAGCGTCTTTCGTCGGACAATCTGTAGGTGCTGCAGCATCAAACACCAGACCCACCGTGGCTGATGTCAGGGGTCACGCTGTAGTTACTTTCGCGATGTAGCGGTGGAGGGAAGGACACAGGTTTAGCGAGGTGAAGGGAGAGGACACGGGTTGACCGATGTAGTGGTGAATAGGAGGGCCACCCATTCAGTAGGGCTCCCAGCCCTTATCTGAGTCGAACGTTGCGAACACCAGACGTTTCAAGACGAGAAACAGGGCGCCGGCCCCCGAGATGAGACAGACACGGTTGAGGCTCCGACGGAGACCCAGGTGAGTGAGGACTGTCTAAAATGGCGATATAAGAATGATGTTAGCAGTGAAAGGAAGCACCACGACATTGTCCGCTGACGGAGATGCAATCCAAGTTACCTGGGAACGCTCAAGACGACGGCATGGTAAGTTGAAACCCATTCCGCGATGTCGTATGTTGGCAGTTAATCATTGGCAGATTAAGCTTATTGACGCCATAGTCCGTCTGCGGTTGTCGGAGATCGCGCTGAGGGAGGCCACAGCTTCCGAGGAGGCAACGAAGCATGCCACGATGAGGGTGATATACGATACGGAAGATGAAAGTAAGAGTCACGCTAATCATGTACGGAAGCCATTAACAACAGCAGTACGGGAGATGAAGGCCGATCTCGCGAGACGGACAGCGCAGCTGTGGCAGTTGGAAACTATGGTTGGATTGCGAATCAGGGACATGGCAATGAGCGGGACGACATGCGCAGGTGAGCGGCAGGCGACGGTGACGAGGGACTGCACTGACAGTGAAAACCACAGTTCGGAAGGAAACTGTGTCGGGGGCCATTAGCTGGCTACGCGCGCAATCGTTGGCGGAGTACGATAACTGGTCGCGGGGAGGGACCGGGAAGCAGTGACGGGAGGCCAGTGTTGCTATGATAAGTGATAACGGGTCAACTGAAAGTTGCATGAATGAGTTATTGTTCAACCACACTTTGTACACTTCGGTTATGGAGACCCAGCGCCCATCATAAGACACGTACTGTGACAGGTGATGACGGAGACGAAGTTGTAAAAATCTAAAGAGTAAGCTCACGTCTATGACGACTGTGGACAGCGGGGACGAGTAAAATTCATGAATCACACTGCAGTCTGCGCTCGCCTAGAAGTGCAGATTGGTGGTGGGAGGGACCGGCGCAAAAAGTAAGGGAAACGCCCGAAACTTTCAAATGCAATGAATATTAAAGCTCGGGCTTGCCCAGAACTTTACAAAGAAAGAGAGAGGCCGTGGATGCGAAACACGACGCGGACGCGCGAAGGGTTTTATCGACCCCGCAGGGGAAGACGAATATGAATACACTTACCAAATTGCAACATGTGTGGTTGCAGCGTGTTGTATCATAGTGGGATGGAGAAAAAGGAGGTAGTCGTCGTTGCTCGTGGCACCTGACGAGAATCGGACTCGTCAGGCTCTAGGCTCCGCCCAGAACGGCACACTCGCGGTAACAACATGGCAGTCGAGGATAACAAAATTTATTGAGACGGTGCGCTGTGCCGGTCAAGACGCGTCGACAAGGACAAGACAGGTCCAAACAAGGACAAAACACGTGCCCGAATCTCCATGCCAAACATTAGCAATTAAACCAAACATGAACAATGAGGTAAAATGGGTGTGGGAGACCTTGCGAGCAAGGTGATATGATCAGATCATAAGAGATTCAGCTTTACATGTTACAAACTTAGTATGGATCATCACCGATATCAAAATCACAGGGAATCCATCTCATTTTCATAGGGATGTCTCTGGTTGAGATTTTTGCATGAGTTTTATGTTTATTCCACAAGTACCAGCTTATATTGACTCTCAGTGACTTCGAATTCTGCGAACCGTGACTTAACCCATGTCTGACGCGATGTATGAGCGCAGTGAGTCCGAATCGGCAGACACCAGTCTCTCTCCTTCCCGAAACGTAAACGCGCCTACTCGTTGTCTGAAAGCCCTCGTGACAACAAATCAGCTCGACAATGCTCCAGCCCTCCGAGACCAAGTGCAGTCAATGCGAGCAGAAAAATTGCCAAGTGTGTATGGCCATGCTGCGCTATCTGTAAGCCTACTTACCACTACTTAGCACTTACGTAAACATCGGCCCACTACTTATATACGTGGACCTACAAACACGTCACGACTCCTTCCCTTTCCCCCCATTACCCTCGCTCGCATTATCTACGTCTCAAGAATACACCTCGTTCCTGTTTACGCGGTACGTTTCCATTAGTGTGGTCTCCTATACCAGGCAGACCTCCACTTTTTTTTAAACAACGAACATTGTGTTTTTACCTCCGTCGTCGTCATCGTGAACCGCCACCGAAATTTTTACTTCCGTTTACGTCCTTATTGGGAGGAACGCGTTTTGTTAAAAGCGTTTATTGTCCTTCCCCCAACATCGCTTAAAGTTTGAAAGCTCTTGCTCACCAACTCACGCGCATATAGTCATAGCTCCGCTGGCGTCCAAATCGTCGCGTCTACCCTCAACGCCTACCCCGCTTGCCACGCGTAGTCGTGCACGCAGAGGTACGGCTTCGGGCTCTTCGTCGCCAGTCAGCAGCTCTGACGGATCGTATTGCCCCCCGTCAACTGATTCGTCGTTCTCCTCCGATCGCTCTTTCACATCATCGTCCTCATTGTCCTCGCTATCTTCGCCTGCCCCTTCGCCGCCATTATCGAATTCGCCCGAGCGGCCTATGTCCGCCCGCCAGTCTCCTGTCCGACCTCCTTCATCATCGTCATCTCACTCAACATCATCGACGTCTTCCTCAAGCCTTGACCACCCTACAGCTATCGTTCATCGTTCCAACATGACCTCCAACTCCGACTCCTCTCTTTTCTCCGTTCTCGAGCACACGCACCCCTCCAAATGCCCAATGTTGACAGCTGGCGACCTCACTCCCGACGTCCTGAAGCTGTTCGAACGCGCTTCGCGCGAGTTTTTCGACCATAAAGAAATCAAGCCTGTAGACCAAGTCCGCAAGATCGCTGCTGGCTTCCGGGATGTTCGAATTGCAGACTGGATCGATAACGATCGTGAACGAATCGTAGCCTTGTCGTTCCCCGAATTCATGGAACTCGTACGCGACACTTACCTCGACATCGACTGGGAGCGTAAGCTCCGCAGGAAGCTCGCCGCCTCCGCTCTCGTCTACCCCGCCAGCTTTTGGGACTGGTGGCAGGAGATATTGAAGATGAACATTATGCTAAAGAATACCAAGTCGTTCCTCGACGAGGACGGCCTGCGTCGTCGTCTCGAATCTGGCATCGACGAGGAGCTCGACAAGCTCTGTACCCAAGACAACGTCAACGACGAATTGGACTTCAAGAAGTTCGTGGCAGCCGTCCGCGTGTGCGACCTCAAACGCCGTAACGAGTTGAAGCGCGCGCGCGAAGCTGCGGATTCCACCAGTCGCAAACGCCCTGCCCTCGCTAATCCCTCTCGCAACGCCAACGCTGCCGACGCCGGTGGTCGTCAAGGTTCTAAGTCCTCCGCCGCCGTGCCCGCCCGCTCCAGTAACAGACGTCTCCGTTTCCTCCCTCTCCAAGAACAAGAACGCGCCTACCTCTTCGCAAACAACGGATGCTTCAAGTGTCGTTTGATCAACGTACCCGAGGATCACAAGTCCCGCACTTGCCCCAACGGATACCCTGACCCCGATACATTCATGCAGAAGGTGGCTCATGCTGCACAAGTCGCTACCGTCGAGGCTAACCCTTCCTACGTCGCGGCTGCCGCCACCGTCCCCGCCACTCCCGCTGCCGCATCGACATCGACCACTGTTCGCCCGAAGGCGAAACCTGTCGCGTCGTTCACGAGCCCGAACTGGGGCGACGACGAAATTGCTGCTATTATGCCTTCGAACACCTCATACGATGATGCGCCAATCGATCCAGATGATTCAGCTGAGGCGAGTTTCCCGATTTCTGCGCCTCACCTCCTGTTCCGTTGTGTTGTTGACGGCCCTCGAGTCGATCTGCCCGTTCCCGTGGTTTCTTTGATTGACAACGGCGCTCACTTAACACTGATCTCTCCAGAATTAGTATCGCATCTCGGCCTCCAACGATTCCAGCTGAAAGATCCTATCGAAGTCGCTGTTGCCTTGAAATCACCGAACGCACCCAAGTCCGTTGCTACTTTGACTTCGTATGTTAAATTATCCGTTACCTCCTGCGATGGACAGTGGACTTCTTCGCCTATACGTACCCTTATCGCTCCTGGACTTTGTACTCCTATCATTCTCGGTCTTCCCTGGCTCATTAAGAATCACGTTGTCATTGATCATGAAGCTCGAACATGCATCGACAAAGTTTCGAATTATAATCTTTTCGCACCCACCCCGCGGACTCCCAAAAAGCCCCCGCGAAAGCGGACGGCTGCATTGTATCAAGAAGTTATGAGAAACCGCCGTCTGGTTGCAGCTGAATTGAAATTCCAATGCGCCGAACGCCTGATCATTCTGACCCGAACGAACCAGTTGCCAGATGTGCCGCCAACGAATTGGATTGCATCCATTAAAACTCGAATCGAACAGCTGGCTTCTGCAGTGACACTTGAGAACTTTGACAAAAGTCTGAAAGTGGAATTCGCAAAACTGTTCGAGCCGCTACCGCATGTCAGCGAACTTCCTACAGACGTTCTCGCCGAAATTCAGGTGAAGGACGCGTACAAGAAAATTGCTACCCGAACTTACCAGTGTCCTCGCAAATACCGTGACTCCTTCAAGATATTGATTCAGCAACATCTCGATGCCGGTCGAATACAACCTTCGAATTCCCCGCATGCATCTCCCGCTTTCATCATCCCGAAAGCTGATCCTACCGTTCTTCCTCGGTGGGTTAATGATTATCGACACCTGAATGCAAACACTGTTACCGACAGTCATCCGCTACCGCGAGTCGACGACATCCTCGCTGACTGCGGAAAAGGCAAGTACTTCGCTACAATTGACATGACTAACTCGTTCTTCCAAACCAGAATGCACCCGGACCATGTACCTCTGACGGCTGTATCCACCCCGTTCGGCTTATACGAGTGGCTCGTGATGCCCATGGGCTTGCGGAACGCTCCGGCCATCCACCAACGTCGTGTCAACGCGGCGCTTAGGGAACACATTGGAAAAATCTGTCACGTTTATCTCGACGATATCGTTATTTGGTCTTCCACTATCGAAGAACATCATCGAAACGTGAGGACCATCCTCGAAACCTTACGAGCTGCGCGTCTATACATAAACGCGAAAAAGACAAAATTGTACTGCACCGAAATTTCGTTCCTCGGCCATCGCATCAGTGAGAACGGTATTAAAGCAGACGAAACCAAGGTCGACAAAATCTTGTCGTGGCCAAAGCCTCGCTCTGCCACCGAAGTCCGCCAGTTCCTCGGACTTGTTCGTTATCTCGGCGCCTTCTTGCCCGACTTGGCGACGCACACAGGTGTCCTGAACGACCTCACGTCTAAAAAAGCTGATAAAGTTTTTCCGCCTTGGCTTCCCGCTCATCAGACCGCCTTTGAAGGCGTAAAATCGATCGTCATCGGCCGAGGCTGCCTCACGACCATTGACCACAACGACGCCACAAAGAAGATCTTTGTTACGACAGATGCTAGTGACCGACGTTCAGGTGCAGTGCTGTCCTTTGGCGAAACATGGGAGACTGCACGTCCTGTCGCGTTCGACTCCATGACCTTCAAGGGCGCCGAACTGAACTACCCCGTTCACGAGAAGGAATTACTGGCTATCATTCGCGCGCTGCGGAAGTGGCGCTCCGATCTCCTTGGCTCCGACTTCCTCGTATTTACCGACCACAAGACCCTGGAGAACTTCGAAACCCAGCGCGACCTCTCCCGTAGGCAAGCGCGCTGGATGGAGTTCATGTCCCAATTTGATTGCCGTATCGTATACGTTAAGGGCGAAGACAACACCGTAGCTGATGCACTCTCGCGCCTTCCAGTTCTTGTCTCTGAGGACAGCCGAGAGGCTGGGTCCGCGGCGTTAGAAGCATTCAACGTGCCCGACGACGACATGATCTCGAACTGCATCAACAGCATCCTCGTTGTACCCAGCGCGTCTCCGTGCCCTCTTTCGTCCGCACACGCGTTATCTGAGTTCTCTGAGACAGACGAACCTCCAGCTGTCGCATCGACCCTTGAAATCGCATCTGACCCCGCTATCCTGGACTCCATTATCGCTGGGTACGCGGAAGACAAATGGACCAAGAACTTGATTAACGGCAGCGCGGGCATCAAGGGCTTGCGCTGCGTCAACGAACTATGGTACATCGGTGACCGACTATGCATTCCCCGTGTTGGTAACATTCGCGAAACATTGTTCCGGCTCGCTCACGACACCCTTGGACACTTCGGCTTCGACAAAACTTACGCGTCGCTGCGGCACGCGTACTACTGGCCGAAGATGAGACGTGACCTGGAGGAAGGTTACGTCCCCTCGTGCCGGGAATGCCAACGTAACAAATCGACCACAAAGAAACCTTCTGGCCCACTGCACCCGCTGCCTATCCCCGATCAGCGGGGCGACTCCGTCGCTATCGATTTTATCGGCCCTCTGCCTGAAGATGAGGGATACAACTCAATAATCACAATGACCTGCCGTCTTGGTTCAGACATCCAGATCGTGCCATCGCGCGTCGACATCTCCGCATCCGACTTCGCGCTCATATTCTTCGAACACTGGTTCTGTGAAAATGGCCTACCGCTCGAAATCGTTTCCGACCGCGACAAGTTGTTCATTTCGAAATTTTGGGCCGCCTTGCACGTCCTGACGGGCGTCAACATAAAAATGTCCAGCTCCTACCACCCCGAAACCGACGGTTCCAGTGAACGTTCGAACAAAACCGTCAATCAGGCTCTGCGTTACCACGTCGACCGCCACCAAGCGGGCTGGGTGCGTGCGTTACCGCGAGTCCGTTTTGATATGATGAACACGGTGAACAAGTCTACTGGCTTCTCGGGTTTCCACATGCGTATGGGCCGCAGTCCTCGATTGATCCCGCCTCTCGTCCCCGCGCCTGCTACCCGTACAACGAAAGAAGAAGACCTCGCCCGCTCCGTGATCGCCCAGATGCAGCACGACCTCCTCGAGGCTCAAGACAACCTCCTGCAGGCAAAGATCTCGCAAGCCGCGCAGGCGAATAAACATCGTACTGCGAACTACAAGTTTAAACTCGGCGGTCGAGTAATGTTGTCCACCGAAAATCGACGACATGAATACAAGGCAAAGGGCGACGGCCGAGCAGCTAAATTTATGCCTAGGTACGACGGACCGTACACGATTACGAAAATCAACTTGGCAAATTCGACTGTCACCATCGACATGCCAAACTCCCCTCGCGCCTTCCCCACCTTCCATTTCTCCGAAGTATTGCCCTTCGCCGAAAACGACCCGCTTCTCTTTCCAGCGCGACAGTTGGCGGAGCCCGACTCCGTGGTCACGATCGATGGTTATGATGAATTCCTGGTCGACAAAATCATCGACGAGCGCGTGCGCGGCCGCGGTCACCAATACCTCGTTCAATACGTCGGCTGGGGCCCTGAAGAAAACAGATGGCTGTCCGGCTCGGTTCTCGCTACTAACGAAGCACTCGACATCTGGTTGGCCAAGAAAGGAGCGGATAGATAGTTCTACTTCTTCTCTGGGCCACTGGTAGCTTTTTCCCACAGGGTTTTGACGCACCCAAGTGAGCATTGTTGTTACTTACTCACTTACAAATTCGCTTTCGCAGTTTTTTTTCTTTTGGTTGTTCTTCTAGAGTGGAGGGGTGTAAGCCTACTTACCACTACTTAGCACTTACGTAAACATCGGCCCACTACTTATATACGTGGACCTACAAACACGTCACGACTCCTTCCCTTTCCCCCCATTACCCTCGCTCGCATTATCTACGTCTCAAGAATACACCTCGTTCCTGTTTACGCGGTACGTTTCCATTAGTGTGGTCTCCTATACCAGGCAGACCTCCACTATCCGGGTCGTCTAATTTTTCAATTCCAAAAGCAGCATGTTTCCGTAGTGCGATTAGTCCAACAGAAAGACCCTCTCAAGTCCTAGTACCTGAACAATATAAACCTAAGATCTTAAGTTCGATTCCCGTTGAGTCCATAAATTAAATGCCTAGCAACACTAATATTGACCTGATTGAGCATTGCACGAACGATCCATTGGCAAAAGTGGATTGCGAATAATAGCTGATCATGCGACTGAAAATTATTTTGCCGTCCGCGGCTAAGACATAGCTAGAGTCAAACAAGCTATTGCATGGGTGAGATAGCTCGACGTGGGATATCACAGTGAATCGACCAGGAGGAATCCTGAGAGGCTACTAATAATAGATCCTGTAACCCACGTGCCATCTCAGGTTATGAAAATGTTAAGAGGCTCTTCAGAGATTGTTAACGGTTGATCAATATATGAGCATTCTGTTGGCAACCAGGTACCGAGGACGAGGGACAAGGTGAGGGGGGGTTAACAGATGTATTCCGCTACTGTACCAGTACGTAGCTTGTCAAATATATACGTGCAAAGGAATAGGGAAAATTATTGCCTACAGCAAGGGGCGGCAAGTCAGTGATCGAGAAAATAAACAAATCTGAATATAGGGTTTTGGGCCTCGGCCAGTCAACTCCAACACTCCCACAGACCGGCGAGACACAAAACAAAAGGCAAAATAAAATGAGAAAAGAAACAGAAAATAAAAATGCTCCCACAGACTTCGAGAGCCGTCAATTTTAGAGGGCATATGTGACGCGCTATGTCGATGCGACCATAGCCTTGGGGTCCGGCGCGGCAAGGGCCGGTTCCTTGCACTCGCTTTGGTAATGGCCAAATTTGTTGCATCGGAAGCACCGGATCTTTGATTTGTCGGTGTTTTTGTTGCGTGGGCACGAATCAGCATGCAGCGCGCTAGTTTCGATACCGTGGGTGTGGTTGCCGCAATCGTCAGCAAGGCGAGTTTCTTCATTTAGAACACGGCCAATGACGAAATCGAGGTCTGTAGATTTCTCGTGTGAGTTGAGGGAGACAATGAGGGAGCTGTAAGCGGGGGGAAGTGATTTGAATAGAACTGCGATGGTGAGGGCGTTCGAGGGGGTTTCGCCAAGATGATTGAGCTTGTCGGCGAGCGTGTGAATATTGCCGATGTGCGTGCGCATAGAGACCTCGTCGGCCTTCATGAATGATGTAAACTTGCCCCACATGGCAATGATGCTCCCCAAACCCGACACCTGATGAAAATCCCGTAACCTCTCCCACATTCCGGCGGGGTCCTCGTCATAACCGCGAACATGTGCAAACTGACCCAGGTCCAATCTCCGTATAATCTCCGCAGATGCCAGATCCCTCTTCGCGATCCATCCCTTGACCGCCTTCAAACCATCGCTCCCCACAGGCCCCGCTTCCTTTCCCTCCACCAATGCCAAAACCTGCTTCCTCTCACCGGCATTATCAAGGTCATGTAGAATCAAGATGCCTTGAGTTCATGTAAAACGAACATGAAGTATCTCGGCTATGACTGATAGCCGAGATACTTCATGTTGGTTTTACATGAACTCAAGGCATGTTGACACGACATGCCCTAGCAAATGCCTCTGGTGTCTTCAACTCTGCCCGAATCTCAAATTCCCACGAGTCATAATTCTCGTCGTCCAACTTCGTGAAACCTTTTTCTCCCATTCTAAATTCCGTGCCTCAGTAGAATCGAGGGCTTCCGTTGCGCAAGTACAGTTAGTGTTTTAAAGTTGTGTCGGGTCCGGTCTTTTGACCATTTTTTCAGCAACCGCAACCGCAACCGGTTGCTCCCAAATGTAGCAACCGCGACTGCAACCGAGTTGCAACTGATTTAGACGAATTACAATGAATTAATGCGTATTTACATGTAAATTGCTTATTTATTGTGCATTTTTGACTAGAAGCACTGAAGTTCACCTCTAACCATTGCTACAGACAGTTTTGCATATCTTTCATGGTAATTTCCACTCTTGGATCTCCCAAAACGGCCAAGAAGTGACCAAGATATGACTAAAATAGTGAACAGATGTCATTTTGAACCATGCTGATATTTTGATCATAACTTCTTCGATTCTCAACCGTTTTTGGTAATCCAGGGGTCGATTTCACGCGTTTTCGAAGGGCTATCCGCTGGTTTGGACCCCCGAGCCGCAATCAATCGCGACCGGTTGCTAGTGGTCTTTTTACTTATTTTAAATCCTAGCAACTACAACCTGAAGTTGTAGCAACTGCGGTTGCAGTCCGGTCTTTTTGCGGTCTTTTGCGGTTGCTGCAACATGACCTCCTGACACGACTCATGCACGCTCCCTTTCTCCGAGTAAGCTTCGCCTCTTCATGACAGAGGCAGTGTTCGCTGGGGCGACTGTAGGACCCAACGGTGTCAGCCCTGACTCCTCGAAGCTCACTGCAATCATAAGCTGGCCGACACCCGAAGATGCATCACATCTCGGTCTCGCCAGATATTTCAGAGACCTCATTAAGGGGTACGCACACGCGGAGAAGCCCCTCAGAGATATCCTGCGTGCAGTCGAGATGCCCAAAGGTATCGGAAAACAGGTGTACCAATGTATCATGCGTGCCTAAAAGCTAAAGGACATATGGAAACCCCATCACGAGGAGGTGTTTGTCACCCTCAAAGCAAAGCTTGTATCGGAGCCAGTACTACGCGACGGCACCCATTTCATTCCCACAACAGATGGCTCCAAGGATGCGTTCGCCGGGGTTCTATCCCAGAAGGTTACTACAGTTTCACCAGGTGGAAAAACAGTAACACGGACACACCCCCTAGGCTACGCGTCAAAAAGGACATCAACAAGCGAAGAAAACTACAAGCCATACCTCCTGTTTGCAGCGCTCAAATTCTGCTTCGACAAATTTTCTGACGTGATCTGGAGCTTCCCTGTCGAGGTGGAGACCGATTGCCAGGCCTTAAAAGATGTCCTACTGGAGGATAAGATGAGCGCGACACGCGCTCGGTGGCGAGATGGCGTACTCGCACATTTGCGACATGTTCCCGGTGTTCTCAACATAGCGGATGGAATCAGTCGCCAATACGAAGGAACTCCTAGAGGCCACGGAGATGGGAGCGAATGGACCATGAGCCCAGATCTGGATGAGAGAAGTATAACTCACAACTTGTTCCATGTCGACGTCGGCCCCAAAATTGACAAGTTCAGATGTCGGTTTGAGGACGAACCATTCTACCTCGAGGTCATCGATGCACTGCTGGAACTCGACCAAGGGACCACGCTGCGGGAGCGTAAGCGGGCACGGCACAAGGCCTCCCAGTACTTCATCAAAGAAGGGAAGCTGTGGTTTGTGGGTGGATCGATGGACATTCCGAAGCCCTGAGGTACGCTCTGCAGCGTAAGGCGGCGTTCGACAGGAAAGTTGAAGGATCCTGTTAGAAACGCTCTGTGGGCTATCTAATCTCGTTCCCAACCTATCTCCCATCAACCATCTTGATGGTTGTCACTGTACAGCATTCCTGTATTGCAGGCTGTGTTGGTTGCATCACCATCTTGATGGTGACTTACTACACTGCCTGTTGACCAGATCAGTTTCCTTAGCTACCATCTAACCAGTGCACACAGCCTTCTTGTGCACAGTATATATAGTAGATTAGATTGACCTGAAGTCCCCAGTTTCTAACTTCGGACTTCAGGTGAGTAGATCAGTCAGTTCCTCAATAAACCAGTTTCTAACTTCGGACTTCAGCTTGTAGCTGTCTAACCTGACATCCCTGTGCTTGCCTGTTCTAACAGATCCAGGGCAGGTCCCGTTATATTCAAACCTGGCCAGCTCCTACAAGTATACAGGAGCGACCTCACTACCACTGTGAGCACAGATCGGAAACTCACACCCATGTGGTCAACCCCACGTCGCGTGACCGCTTGAACCGCCAATTCATACAAGCTGGGAACACTGGAAGGCGAGGCCCTGCCGGGTGACTGCAGTGCACGCAGATTACGGGAATTCATACCACGAGAAGGGACCGAGTTGTCAGTAACACAGGGCGAAATCATGGCGAAGCGAGCGGAGGAGGAACCGAAGTAGATCGTACGCGAAGTGCGGATGGATAGTGGAGGAGATGAGGAATAACCAAGCGGAGCAGGAGGCCATTGAGGTTGAAGCCCAGTGAAAATCGGCCATGTTGATGTTAGAAACGCCTTCTGGGCTATCTAATCTCGTTCCCAACCTATCTCCCATCAACCATCTTGATGGTTGTTACTGTACAGCATTCCTGTGTTGCAGGCTGTGTTGGTTGCATCACCATCTTGATGGTGACTTACTACACTGCCTGTTGACCAGATCAGTTTCCTTAGCTACCATCTAACCAGTGCACACAGCCTTCTTGTGCACAGTATATATAGTAGATTAGATTGACCTGAAGTCCCCAGTTTCTAACTTCGGACTTCAGGTGAGTAGATCAGTCAGTTCCTCAATAAACCAGTTTCTAACTTCGGACTTCAGCTTGTAGCTGTCTAACCTGACATCCCTGCGCTTGCCTGTTCTAACAGGTTATGGGCCCCGCGCTCTAAGAGCTTAGTTCGATTTTTTGATTCTCACTTGCCTTTATAGTGTGTGCAGCTCCCTTTAGTTACTTTGCCAACTGTTGGGCCTCTACCCTTTAGTGGGTGTTGCTTATAACCTACCTCAGAAATATCGCGGTAACCCCGTTGATCTGGGAGGTGTTACAACTGGGAAGTCAGCAGTTACATACCTACCTTTACTATACCTCGCTCCCGACTTCATCTTCTTCAGATTGGTGAAAATATATGATGAAAAGAGCTGCACGGTCAACAGAAAGCAGGTGCTGATGCATCCAGCATTGGCAATGACAATGCATTGAATTCTGTCGCTTTACCACCCCATGTTTCCTCTAGATTTCATAGACTTTAGCCCCTCTAAGAAGTAATTTCAGGACCCCTCTGGAATGTATTAATGCTCGAAGCTTATAACCCCACCACACCGCCTTCAATTTTTTTTGACCCTCGTCCTTTATTGTCACTGCATTATGCCCTCCCCTTTTGAACAGCGCAACACTTCTGGGCTCAATGAGCGCATCACCCAGATGCTAGTCGAGAACAAACCAAACCTGTTGGCCACTGCAATTCCTAACACAACATTCATGTGTGCCACCCATCCCTATTCCAAGAACCAAAGCTACAAAAATTAAATCTGATTTGAAGACATACAAGGCCATCATAATCGGACAAATCTCATCCGAAGTCGACAGCACCCAGATTTCCGCCCGAGGGAATCACTACCTTGGACCACTGAATGAGGAAGTGAGCCATTTTTATCTGATGTGTTTGACATTGCTCATCATATGCATAGTTTAACCCAATCACGGACAAGTCCAGAGTCAAGGACGTAATCATGCTTGAATCTCCGTGGCGGGCTCCCCAAGGCCTGAAGACTTTGTTCGAAAACCAGATAATCGCTCTGACGTCAGTGAGAACAAGGCTGAAAATCAACCCACAAAATTGGTACATGATTTACTGACAATTTCAGTGGCCGGCGATAGCAGCAAGACTGTTAACAGTTTTAGGAGTTACATTGCCGGTTTGGGGGGCACCTTGAAAACCTG
Source organism: Lyophyllum atratum (assembly GCA_014905825.1). Lineage (NCBI taxonomy): Eukaryota > Fungi > Basidiomycota > Agaricomycetes > Agaricales > Lyophyllaceae > Lyophyllum > Lyophyllum atratum. The sequence goes on along the minus strand of JACGCN010000025.1, from coordinate 323,227 downwards.
AAAGAGAGGGTTATTAGGACATGGAGGACTTCAGCTTGTAGCTGTCCTGACATCCCTGCACTTGCCTGTTCTAACACTTTCATCTTCATACATTCCACCAAGTCCAATCAACGATGGTTTCCCTTCCCCTTTCTTCTTCTTCTATATCCGCCTTCCTTTCTCCTTCTATGTGATATGACCGTCCGACACTTGCAGTGATCATCGATCGGCATCTAGTCAGCAGGAGTGTTGCGGCCTCACGGATCCGGCACAGATATTGACCATGGGCTGCAGGCCCTCCACGATGCTTACGCGCTCTATCCTCACAATGAAATGTGAGGCCGCGTGCATTCGCGCTCGACCGTGTGTATTTATTGAAAGTTGGGCTGGCGGCCGGCCTCACCCTTGGTTTTGAAGGGACATCTGGGACTCATTGTAAGTACTCCAATATCCTTGACTATGTTATTCTCGTTCGTAGTCTAATACTGCTTCATTATAGTGAGGGCTCGGTCTAACAGCCCTTTTTCTCCGTTTTCAGCCCCAACAGACGGACGGACTCGGGATATGTATCCGATTGGCTGTAAGTTTCGCTTGGTTTCGCTTGACCGCCGCAATGCTGATGCACCATGTTCTTACAGCTTGGCCCATCTCTGTCAAGCCCATTGTGTCACCGCACCATCTCCTACGCCTCCCATACACGTCACTCATTGAATTTTCTTACAGCAACACAAAGGGTGGTGCTTCAAAGTTCATTTATTTTTTTGAATATTGTGTTGCCTTTCATTGATTGACAAGAGACAGGTCTGTTACCACCGCTCAGGTTGAAGCGGCAGCAGCTGCTGAGGCGGGTGGCAAGTATGTTCGTCCATATTATCAACTCCTCTCACATGTTTATCATCTGTTGTTAGAGGTTCCCCGGATATTGTTGAAGGTCGCACCGCTAGAGAAACAACACCTCGACTCGGAAGCGTGTACAAGAGAAGGCAACCACAGCATACAAAGCACAAGGAACCAAGTAATCGCAGAATCTTTACCGACACCGGCTGATGGTTCTCAGGGAAACCGCCAACATCGAGTGTCCTTCAACCCACAGCTAAAGAAGCTATTCAAGGGAAGGCCGCACCTACTCAAGGGCTGCTGAAGTGAGTTCTCTTCGGAGATAAGAGGCTTCGCCATCTCATCATTCTTGGGGATGCATCAAGTGTCATTCAAGCGAGTGCCGTCTCCACCAACGGACCATCCCCGTGCGCGATGCCAGCCATCAGTATACTTTCACTTATTCCTGGAATTCCTAGTCTGACATCAAGGCTAGAAAACCTGCTAATCCATCGGGCAAAGGCCCTAGCATCGGTGCTGGCCAAGGGTCTTCTATAAGTCGATTGGCAAGCCTACACCACCAAATGGCGGCCTATAAGTAAGCACTGTCTCGTTTATTCGGGGGTTAACACTCATTCATGTCCTTTTAATTTTAGTACAAAACCTGCCCTGTAAGTCTATCCCATTGCAATCCCATCTTGATGTCCTGTCGATGGTCTCAGTACTTGTACTCGACGCCCTGTCGTGCAAGTAAATCCCGCTCTAGACATCCTGTCGAGTGTGTTCCGTTCAGTTCCCGATGCTGACACCTCATCTCGTCAGGTCTTCCAAGTGCCTCATGTTCTCGCACGTAGAGATCCAGGACATGAAGGCGATGAGATCCGGGCCCCGAATCCACTCATCACCTCCTTCACACTCCTCACCCACATCTGCTGCCCAGACCTCTGTCCAAGACGAGACACATTATCAGATCATCAATATCACGTAATGTAGACAAAAATTTGTGGTCCAAATATGGTCGGATGTGCTTAGAGTGTGGGTTACGATTCTAAAGCTTGTGCTGCCAGAAGACAGCCAGTCGGATTACTATCAAATCTTCAACAAAGTGACCGTGTCTTTGTCCAGAATAGACTCACTTTGTCGTTCCGAGTCCATCTCCTTGGGTTACTTCAATGTGGCTTGGGTGTGTTGAACGTTGAACAGTCGCATATTGAACAGTTGTGTTGAATAGTCGCATCGAACGGTCACATTGTTTGACCATGGCGTGCAAAACAAGGACTGGCAAATTGTGGGTTCGCGAACAATGTGACCTATCAGCAACACTTGCTCATAGAGGAAACAGTCACTTGTCTACAATGCGCCAACCAGATGCCAGGTGAGGTGCTGTGACAAGCCCAGTGATTCTGTTACTACTGGGAATAAAATGCACCGTTCTGCCAGCATGGACACGGTTGCGATATCACATGATGGGGAACGGAGCAAGACAAGGATTCTATAGACAGGATAGGGAACAATTGTACGAGGTGAATTTTTTTTCTGGGAGACACTTGGCAGAATGACCTTACACAAGCAAACTTGCAGCATGGTGTGGAAGGACCCGGTCAAGCATTACTGGCAAATGCTCTCCAACTTTCCCAGCCACAGTACATATCCCAACAGCCATTTTCTCCGGGTAGCTCGGTGGCAGGACCTCTACATGCAGGAGGACAGATTAGTTGAGGAGAAGGTGGTGAAGAGGAAGGTGGCCAAGGTCCCAGATATTGTCACAAACGAGTCGGCAGATGGAAACGAATCAAATGCGACGTTGGATACAGACGTATCACAAGAGAAGGAGGTCAAAGTCCAAGGAACGCATTATAAAACTGAAGCTGGACGCGGTCGAAGGAAGCGAAGGAGCCAAAGGCGGAGACGGGCATTACAACGAGGACAAAAAGTACATACAAGGTTTCATATCATGGAGGGTCTGACACCCTCTTAAGAGTAACCATTGGCGAACAGTGAGCCTCAATGGAGTCTGGCAAAATCACAGCACAGGGTGCAGAGGACAATATTTTCATGAAAGGTAACTTGAACAAATAGTGAAGGAATACCTTACACATTTAGATTATGTAGAGGTATCATTTTGTGAATCAAATATTGAATTTCATACAAGAAAATATAGTAAGCAAAGTTATTATATTATATTTTCTTAACTAAAACTAAATATTTCATTTACAATATGATGTCCTTGCATAATCTCAGTATATAAGGTATTCTTTTACTATTTGTTCAAGGTACCTTTTATGAAAATATTGTTGCTCGCACCCTGTATACAGTTTCCAGGAGTTGGTGACTTTCCATGTTGAATTTTAATCTGTAAATGCGAATAGAAGTTTCATGCCGGTAGAAGCCGCAGATTTGCGATTGATCACGATGAGTCATAAAATATCATAAAGTGCCCAATTCCCTCCCCTGCCACGCTCGCGACGGTGACTAGCAGGTATGTCGCTTGCCCTTGCCTAAGGTCTATCTAATCTTGGTTCTTTAGGCTTTTCCATAGACTATTATCATGCATGACCCCAACTCGAAGACCCAATATACACACTGTCGTGGTCAACTCTGCTTGCGGCCGGCTGTAGGCCAGATTCCCAACTTTTATTTCTGGCAGGTACATCCAGTCTCTATGATATGGTTTTACTTACCTGTATCTCTTATGCAGTGTCAGATATGTCAATGGGATCCAAATTTCCCTCCTGTGCAAATGACTATTATGGAATACAGGGCACTCTATGACGTGGCAAAGCCTAGAACTGCAATGACTACCACCTACACTCTGCCACCGCCCTTCCTGTCATGCCATCACCAATTGTCTCTGCTGCCATCAACGGTGCATTGTTAAGAATGTTCTCTGGACATTGTTCCAGGGCTAGCTGCTGTGACTGCAGCTGGCATTTATTGTCCGCTAAGAGGAAAAGATCAAGTTTTTTTATTGGTGGAGGAAAAGTAGAAGTCAACGGCACATATGTGCTTACAAAATTGAATTGACGAAAAGCCGAGGCAGGTACATGTATAGGCAATGATGTCAACATCATATTGGGAGCTGGGTGAGGACGTTGACTGGACAATGAATGTCTCGGCTTCTTTGAGGCACTAATGGACAGAATGGTTAGCTTCCTTGTTTTCAATCCTATCAACACTCACCACGATGTGATCTTTCAGGATGGCTTTTGTCTGGGCAATAATATCTATTTTCTTCCTGCTTGATGTTGTTCTTTCAGAGCATAGTGTGGAAGTACGCGGTTGATCAATAAGTATATCAAATCCACACAACGATTGCGACGACCTTGAAGGAACTTCCCCTTCAAGATATGGTGCCAGCTGTCCATCAATGAGCATATCAATGACTGATAATGAGGCTTACGCTTCGACAAGCATGTGAGTGTCGCTCATCTCCCAGATAGTTCTGTTTGTTCGAAAAATTGCCGACCACATAAAACGGTACTTCTTGGGCATCCAATATTCCTTAAGATATACTACGAAGGGTGTGGAGGCCGTTGTTTGAATTATTGCCCAAGCCTGCTGGAATTCCTCAGGGCCAGTGATCCGCATCCATGCCTTGAGCTTCTCCCATAGAACTACAAACAAGTCCCACCCATCCACTCCATCAGTCCCGCCAGTCCTACATGTCCCACTGCACCAATCGTTTAGACGAGCTGATATACCAAATCAAATAACTTTGTGTGGGTGAGGTCTCGCATTTGGCAAAAGGTATTATGTTCTTCACGTATCAAGGCTGCGTGCGTTCGACTGAGCGTGTGCCAGCACTACTGGTATGGCCCATCTGGAAGGCTGCACGGCATCTTGACGAGTTTTCGCTCCGAGCCCAAGATTCTCGTGGTCACAAGAACAACACGATGAAGCACCTCACGCAGGTCATTATTGAATCTGGGTTATTATACACCGTGGTGGCCTTGATTACATTTGTGACATTCACCGTAGGGAGCCCATCCCTGTATGTCGTCTCAAATGCAGTGCGTCCTACTTTCTGCACAAGTCCCCGCGTCTTCTAATACCGTCAATCAATCCTAGGAGATCGGCATCGCCGGTATTGCATTTAACCTCATCATCATCCGCACCGCCCAAGCGACACGCGTCAAGAGCGTGACCGGAGGAGGAGGTACTTTATCGAGTCTGCGTGTTATTTCTCCTCGTCATAACACAGGAAGGGAGGATGAGAAAAGTGGTGTGCGGTTTGTGGTCTCACACCATGCAATCGCGGAGGATACGGTCCAAGAGCAGACACGGGAGGCCGAGACGAGCTCGAGCCTGAGGTTGCAGCAGGAGGCAGACGTAAACGGCTAAGACTAGGTGTACCGATGTTTGGGCACGCAGGACATGATCTCAGCGGCCATCTCATCTCTGATTGCAGAGACGGGTGAGGAGAGCTAATCTTTTTATCAGTCCTCAATGCCCTCGCACGAGCTCCGTAAGGCAGACAATTCGGGGTTTGGAAGAAAGAAGGCGTCGATTTATACATAACCCATTACCCCCTCAATCACTTCGGCCTGCTATTGGATAGAGTCGTCCGCTATACACACCGCGCCCCCACCTTGCACAAAAATTTCCTAGATGTTACGCCGTGTTCAAAGGGTCTTTCATTGGCTTGATACAGCGCCCACGAAGCTATACGATTATAAGCATGGCCTATAATAATCGTCCAATTTATTCGGACTCACTTGCACCTTTCCAATAGCGCGTCCGACGTTTTAATGGCACGGATATCTGGTAGACCTCCTTCCGTCCTATTGAACAGCATCTCGGTCTCGCCTGCCCACAATCCCCATTTTGGCGTGATGTTTGAAGTATCTGATTTGACATTGGGATTCAGAGCCATTGCGAAATTCATGAACGATTGCGAAAAAGCCTTGACGAAGTCGGGGTTGGGGAAAGGTGGGGCGTTTCCGCTAGGATCGAATTAGTTATCGGTTGATCCTGAGGTTAATGAGATACATACACAGGAAAGTAGTAGGCTAGATCGTTTCCATGGCCTCCTGGGGGCACAGCGAATTCCGACTTGGATGTGTTAGAATTCTGGGACGCCGTTTTACTTGGTACGCTCACCTTGAATCCGCGACCACGGAATGCCCTTAAGAGGAAATATGTGGGGCAGATGAAGATAGCTAGACATTTGGTCGATCACTTGCAAAGCGCTGAGCTATACTGGCGACGCACCTTCTCCCATGATTGCCGTGATCTGGAAAATGGGTGATCCAAGATTTTTATACTGAGCCGCTGCACCAGCGATTTCCTTGGTACCGAAATCCGGGAACAGCTGTGCCAGATAATTTTTAACATCCACGTTCGTGGGTGTTTTTGAATCTATGAACAGCGCGCCCTCAAAGGTGTTAGTAACAGCCAAAATGATGTCCTAGATACACCACCATTAATATTCGATTCCGCATTCTGGTAGGGCGTTATCTAACGTACCCCATTTACTTTTCCTTTTCTCAACAATTCCGTAGGTCGCTCTCTGATGAGCTCACCATCCACGACGGGAACGAACACAAAAGTACCGAAAAACCCGCTGTTTGCAACATTCCCGTTCACTTCCTCTAGAGCCTGGGCATTGATTGTTCTAAGGCAACCAAGGGTATCGGATGCAGACGAGCAGCTTGACGGGCGTCTTCATGAGCACCTGAGTATGAGATCGTGAAACTCTGCAGTACTCACTTGGCCTGAGAAACTACTTCACTGTATAGTATCTGTACCAAGGTCAGAAATCTTGTAAGGGAAGCCGTCTCACCAATACGCACCTCAGGGATACGGTCATCATAATGGTATTGAGATGGTAAGAATGTCGAGCTCGTGATAGCTGCTCTGAATAGCGGCGGCGACGTCTTCCCGCCGTTGGCAATAACATGCTGTAACACGGATCCGGCACCTTGTAACAAGGTCAGAAACAAAGGTCGCGATTGACGGAAAAAAAGAAGCTTTACCTGCCGATTCTCCCCAAATCGTAACTCGAGCGGGGTCACCGTTGAACCCCAGTGAGAACGGGCTCTGGGCAAGTCTGGAGTTATCCGACGATATCCGGGTTGCGCCTGTTCTCGTCTGAATCAGACAGGGCCCGAAATTTACTACCTTTTCCAGATTCGGTTCTGGGACTTTCCTGGACGTTCTGAAATGCAATCCGGTCTTATCTGAAATAATCTGGTTATTACTGGTATCCATTCAATTATCTACTACAGCTCGTGTTCTGGTACAATCTGATAACTTCTGAATCTATCCGATATCTTCCAACCGTCCTCTCAACTATGCAAAAGAAACAAGGCTGAAAAAAAAATTACTAAGTTTCTAACTCTATAACCCCGGGAAGAGCACGTACCGGTACCGCCATCACGATCCATTCACGGGCTCGCTGCGCTGCTTGTCTTCGCGGACTGCTTCTGGGAGCGGAGCTTCTCTTGATAGTCCTGGAACGTCGTGAGACGAGGGCTCGCCGGTAATGAATAAGATGTACCTTTTTTGTCTTCTGGGTGCATTCAGCCTTCCAGTGTGTGGCGAATTCGGCCTCGGTTGCATCAGGATGAGCTGCTAAATAGTCTACAATATACAGATTTCTTGTGAAAAGCGAACCGAAGTTAGAAAAGCAATGTTGAGATAGGATTTGAGACGTACTTGGCACTTTGAACTCCCTCCTTCGGTTGGAGTGGTTTGGAATTTGATTTCTTGGTGGCGGTCGCAGCAGGAGCTTGAGCGGTCGGAGGAACGATCTCGGGAATCGGGATGGATGGCCGAGGAATGTTGATGTTCTTTCTAAGACGGACTCGCTCAGCAGAGTGGTTGTAAGATGAAAGAACTTACAGCGGGTCCAGAGTACGCCGATGATGACGAGGTGGATCTGCGGACGTTTGGAAAGCGGGCGTCGTCGTGGAGACCGGGGAAGCTGGGCTTGGTAATGTTGTGGCTGAGGACGGGTCTTGAACGGATGAAGCGGCTGCAGTGGAAGTCGAGGCGGGGGTTGCTGACGAAGCGGCATTTGAGGTAGAGGCTGTGTTTGAAGTAGAAGCTGTTGTCAGAGTAGAAACGGCGGTCGAAGTAGAGTTGGCGGTCGAAGTAGGGTTGGCGGTCGAAGTAGAGTTGGTGGTCAAAGTAGAGTTGGCGGTCGAAGCAGGGTCTGCGGTCGAAGTAGAGCCTATGGTTGGACTAGAAATGGAATTAGTCGTGGCAGTCGAGGTCGAGGCCGTGGTTCCTGAAGAGGCCGTGGTTGCTGATGAGCCTGATGGCGATGATGGTGATGGTGATGATGACACTGGTGCCGATGACCCTGGAGTCGACGATGCATGGGCTGATGTGTTCGAGGTCGAGGCTGTGGCAGAGGACGGCACGACAGGAGCGGGAGGGTCCATGAATGGAGATGACGGCGGTGTAGCAGTGCTGGAAGCCGCAATCGGTGCGATCCTGGGTAGGGAGCTTTGACCTGATACAGTTGGTCAACACATTAGAAAGGATATCTAAAAAGATGATGAGAATGACGCACGGCTGTCCTCATCCTCTATCTCAATAATTGGTGCACCAGGGGGAGGAGCAGTCGTTAGTTTGCGTTTCTTGTTCTTTCGCAGGCTACCCATGTGCTCTTCGCGAGGCCGCTTCGATATCAAGTCACCTGAAAAGTAGACTGTTCCGAGATCTATTTATAGATTGAGGTTATACAAAAAAAATTGGGTGAGGAACTTTTTGAAAATCTATTTATAGATGTACCCAAAAAATGGAAAAAACGCGTGACCGCACGTGACCTGCACTGTCCGTACCGTTGATTATGTAATAAGCCTGAGGACGTGCACGCTAAGTACCAGTACTAGTGCTTGACTAGTGCCGCTGCTGAACCTGCTACTTTCCTGGGCAGTGTCAGTTCTGCATATATATCCTTCTTTCTTTCACATGTCACTGTGCGGCTTCTTCGCATTCATATACTTCTCCACAGACCATTGCTATTGTATTTGCTTGGAAACAGAAGAGGAAAGGGCTAAAGGGAAGGTCATTCTATTCAAGAAGTTTGTAACAAGTAATCGAGTCTGGGTGCAGTCTCAGCGTTGCGACACAGAGGCTTTCTGCGGCTTCCAGGCTTTATCCACTGTGTTAGGAGATGCAGGACATTGTGGTGGACAACGAGGACCCGGTAACGTACAGTGGCGTGCGAAAGTTTTGCAGAGTCGACGCGTCGAACAGAGACATGTCGCCTCCAGCACAACAACCGTGACACATGAGGACTGACTTTGGGGGAGGAATATATAGCTAATGATGTGTAGTTTCCTTATGTACTCAGACTAGTATGATAATTGACACAGAGGCAAAGAATTCCATGATTACCACCATGATGTCTGCACTATTTCTGCCACCTGTACAACCACATAGCAGCTTGCATCAAATCAATGAAGGCTCCCAAGGGTCAATATACACTATATTAACTTCCTCACAATGTATCATTCAGTATCGTTGTGTTTTCCTGATTTTATTGACACCCTGTTGATGTACCATATTCAGACATCTTCCTCACCAATTTACAAGGCTCAGAAGTCTACCATACCACTGTAATATAATCCACTACTCTACATAGCAAAACTACATATAATTAGCTACCTTTCATTCCTCAGAAGTCAGTCTGTACATGTTACCGTTGTGGTCTTGTGGACGAGTTGACGCAGGACCCCCGCATATGCCTCATAATGTCCGATCCGAAATCCTCAAATTTGCTCCAATGTGTCCGCAACATTTTGGGCCAAATGTGTCCGCACCAGGATCCGACCTCTGCTTTTTTTCTCGAGATGTCCGCAACATGGATCGGACATCGTGGCAAGGGGGGGGGGGGGGGAGGGGAAGGCTCCAATGGAAATATTATTGAGCAACACTTCGAGCACTAAGTAATGCAAGAGAAAAGGTCACATATACTTAAATACGGTGTGGTTGGAAGAGATAAAGGATATTTCATCGAAAAATGAAGAACACCCATCTCCTCTGCGTCCGCACCTGGATCGGACCTTCAGGCAACAAGCAAAGGTTTGGATCGGACATGCGACTAGGATCGGACCTTATGAAGCATATGCGGGGGTCCTGTTGACGCGCCTCGGTTAGACGCGTCAACTCTGCAAGATTTTCTCACGCCACTGTAACACATTTGGCGGGTTTGCTAATACTTACAAGGCCAGTTTCAATGGATAGAAAGCGTGTTTGAAGGCGATACATATTTACCAAAACACAAAAGACGAACATTTCCTCAAGGTCAATCAAAATACTGATATCGCATGTATCGAGTATAAATCACAGCTTTTTCTTCATTTAGGGTTTTGCGAAGGAGGCTATACTCTGGGAACATTTATCTCATCCAAATGTCCTTCCGATATATGGACTACACCACTTCTGTCGCCAGTTTGTCTTGTCTCTCCATTGATGGAAGAAGGTGATATTGAGCATTGTTTGAGACAACAACCAAGCAGGCTTCGTGTTCAAGTTGTATGCATGCCAAGGCTATGCCTCTAATCTACCATAACTCATTGCATTGTCATCCAGGCTATTGACGGAGCTCAAGGCCTATCATACTTACATAAAAGCGGAATTATCCATGAAGATCTGGAAAGTGTAGCTATCATGATCTTACTTTCAAATATCTCGTCTCTCAAGCTTACGTGACTAGGAAAACATTTAGATTGATGGAAAAGGAGAAGTGCGTCTAGCGGACTTCAGTATCTCCGCTGTCTCTGACTTGCAAATACCTTGATGGACATCGCACTCGTCTGGGCCTATAGAAATCGGCGTGGCACAGGCGTGAGAGGCGTGCAATAAAACTTACCTGGAGCGTGCAAGCGTGAAATCTCCTGGAGTAAGCGTGCATCTAAGTGAGATAAGCGTGCACATAAGGAGGGTAAGTGTGCATGTGCAGAGGGTAAGCATGCATATGAAGAGGGTAAGCGTGCATGGTGTGAAGCGAGTAAAGCGTGATATACGAATAGACCAAGCTCGCTTGTCACGCAAGTCAGGGTGCAGAATGAGCAAGTGGCAGTGATTGCCTGGCAAATATACAGGTAGCGTGCATTTGGAGAACTGCTAAAGGCATACAATGTCACATGTATGTGTCAAGGTACATGGTGCGTAATATATACAGATATAGTCCTCATGTATGGAGCTTAGACTGTTGGGAAAATAATGTCGTAGGACGACACACCCAGCTGCACCCAGTTCGAAGGCCAGAGCTCATGCCCGACGTCCACGTTCAATTCGAAGTGGTCCTGGATATCAACCGATCTTCATGTCTTCATTATCCTGGCGGGTGGCGCGTCAGAACGGAGTTGCTAGTGTAGTGAGTGGTTGGGTTGGCAGGGATGAGATGACTGTTGAAGCGTGGTGGGTGTATATTATCCCTTGATGTCCAGCAAACAAATGTAAAAAGGGCATCTACCGACACAAGATTGATCTAGTCGCTTCAATGATAGGAGAGGTCAAATGATATCTGTATATATAACCCAGGTTGGATACACCTTGAGGTACTCGAGGTCTAATTTTACTTCGAATTGCATCGTTCCTTACACTCGTCTGCAGCCTCCAATGGAGGATCTTGTCTGCAGGCCTCGGAAACAGATGAGTTGTGGGTTGAACTCGGGGTGGTGATGTCACCTCTCCTGACGCCTGTGCATGGGCGACCTGCTCCTGCGAGGAGATGGACATGGGCGGCGAGTCGGAGCGACGGCTGCTGCTGGGTATGTGTATTCCGTCTCCTGGGCAACGGCAGCGCCCTCCCCTCCCTCCCCCTCCCTTCCTCACTCGAGTCCAAAGTCAACCTCGACACCGACCCCGCCTGATGAAATGTCGCCTCCAGCGGTCCCTGCACATTCACGACCACCTTATTAGGGTTGATGCTGCGGTTACACGAGGTGCGAACCTGCGTGCCTATGACAACAGGTGAGCGGGACACACGCGCACCCGCAAGGCTGTACCCACCCGACACCACCATGCTGCTTTTCAACACCTGCAGCACCCTCTCCTGCTCCAGCTGCGCCTCTGCGCGTTTCATCGTCTGCGCGGCCTTGCTCGCCTGCAGGGACTGCTTCATTAGTGTCCACCTGACGTGGGCTGGTTTTGGAGGAACGGGAGGATGGGGCGGTAGTGCTGGTGGAGACTTGGAGTTTGGGTGTGAGCGGGCGCGTTGGAGGTGGGAGAGGGCAGGGGGAGGAGGCGGATTTGCGCGAGGAAGGGGAAAGGAGGATGAAGCAGAGGTGCTGTTTTGCAGGGAGGCAGGGCAGTCAGGTGCTGGTTGAGGAGCGGGGAAAGGGATTGTGTGCAGTGTGCGGGTCATTGCGTTGTGAAGGGTGAGTGGGCGGACAGGTGGCAGAGAATGGGTTTGATGCCATCGGAGGTGTTGATGTTGGGGTATTGGATGTTCGGCCCGAGGACGAAGGGGTCGGTGGGGGTTGCCCGAGATCATGATGAGATACGACGGCATCTACAGACGCTCGTTTTTGGGAGCCTGACGCAGAAGGGTGGGCTACAAATTTGTGAGTATCATGACGTGTTTTATCTCAACATCAGACGCACCTTGCACAAAGGCCAGTGCGCGGTCAATCTCCTTCCCGTTCTCCGCGTGCACAACGAGCCGTAGCCCAGCAAAGAATTGGCCGCCAGTGAATACGTCCCCTTGGCTCAAATCCGGCAGGAAGAATCGAAGAATCTGGGAGAAACGACGGTTTGAGAAGCCCGAGGAAATGACGACCCAAGGACATGTACTTACCGAATCGATTGTCCCAGGCGGCAGATGCGCATACCTGCCCCTCAACCATCCTCTCGCTTCCCTTATTCCGATTTTTATCTGCTCATAATAGGCATCATTGTGCGCTTGTCCAGAGTCCGTATCGTCTGTCCATGCCAGATCGTTCAGGATTGTCATGTAGAGATCGTACTCCTCATTGTTCAGGGCTGACGCGCAGTGAAGCGTCAGCGGGCGCATGTCTTGGTCGTTATATGGGTGTCAAGAGAAGAGGTCAGAGGCGACGTGCCCTGAGGTCCTGGTGGTCGCATTTTTCGTGCACAGACTTCGGCTATAGGCATCAGGCCCTTGTAGACGGCGAGATAAATAGGAAAAGTGATACTCACATAAGTTGTCTAGATGTGTCACACTGAGTGCAGCATCACAGACTGGTATGGTGTAACGTCGTTTAATTCAATGCAAGGATGAGATTGTCATTGAAATTGAACGGGTAAGTCTAAACTGCATGAAACCAGGTTGCCGATAGACGGTGTCATGGCAGGTGCTGTGGGTCAATCTTGGGTTGCAGTTGTACCACCCAGGTGTTGTCCCTACCGGCTGCCCACTTGCAACTTGACTATCTGCTCATTCCGCTGCACTGGGCGACTTGCTCACCGTGCATGCTCGCCCATCCACTCCACACCCAGGACAGCTCCTGTCGCCAAGAACAGCCTGCAATAGCAGCTGTCTCGGACGTCAGGAGCAACTGGGGGCTCGGAGAAGGTGGTGGCTACGGGCCACAAGCAGCGGAAAGTCGAACTGGGATAGAAGGGGGCATGTCAGTCCACGGAGGCAGAGTTGATCGTCGAGAGGGACGTATGGCGGGACAGCCTTGAGATCGGGGTCAGGCAGTCGGGCGACAGATGAACTTCTAAATTTGGGGATAGATAACAGTCGTGGAGGTACTGACGAGTCGCAACGTACTAGCGCGGCTCTCCCCTGACTGGGGTCTGCCCTGTCATCCATTCCCCTCCTCATCGATGTCATCATGATTCATGAGCGACGGCTTGCGCAGTCCAAGAACTCTACTCCTGCTGGAACACAGGCACGGGAGCAGGTAGGAGCCGTCCGTCACCACCTCGCGCATGTCTAAGGAGGGAGGAGGGCATGGCACCGGTCCTGGTCTGTGGTCCTGAAGGAAGGGTAAGAAACAAGATACATGTGAGGTGGAGGAGGACCGGCCTCATAGTGGATGTGCTTACATAGTAGAAAAGAGAAGAATACAGGATTATCTGAAGAACAGTCACAGCTGGATGGCAGCTGCTGTCCAGCCTGAAGTTGAGACATGGCAAACGGTGACCGTTGGGAAGTTGCTGAACACTGTCTCGGTCGTTTCCGAGATTGCTTCCCACGCTCTGGTACTGGGCTGCGCCGTCGCTGGGTCAGCATAATTTATACCTTGCCTGTGCCCCCAATCCACGCGAAACCGGGTCACCAAACCGCGTCGAACATTAGCTATTGATCGGAGAGAAAATTGCATGTTCACAAGCTTATTGCATGAAGCGGGGTCAACACAAACTGATTATGTAACTCGTGGTCTGTACCGAGGTTTGGACGCATTCAAGTTGAAAACCCCCAGATATAGATCTCGGCCACGCCATGCTCGCAATGGCCCATACTCGCACGTTAATAGATGCATTCTTAAGAGGGAAGAATACATACCAGTAAGATCCTCTTCTTTGATACTCGTCGTCCAGTCTGGGTATCGGATAGTCGCGAACCGTTCTAGTTTCCAGTGACCGTCGCCGAGTAAAAACTCTGGAAAATCAGTCAGCATATGATAGAAGACGTATTCCTTTGCTTTTGTGGTCTTCTTTGCCCAGGTTGGCGGGTGCATCGGCGGGTTGTTTGCTCGCAGCTGGTTCCAGAGCATCTTCACGGCTTTCGACATCTCCTTCAAACGGCTCTTCGAAACCACCTCTCCATCTTCGTCAACCAGAAACCCAAGCTTGTCATAACCCTTCCCTCGCTTCCTCTGCTTCTCAATGTACTCCACCCACTCGTCCTCTGCGTACCACGGCACTTCTGGGACGACATCTCGATCCTTATGGCGGGGTAGCTTCGGTGTTGAGAGACGCAATGTCATCGAAGCAGCACGCTTAGTATGCTGCTTTTCCACAGGAATATTGCTCGGGTGTGAAGATGATGCCCCTGCAGTAGCGAGAGCACTGGCGAGTTGGCGAAGGTGAGTGACTTCGTCACTGTAGGAAAATCAGTGACAAATAATGGTGCAAGAGCGCATACACGCACCGTAGAATTGTACTTTCGGTTTTCAGCCTTGTACACTCCTCCTTTGACTGACTGAACGCCTCGTACAGCTGTATGTATGCGGCATTTCCCGACCCAATAAGTTGAGTATGTGTCGCATTCGTCAAGACAGCCGTGTTCGGCATGGCCGGTGTCTATATGCAGTCGTTTAGTCCATTGTTGAGCTAAAGTGCAGAATTGGGACTGTACCTCAAAGAAATATGGTTTTATTTCATTGTTCAACCTGTTAGAAGTGCTCGAAGGCTGGCAAACCTAAGTTATCCAATATGCACACAAACGAAGTGATTGATACTACATGTGCCATGGCAGAGAAGCCGTTCAGGTGCTCCAATTGTGGTAGAGAGAAAAAAGCATTGGGATTTGTATTCATTGACACGAGCGACGGTGGAGATGGTGGTGGTGGTGGTGGTGTAGAACAAAGCTGAGGAAATTATCATAGTCCACGTGATCGCGTCGCGTCAACTTGACTCCAAAGTCTACTCGTACATATCATTCGAGTCTCCTAGCTGAACTTCCTCCAAGCTCGACTTTTCTACAACAAACCATAGGTCTCTGGGCTCATCATCAAATGCAGGCATGGGCTGCATTGATACCAGAGAGAGTATGTCTGAAGCTGGAATTGCCTGTAAATTTGCATGTCCTCCTTTCGAGCATGCCCAGAGAGTCCCAAAGGAGTCGGTCAGCATTTCTGGGATTGGATCCGAGTACACAGAGACCAGCGCCCAGGATGAAAATTCTCTGTCACCCTCAAGGTCGTCCATCTCGTCAGAGTCTCGCGTTGACACGAAGAAGTAAAATGATACTTCGGCATAGGTAATGCTCCCGTTCAGAGTGATCTTGAAAGAATAGTTAGCATTGATTACAGAACCGCAGGCATATGGTAGTGATCTTACCTTAACATTATGGCTTACTCTAGTCTTTCTCATATATCCTTCGTCATTAAAAAACTCCGTGCTATCTGGCCGTTTGGGAGATGAATGCGACCATAACGCCGGACTGCATCAATGTTAAATTTCTCCTTGAGAATGGTATATTCTGCATGATGCTGAAGTCGGCGGGGGTATTTGTCTCGACGGTGCAATAGGACTGGATGATTCTTTGGCGGTGGTGGAACTGGTGCCCGGGACTTTCGCAAAATATGCTCGAGATCAGGACATAGGTTGACTAGTGCGTTGATTTGACAGCGAAGAAGAGCGCGTTGAGCAAGATTTGCATAAGGACTTGAGGGTTGGCGAATTTCCTTGCCAAGATTACCGATTGTTCGCTCCATCGTAAATTGGGAGTAGTATGCGCCTGGTCCTACCCTGGCAGCCTCCTCGGCAAGATGGCGGAGTGTGTGAACTGCTGGGCGACAAACCTGTAAACGATCAACACGTGGCTGATAGTAAAGTGCTTCATATTCTTCCATGAACTGAATTATCAAAGAATGTGCGGCAGCAATTTGAGTTCCAGTGATGCACCGTTGAGCAAAGATCCTTATGGCAGCGACAAGCTTGCAGAAGTTCTGCCAATACAGGCGAGGAAGAACGGTACGGAAAAATGCCGGTCCCAGTCCATACATGTAGAGAAACCATTCAGTTGCTTTGTACCCGCTGGAGATCTTCTCTGCAGGGTTACGAGGTGGGCGGTGGAATGATGATGGGAAATATTGAGTAGCCCCTTCGACGAGCTTGCCGTGATCTATCCAGACATCGCCCACCAATGTTGCCCATTCCCAGTGATCGTCATTTGAATGTTTGAGTGTTCCGCGCCAGAGTGATATCAACAGATCTGGGATATTGAGGGATGGTAGATGCATCAAATCAAGGGGAAAGCACCGAGGGACCGGGATCGTCAGTTTCGGCACGAGCCCACTGAAGAGGCTTGGCTTGCTGAGCCCAGTTGCCTTGCGATTACGCTCAAATGTAGCCTGGTCAGCAGAGGTGAGGATTTTTCAAAGGTTTTCGTTGTAGTTATTGATGGAAAGTGGCTCCAAGTCAGAACGAAGGTCAATATCTGCGTGATTACAATCATCGATAGTGTATCCATTTGGCCTGAGATGGGCAGCGAAGTAGTGCCCACTGTTGGGCTTGTGCCGTCCCTTCATCTTGCAACCTAGTCGGCAGCCCTGCACTCCGTGGTGTCCAACACGACCATCAAGTTCCGTCATCCCAACGGCATCAGCAGTGCCTAGTGCGAATAGAATTCGGGAATGGATGACACCTCCAGTTCGAGCATCCCAAACCGCCAGACCTTGACCGTCGTTCTCGCGCTGTAGGGCTGACAAGTGATAAATCGCACGAAATAGATAAGTGTCGATGAATTTGGGTTTATTAGGCCCAGGAATGACGGTACAGGGCATAACTTTCCTCTCTTTGAAGCGCAGGTCAGGCACGTAGTTGTTGATCTGCCAAACCGCTATCCATGTGTCAGATTTCTTGTTTTGGTAGAGCTGGACGCCATCCACGGAGAAAGAGACCATAGTGTCCCTGTCCGTGATTTTGACACTCTCGGCAAACTGAATAAAGTCACTCCCACAGAAGATGTCATCGTAGACCATGTCACAGTCGTTCTCGAGCCGGTTGAGTAGCTCAATTACCTCCTTGATTTTGGAATCCATGTAGCACATTTCTTCCGCTCCCTGGGCAGAACGGCGCAATGTCTGAATCTGTGGTCCAAGAGGGAAAGTACAAGCCTGCTGCCGAGGAACTTTTTTCCCGTGCTTTTCGAATTGATCAGGATCGTACCGAGGCGCGTTGCAGATGCTGCATGCCTCGAGATCAGAGTACGGGCCAGTGAATGCATGACAGGAGTTGATACACATGTCATCCATGATCGGAACAATTCCAGAAACATCGGCGACTAGCCTCTTGACATTGTGAAATGTGAGCATCTCGCTGTCCGGGTAACGTCGCAAGACAGCTTCGCGACATCGAGTATAGGTAGATTCCGTAGCTTCTGTGGCCGTGAATATTTCGAGAGAGAGCTTATCGTCGGGATTGGTAACATCTACAGGGCCGGGGATTGGATTCCGAAGTCGATGCAGTGTTTCCTCATCAAGTTTATCGTTGTCCAAGGTTGCTTCGTTTATGAGACGGATAAACTCCTGGGTCATGCGTAGACTCTCGAGATGAGCTTCGGGTAACGGTTCTGCTGAGTCCTCGGGATCATCTGGTAGCATATCTAGTTGCTCTCGATCGCGATTGTGTGCGTCCAAGATAGCCTGTGCATGCGCAACGGCATTGCGCTGAGCGAGGGCATTGTCAGGCTCTGGGTTGTGATCGTTAACCTGCTCTGGGTCCGAGTCATTCTCAAAATCCACATCGGAAGACGCGCGATAGGGAACTTCATGACCATCGAGATTTTCTCTATCACCGAGAGCAGGCTCTTCTGTTTCTGCGTTTGCATTCATTACAATTTCGTGGTCGTCTGACCTTCCCTGCGACGTGGATTGTGCTGTGGGGCCGTGTTCCTGCTCCATGTCACCAGATGTATGCTGAAACACGTTGCATTATGCTACATATCATAGAAAGAGTGTATGTAGACGAAGTATATTCAACATACCGAGCGGCTGCGCTTCCTTGCTCCACCATCATCGTTATCCCACACACACTTGCCGCTACTACCCTGACCTCCCTCTTCGCCGAGATTTCCCGAGACCCGGAGCCAGTCCGAGAGAGAGTATCGCTCCTCTGCCTGGTATCTTGGACGATCACGATGGTTATAGACGGTTTTCTTGCAAACAGCAGCTCCGCGGCAGGTTGTGCAATGACAGACGGAGGACATGGCAAAAGCGAAACGGATAGACGGACAAGAGAAACAGAGCTGCAGGCCAAGCGAAGTCGCTGTGTGGATTGAATGAGAGAAATTTGCTGGAGTCGTGACGCGTATGTTTGTGATTGGTCTATATATAGGTTTAGTGACAAATCTGAAGGCATCTGAAGCCACTCAGTTCGAGCCCGCTCACACCAGATATTTACAACGCCATCAGACTCCCTCAGATTGCCCCAGATCCCGTTCTCACTGGGGTTGAACTTTCGGATCTAGACTTCTTCATCAGCCGTCGGGATCCCTGCAGAAAGGCAAGGAAATTTACGTTCTTCTGTACCCACTGGAGGGCAAACTGTTGGTCCACTGGCTCGGATGCTGAGTGTCGCTGCGAAGGGAGAGACAGCAAACTCGGACTCACGCAATCCAACATTCAAAGCACCATTTTTCTTGACTTCCTTACCAGGAAGGAACCCGAACACTCCGAGGCGATACTGAAGTACCACAACAACAACGCCATTGCTCGCCGCGCGAATGAGGTCTTTCCCGTCTTGGATATCGCTTCCAGTGAATCCAGAAGCACTTCCTGACACGTAGCCACCCCTAGATCGACGTCAGTGGTAGTATAGATGAGGAGGACAAACAGAGGCCTACCCATGGATCCAGACGACAACCGGAAGCCGCTTATCTTGAGATATTTGTCCTGGAAGGTACACACTAGCCTTTGTTAGACCTATCAGCGGGGTTGATTATGTGAAGACCACTAACTTTAGGAAAAGACAATCCTCCGAAGGAAAAAAGGGGTCACGTTTTTGCAACGTATTGTCACGGAACGGAGTCGCCGGCGCATTTCCCTGACCACCGAAAAAGCATGTGGCTGGCTGCGTCTCGGCTTTCTGAACACCTGGGGTTGTAGCGGGAGGATGAGGCGGCTGCCATCGCAGTGCACCTTGTGGATACATCAGAAGTCTGAACAAGTCATCGATGCTGGTGTAAAGCTGACCAGTGGGGGAAGCTGCAAAACGTATACCAAGAAATTGAGTGGTCTCGGTAGTCGAATTGAAGATTCCCGAATACTGTGCATATCCAAGGTCTACCACTGGGGCTGATGCTGCAAAGATGGCCGCTGCATTCAACAACAAAATACTCAGTCGCACACAGGAGAAGCCGCGACTAAAAGTCATTTTTCAACGATTGTCATTCCATGGATGTCTTTTATATGAGTTTGGCATTCGGAAAGCCGCTTCTGATGTATCACCTGAGGCTCTTGTGCCGTGTGGTTGCGAAGTTGTATCCTAGAAAACGCCAGATAGATGTTTGATGGCGACGGGCCCGACGGAATAAAAAGCCGCGTAGGAGCCCGCAAAGCTTGAGATAATTTCTGCCGCTTTACCACCCCGGGCCGCGCGTTGGACGATTAGAAATAACAGCGAAACACACCCTTTCCACGAGACAACCATCGCCGGAGCAAGGATCCGAACACGAGCGTGGTTCCTCAACGAAGTATCCTTCTTCTATTCGTCTGATAGGGTAACACGACTCTTCCACTCTGATCGTTGTGTACCCAGAATCAGAAAATGAATCCAGGACATTGGCTAGAACTTACGACGGATGTAATAGCGCAATGACCCCGTATGCCGAACAGAAACGATGCGCGACCGCTCTCTCCAAGCCCACCTCAGCCGGACAAGTCCAACCACCAAAGTTCAAGAAGTAAAGCGCCCCCTACGACGCAGGACACACCATATCCCTTCGTTTCCCGCCCTTCATATTGGATAAAGCGTTGAATATCGACTGATTCGCATAATCCGGGAACATGATATTGATAGTGACAGTGATTATATGTATACCAAGTGTCGGTTGCGTTGGCGGTCGAGAAGATTCAAGAAAGCAGAGCTGAGCAGCCCAGATCCGAAGTCCGACACATTGGCTGTGTCGCGATCACGTGAGACTTTAACGTTTTAACTCCGATTCAATCCGAAGTTGTCTTTCTGACTGTCTCAACGAAGTCCTGAAAATTATTTCTTTCTCTACGATGTTCCAATAATCGAGGGAAGGATTTTGTGAGTGGTATATTATTGGTCACTGTGAGTTCAACTGTTCTGAATCACTGTCGTCAGTTTGGCCTAAACTAGGCTAGTCTAGGACAAGTCTAAGACGCAGTCTGTGCCTCGGTCATATAAATCTCATACGGAGTAGCACCAAAAACGTAGAAGAGGTCTTGTGATACCAACGCGACATTCCCACCGTACTCCTTGCTCCTTCGACAGTGGTGCTAGGGACCTAGAGTTGACCCTGAATTCTTCCTGTGGGAGGCTCGATGACGCTAGGCACTTACATTTGGGCGTAGGCACGGAATCATTCCTGCCAATGGTGCCTGTAGATATTTCTCCCCGGCGGTTGTCTTTGATTCACGGCCAGTGACTGACATCCTCAAGGCACCGGTATGTGATTCTTTTGCGGCTGTCCAGGACAGCGTAATTCATGTATATGTTTGACTCTTCTCAGGACTCTCAATAATCATTTGTCAAAGCGCGTTACAAAGCATCACAATCGACTCCCATTCATCCTCTGCTCACCAGCTCTGGTACAAATCACCTTGATGGATACGTCGAGGTCATGATTTCTCTACGTCACATTATGTCGGAAATGCGGTTGCTCAAACGAGGAGGTCCGTCGTGTGCTAAATCCAGTCTTTGCCGTAACAGCTTTTCATTGCCTTTTTTTTCTTTTGAAGTTACCGCATCTAAGGCAGGTGTTGTAACATCGCCCGACCAGTACGCGACCTTGCACAACCGTGTCAAACCGGGTTTCCTCTTCCTTCTTGTTCTTCGTTTAGTGCGATGGCCGCCAGATGCCTTGTTTTCCACGGGAATTTCTCCATGGCGATTATGAGGGACGTAAAGGTACTACCAACTAGACAGCTGCCAGACCATCAAATGGCGTATGCAGACTCCCTTTGATCCTGCCCAACTTCGAAGATGCACTGATGCGTTTCCTCGTCCTTCATGGCTTCTGCCTGATGGTCAAAGATGGCCTATCGTTTCACGACTGCTTCCTTTGCGCTCAAGGTCCACATTTCGTTACATTGTATCATTTATCAATGATCGGTGCAGGCTGTGATCAAGATTGAGACGGATCTGATGCTCGTTCTCAGCGGAAGATTCAGCATAGGCTCACACGAGGATAACAGATGATCATAGGGAAAATCGCACGGCTTTCGCATTTATTCTTCAAGTTGCATGTCGACACCCACGCTGACGCCACCAGAAAATCCGGACGAAAAGACAATTCGGGTGATTCGTTTTGGTATGTCTTTATCAACTACTTAGCGTACAACTTCTCAGCTCATGATGGTTCTCTAGTTACAAGCTGATAGGATGGAATGAGAACTACTTACGGTGATACCGACTGACATTCTGTTGGCGGATCATGTGATTGGTTATTGGCTGATGGAGTTCGTACTCTGGGGAACACCGAACAGGAATAACCGGTCTGAGGTAACAAGCTAAATGGGGAAAGGTCTGGATGCAACCAGCATGGCATTTGACTTCACAGAGTAGATGAGTATTTGGCCGCGGCTTCTCTGGACTCAGATAAGACGCCTTGGGCTGTCTCCACGACGTTTTGCCTTTACGCTAGTTCGGAGGAGCCGTTTCACCTTCGCAAGACCTGGATAAAGTGCCAGGAGCTTCCAACGTCAATCCGCTTCGAACACTATGGCCCAATTTTCGATCGTCGAAGCCAGAATAGCGGCCTTCTTTGTCGAGAGCATCGTCCTCGGACTGTATCTGGTCACTTTTTTCCACACCATACTTGCTCTATTCTCAACAGGCTCGAGATGGAAGAGTATCAAAGAACTTAACTATCCTATGGTGGCCGTCGCGCTGTTCATGTTCTTCAACACGACCATGGCTAGTGCGCTCAGCTTCCTCGTCATCTGGCGGGCTTTCGTCCAAACACCACCTGGAGGCGCAGAAGCAAGCTTTAAAGAAATCTCACATTGGTCTGTCGTTCTGAAGGTGCGATTTCCTTGTCATTGACACGACATCATTCGTTCTAATTGGTTTCTATAAACTTAGTCTGCCACACTACTTTCCCAAACAACGATCGGGGATGCAATGCTGGTAAAATAGCAATTAGCTTCCATTTCGCTATTCTAACTACTCAGGTAGATTTATCGCTGTTGGATTGTCTACGCCCGAAATTGGTTTGTGGTGGCGCTCTCCATTGCACTCTGGATCGGCGGCACAGTCTGCGCAGTGTTCCTAGTCTATTACGAGGCTACATTTACGGAGCATGTCCTTGTGAGCGTGAGCAAGCTCCACCCATATGGAGTGGCATTTTGGGCATCAACAGTTAGCTCAAACATCATCACAACTGGTGCGTTGTTCCTTGCGATGCTTTGCATCATGCTAAGCGTCCCCCAGCTCTCCTTGTATGGCCTATATGGAAGGTAGCTCGACATCACGACCAGTATGTATATCAAAACACAGCTGGACCCCGCCCAAATGTCATGAAGCACATGATGCAAGTCATCGTCGAGTCCGGGTTATTATACATGGTAGCGGCTTTCGTGACCTTCGTGACGTACACTTCGGGGAGCAACTCTTTATATGTCGTCTCCAGTGCGGTACGTCGATTTCACCTTCAAAGAAGGTTCGCATCCTCTGAGACGTCTCCATATTCTTAGGAGGTTGGCATCGCCGGGATTGCTTTCAACCTCATCATTATCCGCACGGCCAGTGCGACGCGTGCCAAGACCGCACCATCTGTAAACAGAGGGAGCACGCTACCTCTCCACATCATGTCCCCTCGGGAAACCCATGGAACTACGGACGATAAAGGCCATGTAAGGATCATGGTCTCCCAGGACACAGTTCACGACAAATACACCAAGCACGCCATATCTGGCGACTCGGACCAGTCGAAGACGAAGGTGGAAGCAGAACCATATCATTAGTTCTACTGGGGACTACTACCAGTCAGCTAAAATCTGTAATTTTGATACCTTGCAATCTATTGTTATACCTATCCACTTCGGGGCTTAAGAATTTCCGATCGATAGTAGCGAAAACCGTTGACACCCGTCTTCAGCGGCGTTTATCGGCGAATTCACTGACGCGCACGGCTGCACAATGGCGACCAGGCGGAAACGCAAGTGAAGTGGCAAAGAAGGAAGGAATACCTAATGCTCTTCTTTATCACTTCGGATTCAATGGGATCTTCTTGATAAACGTCGTAATTCCTAGACCGTTGGTACGGTTACAATTTTATTCTATGTACATGTCGTGCGGGTTACGATCAAGGCTGTCAACTCAGAACCAATAGGTGAAATATGTACTCTACTCTATTGATAGCTCTACAATGTCCATCTCCCCTACGCTCCACAACTTCACAAAGTTCAAGCCTACCGCTTTCCCAAGCCTGATAAAATCGTCAAGCGTACGTTCCTGACTGTTCAGAGCGGTCATCATATCTATGTCTAGATTGTACTGTCGGATTCTCCCCGCGCCGTAATTGGGTAGTAATGGCGATGGTGCCGGAGGGTGACTTGGCTCTTCACCGCGCGGGGGAGATGCGGGTTGAATTATATATTCCTCTGCAGCGTTTTCTTAGAAAACTGTATTTCTTAAGCGATGATTTTTGACGTACGAATTAGGACACGACTGTGGGGAGCCATGGCATTGCGGACGTTTCGCAGAATTGTGATGCTTGCATTGTCGGGGAAGTCGTGTCTGGAATCCATTCTCAATAGGTATATTGCTATATTGTGCGCCCTAGTATCGAGGCACTTACATGACGTTCTTGAGCTAGAAACATATATGAGCCAGCGCGTTCGAAAGAGGACCGAGAAGCTCACATAATACACATCGCAATGTTCTATTGGCGACTCTACCAAAAAGTCCATCGCCTTGAACTCGATCCTTTTCTGAATGAGAGCCTCGGGGAATCGCTCAGGCCAAATTTCTTCTTGCGCTTGCTGAATGCGTTTTGGAGTGTCTTGGAGTTTATACAGCAATCCTGGATAAGCTTTTGCTAAACGCATCGTCACAGTACCGACCCCGCCGCCAATGTCACAAACGGACGCGTTTTGTGGGAGCTCTCCCCAAGGGAAACCTGTAGATCTCTTTAGACGACCATCGATTAAACGCCCCAGGAAGTTCTTCAAGTTCACCTTTGATGACTGCCCCGACTTCCGTGGCAACTCCCCAGGCTACCATAGCCTTACCAAGACGTGAGCCGTACTAGAGGCCTCTGGGAGCTGCCTGAGGAGCGGGAGAATTAGTATCAAGAATATAGTATAGCTATCGTATCTCACCCCTCCTAGATAGTTGAAAAACGTACACGTGTATCCGGTATACTTGTTGAACGCAGCATGCTCAGGGGCGGCAGAATGGCCCATAACAGGGTCTGCCAACGTCTCAGCAAGTTCAGATGTCCACTTGTAGTTTTCGTCAGCACTGAAATTTGTGAGCCAGTACCCAGAGACGGAAATTAAAAAACAAACTAGTCAAGCGCAAGACTATAAAAGGGATTTGTGGAGAGCAGCTGCAGGCTTAGCCGGTTATTTGCAAAGACATCTCGGGATACTTTGCATCTGATATAAGCCTGTGAACATATGCAATAAGAGCGATCACACACCTTCTTGGAAACAATGTCTGCTTGCGAGCAACCGTAGAATCCGACCTATTTTGCCTTGATCGACACCAGAAATCTTCCCTATTTCCGATATGTGCATTCCGCACGGCTTTCCTTGCAAAATATCTGAAATTTTGAAGCGCAAGACTACGTTTAAGCAGGCAGGTTCGTAGAACTAGAATCAAGATATCGTGAGTTTCCGATATTGACATCAGGAAGAATCGATAACAAGGACGCACCGAAGACACTTTCTAACGTAGCGCGTCGAAGGTGGCCGGATGAGTTTACGATTTGACCTCGAATGGAACGACTTACGTTCAGCATGGTGTGGCTAGGTCGAGCCACAGTCGCACACAATTGAGCGCACGCGCCCTCCAGGATTTGTACGGTGTTTCTCATTTCTTCTGAGTAGACCTCAGTGTCTAAGGGATGAGGTTCGAGATCATCGAGAGAAGGCACTCCAGAGGAGCCTGATCGATGGAACTCTGCTTCCACCACTTTCGCCGCCTCAGAGATAAGTGATACGAGCGATGCTAGCTGGGCCCGAGTCGCGATCATTGTTAAGGGCACTTTTCTTGAAGACAGGGCACTTATATGGACGGTTAAGATATAATGAAAGATTACATTTGACCAAGGACGTGACACCAGCCAGCGCGTACCAGATCCGCGAGATCCGCACGGAAGTGTAAGATTCCAAGTTGGGTATCCGTCCGAGCCGCAAGGTTGTGTTGGAGGTCATGAGCGCGGTTTTGATGGCTTCGAAGTTTCCAATTTCCAAAAGACAATTGCGATCAAGTGACAGCAGTCGGAAAACACCGCAGGTCATCGCCTATGTACGCGAATAGCGTCCGGGAGGAGGGTGAACAGAGATGGAGCCAGCATCTCCCATCAACGTGAGGTCTGATGATAAATATATGATGAGGTTCACAGCGCTGCTGCTAGTAGCTACTCCAAGAATGGAAATGTCAACACGGCGCCAAGGAGCGGCCGGCATCAGTAAGTGCCAGGTCCAGCCAGGTCCTCGCGGTGGCTACTTGCGCTTGCTGATCAAGTAATATCTCCGTCGGTAACCCCCAGAATCTAATCTCCTACGTGGATAAGCCAATCAATGCTTGATATGTAGGCTCGTGGTTTCAAACAGCGCCGTTTGCGCTTCAGCCTCGATTTCCAACCAAGATGTCCCCTCGAAAGCTCCACGTCCGTCCACCTTTTCGTGCTGAGCATATTGGATCCTTTATTCGGCCTGCAGCGCTCTACGAGAAACGTCTTCTTTTTGAAGCAAAAGAATGCTCCCAAGAAGATCTGAAAGGGCTCGAAGATGAAGCAATCAAAGCGGTGGTTGAGATGCAACAAGCCGCTGGGATCAAAACGATCACAGACGGGGAGCTACGAAGGTAGTACAGTGCTCGGGATTACCATTTCTGAAACCTAATAGACGGCCAGAGCTATATTCTACGAAGGCGTTTTCAATAATTTGGAAGGAATGAAGGCATTGAACAGTGAGCTATTATCCCAAGTTTCGAATGACAGATCACCTTATCCATCATTGATCTCAGGGCCCATTGAAGTATTCAAGGTAACGTCCTGAGATACCGATGACTGTTCAATTCAATGATCTGTTGTTCTAGCGATATGTTCCCCATATCACCAGGATGTACAATGCCGACGTGAAAGAGAGTCCGACTTTCTTTTGCGACGTACGTTAAGCCTCTATCCGGCACGCGGCAACGAGATTGATCTACTATCGTCTGCAGGGTAAAATCAAGCGCACGAAACCTTTCTACGTCGATGAGTTCAAATATTTGAAGAGCCTTGTCGCTCCTGAGGTGGGTCTTCTGAAGCTGTGTCCCTTCGAATTCAACTCAGCCGTTACATCAGGAGGTGAAGAACATCAAAGTCACCATGGCTGCGCCTTCTTGGATCCATCAACGTCATGGCTCGCGCGAAACTTATGATTTATCAATCTACAACAATGATGGTGAGCCCATGATTATTGTATTAGCTATTACTCGGATTACATTTCTCAACCGCTGGCATAGACGAGTTCTTCGACGACATTGGCGTAGCTTACCGTGCTGAAATCGCGGAACTCTACGAGAATGGATGTCGTGCGTATCATCACCTCCTTGATTCAGAAATTGTCATCGTTAAAGGTCAACATGAAACAGGTCATATACAGATCGATAACCCGAGTTTCTGTTATTTCTGCAGTGAGAGCATGATCTCGGGTATGGAAGCCGAGGGAACAGACCACGAAGCACTATTGGATACATACATCCGCGCGATGAATGTCTGCACACAGGGGAGACCGGAGGATTTGACGTTCGGCGTGCATATGTGTCGGGGAAATTATAGGGTAGATATTTCCTTCGTAATGGAGATGGTCGCCTCTCACCATACAACAGGGGAATCATTTCACCGAAGGAAGTTACGCTCGTATAGCGATCAAGCTATTCAACGATCTTGATGTGGATACCTTCTACGTAAGGGAAATTTCGTGCTTTTGAGGTGATGCTAACCCAGGTGATAGCTTGAATACGATAATGAACGCTCTGGAGACTTCGCGCCTTTGGCACATCTGCCCCTGAATAAGACGGCGGTGTTAGGCCTCGTCACGACCAAGAGACCAGAGGTATGTTAGGTCGTACACGCGATCAAGCATGGTGGTAGGCTAATCTGATATTGTCATCCAGTTGGAATCAATAGACGAACTGGAAGCCCGTGTCAATGAAGCAGTAGACGCCATCTGCAAAGGTGATCCGGAGCGAACGAGAGAACAAGCATTGAATCAGTTCGTCTATTTCGCTTGATATGAAAGGAGATATACCCATATTTCACGTAGGCTCTGTATCAGTACCCAATGCGGGTTTGCGTCGGCATGGCAGGGTAATCCTGTCACTGAAGCTGTGAGTAATTCTAAAGGTCCTTCTGACACCCGACTTAAAGTTATGTAGGACCAACGTAAGAAGTTGGAGCTCTTAGTCGCAACAGCGACGCGAATTTGGGGATCCACTTGAACTTATGATGTATCATTGTACTTGAATACTCTGCAATAAAGATAAGATAGGAACTGTCAAAATCTGGTTACGTATCACAACGTACAGCCCAGATCTCCAGCCGCCTTTCGAAGTTGGTATGGTTCATTGACCATTACCAGTGAATGTTTCGACGTGTATTTCATTGGGTGTCAATTTTGAGCGCAGTTTAACGAAGTATACGACGCCGACTACTGATGATTCTAGAAGTGGGAGTATATCTCCTCCAGCACGTCTACGTAAGCCTCTTCTACCGCCTTCCGCCTAAAATGAAACAGTATATGAGCGATGTTAAGGAACAACCAAGATATAAATCTTACCTGATATTTCCTTTTTCTGTCGTTCGAGGGAGGCTTCCCGGGGGAGCAACTACAAGTCGACCGTCGATCTTCTCATGAGGAAGAAGTGTCGCCTGGAATGTCTCTGTACGCTTCATGATCTCAGCCTTGATATTGGTAGGATTTTCGACGCTGTAAGCAAACGAGGGCGTAGGCTCAACGAAAAGCACAACGGGTTTGGAATTCCCGACAACAACACAGTTTTGTACCAGATCTGAGCAGATCAACTTCACATTGTCCTCGATTGATCTAGGAGATTCAGTTCAATCAGAGGGCAATGGTATGATTGAGTTTTGACAATGTAATTAACGCACTTTGTATCACAGAAGCCAAGCCGGCCGTTCCCCGACCTGATCCAATCATCGCTTCTTCCGCCTAGTTTATTAGATGCAAATATTCTTAGGGGTGTTGAAGGCAGGGTACGACTATAACTCACGGAAGATGTAGTAGCCAGGTCTTGTCTCTTCAAATAAATCGCCCGTTGCATGTCCGTCGGGGCGATTTCGTATAGATATGTGGGGGCAGTTGCCTGCCTCCTCTGGGACAAAGAATTCAAAAAGCTTCATCTCACGCTCAGCGCCCTCAATTTTATCTGGCGAATCCGTCATGGCATGGGGTATAAACTTGCAGTTCATGCCCTTAACGGTACGCATGGACGGCAAGTTCGCGGGTGCCATCAGATCAGAGACAAGACATATCGCTGTAGATGTCACGTATTAGTCCTTCAACCAAAAGAACTGAGAAGTCGTGAAAGGACGCACCTGTCTCCGTAGTGGCATAGATTACCTATAATCCAAGATCAACTAGCGCCCCAAATAATTCGAACGGCGTGACATACCGCTACGGGTATCCCTTGCTCGACCACCCACCGGGAGTCCTCCGGATTCAATGCCTCTCCGGTGTAGGATATTTGCTGCATGCTACGCAGGGCTTTGAGGACATCCGGATTGGTACGCGCGACCTTCAAAAGCTTGGAAAACCAGCTTGCGAATAGAAGGATATTATTAAGCCCCTCTGTGCGGACCATGGCCAACAGCTCATCGGCGTCAATATCAGGCTTGGATGTCTGTATAAGGCATTGCCCTGATGGTGAAAGGTAGTTGATTGCTTTCAGAAGGCATCTCAGAAACGTTGGTCTCTCGGGTTTCCGTGAACTTACCGGTTGCGGAACCAACGCTACCGAAGGAGCCCAGATTATTGAATCGCTTCTGCGTTCCGTCGCCCCCTTGCCACGCCCCAGGCCAGTTTACTTGTGATTGACATTGTAGCCATCTATGCGTTTGAGGCACAGGTTTTGGTCGTCCCGAAGTAGTTCCGCTGGTATGGAAGATTATTGCAACGTCATCATCCTCGGCGTGGGGGAGGTCCTGTAGCCTCCAGTGTGGGGTCTCTGGGATAGAAGCGAGATTTGGGATCATGGATATCGGCACATGCCACGCCCCAGGCCAGTTTACTTGTGATTGACATTGTAGCCATCTATGCGTTTGAGGCACAGGTTTTGGTCGTCCCGAAGTAGTTCCGCTGGTATGGAAGATTATTGCAACGTCATCATCCTCGGCGTGGGGGAGGTCCTGTAGCCTCCAGTGTGGGGTCTCTGGGATAGAAGCGAGATTTGGGATCATGGATATCGGCACAGTGATATGTTGAGTATGCTCGGCGTAGTATTCGTCGTAGATGAAAGCCTTCCCGGCACGGATATGAAGTAAATCGTTGACGACAGAGCCTCCCTTTGATAACAAAGCTGAGCTAAACACCTGCGGGACAAAGCCAGCCCTAATAATTGCGTAGATATGAACCAAGTCGGTATAAAGTGATCCAGTGATCCTAACAGTCGTACCTGTGAGATCACAGTGCCGAGCCCGTGGCAGATAGATGTAATCCCACGCACCAAATCCCTACAACCTCACTATCCTGAACTCCAAGCTCTCCGAGGTGGATTTTCCAGTATGCAGCTGCGTTGTTGAGATCGCCTAGGTAGGTTTCATAAGAAATAGACGTCCAAGAGGGCGTGATGCTTGAGCCTCTTATCGATCCTGTGTATTGCTTGAAAAGTGGACGCTCTGAATGCCCAGCCAAGCTTTTGAGCAAGTCGTGCATGAAATGCATGGTTGTAGATGGTGGTGAGACGGTTACACGTCGAAGAATTGCCGTTCTAATCTTTCCCTACCCAGCAACAAGTCAGCAATAGATATGGTAACGTCTTTCGACCCCGGGCCCGGGGCCGGGCCATTGGGACTACAATTATTGATGCCAGACTTCTAAATGCTCCGTATGAGCGAATGGAACTGTAGAGGCTGATGGAAGATCCACCGGGTATGATTGCTCCCTGTATGCAGGCTACGCAGCGCGTGGTCGAGTGCGATCTTTGTTGATCGGCTGAGCGGTATGTATTATTTCGCTTCAAGTTCCAAAAAGTTCATCTTTCATAATCGGGTGATTAAATTCTCAAGAGGTTGTTCCGGACGGAATTCTGTATCTAGGCTTCATCCGCCTTGATCGTAACGTTTTAGCTTCATATGTCGGGACCGCCCGTGGGCATGATCACTATCACTATATCCACACTTCCGAGACCTTGAAGTCTGTCTCTGTAAAATCTATCCTACAAGAAGTGCCAGTCCGTCACATAATACTACATATATCGCTTATGGTGCGATTTTCTAGAGATTGATTACCCACGTCATTTAGGTTCTATTGAGGACCGTGGAGGAATTGCAGCTTCTTCTACGCTTCCCTCAGACATCCCAGCCTCCACGTTCTTCTTCAATCCCCATTTCTTATCCACTGTCGTCCTCAATGGCACGTCACGCATGAAGAAAACGCTCATGGCACCAGCGGCGCATATGACTTCTGTGGATATCCATAGCACACGGAAACCGCGCAGAAACGCGTCCTGTACCTCGTGTTTCAGAGGTTCAGATAGCGTCGGAATGGTGGGCACGATACTATAGGCGATCTCGGCACCCTCTGGGAATTGAAGTAGCAGGGCGCTTGGGAGATATCTCTTGAGAGCATTTTGGAGGATGGTACCGCCGATGGCGACGCCCCATGCCTGTAAATGAAATGTATCAGTTGGTTGTTCGGGTGGTGTATGATGTCTTGTTGCGACTCACTTGGGAAAATACGCGCAAGAACGTCAAGAGTGCCACTGCGGCGGCGTTCTCGGTGACGGGCAGAGGCGCGAGGACTGCGAACTGACCAGGGTAAAAATTAGTAAGTCATGCTTATAATTCCATCTGGGCAATGTGGGTCAACATACCGCAGCCGAATACAGAAGTCCGCCGCCTGCGCCCATGACCAATTGATACAGTACCAGAAGGCCGATCGGTGTGCTTGTTTTCAAACTGATGAGCAGCCCAAGGCCAAGTAGCATTGTGCACCAGCCGATTGAATTCTGCGAAAGGATGACATTAAACTCGGGGCAAGAATACTGGAAGGCAGAGCTTACGATGGTGCGGTAACGTCCTGTTTTAGCAACGAGCAAGCCTTGCACAACGGCGAATGGGGTTATGGAAATCGCCCATGGAAGGAAATGGAGCCCAGATATGACAGGACTTGCGTCCTGTACAGCTTGGAACCAAGTGGGCCTAGATACAGCCAATCTCAATCACGAGAAGCAGAGAATTGGAGGACTACGAACAGGTAAACTAGAAAAGAATGTTGTCAATAGAATCGTCTGACTAATAAAACGGTGACCCACATCCAAGACTGATGGTGACCACGCCCGAAATGAAGGTCGCGAAGTATCTACAACAAGGACGGAACCATTCGTTAATATTTGGATGGATGGTTGTCGAACTCTTTGTAGCGACAAGACGCACCCAGACATGCTCGTCCGGTTAGAGAGGACAATCCATGGGATAGTCGGCTGGCTAGCCCACCGTGCTTGATAGAACAATGCGAATGCCAGCCCCGCAACTCCGAGAATCAAAGGGACGAGGATGTGGAACGAGGACCATGGGAACTTGATGCCGCCCCAGGTAAGTGCAAGCATGCAAGAACATGCCGACGACACGATGATCGCGTTTCCTCTGGACATCCTGTGATCAGTACTACACAACCGAAAGTGCACTTCAAACAAACGTACATCCAGTCAATCTTGAAGAATTTGGCACGGAAGGTCTCAGTCGGCGCATTGAGCTGCAGAAACACTGTCACGACGAATAGGGTGACTGCACAGAGCGGTAGATTCAGGTCTTCAAGAGAATAATGAGACATTCAGGTTGAAAGAGGCCGGGGATGTATACTTACAAAATAGCCACCGCCAGCTAGCTTTCTCCGACAGACCGCCTGCAATGAAAGGTGCAATTGCAGATCCGAAAGTCCACATCCTATTGAAATCGAAAGACACGAATAATATCATGATCGAGTAACACACACTTGATGGAAGTAGACGTACATTCCTGTGATCCCCGTGAAGAGTCCTCGTTGGCGGAGTGGTACTAGGTCTGTCGTGATGATAGATGTTAGAGACTGTATGATGCCTCCGCCCACCCCCTGGATAGCTAGAGTATAGTATCGCGCGTTAGCACGCCTCACTATTCCGAATACGTTTGCAACTCGCCTCGTCCAAGAATTAAAACCACCATACTCGGCGCGGCGCCTGCGATTGCCGAGCCGGCCGCAAAAACGATGATGCCGATCTGGATGACGGGACGCCGCCCAAAGATTTGTGCGAGGTTGCCGCTCAGGGGAATGCATGCTGCCGAAGAGAGGGTGTAGGCTGAGGAAACCCAAGCAAAGTCCTCCCCGTGGAGATCGTGTACCATTGTGGGCGCTGCTGTACCAACACCTGCCTGGATTGAGAACGATTTAGTGCACTGAACATAGAGGTTGTGAATGGGGAGGAAAGGGACACACGAGATCAATGGCGGATATCAGAGTGCATGCGCAGAGAGCGACGAACACAAGCCAAAAACGCATGTCACGAGCTGGTGAAACGACTTCTTCTACGTTTTCGGTGGAGACAGGCAGCACCAAAGTGTCGGTCTTGGCATCAAGAGATGTTGTCGAATGCTTTTCTTGGTCGATGCTTGTGGGTTGATGCTCGACGTTGGAGGAGGCATCCTGGTCCATGACTGGAAGGATAAGCCTTGAGCAGCAAAAGCTGATAGCGAGGGCAAGATGTTGATCGAAATATACCTCATTCCGATCATCATGTACGTTTTTTTTGAATTCATTTACAAAGCATGGCGAGTCAAGCTGCAAATACACGAGTCATCCACACATCTGATCCGAAGGAGTCTCATTGTACAGCCCGCATCGTGTCTGGGTACGTGGGGCTGGTAAGGACGGATAGGAGCCTCGTGATCAGCGGCCGTTTGCGCGCCTGTCATGCATCCATGTGTTGGGTGATTGCCTTCGGTGGTGATGGACTTCTTCTTACGTAGAGATCCGTCGACGCCCAATGGACAAGGTGGGATGCGTAAGACGACCTTGGATAGAGGCCTTGGTATCAGGGACTGGGGCTAGATGGTGTGTTGCTGGGAACGAGTGAAGAGGAATAGGTAATGGTGCCAACATGATTTGATCGCTTACGGTGCCGACTCGGGCGGGTGACAGCGATAGTCGAGGCCGGAACCCGAATTTAGAGTGGCTTCCGGAATTGCCACAAGCCTCGAGTTAGAATAGAGTGCTATTGTTGGTCAGAATTTCAAATCGAGCTGATGAGCGGCGAAAAGCACTGACAGTAATTGCACGAGCAGGAAGCTTCTGTCTTGGAATAGATCCTCTCCATCAACATTTGCACACGAATAGTCCCGAGTTACTTTGTAAGGAATAAGCATCGCGTATTATGATTAAGAAATAAGCACATACGTGATTGTCGTAGAGTACGCAATCATTGAGGAGGCCAGGTTGGATGGGAAGTCGTCTATTGCTCCCACAGAGGACTCAAGTATCTCTCCCATCATAGATACCAACTGCTATGGGCAACGAGTTGGTATCTTTCCGAGTCGAAA
Source organism: Lyophyllum atratum (assembly GCA_014905825.1). Lineage (NCBI taxonomy): Eukaryota > Fungi > Basidiomycota > Agaricomycetes > Agaricales > Lyophyllaceae > Lyophyllum > Lyophyllum atratum. The sequence continues at coordinate 288,672 of JACGCN010000025.1, read as the reverse complement.
CTCATACAGTGCGGCCGATGACCCGAGAAAAAACCCGATTAAACCCCAAGACACACGCAAGCACTGCATGGGCAGTGCGCGTGGCTCCATCGCCTCTAAAAAACCCGGTCCGGATGCTCACCCAAAGCAGCAACGTCAACGTCGACTTCAGTGCGATACGGAAATGCGACCCGGACAACGACTTGATTCATCGGTGTATTGTGGAGCGAAGCTGCGCGATCCTGTTCCATGTGCTTCAAGGAGGAAACAGGACGGTGGACGTATTATACGATGTCACTGAGCATAAGCTGACAGATTTTATTAGAATTGTCGTTTGTGTTGCCTTGGACACGTCACTCACCAGTCTCGAATATAGCCTTGGGAAGGATCCAGGCAACCCGTTAGGTCCTGCAATACGCGCTCTCGAAGGCGGTCACCATCTCGAGCCACTTGCCAAGAAGCCCTGTTCTGGCCTTCGCTGTGGATTTGCGCGATTGAACATGTGCGTGATGATCGATGAAGTTTGAGAAGAGGAAGCTTTCACGATAACGTTCATGATGGATGACATGATGGCCAAAACCTTTCATCACAAATCGCGTGATCCACATTCCAAGGTGATCAACTAAGACTTCAAGCTTATCGCTTTCTTATCAAATGTCAAATCGGTCCGCGTCACAATTCATTTGAGCCCTTGCCTCGGTCCTTTCTGACAACAACCCGCGGTCCATTTTCACAAAGCCTTCTACTGGACATCATTTTTCAGGCAGTTTTAAAGCTCGCGTACCATGATCGTAGTCACCAAGGTCGCGCGCTTTGTTGATCCTAGTGGCTTTCGATCAAGATGCTCAGATCCAAGGGTTGAAGGTGGTCTAACGAGCGTTGACATCTAGACATTTGAAGGTTTGTCGTCTTCTAGATCTATAGCCTCAGCTCAATGAGATGAGACGACATGCAGAACAATCGATCATTGAATAGACACATTGTGACACTTCATTCAATTTAGCTCAGGCTTATTGTGGGATGCGACGAACTCGGGAACCCGTCAAATGTAACGTCCGGCGGCGTGTAAGTAGAGGGCTAAAGTGCAGCAAGTAGAGTGGCTCCAATTGACAATGGTCCTTCTAAGCTTCCGCGCGAACTTAACTGGCCAACAACCCTGATTCACAGGCTCGCCCATCACCACCACAGGTACTCTTTGAAGTAAACGGAAGAACATTCTACGCGACTGGTGCGGCTTAGCCCGAATCTAAGTCCCTAGGCGAAGTCACTCCTCTCGAGGGCCAATGCGGCGCTCGGTGCTGTAGCGCAAAACCGTAGAATTTCTGATCTGGATTCATCATTCCATTAGAACGTAAGAATGTACACGTTATTTAAGATGAATGGCATGGCTTTTTCCCTCCACTGAAGCATCGTCCGAGCGATGACCTGATGAGAAGGCCTGGAAGGCGAGACGGATAGAATAAACGTGCACTCTAGGTCTACATTGCATCAAGGTTTGCTGACTGGCGTACCGGATCGCGGAAATACCATCAAACTCGCACCAAGCCCAATTTCCCCCTTTCCAAGTTGACGTAGAAGCCCTCCAATATCTCACTACCGAAGTGCCCCTGACCATACATAACATGGATTGCCTTTCTTGCGTTGACTTCGAGGAGGACGTTTTTGGCGTCCTCGTCGTTTCCAGCAATCCCCTCGACAGTATGGGTATCGAGGATTGGGCCATCAGGCGCGGTGAGCTGTGGCATACGTTCTGCGACGTCCTTATGCATCTGAGGGCTTGTAGGTGCTAAGATGTTCTTGCAGAAGTGCAGGGTCTCCTCGAGCTCCTGTTCCGTCAATTTAGGATCGACGTCTGCGGCGCCTTGGATAACTGATGAAAGGTCGTTCATAAGAATGCGCGGCAGTTCCTCATGTATCTTTGACGGCATACCAGGACGCAAGAGATGGAAGGCCTTGTCAAAGTTGTCCTCGTTGACGTCCGATAAGACATCCTCTTCTTGAGCGCGAATTTGCTTGTAGATCCCGAGAACGACGACAAGGAAACTACGAGACCAAGAGGGAATAAATATAACACCCGCTGTCAAAGGACGCCTGTCTCACCGTGTATGCGAAACACCGACTTTGGTGTTATGGAAGGCAGCAGCCTCAGCCTCCGTGCATTGCCCGCGAATCGATGCCGCGATGGTACTTGCAGCAGAGAGGCCACCTGTAAGAGCCAGATGCACTCCCGATGAAAAGAACGGATCGATAAATGCTTCATAACCGTCAGATTTTGAAATCGTACAGATCATGGCAGATGAGCTCACCCCCAGCGTCCCCTGCAATGCGGTAGTTAAGTCCAGCATATTGCGAAGCAGAGTAGCTGTAATCTCCAGCTGATTTGACTTCGCTGGCCATTTTTGCTGGACCAAGGAGTCGCATAAGCCCGGGTGCATGAGCCAATTGATCTATGTAGAGAGTTGTATTCGGGTCATCTACGCCATTCGTGACCAGCTTAGCCTTCTTCGCAGTGTAGGCTTCCTTGGATATAATGACGCCCACTGAAGTCGTGCCATTATGCAACGGAATGTACCAGGCCCAACCACTCTCGTCTATCGGGGTGAAGGGTTAACGTATGGTCATTGAAAATGCTCGCAGGGTGAACGTTACCTGTGAATGCCTCGAACCAGGGGGCGTTTTCTCTATTAGTTCCTGGGGAGTAGCGTCCACCTCCCACCCAATATCCCCAGAAGGCCATATTTCGCAGGGACTTGTTAAACCGCCTGTTCCGAAGATATTTCGTCGACATAAGTCCCGTTCGGCCTGAGGCATCGACGAGATACTCGAAAGAGATCTCCTGTGATTTTCCTCCTTCAGCTTTGTAGATAGCGGATACAGGCCTTTCGCCGGAGAACTTGAGATCTGTGACGCTGAGTCCTTCGTAAACTTGAACCCCAGAGGTAGAAGCATGACGTAGGAGGAGTTCATCAAACTCCGAGCGGACCTGTGAGGCACGTCAGGTCGGAGGAGCTTTTAGTGTTGTGCAGGTTCGTTCGACGTACTACATTCCACGATATATTCTCAGGGTCGAGTTCAATGAAGTCTGTGTCTGCAGATGGCGGTAGCCCCATCAGTTTCTAAGCTGTGATTCAAAGGATCGTGCAGATCTCACATCCTTCTCGTTTTGCCTGGTGGAGTTTGACCGCTGCTCCGGGCTGGGATAAGTTTTAGTTCGCTTTAGATCCCCATATATTATCTGACCATCTGACCTTGACGATGAAACCGTGGTTTTTTATGACCGATTCAGCGCCGATAAAGGTCATGAAATGGCGACAGGAAGGCAGCATGCTCTCCCCGATATGATACCGAGGAAAGACTTCACGTTCTAGGAGGGTAACATCGAAGCCCTCTAGAAACAGAATATGAGATCTGAATGCAATCAGACTAAAGGAGATGGTGAACTCGCCTCTCGCCAACGTTGTGGCAGCATATGACCCGGCAGGTCCTCCACCGATAACCAGCACGGTTGTTCTTGTGGGCTTGATTCCTGTGTAAGAAGTTGCCATGACAAGGGAAGAGCGGACATACTGGGGCGATAGATTGCTCTCCCATCTATGAAGTTGAGGGTACTTTTGAAACGATTGAAATTGCTGTGGCTTTATAACCATCGCTCCTCCTCATTCTACCCCCCCTTTTAGGCCATCCCAGGGTACTATCAGACTCACATGCTTCTGAACAATGAGTTGAGGTGAAAAAGTCCAATATGCCGATGCATCAGAATGTAGGGAATATTAGGAGGGGTTGACAGAAATCGACAGACTTGTTGAGATCGTGGGTTCATTGCAGTGAATGCGGATAGAGCGAGGATGCCAAGTTTTCACACACTCCATCAATAATCATTGACGACCCGTACTAAACCACCGATTACGGTATAAATAGATACCTTTACCATGTGCCTGTTGGCAACCTGTTGGCGCCAGCGGGCAACCAGGCTCGTAGCCGATCATCGTATGTTGATCGTTCCTCAAAGAAGTGACCAGGCTTCAAAGGGCCTAGGGAGCGAACTTCCCCAACTCCTCTTCAGCTCCGTATATCCGGCGATGAGTGGCATGGGTCCATTTTCTCCATCATGTATCATTTGTTCAAGGCACGGGATGAGTTCTCGCGGTGTTCAACTTACTAACGTGTCCTTACTTATAGACGAAAAGGTCAACTCAGCTGTTCTGATCAGCGCATCCTCAGCGTCACTCATCATCATGATGGAGAAAGCACCGTCCGAATCATCGATGCAGGAGAAAGTAGCTCGTCTGGAGTCTGCTTCAGATGATGAGTCGCAGCTCGCTTTGGAGAGGGCGTTGTCCAGAACTACTCTGGCGAAGATGGACGTTCGGATGTTGCCAGTCCTTACCATCATCTATCTTTTATCCGTCCTGGTAAGTTGTTCTGCTTTAATTGGGTATATCGTTTGAGTTAAGGAAACTGTAGGACCGGACAAATGTTGGGAACACACGAGTTGCAGGATTGCAGAAGGACTTGCACATGTCGAATGTCCAGGTAATTTGGATCACCCTTCACCCCGTTGCCTCAGTTCTAATCGCCTCACAGTACAGCATAGCGTTGACAGTGACCTTGGTGTCAGTCTGACTTCCTCCGTTGTGACACACCTCGTCTAATGAGCCCGTTCTTTAGTCCTTACATTGTTGCTGAAATACCCACCAATCTCCTTCTAAAAGTAGGAGAAATCCCCTCGAAAACGTCGGCCTTGCTAATGTTTCATCGTCTCTGCAGATTGTAGGCCCAGATCGTATGATTCCGGCCATGTTGACGCTCTGGGGGATTGTAACAACATTACAAGGTTCGCATGCTGTCGCGCGTCTGCATTACAAAGTTTGAACGTGTTCTTTTAGGGGTCGTTCATAACTACCATGGCTTGCTAGCGTGCCGCTTTTTCTTAGGTCTCCTGGAAGGTGAGGAGCAGACCGTTTCTAACAACGCGGATCACTGACCCGGCACAGGTGGCATATTCCCCGGCATTGTCCTCTATCTGTCATCATTCTATCCCCGTCAGAGGCTCCAGCTTCGGTGGGTGCCTCTTCTCAGGATGGCCTGTTACTTCAATCTTATTTTCATTCCTTTCCAGGATCGCAACGTTCTTCTCTGCGTCGTCACTGGCAGGTGCATTCGGTGGACTTCTAGCCTTCGGCATCGTAAAGATGAACGGCGTGGGTGGAAGACCTGGTTGGGCGTGGCTCTTCATCTTGGAAGGTCTATTCTCGGTGGTGTTTGGAGTCTTGTCCTTCTTCCTTCTCCCACGCACCGTGGAACGCGCTTCCTTCCTATCACAGACAGAAAAGGAGCAAATCATGGCTCAGCTGCGACACGAGGGCACGGTCAATGACAACGGTGATGTATTTAGCTGGAAGGAAGTCGGGAAGGCCTGCCTTCTTCCCCAAGTCTGGTTCATCGGCACCATCTTTTTGTTTGCTGGGATTATTCTTGCATCGCTGTCTTAGTGAGTACCATACCTAGTCTCACTCGACGAATTCATTAAGGGCTTGCCAGCTTCACTCCCTCCATTCTGGTTGCATTGGGATACACAGCGTCACGAGCTCAGCTGATGAGCGTTCCACCATTCGCCGCTGCTTTTGTCGGTTAGTCGTTACTCCAACCTGTTTAAACCTCCTCACTAAACTCTTTTAGTGACGATGTCTGCTTCGCTCTTCTCGGACACGTATGGCTACCGCGGTTTCTCAGCCATGCTTTCATCAGTGTTATGCATCATTGGGTTTATCATGTATCTCAGTAAGTATCTAATCTTTGCAAGACGAATAACTGCTCAACGCTGTACACCAGCCTCAACGAACCCTCATGTTCAATATGCCAGTCTATTTTTCTCAATATCCGGAATCAACTGCTCTGGCCCTTCCCTGGCAACATGGCTCTCCAACAACGCGGCGCCCCAGACACGGCGCGCCACATCCATCGCTATCGGTTTTATCATGACGAACGTCGGCGCCATCCTCGCCCTTTGGCTCTTCAGCGCATGGTCGAAGCCCCCACGCTACACCTCAGGCACGATAGTGCTGCTCGTCTCTGCATGCATGATGTTTATTCTTTCGTTGTGTAATTTCCTATATCTTCGGTCACAGAACCGCAAGAAGGCTCTGGCGAGGCAACAACTCACTAGAGAGTCTGAAGCACCGGGCCTGGGTGATCGTAGCGCGTGGTTCATTTATAGTTTGTAATCTCGGTGGCTACGGGTACGCTTACTGGAGCGCAATGACTGCTCGGGGTTTTGAAGATGATTAACCGTCTCCTTTGCTTAGACCGTATGTCAAACCAGTGGCGAATGTATTATCATATCGATATATGTCTATTTTTATATAATACTATCGCAACAAAAGCCAAAGCGCGCCAGTACTGTACAGAAACGTAAGGTTACTTGGCGACGCAGGTGGTGTTGTACGAACCTGCTATCAACGGCCGATGAATATGAACCGCAACGCAGCTACGAGGAACCTTGCTGCTCCGATGTCCCCTTCAAAATGTCAGTTCCATTCGATTCGGCATGTGGCATGGGATTTTCGTGGAATTTCGTACATGGCCTTTATCGTCCACAGTTGCCAGAGTATCACCAGGAGGCATAAAGTGCAGAGGTAGAGAGACACTGAAGATGGTGTCGCTTTCTGTGGCTTTTGCGGTCCGAATGATGATGAGATTGAATGCAATTCCGGCGATTGGAACCTCCTATAATAAATGAGCGGTTCAGGGTGTATGAAAACTCACAAGAGAAGTAGAGTTCACAGACTGTGGCGGAAACAACGTAGAGGGAATTGTCCTTCGACGTGTATGTTATAAACGTCATGAATGCCGCCACGGTGTACAATAAACCGGAGTCGATGATAACACGCATGACGTGCTTCATCGCATTGGGACGATAGCTAGTAGTGCTGTGGTATGCAAATTCATGGTGGTGCCGCGCAGCCTTCCATATCGGCCAAACCAAGAGTGCTGGGGTGGTTAGCGTTAGCACGATGCATGTTGTTTCCAGTCAAAGGCAGCGTACTGGTGGTGATGACATTCAAAGCCACCGTCGATGCCCAGAATGCTACACCGAATGGGTAGAGTTTACTTGCGCTTGCCGCACCCCATCTCAACGTCGTTTCAAAGTACACCAGAAGAATTGAACACGTCGTGCCAATTACCCACAGTATGATTGAGAATGCGACCACTCGAAATGAGCAGGCGTACACTATCCAACAGCGATAAACCTAATAAAGACGTCAGTGATTGGAAAGAGACACCCTGTGTCGAGGTCATATCACCAGCATCGCATCTCCAATCGTTGTTTGCGTAAGGAGGGTGATGGACTGCAATATGATCAATCTCGTGAGGTGCGTTCGTAATGGATTGTCCCTACATCCAGAACAATATCCCAGTGAGAGATGGTACTCATGCTTTCCAATGCCGTCCCTGGAGGGGCGGTAACAAAGGCTCGCCAAACGATGGTGACACTTGTCGCGCTGGATAAAGTCACATTGAGGAACATGAGCATCGCGACGGTGATCATGTGATGGTTGAGCTCTTTGAGTCTCTTCCACCTCGAACCTGCGAAGAAAAGAGCAATGACGGTATGGTGACAGGTTATCAGGTACAAGCCAACGACAACATTCTCCGCAAACAAGGAGATCAGTCTCGCCTCGACAATCGTAAATGCGGCCATAGGAGTTGGAATATTCAGGAGGTGGGTCTGCTCTGGAGCCACTAGACGAGTTTATATCGCCGTCCGAAGTGACTCAGCTTAGAGCTGTAGTTCCTTATTAGCGGGTGGATGGTGCCGCTGGGAGGATGACTTACCAGATGTGTTTCATTCAAGAAAGCCCTTAACCAGCTAACCACTCGATTAATCGAGGAAGATTGGATTTGTCGATGGCTACCGGTCGGGCTTCAAGGACACTGCCCATGTCAACTCGATAGACGGGGGATCATGGCTGTGCTCAGTTTGACTGGAGAACCTTCTGCCGCGCGTCACCAAAGTCAACGTGGTCCCACACTTGGATCGAGGAAATCGCATTTCCGGCAGCTTCAGGTCTATATGAGTCTACACGGAGATAGGTAACTTGATCGCGCTCGTGCGGCGGAGCGTTGCAAGGAAGTTCAGCCTCGTTTCGAAGGTCAAAAGCTTGGGGTAGCGTTGATGCGGTACTGAGGTTCTTCGGCGTTACTCGAGGGGGAATGAATACAACTGCTGAAAATTTGCGCCGACCACCGAAGGATCTAAGCTCCTGACTTGTACATGAGCGCTACGGCTTATGATGAGGAAACATGCAAGCCTAATCAGCGGAACTTCCTATGATGAAGCCATTGTCCTTCAGCAGGGGCAACCTAAAGATTTCATAGATAAGTATGCTATACACACTAAGTGCTCCGAATAACTCTCCATATCGGCCAGAGGACGAGTGCTCATGTATGTCATTCAATCGCGATGCAGAGAAAGACGCACTAGATGTGTCGATGTACACAAGCACGACGGCGCACGGAGGATCCCTTGCTACTCCAGGAACTGCATAATCTGGTCGCTAGACAGGCCGAAAAGATTGCACAACGTCTATAATTAGGACATACCTCCATTTCCTTCTTAGTTGACGGGTGCTCAGAAACGCGCCCAGAGGAAAACTGACAGGTGCCTTCCCTTTCTACTCCACAGACCTCGCAATTTCCATCAGCGTCACGGACTCGGACTCGGAGATCTGTGGGTCCCGGATGAGCGCAATTGCCAGGATACTTACTTTAGGAGCTGAAAGTCTCACCTAGTTGATAGCCAAGCCTGTCATCAGCGACATCCTATGATCCCATGCCGATAAGGACCGCTCCGAGTGCTCCATGACCTCTGGAAGTGGAGGCCCAGTCCATGCAGGAGTTCAAAAATACTTTGGAAGTCCGATGCGGCAGTCACGCTCTGGGGCTTATCTTATCAGATCGCAATACCTCATCCTCTCAGGACCACAACGCTCAGAGTCTGGATCAGGATTACAAGAACGCAGACCATCATCACCTCAAGTGTTAACGCTATTAGATCTGAAAGAGTCAAGGTGCGGCTCTCCTCTCCTCTACCTGGTCCGTGATGAGTGCTCTAGCCAATGTATGATCTATCCAGCGGATTTCGAAGTCTTCCAGCGCAAGATGTTCATCCGCGGTGTCGACTGGCACCCCTCTGAGTACACACAACTCGAATCGAATTAAATATGGAATAATTGGATTGTGGCTTACAGCCTGCGAACTCGACAAACGCATTTACAATAGATTACAGGATAAGATAACTGCGCGAGTCCATCGACGGGTTCCCTAAGACCTCTGGTATGATTCTCGTTCAATCCTCATTTTCGACCCATCCATTTCACCGGACTGTGTCTGCTTCGCATAGTTATCGTGGACTGTCTCATGCGAAACCAAAACTCGGACATGGCCTTTATCGTCGGAGGTTCCACCAGGTTCTCGAGGACCCATGATGGTGAGGGGCAGGGTATTACCTCCGAAGCTCGTTCCATTAGTCGTGCGTGTCGCCTTTGCAGTACGGATAATGATCAGGTTGAAAGCTATCCCAGCGATGGGAACTTCCTATGGTATTTGGCAAGCTTTAGAAGAGCTCGGAATCGGTAAGTGAGATGTACGCACGACGCAGGAGACAACATATAATGAGTTGCTCTTCGACATATACGTAACAAATGTCATGAAAGCCGCCACAGTATACAATAACCCGGACTCGATGATAACTCGCATAATTTGTTTCATCGTGTTGGGTCGACTACGGGCCGAGCTATGGAGCGCAAATTCCTCGTGGTGGCGGGCTGCCTTCCATACAGGCAAAACAAGCAACGCTGTGGTACGAGGGCTCAATGTGATGTAAGCAGGCTCAGCGCTCCCTGTACGTACCAGTTGTGATGACATTCAACGCTACGGTGGATGCCCAAAACGACACGATGAACGGGTAGAGTTTGCTCGCGCTTACAAGAGCCTCTTGTGTGAATGTAGCTTCGTAATACGTGATAAACACGGCACACACTGTGCCACCTAGCCATAGAAAGAGCGAGAACGCGATGATTCGCCACGAATAAGCGTATACTACCCAACAGCGATAGATCTGAGGAAGTCATTAGTGAAAGAAACGGATGTTCAGTTGCGATCAAAAGTTACCAGCATCGCGTCTCCGATAGTTGTCTGGAAAACTAGAACAAAAGACTAAAAAGTCGTGAGTCAGATTGAAAGTACATTCATGGAAATTCAGACCTTTAGAACCGTGGCCCAATATGAGATGTCATTAAAGCTTTCCTCGACCGTTCCAGGGGGAGAAAGGACGAAGCCTCGCCAAACTATTATGACCGATGTGGCACTGGATATAGTCGTGTTGAGGAACATGAGGAGCACAACAGTGACCATAGCATGGTTTAGCTCCCCGATTCTCTTCCATCTCGAACCCGTTGAGAATAGAGCCGACATGGTGTAGAAGAATGTGACCAGATATAACCCCAGGCCCACGCTTTCGGCGAAGAAAGAGGCGATTCTAGCCTCAACGATTCCAAAGGAAGCCATTGTACCCAAAAATGTCGGTAGGTAGGCGTCGGGAGCGCCCCGCGTTACGAGTAGCGAACCAGGTTCTTCAGTTTCGAGGAGAAGATATGGCAGAGACCAAACGGAGACCACATGCCTTTGCTTTATTTGAATCGTGGAAAACGATCAGTGAAGTTCATGTCAAAGACGACCTACACGATCTGCGGGGCTTCTCCATGGAGGCGGCCCTGTCATTGAAGACAGGAGCGGTGCCTCCTTCAACGGCACTGCAGCGGCATTATGTGAAGGAACCTTGAACGATGGTCCAATCACGAAGTACTGATGACAGCTTATGTGGTCACGATAACATGAATCGATCAGTCAGATGGCGGCGCTCCACGCTAAATCATACCTAAGAACGCTATCAGAATAGAACGCTTCTTGGTATCGATCACCACGGACAGGAGTCCAACGCCGTCTTTGATCTGTGGTTCTCATGTCGGAGGAAAATATAGATACACCTTGAGCTCAAAATAGAACAAAAGGGCCTCCGAGCAGCCTCCGAGATAGATTAAGATATGAACATCTGGCAGTTATTGTCGAGATAACCCTACAAAAGTGAGGCTGAGAAAGCGGAAAGAAAAGTAAGTGTTTTGCGTCATGGAACAACGCGTCGTGTGACATGCCAAGCGGGGGTAGGTTTGGACACCCATAGATATAGCGTGTGCGGGAACAAGTGACGGTGAGCTCTAAAAAAGTCGTACGTCCGTCATGATATCTCGTGTCCCAGGATTGGGGCAATCGCGATAGAGGCGTCGGTCGGTCGAAAAGCGTTTGCACCGTCGAGGTGAAAGTGGGAGATAAGCGGAAAGGATGCCTGACACAATCGCGTGTATTCATAATCTATCGGTGGCTTAGACGTGGTGATGACATACACTTCAGCACGACTTCAGCAGACCTGCCAGGGGATATCTAGGGTCGCCCTCGCGTCCAAACGGGGTCAACGTCTCTTTCCTCGGGGTATGCCTATCTGATCTGTATTGAGGCTAAATGCTGTGCTCTCTTGAGTACGCTCCTGGGCGTAGTAAATCTACCTTGAGGGTAAATTAGCAAAACACCGAAAACCTTAAGACTGCTGCTCTTTATGTCGAACACTTTAAATCAGCGCGCTCGTGGAGGACATGGATCTGCAGGTTTACAAGGACGACAGTTGAGTACGCACCCTATGATTCGAAAAATGCCACTTATCCGTTGCAATAAAATGACTTCATATGTGACAATCATGTCTACCTAGGTCCCGAGTACTGAGTACTGAGTTCGCGCAGAGTCAACTTGAAGTTTTCGAGGCAAGAGCGTAGCGGAGAGTTCCGATGGTGTCAGACGTGACACTACAGTTGATCCGCGTGTGACGATGATTGTTGCACCACTCGTTGAGTTTTCCTACTTTGCTCCCATCCTCCTCCTACCAAGGCCCCGTTCGCATAGGTCTATATCTTTGAAAGCTGGTACACGTTACACGGCGCGACTTTATTCCAAATTCAAGTCGAACTTTTGACCTGGTGAGTGCGCACTTATAATAGTCACTACCCACTGACGGAAATGACATTTAAAGTTCTGTCTTGTTCTCCAACGATCACTAGACACCGCCCAGAGATAGACAGGGATATAATGATTGGCCGACCAGGAATTCAGAGACCAGGTTCCGTCATGTTCGCAGTGACCGTATTGATGAATTGTTCGATAATGGCATGACTGGGCCCGTACGGTCCGGACACGACTCTGGCGGGTAAGATAACAGGTTGATTCCTTGCCGGCAATTCTTGGACCCCGCTCTATCCACCACGCGCCCCGAAACCCAAAGTGAGAGACGTCTAAACGTCCAAGATGGGTGGTCACTTTTGTTTCTCATGGACAGTAGATCGGTGAGTGACATTCTCAAAGTAATGACTTATTGCCCATCGCTATTTTTCTCAGTGGCGTTCTCACCTTGCGGTTGCTTCCCATCGAAGTTCTACCGGAGTCAAATGTCCATCAAGTGCTCCATCAGATAACTCTCGTTTCGCGGTGTCGTTGAACTTCATCCACGGAAATCTTGCTTGTCATGGATTTGTTGTGGTTAGGCCGCACTATCAATCAAATACTCTTTCAAACTCTCAACGCGGTCACTCGTCAACGTTTCAACACCCAGCGACGCCAACGAGAGGTCCATTGCTTCGTATGACTTTTCAGGTAAAATGGATTTTCAATGGAAGCTTCTTTCTCTCACGCGCTTGCCGCCAGTTCGTCCAAATTCATCACATTGAGTTGAAGCATCATAATGATCTCTCGGCCAACAACCCTTCATCATCGTGCCGTGGGTAGGATACACGGAGAGAAACACCCTTACTTGGATACGCTCTTCCTATGGAGTCACGGAGAGGAGACCAAACCTGTCCTGTGCTGGGGTGGAGTACCGAGCCAGAAGAACTCAATCACTGGTCGCCACGTGCATCTTGACACATACAGCCTCTGCACATCATCACCTTCGGATTCTTGCGTTCCGCGTTCAAGACGTATCGTTCGAAGAATGGAAGCCTCTGAGGCCAATCAGAAGATGTTCCAGACGTCACAGCCAGGCTGCTTATCACCCGGCGCAGTCTTCGCGCGATCAAGAATACATCCTACGTGAATCATCGAGAGAACCTTTGGCTCTTTCCTCCAGTCATGGGCACGAATTCACTCTCGAAAAGCGACGACTCCAAGATGCCCGCCGATGAAGCGCCATCGACAGCAGCCACGAGCACCCACGCTGACAAGCCAGAGCCAGCTTCGGCGAGCGTCGAAGTTCCCTCGCCCGACCGTGACCTTCGATTCTGGCTCGTTTTTGTAGCTCTTTGCTCCTGTACACTCCTATCTGCTATCGATCTCGTACGTCCTCCCTTTTTGCATCACGCAAACCCTCTCTATGGATGCCAAAACTAACTCTCCTTCCAACCAACTAGTCGGGCGTGGGCACAGCTGCGCCAACAATCGTCCATGCTCTGCATGGGAAGGACTTTGCTTGGGTCTCCTCCGCATACGCACTGTCTTCGGCAGCCTGCATTCCATTAAGCGGCAATCTCGCGCAAATCTTCGGGCGGCGACCTGTCATACAGTTTGGCATTATTGTCTTTGCAGCCGGTTCGGCTATCTCGGGCGCGGCGCCAACGATGGTAGTTCTAATCGTGGGCCGAGGTGAGCAATCATTGTCACAGTGAACGATAATGTTGGGAACCGACACCGGATACTTGACCTACTAGCTATCCAGGGGGTGGGCGGAGGTATAATTCAGTCCTTGACAAACATCATTGTGACCGACCTCGTGCCACTACACGAGCGGGGGCTGTTCACGGGCATAACAGGCATGTGCGTTTGTGTCATGCAACTCCTTCCTTTGCTGTTCATAATCTCATCGGATCCTTTACCTCGTGTCACAGGGTTTGGACCATAGGATCAGCAATTGCTCCCTTCATAGCCGGCGGACTGTCAGAAAAGGCGACTTGGCGATGGTTGTTCTGTAAGCTGCTCCTGTCGATTTCAATCGAGTAGACCCTTGACGCCTCCTCCCTTCAAGATTTGAACCTACCGCTCTGTGCCATCGCCTTGTCAGTAGTGACGTTATTTTTGCACCTCAAGACACCAACAGAAAGCTTCCGAGCTAAGTTCTTCAAGATTGACTGGATGTTCGTCGTTCAAATTGGATTATCTGTGTCGTTGTTGTTACTTACCAGTGCAACTCTAGTGGGAATGCAATCATCATCTCGTCCGCATGTTCTTGTATGCTTGCGCTCACATGGGGCGGAACACAGTTTCCATGGTCCTCTTACCAAATCCTCGTTCCTCTAATTCTTGGCATCGCGGGTTTAGTTTTTGCGTTAGTCTATGAAGCGCGATGGGCGAGCAAACCGACTGTCCCCTTCGTCGTGTTGTCCAATCGGACCACTATCTGCGGGCATGCATTCGTTTATAAGAAGTCGATCCTCCGATATCAATACAGTATTTTCATCTTTCTAGGTATATTGCGACTTTCATTTCTGGGATAGTGACCATCAGTATCGGATGTGCGTTTATGTCATTTACCGTCTACTTTTTTCCTGACGATGATCTCTAGTTTACCTGTTCGTAACCATCGTGCACTTTTCTTCCCTCTGATCCCATTGTTTCCATACAGGCCTACCTGGTTCCAGGCTGTCAAAGGCGCGAGCCCTGTGATCTCCGGACTGTATTTCCTTCCATTCGCGATATGCATATCTCCCTCTGCCATCGCGCAGGGATTGATCGTGGCCAAAACCGGCCGTTATCGTTACATAGTACGTACCCCATCACCCCTTATCATTACCTCGGTGGCTAACGATTGACTTTCGTAGATCGTAGTCGGCTGGGGCATAATGCTAGTTGGATTCGGGTTACTCATCACGTTGAAAACCAATACGTCGATGGGGCTCCTTGTTCTGTATCAACTGATCTTGGGTGTCGGCGGTGGGTTTTTGTATGGTGCTGCGGTACGTTGATACCCTCAATTCTATTGAACCCGTAAGTATAGCTCGCTGATCTTACCCCGTTAGTTCGCAGTCCTGGCGCCCCTTCCCGTTACCGCAAATGCCGCGGCAGTGGCGCTCCTAACATTCCTTCGCGTGTTCTCCCAGGCAGGCGTCGATTTTGTGATCGTTACGTTCATTAACTAACTAGGTTGACTGCACAGGCTTGGGGCGTCGCCATTGGCGGTACAATTCTCCAAAACGCCCTCAAAAAGTATCTTCCTGACGCGCTGGTGCACCAATTCCCATCAGAGGGTGCCGAGATCGCGTACAGCATTGTGCCGACCATTCCAACACTCTCCGAACCTCTGAAACACGAGGTACAGGATGCGTTTTTGCGCAGCTTTCGCGTCGTATGGATTGCCATGGAGGTGTTCTGTGGAGTTGGCGCTGTAACCTTCTTCTTGATGCGTGATGTGCCATTAAGGAAGACCGTTGATAAGCAGTGGGCGATAGAGAAGAAGAAGATCGGAGAGGCTGCCACCCCTGAAGAGAAGTTAGAAGTTCCGAGTGCGAGCCGGCCCTCCCTGGAGGCCAAGTAACATTCGAGTTTGCTAGATATGCTATAGAAACTGCTGTATATTAGTCCGACCACCTGTAAACCTACCAAATTAACTATTTCACGTTCGCTACCTCTCTGCGTTAACATTGGAGCCCTACGTTAGCTTGCAATCAAATAATACCTATTGAAGCGCGCGACTTTTGTCCAATGGCCAAGAAGTCGCGTGAAGAGCGGAAGTGAAATAATACGTCATCTAATCAGATATTCTTGGAGCCGGTCTATGCCTTATCCTAGCAAGTGTGTGTTCGGAGGGTGGTTTTCAGGCATAATCCATGCGCATTCTGCCATTCGGGGAAGGCCCTTCTCACCATGGCTTGTACTGGATTGGTATGTAGGAGGATTCAGACTGTGTCGCCAAGGGGTGTGCGAACGGATTTGATTAGATTCAGAACTGATCAACCGATCGATTGTACCACGCGGTACAGTGTCTAATGATATGATCATTATACTTGACTTGCGTTGAACGCTGACCTGACATGGGCTATCAACTGCAATCAAGGATCAGAACCAGACCTGGGCGACTTTTCACCCCCATCCATTTCTGGCGCATCGAAAGAGAAGCTTGACCAATTACACGATGCGGACTCGGACTACGCACCTGTTACCATCACTATAAATTCCGATACGGCGCCCAGCCAGTTCCGACGTCAATTCACCTAACGTTGTAAACACGCGACCCCATTCTACTAAATTTTCCTACGCTAACAATCCGTACCACGTACCGACATGCATTTCATGCAGGGATTGCTCAAAAGTCTGGCTGACCATGCGAAACGACCTCTTTTCAAAGAATATGCTTCAACCGTACCGGGCTCTACCACTCCAACTTGGACGACATTCTCCTACGAAACCTACCTGAACGATCTCAACAAAGCGGCAGGATACTGGAAACATCATCTCGAGGAGCTCGGAGTGGAAAAGACGGATGTTGTGGGCATTTGGTACGCGTCTGGCTCTGCATATTACCATGATCTCATACTCGCTCGTGGTCCGCTATCAGGATAACTGGATCTCATTATACCGACCTGGTACATCTCTACGCAATCATTAGGGCTGGCTTTGTTCCACAAGTTTTCAACCTCGGAATGTTACTCGTCGCGCAGGGCGGCTCCATGATCAATGATCTGCTCAGCCTGCGTGGGGGGAAAGCATTAGTCTACGACGAACACTTCGCAGGCGACATTCAGAACGTCGCTGTGCCTAGCTGCGTGATCCCAAAATTCGAATCTATTCCTGAAACACCACACTGGCGTTTAGACGATCTTCCGCACGCCGAAGATGAAGATGTCGCGATAATTTTCCATACAAGTGGCACAACTTCGGGAAGACCTAAACCCGTACCTCAAACGCACAGATGGCTAAGATGTCAATCACACGTAAATTGGCCTGGCTTGTGGCAGGGTGGATCGGATGGCGCCCAAAAGCGCTTCAACACACTGGGCTACTTGGCGAACGTAGGCTCTGCAACAGGTCCGTTCGCTGCAATTCATTCACGTTAATTCAATTTTAATAATTCTTTCCAAATTCTTTCCACCAGCTATCAACTACCTGTCACCGACGGGCCAGTGCATTATCCAAACATCCAAAGCTGACTTCGATGCCGATGAGCTGCTAGCCATGGTCCGAAACGAAGGGCTGAACAATATGCTTCTGTACGCGAGCTGGTTTTCCAAGCTCTTGAAGGTCGCGCGGACCAATCTGGACGTCCTAGAGGCCCTACGTAACATGCACCAAATATGTTACACTGGAGAGTCGCTGAATCCAGACGATCTGCGTTGGGTCATTGACCAGAAGATACCTGTTACAGTGAGTCTTGACCTCATGCCGTCGTTCAGAATCCCAAGGATTAATCTCGACGGTCAAGGTTCTATATGCTACCACTGAGACAGGTGAATTTATCATTAAAATTCTCCAAACGCAGCAGTACTTGGACTAATTTACATTACTCAACAGCGCTTTGTCTCGTATCCGATCTGATGGACCCGGAGAACTTACCATCGATGCGCCTCGTCGAGGGTATGAATTGCAAGCTTCTACCTCGTTCCACCTCAGCACCACAGGATGCCAACGATGCCTCTGAATATGAGGGGAAGCTCTTCGATCTGTTTATCCCAGCTGACGCAGACAATTGCCCGCACCAGTCGATTCGAAACCGCCCTGACGGACATATAACTGGGGATCTCTTTGAGGAGACGAGGCCGGGATATTACCTTTTCCGTGAGATACTTTCACATTATAACCTGGAATACTGCTTACTTCTACGTTCATTCAGGCGGAAGAAATGACGATTGGATTAAGTCGGGGCATGAAAGCCTTGCTCTCTGTGATACGAAGTGCGTTGACTGTTATATTCCTCGACCCTAACGCCTTTGATCCTTACTTTTATCTTCTAGATCAATCGAGGACAATGTCAAGCTGTCCTGCTCAGACCTGGTACAAAATTGTGTTGTCGTTGGAAGCTATAAGCCCATTGTGCTTTTTGTCGAACCCACACCGCCGTACGCCGCCAGCGTCGAAAATCCCACCGAGATGAAAACCGAGATTCTGAAGCGCATGGAGCCGTTCCAGGCCAAAGCCTTCAGGCATGAGAGGATTGGCGGCCCTTCGAGGGTAGTCGTTGCACTGCCGGGGAGCCTCCCACGCACAAAGGAAAAGGGAAACATCAGGTGAGCTAAATTGACTCCCGGTTTGCGCGTTATTATTAAGCTTCTCTCCAGGCGGAAAGCAACGGAAGAAAAATTCGCAGACGTTCTCAAGGAAATTTACTCCCAGCTGTAGGATCGGCATTGTTTCGGAACATGTCGGCTCTAAGATCTGGGCACGTTAACCAGGAGCCTTTCCGAGCTGATCCCATTGCTGAATGTTCATCATCGGTTTGTCAAGTGTTCACCGGTAGATGTAGAAGCATTACCTACCACCTACCCCCGTACCTGTACCATTTAAAAACGAGGGACGTAATGGAAAGGAGACGTGTTAAACCTTCTTAACCTGATGAGTCGTTGAACCTAGCAAGGCAGCCACAGATCATCAAGGTTATGATGCCGGTGCCAGAAGACAGTCCGACACAAGAGGGACATTGCTAAACAAATCGAGGCACGCAATAGTAAATTCGGAAGCCAGGACGATGGGTGAGAAGAGAACGAGGGGTGCATGTGGAGTCCTGTTTGCGGGGTAGGTTTGGGATAGGTCTGACAGGGGTTTGCGCTCTTGCTGCGCACTTGCCACTGGCATTATTCCTTGCATTTTTTTACGCACACGAACTGTGTATCACTACATAGTTGATACTTGAATATGAGAGTCTACAGACCAGGATAAGAGTCGATGCTCAAGAATGAGATCATGCGATCAACGCGAGATCAACGCGAGATTATATGTCCATATGTCACAAAAACCTAGCCGATCAGAACTCGATCAAGACCATCACTCCACTTGCCAGCAGTTAACGTAGCGGTCGACGTTCACGCTCGTTCACGCTAACGACATTTCTTCGTCTCAAATGGACCCCAACGTTCCTTTTCTCATTCTCGCTGGCAGCACGGCGATATGTCGAACTGTAAGGGGTGTGATAGAGGGGTCACAAGAGTATATCAGCTCTGGACTGGATCCAACGCTGTGATGCCGGGCGGTGACATCGGGCGTCCACGGACTTCTCGTTGGTTGAAGCCGGGTCCGGAAGGCAGAGCTGCGGGGTGGGTCACCTGTTGAGGTTCCCTGCCCACGCGTGCTCCGGGCGCGATGGCGGTCGCACCTAGCTGTAACCCTGCTAAGGGGCAATGTCGTCCTTTGCAGGACTCTTGTAACCCTAGAGGAGGGGTGCTGTCACCCTACACAGGGGCGGCGGTGTACGCGATGTACCGTAGGTGAGCACGGGCTCGGAGATCCTTAGGGAGGGTCGACGAGGGGGTAAAAGTGTGCTTGTTGTATTCTAAGGAAGATCTCGGAATACAATATGTGCTGACTAATTGTATGGTACTGTTGTCCATGGCCTTTGGGCATGTCTAGTGGCCCAGTCCAATACACCACCGTCACAGTGCCCCCCCATGTCCAGAGGGCATGCAGCAGAAAGAAAAGTAGGCATACAATGGCCCCCCAAATTCTAAGGTCAAAAGTCAAGATGAAGGGAAAGAAAATAACGTGCCCAGGACAATGGGCCCCCCAGTTTCGAAAAAAGAAGGAAAAATTTCCACCCAAAATTTCTGTTCCACAGTTGAGAAGCGCTCGAAGCGCTAGTTGAAGGAAGCCTCCCAACCCCAATATACCGCCATTCCATCTGCCACTGCAATGAGGATAGCAGGAGGGTGGTTACATGTCTATCGTACCCTCCACCATCCCTCCGTATCCTTCAGAGGCACCAGTGGGGCCGCTGTGCCATGCCAGACTGGGAAGGCGCTAAGTTGTTGGAGGCTTCACCAGTTGTCGCCTTACGGCTATATTCGCCTGTCATCACACTGAGGATAGCAGGAGCGTGGTTGGAGGTCCTCCATATCCTATCTCTTCTCTCTTTGCATCCTTTAGCAGCTCCAGTGGGGCTGCTGTGCCATGTCAGACTGGAAAGGCGATAAGTCGTCAGAGGCTTTGCCCGTCCTAGCCTTACTGCTATATGCACCTGCCATTGCACTGAGGATAGCAGAAGGGTGGTCGAGGTCCTCCATATCCCAACCCTTCTCTCTTTGCATCCTTTAGCGGCTCCAGTGGGGCCGCTGTGCCACGTCAGGCTGAGGAGGCGGTATATGGTCCTCGGTACCTATACCTCCCCCCACAGCCCCCCACTTTTCCCGTGTGCATACTGAAGTGGTCCAGATGTACACGAGATAAGTACCCAAACGCATGGAGGTAAACCTGAGGGCTGAAGGAAAATGATCGGGATAAGGTGCAATCACGGCACATGACAAAAGGCGGCAGGTGGGCAGCGAAAGCAATCCTGGGACCAGGGGGGGTGGGTGGGTATGAACACAATCACCAGGATTTGGCCCCCCATTTTCCACTTCCCAAAAGAGGACAGAATATAGGAGCTAGTTCTGCAACGTCAACGCTGGTGGGCATGGTCACAAGAACACGTCTCAGGAGCGAAGAATGAGGTAGGTCGTAAACATTGTGGAGCTGATGGAGAGAGATCCGCAACTTCAACGCTGAGAGCGTGGTCACGAAAGCCCATCTTGGAGGAGAGAAATCAGGGGTAGCCGCGATACGGAATTGACAGCAGGACATGCTAAGAACACAATGTCTGTGACTGACAACAGCCTCCCAGTTGCATAGGCTCCAAATATGCTCATTTTGCTAAGAAACACTCGCGCGTTGAGGGCGCTGGTAACAACAGCGGTTTTGGCTTGTTGAGACTTGGAAAGCGCTATACAAGATGGAATGAAGGTGGCTTGAGAATACTGAGAGCCGCGAGATGAGGAGCAACAGTTCTGCAACTTCAACGCATGAAGCGGGTCACCGACAGTGTAGAAGAGGGTGTTCTGGGGATGGGAGATGACCCATTGTCGGTGCTGAAAGGTCAAATGCTAGCCAGGGATGGAACTGCAACGTCAACGCCAACGGTGAGGTCGCAAAATGTCCAGGATAAGGAGGGCCAGTGACAAGTTTGAAAGAGCTGCATAATGCAAGCTGCGCCATCATCCGAGGGAAAGGGGTGAATCGGCCACAAATTGAGGGTATCCGGCGCGACAGAGACACTGACAGGGGACCCCAGGCAGTACGTAACCACATACATGATCATATCTGGCAACGTGTCAAACGACGAGTATTATCACAACCAGTCCGCAACATCAACACCCAAGGAGTGGTCGCAAGAGGTAAGGAACAAGTCGCATGTGATGTTCGAAAGAAGTTCCAGGGCGCCAGCGAAGGTAAATGTGGCCCCCCAGACTCCAGTCGATGTCTGGGATCTGCGAGGGTGCGTAACCATCCCATATCAGCACAAGGGGTGTTGGCGAATTGAGGGGAGCAGGTCTACCACGCCAACACTGGAGGTTGGTCGCAGTATGTCGCGACGGCTCAGCGGGGGTAGCGCGCAAACAACGACGGAGCTGGTTGTCTAGGTTTACCAACCACTTGTCCATGCATCGATGGCGAGTTGATGATGCAGATGTCTTCTTGATTTGCTCATTGACAGCAGGAAATGGTGACCTAAGGGCTTGGGACACGCATCGCAAGGTTTCAAGTAGCTTATTGTCACACCGATATTCGAGCACTTGAACATGAATATATTCCACAGTATATACGGTTCTGCAACTTCAACGCGCGTAGCGGGTCGCAGAACAGCAGTACAAGTGAGACCTCAACACCGAGGGTGCGGTCGCAAGAACGGTGTAACAATTCATGGGCTTCGTGACTAGCGTGTTGTCCACCAATTTGAGGCTGTTCTGCAACATCATCACTAGAGGCGCGGTCGCAAAACGTCTGAAGATGGCAAGCTGGGGTCCCATATCCATATAGGCCGGGGTGTTCAACCTCCAGGTGCGTAGAAAGGCGAAAGAGGCCAGGCATGATGTGCGCTGGGCTGGCCTGAGACCACGATGGTAGGTTTCATTCTGCCATGAGATTGCTGGTGGATGCAGTGGTGAGCGCCAGGCTCGACGTTGAGGAGGATCAGGGCAAGGTTGCCCGTCCACGCGAGCTAAGGAGCCTGTTACAGGTACCAGTATCTTAACGCGACATCAAGCAATGCGCGGGAGGAAATCGTAGCAGGCAGGGAAAAGCGGAAACGGAGATTGTGGAGGACGGCTCTGCAACATCAAGCTAAGAGACGAATGAAATCTCCATGTTAAGGGCCCCCCAGCCGACGTGAGTAACAGTTATGCAACATCATGCATAGGGCATGGTCGCAGAACATCCGAAGCTGGCACACCGGGTCTCACAGTCATGACTGGAGCTCCTAACGACGTCTTGGGGAGGCTTGGGAAGAGGTGAAGTGGAGATCAAAGATAGTCAGCGTGTCCGGAGAACACAAGACTGTCGGTTCACGCAGCCTGGGGGCTCGAAACACGAGAGGACCCTATATGTCCATAATTGTTTTCCTTTGGCATGAAGACGTAATGATGGGTCCGAGATCGCGATATAGTCTTGAAAGCCTCCTGAGGTTCAGGATCACGGTGAGTGAGCTCTGTACTGCGGTCTCGACGACGTCGGGGAGTGTGATTCTGCGAGGCAAGACGCCTTCCAACCTCCAGGGCGTTCCCAGTGAAGAAGGCACACTATAAGCGCATGGGGCAAGAGAACTGGCACCCAGCGGGAGTGATCGGAAGTCAGCGACAGTCTTGAAGATGTCCTGGTGCTCTAAAATGCGCTGACGACAGTCATTAAATACGTCATCACCATCCAAAAGGGATGTCCTGAGCCTTGAGGTGAGGTCTTGAGAGAGCCGAGACTGGCGAGACACGACCGACGTCATTAGTCAACGAGCTCGAGAAGGAGCATTCTGCGATGACAACTCCGAGGGTATGGTGGCAATGCTAGGTGTGAAGACGCGAAGACGAAGTCTCAGTCGTGAAGGTCCGTCCCGCGACGTCAGCACTGAAAGTGTGGTCGCGAGAGCTAAGAGATGGATAGGATCTCCATGTTGAAGGCGCCCCAATCGACGTGAGAGACGAGCTGAGAGGGGAGCTGCCACGAAGGGCACTTGAACCTCCAAGAACCGCGAGCCACAGCCACTGCATTGGAGGGCGCTGCTTCGGTGTGGAGCTGGGTGTCTTCTCATCTGACTGGGTCGTTCTCGGCTTCGATATCTGGTCCCAGTTCCTGTGAGGAATTGGTTCTGCGACGTTCAACGCCGAGGGCGTGGTCGAACGAACGGTGTAACGAGGTGCAGCTCGGTGGGGAGGCGTGAAGTGGCGTTCGAGGATGGTCAGCGCGTCAGGACAACGCGAGACTGTCGGTCCACACAGTGTGAGGGGCTCGAAACGCAAGGGGACATCGTAACAGTCGCGGGGAAGCGGAGATTGTGGAGGGATGAGAGTTGTCGAAGGGCCTGGGCTCGCAGGAAGTGGGATGTGGTCTTGACCGCGTCTTGAAGGCATAGGGATGCGAAGAAAGGCAGGTTCTGCAACGTCGACGCCCAGGGCGTGGTCGCATGAACGACAGAACGAAGTGTGGGCTCAGTGACTGGTGTACTGTCCATCCACTCGAGGTCTGAGGGTTTCAAACATGACTAGACGCCGTTGGGGCGCAGACGAAGGATGTTCTGACGTTGAAGACTTGTAGGACATGACCAGCGGTCTCGACTGCGAAGCAAGGCGTGAAGACGTGATGCTGGAGTCCTCGCCCGGCCTCCAGAGCGTTTCTGGCAAGGGGAGGCGTGAAACGAACTGCCCTCGGCGTTGGGAGGTCTCTGGGTCGAGAGTAAATTATCCTGCAACATCAACGCTCAGGGCGAGGTCACAGAACCTTTGAGGATCCGGCCATTGGGCTCAGTCACGCTCTGTGGCCGCCCAGCGGGTGAAAGCTGCTCGAAGCAGCTCGTCCACACAGGCTGGGGGCTCGGACCGAGGCGTGACACTGGAGGGGCGAGGGTGAATATGATCCGTCGTGCTGGGAGCTGTATGTTGTAGCTGGTGGTCTCGCCGACAATACGGGGTGAGAAATGGCACCCGGGGAGTCGTTGCTGACCTCCCTGGCGTCCCAGGCGAGGAGAGCACGGTGGAAGTGCAATGGGCCAGCAGGACGCTCGAACCTCAAAGAACCCCGAGCCGCAGCCACTTCGTAGGAGGGCGCTGCTTCGGGGTATGTTGTAGACTGTTGAAAGAGCTACGAAAACAAAAAGAGACCGGTCCTGCCAGGTCGACGCCGAGGGCGTGGTCGCAAGAACGGCGCCCCGAAAGTGTAGGAACGTGGTGAGGCTTGAGTGCTGAGCGAGTGGCTAGGCTCGTCGTCGGCGTCGAGACGCTCGGGAGCCGCTCAGCGGGTCACGCCCACTCAAGGTAGTCCGTCCTCGCTTGCTGAGAGGCTCGGAACGAGGTGAGATGCTGGAGAGGCGAGGGCAAAGATGAGCCGTCGCGCCGGGAGGGATGACGGTGGTACTGCGCGTGAAACGCGAGGCAGGAGCCGTAGCAGGCCTCCGGGACGCTCCAGACAAGGAAAACCAGGTTCTGCAACATCAACGCCGAGGGCGCGGTCGCCAGAACAGAGTAACAAGGTGGGGCTTGGTGAAAGGGTGTGAACGAGGTTGATCGTGGCGCTGAGCACGAACGAACGAGCGGAGTACCGTAGACCCGCATATTGGCAGAAAGCGGTTGTCGAGGCGAATCGAATGAGCCAGGATTTAAGAAAATCGGTCGAGGGGTTGCCGAGTTATCGTCAAAATGGTAGATGTGCGCAAATTGGTTGCTGAGGGAGAACTGATGAACGGAATTCCATAAACCCGTATACTGGCGGGTAGCGTACAACGAGGCGAACCCGAAAATCCGAGAATCGAACGAATCGGTGCGGGCGTTGCTGAGATACGCTCAAAATAACGAAAATGCGCGGAAATGTTGATGGGGGAGGAGGAGGTGAATATGTCGGGCCATCCAGGTATCCGCAGGTCAAGAAACACGATGCCTTGAAGGTGTAAAAAATACCTAAGGACCAAGGGCCCTGGTTCCAAAGATATGGCCCAATGTTTCTGCCTCATCACTAACTCCTCCCAATTTCTCCTCAACACATCCATATCCTTCCCAAACCTCTTCTACTCCTTCCAAAAGTAAATGGGTTCGTGCTGGTCGCCTTGGATGACAGGAAGAACCAGATAGGGTTGCTCAATGCTGTGGCAAATGTTGAAGGCTCGTCGAAAGGTATAGACACGGTGTCTTGAGTTCGCGAGTGCGAAGGAGCGAGCTGAAGACGCGAGATGAACCTTGAATCTCGCGGTACTTCAAGCTTTCGAGAGCCAATGATCAGGTCATGGAATATTATCAAGTTTTTATTGAGTATTGTAGAGTGAGCCGCGTGTCGAAGTGTCGATTGCGACTACGGCGGTTGGGGGTGCAGACTGAATATGAAGGATTTGACGAATGGAGAGTCTCGCGACGGCAGGTTTGCACCACAATCCGCGCGAGAGACGAAATCAGAGGTCGCGAGCGATGCAAAGCATGCCGCAACATCATCTGACAGGAAAGTATGTATATTTGGGGGTCGCTCGCCGCGCGAGGCGAGCGGCAACATCACCCGAGGATGTATCAACACTTCTCAGAGGTCACAAGCTGCGCGAAGCAGCTGTAACAACATCTAAGGATAGACTATAATAAAACCAGGACTTCAACCAACTTGATTGAAGTCCGCGGTGCCCCCACCATTGTGATGCCGGGCGGTGACATCGGGCGTCCACGGACTTCTCGTTGGTTGAAGCCGGGTCCGGAAGGCAGAGCTGCGGGGTGGGTCACCTGTTGAGGTTCCCTGCCCACGCGTGCTCCGGGCGCGATGGCGGTCGCACCTAGCTGTAACCCTGCTAAGGGGCAATGTCGTCCTTTGCAGGACTCTTGTAACCCTAGAGGAGGGGTGCTGTCACCCTACACAGGGGCGGCGGTGTACGCGATGTACCGTAGGTGAGCACGGGCTCGGAGATCCTTAGGGAGGGTCGACGAGGGGGTAAAAGTGTGCTTGTTGTATTCTAAGGAAGATCTCGGAATACAATATGTGCTGACTAATTGTATGGTACTGTTGTCCATGGCCTTTGGGCATGTCTAGTGGCCCAGTCCAATACACCACCGTCACAAACGCGTACCCAGGATCAAGAGGCTCACCGGTTTTCTATGAACAGCATTGGATCGAGAATTGACCGAAAAAGGATCTTGACGTGCAGCACCCAGTCGTTTCGGAATCTAGAGTTCTTCGCATGAGTGGCATTTGATCTAGTTCGATCTCATTTGTCGGTTGGAGATCTCTAAGTGGGCCATACCATCCTCGCGGTCCTTAGGAGAGTTTGACATCATGGCGATCCCGGACTCCCGTCTCGGACACCCAGGTGCTTCGCCTTCCTGGCCACCTTCTGTTGCGAGGCATTCGGACCTTACTTGTAAGTCGCTATTGTACTCGCGCGCCACTTGCGGAAGCCGTGATCTAGCTGGACCGATCTGCATATAAGGACCCACCGGTGTTTCTCATGTAAAACAATCGCAGAAAATGATCGTGAATCGCACTCAGCTCACATCTCTGATATCGCTGATTCAAGAATCCGCCAGAGTGGTTGAAACCGAGTTCCAGCGCTCATGCATACCTGACATACCTTCATTAGATGACCTCGAGCCTCATCCGTTCGATACGGCTGTCTACTCCGAAGAAATGAGACACGCAGTACAAGTTCTAGAGGGCGCGTGCGCTCAACTATGTGCCACCGTCGCCCGGCCTACTCATACCATGCTAAATGTGGGTCATTTCATCCCTTCTCTCAACGACATAACCAACTGAACCAATCACTTTCTGTGCGTCCTGGCTGAAGGCAGCAGGGGTAGGTTACTTATATCGGTCTCCATCTCTCCACCTCGACCTAGGCTGACGGATTTTCTAGTTCTATGAGCCAGCATGTATGCACGTGGTGCTACAATTCAAAATCCCCGATATCCTACAGAAAAAGCCTTGCGGAATGCACATATCCGAAATCGGGAAGATATCTGGTGCCAATCAAAGAAAGCTTGGTCGGGTTCTACGATTACTCGCGAGTAAGCACTGTTTCCGCGAAAGTAAGCCTGTCCATCTTTGTTCCATCTTGACATGACCAAGGCTGACATTCAATGGATTCAAGTCTCCCCCGATGTGTTTGCGAATAATCGGCTGAGCTTGCAACTGCTTTCCAGCAACCCATTCTCAAGTCTCGCACTCGATTAGTTCGTATGACATCTTCCCCAACGAAACTTGCTGAACGCAACACAGTGTCGGCGAAAACTATAAGTGGACGTCAGAACTTGCTGAAACTCTCGCCGATACCATAATGGGCCATTCGTTCGCGTTAGACCACTGCGCATTCAACAAGTATACGAAGTACGGTGGATCATTCTTCGACTATCTCGATGGGGTACGTGAATCGAGCGCTGCACATCAAGCACGGCCTTGACGTCCCGTGCGCTTCCAGGGAGCACCTGGAGGAAATGAGTATGGCGCACGTCTTGGTGTGGCCATGGTAGGTTGGGGCGTCGCGACGGAGGTCGGAGCAGTTCTCAAAGGTGAGCTTGGAAAAAAAACTCTCCCTCAGTGGTGCTTCTCACAATACTCGTACACACAGGCTTCCCTTGGGGAGACCTTCCGCAGAACGCCTCTATTTGCGATGTGGGCGGTGGAGTCGGTACCGTAACAATGCGGTTGGCAAAAGCTTATTCAAGGTTATTGTATAAGCTCCAAGATACGCAGAAACGCATCCAGCAGGCACAAGAAAATATTTGGCCCGAGGGATTCCCAGAGGCGATGTCTCAAGGCAGGATCGAGTTCAAGGCCATGGATTTTTTAATAGAGTCGCCGATAACAGATTGCGATGTTTATTACGTGAGTTTCTCCAGTCCCCCTGTGAACTCGCTCATCGTATGATTACTTACAGCTGAAGAACGTCATGTAAGTTCCTTACCATGCTTCGAAGATTACGCTGTGTCCTAACAAAGGGATGTCAGACATGACTGGCCTGATGATGCAAGTATCAAAATTCTTCAGAACGTTCGCAACGCCATGGCGGCGCACAGTCGGATCCTAATTCGTACGTTGACCTCTGGCTAAGGAGAAAGTTACCCAACCAATTCGGATTAGATGAGTACATCATTCAGCCTGCGTGTCTACCGTCAAACGAGGAGGCAAGCCATCCTCCAGCACCACCACCGTTGCTACCAAATTATGGCGCGGGAAGGATACGACAGTACAACCTCGATCTTGATATGATGACCGCCATGAACAGTCAAGAGCGTACTCTTCAGGATTACATTCGGCTTGGAAAGGTGGCGGGCTTGAGATTTGTCAAATTATGGACCGTGGGGGAGATGGGCATCGTAGAGCTAACGAGGGAATAGGGTTCGGTCCAGTAATGATAGACTGCTGAACTAGATTAGCTCCTTGACGCAAACACTTCGACACTAGATGAGTAAAATGTGTACGTTGAGGAGTATCGTAACGTACCACCGGCTATGGAGACCAAATAATCATTCACCAAGTTACAACGAGCACGCCCTTCTTTGCCAGCCGCGGCATCTTGTCATCGAAGAATTCGACGAGATTTCCTTCCTCGCATTTAAAGCCCCTAAACATGACACGACGCAGCGTAGCATGACGCTCGTGAGCTAAAAGTGCGTCTATTTCGTGCCACTCAGAGTCCTTGATGACCGAGTGGGGATGCTCGTTGATCTGAAACCCCAGCCCGCTGGCTCCAGGCGGTATAGTCTCGATTATGCGAATGACACAGGCGCCAAGTGGCATGTCTGGAATGTGGTCGAATATGAGGTGGAGTTCGCGCAAGTGCGTCAGTCGCGCAAAGTCAGGGTAACTGGAGATATCTTAATCGTCGTAAGGTGGTTAGTATGACTGATGAGCAAGCAAAGTATGACTTACCAAATGAAGAGTACAGGATGATCTCTTCAAGATAATCAGATGCGAGGTCGAGGATAGCCTGTATTAAAGGGCAGCTTGGTTCTATGAAGCTTAATTTGAAGACCTTGAGGCGGGATAGAGATAGAGCACATGTATGATGTGGGTTATGGAGGGTTTGCAGGATGCGCTCTGCTGCTACTTTGGACGTCACAAAGAGCGATTTGATATATCCTTGCATTTTGGGATCTCCATGACCGGAATGAGAGATGCCTTCGCCAGGGATAGTGACTGATTCACCATGGGTCAACGTGAGATGCCGCAGATGTGATGCTTCAGAGAGGTAGTTTATCGGCAAGCCGACGGGACCTAACTT
This sequence comes from Lyophyllum atratum, assembly GCA_014905825.1. Classification (NCBI taxonomy): domain Eukaryota; kingdom Fungi; phylum Basidiomycota; class Agaricomycetes; order Agaricales; family Lyophyllaceae; genus Lyophyllum; species Lyophyllum atratum. Next base: position 259,196 of record JACGCN010000025.1, on the reverse strand, counting down.
AATATATACACATGACGGCTGAGCAATGACGCTGACGAGAGCGGCCTGTAGAGATTCATGTAAAGCGTTCCAAGGCTCCGCGAGATGGTGATGGCGTAATTCGCCACTTATTGTGAGCTCTCGTATGGAGGACTGAACGATATGCAATATCCCACAGACGTCCTTCAGCCGTGACGCGCAAAAGTTCTCCCCGACGTATACTTCCAGTGAGTAAATGAAAGAGACCAGGACAGGGTTGTCTAAGAGGATATGATGGAGGCGTTCATTACATCCGTCGCGCCATGCGTTAAGACGAACTGAATGAAAGAGCCGTCGCTGGCAGAGTACGCGGAAAACACGGGACACGATGCTGCAGGATTTGAGTGTATCAGCGTCCGTGGATAGCACCTCAATGACTTCCTCTATGATGTCTTCAGGAATGGTAGGGGTCATGTCGGCGTTGACAAGGGGTACAGATCAAGCAACGATAATCGTTGTGCCATCGACAGTGTTTGGCATTGCGGTCGCGAAAAAATATGAATTTGTTGCCTACTCGTACCAGTACGAATTGCCATGTCAGTCATCAGCCGGTTCACTATACTGTAAAGCATTCATCATGCACGTACAAACAGTATATGTCATATACAAGGTCTTCAACAGCCTGATGTCGTCTTCCCAATTCCATACCTTGCCGACATTTTACAAGATTGTACGGCCTTACACATTGCCATCATGCTCGTCGAAGTAACCAGGGAGTAACAGAAACTGTCGATTTCGCTGATATGATGGCAAGGCGGCCCCTTTCGACTAATCGTGGCATCCGTTCGGTCAGGAATCTCCGGCTTCCTGGCCAGCCTTTCAGGTCAATCACGACGCGGCGCAGCCCACTTTCGTGACACTTCTCCACAAGCAGGGCGTCAATATCCAGCCATCCTTTTCTTCCAATGCTTATCGCAATTTCCCACCCCATCTTTAGATCTAGCTCCACGGTGTGTAGTGGTAGAGTGGCCAGCATGATTATTGTAACGTAGGTCAACTCTCAGCCAGTGTAGAACAGACTTAATATATTGTAACTGTACCTATTGTAACGTAGGTCAACTCTACGAGGGATAGGTCAGTAAGTTGTAAGTAAATGGTATCGAGACAGTGCTCACCTCAGCCAGTGTAGAACAGACTGAGGTGGCACGTCGAGCATCAGAACGTATATAATGTGCTACGGGTGCAATGTAAATACGCGAGGATCTTTGAAATGAGATAGGAGGAGTAGATCAGTCAAATAGGTAAACTAAATATAGTCCATACCGTGCACAGGGTACGACGGCTTGTTATTCCAACACTCCCCCTCAAGCCGTGGATAGTCCAAGCGCGGCTGCGAAATGCTTCGCCTTCACGCTGGGAAGGGCTTTGGTCAGGGCGTCGGCGGTCATGTCGTTTGTAGGACACCAGATGAGCTTGATAGATCCGGCCTCAATGATATATCGAATGTAGTGGTACCGAATATCGATGTGCTTCGTCCTCGCATGGTAGTGACTGTCGTTCGTGAGTGCGATCGCTGACTTGCTGTCGCTGTGAAGCGTGGTGGGTTGGTTGAGCGGCCGAAAGATCTCACCAATCAGACGGCGCAGCCACATCGCTTCTTTTGCCGCATGCGTCGCCGCAACGTACTCGGCCTCTGTTGTTGACAGTGTGACCAATTCCTGCTTCTTCGACGACCACGACACGGCCCCACCATCCACCATGAAGACATACCCCGAGATAGCACGTCTGTGCTCCTGCGAGGCGCCATCTGCATCCACGTAGCCCTCCAATCCTTTCTTTCCTCCACCATACACTAACTCGAGTGTTTTCGTTCCCAACAGGTAACGAAAAATTCGCTTCACTGCCTCCCAGTGCGCCCAGCCCGGATAATCAGAAAACTGCGCAACCGTAGACGTTGCGAACGCGATGTCGGGCCGTGTCCCCATCGCCGCATACATCAGCGAGCCAACAGCCTCGCGATATGGAACGTTTCGCATACACGCGATATCTTCGAGTTTCGTGGGAGATTGGGTTTTCGAAAGTGGGGCGTTCGGATCCATCGGGATCGCGCTGGGTTTGAGGTCGTTGAAGTTGTAGCGGGTTAGGATGGACTCGATGTAGGCGTGTTGGGAGAGGGATATGGTTCGTTCAGCGAGATCGCGTCGGATTCGGATTCCGAGCAGCCAGGAGGCAGGTCCAAGGTCAGTCAGGCTGTACTTCTCGTTCAACTGAGCCTTGACCCTTGCGATAAGCTTCGTAGAGCTTCCGGTGGCCATGCAGTCATCAACGTGCACCGCGATAATGATGATCTCGTCCCCTTCACACTTGAAGAACACGCCGTGGTCCGCCTCTGCCCGATGAAACCCAAGGTCTGCGAGGGCTCTGCACAGCGCATCGTACCAGTTCTTCGCCCCTGGCGAAGTCCGTACAATGCTTTCTTGAGGCGAAACACATATTGCCGGCGGTCTTTCTGTGCATAATCTGCAGGTTGCTCCAGATACACGACCTCATCCTCCCCCAGTTTCCCATTCAAAAATGCGCTGTCAAAGTCGAAAGAGTCAACAGCCCAGCCATTGCGAGCTGCGATGGTGAGAAGGAGCCGAAACGACGCGAGTTTCGCGACAGGTGCGTATGTTTCGTAGAAGTCAATGCCGTGGATCTGAGTGAATCCTTTTGCGACTAGACGAGCCTTGTATTTCTCGACCTCGCCAGCTGCGTTCTTCTTGATACGCAGGACCCATTTGCACGCAACGACATTGACGCCGGCAGGGGGTCGCTCTACGAGCTCCCATGTGCCGTTGGATTCGAGGCTCTGCAGCTCAGCCTTGATGGCTTCTTGCCAGCGTGGCCAATCTGGACGCCTCTTCGCCTCTGCGTAGTCCGGCATCAATCCTTCAGCACCCTCTGTTACTGCCGCCATGGCAAAGTCCTCCACGCTGACCATCTCCCAGGCATCCTCCGCCACGTCTCCCACCTCTGACCCCTCCTGGATCCCCACCGGAAGCACAGGAGCACTGGGCCTCTCGCTCGCTACACCATCACCCGCACGCAACCTCTTCAGGTAGTCCGACTCCTTGCGAACACGCTTCCCTCGACCTTCCTCGGGTTCAGGCGCTTCGAACTCCTCTCCAAGACGGTCTATGGGTGCAGGGGCTTCCTCGTCAGGAACCTCCTCGACAGTGGCTTTGCGTGGTGAAGAAGGGACCCGCTCGCTGACATCCTGCTCCCCCTCGAGCGGTGCCACTTCATCGGGTACGTCCTCCTCCTCGAAGTTAAACTTCACACTCCTTTCAACAGTGACTGACCGCTTCTCTGGCCAATAGATGTGGTGCCCTTTGCTCTCCACATCGAAACCGACCCAGCAACCGATTTTCGAGCGCCCGTCAAGTTTGGAGCCGCTCGTATCGTGGACGCGGACCTTGCTGCCCCAAGCAGGCACGTTCGAGAGATCCGGCTTCTCCCCCGTCATGATTTCGTGAGGGGTTGTGTCTCCGAGTGCCCGAGTCCAGGTACGGTTCTTCAGCCAGACTGCGTGGTTTGCGGCCTCACCCCATAGGAATTTAGGCAGGCCGCTATCGTGATGCATGGCGCGAACCTTTTCAAGGATGACGCGGTTGAGCCTTTCCGCTACACCGTTGTACTCGGGGGTGTCATGGACTGTGAGACGGCGGACGGTGCCGTTCTCCTCCAGGTAAGCCGTAAATTCTCCGTCGAGGTACTCCCCTCCTCTGTCGGAGTGCAGGCATTTGATTTTGACGTTCTTCTGTGTAGAAAGCCAGGCCTCGTACTTCTTGTAGGCAGCGAAGGTGTCGCTTTTGAGACGCAGCAGGTAAATGGTTGTGTGGCGGCTGTGATCGTCCGTGAAGCTGACGTAGTATTCCTTCCTGTTGATAGTTTCGACAGGAGCTGGTCCCCACAGGTCCGAATGGATCTCCTCGCCAATTTCGGATGCGCGCTCGCGCTGCCGAACTTTCTGGATAGGCTTTCGAGTGCCCTTCGCCCACTCGCACGATTCGCAGACCGTTGCGACACTCGACGCATCAAGCTTTACACCATGGACCAGGCCCTCCTTTACGAGCTTGCGCGCAGCTTCGTGAGCGACATGGCCAAGGCGACGATGGAGTTCGTCGATGGTGAGGACAGTAGGGGATGGAGTTGCCGTCGCAGCAACTTCTCGAGGGGTAAACACACGGTAAAGTCCACCCTTCACTTCAATGCACCCCACAGATTTCTTAGACTTGCTGTAGATTTTACAGTGAAGTCCCTGGAAGACGACGGTGGAGCCAGCAGCAGCAATCCGGCTGATGGATACGAGGGTCACACCCATCGTTGGCGCGTACAGCACGTCCTCGAGAAGCACTCGGGAAGCTGGACCATCGCTGCTGGAGACGTCGATATACATGTCCCCCTTGCCAGTCGCACTGAATGTGCGCTTATCAGCAGCGGTGATGGGTTTTGGAACGATGGGCTGGAAGTTTACAAAGCGGTGGCGGAGACCTGACATATGGCGGGATGCACCCGAGTCGTCGAGGTCGATGTCGACGAGGTTGCTGCCCAGGCTTTCCTTCGAGTCCTTCGAAAGGGCTGCAGCTACAAAGGTGCGTGTGTATGCCTCATCCTCGAGTACAATCACCTCACACTCGTCCTTAGGTTCCTCCTCCCAGAAGAAACCTACACCATCCCCTTCCTTATCGGTCTCGTCTCCACCCGCATCGCTCAACGGATCCTCGTCGTCGGAAGAATCAGAATTTGGCTCCAGGTCGGGCATGCTATCACCATCGGACAACCAGGTCTCGTCGTCCTCAGTGTCCTCGGTGGTGGAAGAGAAGAGATCGTCGAGATCATTCTCGAAGATAGATGGGGTAGGAGAGTGTATGGGCTCGTCGTCGGATTCAGCGTCCACCATCCAAGCCTGCTCCTCGTCATCCTCCTTGGACTTCGCATTCGCTGCGGTGTCCTTCTCCTTCCCCTTAGCCTTGCCCCTCGATTTCGGGCCTTGGCCCTCCTTGCCGCCGCCAGGTGCCCAGCAGTCGGCTTTCATGTGACCCTTCTTGTGGCAGTTGAAACACTCGACATTCTTCTTTGAGCCACCACTGCCGCCACCCTTCCCTCCAGCGAAGAAGGCCGCATTCTCCTCCTTCCCGCCCTTCAACTTCAGAGCACGGCGGTCATACTCCTCGGTCATGGTCTGTATGAGGGCATCGGCAGAGAGGGTGGTACCGAGAACGCTAGATGTTGCGGTCACGGCGGAGATGTAGGGGTCGTAGGATGGGGGAAGCGATCCGAGAATGATCGCATAGAAGTCGTCGTCGGTGGGCGGGTGTCCCATCGACGCAAGGTCCTCACGCATGGTGCGCAGCTTCGCAAAGTGCACGCGAACGTCGGCCTTCTCCGCACACTTCTCCGCCTGGAGACGTCGCCGGAGGTCCACCGAAACCATGCGAGACTTGTTCTGGAAGTCACCCGCGAGCGCTTCCCAGATCTCTCGAGCGGTTCCAAACCCTCGAATCTTCATGAACAGTGAGTCTGGTATCGTGCCTGCGATTTGCTGCTTAACAACAGCTTCACCCTGCCTCCACAGCTTCACAGCCTTCTTCCACTCTGCCTCAAGTCTAACCTCAGCTTCTGTGAGTGCCGTCGACTCCTCACGATCGGAGATGGGGTCAACGGGTTCGCTTTCCGAGCCGTCGAGATGGTCAAGAAGTCCGCGCGCGTCCACGGACCACAAGAGCCGATCCTTATAGATCACCCAGTTACTCCCCGAGACGTCGAGCTTGGGAATGCGAAGAAAATCGTCGCCGAGTTTGGTAGAAGACATTGTTGGAGATGGGAAGTGGATTGGAGCAGGATGTTATGCACGTAGTTGGTTCTTTAAACACTGGGGCCGGGGCCCATAACCTATTGTAACGTAGGTCAACTCTCAGCCAGTGTAGAACAGACTTAATATATTGTAACTGTACCTATTGTAACGTAGGTCAACTCTACGAGGGATAGGTCAGTAAGTTGTAAGTAAATGGTATCGAGACAGTGCTCACCTCAGCCAGTGTAGAACAGACTGAGGTGGCACGTCGAGCATCAGAACGTATATAATGTGCTACGGGTGCAATGTAAATACGCGAGGATCTTTGAAATGAGATAGGAGGAGTAGATCAGTCAAATAGGTAAACTAAATATAGTCCATACCGTGCACAGGGTACGACGGCTTGTTATTCCAACAATGATAGCGATACAATGTGCTGGCTGAATGAGTCGGATTTCTATTCGGAGAATGCGGAGGTGAGATAGTCGGCTGAAGTTTATGGTCGCTCCTGAGAGATCTGTGTGGCCCAAATGTGGCCTCCATTTAGACATGGAGGAAACGCTGGGAAAGAGGGTGCTTACCAAGATCTACGAAGATATGTACTTGTTCCAGGTATTCCTCCGAGAATTGAAGGATTGTCTCAGGGGTATAGCGGCGCCACTTTTCGAGGGTAATCGCGAGGAAACGAAGACGGGATAGGGATAGAGACGATGTGATGTCCGGATCCCCCATATGGTCCAGAAGATGCTCCAAGGGAAAGCATGCAGTCGACAAAGTCTCGAGATATCCCTGTTGTCTCGTTTGGTCGTAGAATATATATGCATCAGAGGCATTGTCCACAGCGAACGAGTTGGGGAAGTTCAGCTCGAGATGTCGGATGTTGGAGAATAGTGGGAGATACTTGATAGGAAAGCCGACTGCACCTAGGGTGAGACGCGCACAGGACGGGCTGGAAATGCTGCTAAGAAGAGAATTCTGCAGATCTGCATGGAGATAGTTCCAATAGTCAGCAGTCATGAAAATGATGCCTGGGCCGCCTATGTTGAGCTCTCGCAGATGCGGTCTAGTGACATCCAGAATTCGACAAATGGCCTCTGCTGGTATAATCGACGCGATGTCGATCCTCAAATGGATGGAGCGAACGTAAGTTGCCAGAATTGGATTCATTGAGAGCACATAGTGAAGGAGTTGGTTACGCGCCGTGTTTCGCAGAGTAAGCACGATGGGAGCAAAAAGCAGCTGTTGGGAAGCTGCACGGAAAGACCAAGATACGAGGCTGCATGATTGAAGGGTTATAGGGTCCCCGCGTAGTCTTCCGACGATGTCTTCAACAATTTCTTGAGGAACAGTGACTGATGACATCCGAGTTGAAGCCGGTACGTGTCAAAGGGCGACGTAACTGGAAGACAACCAGATAATGATAAGATAAGAAAGATGATCGATTGTTGGCATCAACTTCGGGCGACAATACTCGCCTTCCCCTTTTCCATTGTTGTTCTTGTGTTGTTCCCTGCCTGAATAGCCCCACGACCCCTGGCGCCGTACGATATGGGGCGCTAGCAATTGACTCGACGAGCATTTGGAAAAAGGTCCTTGAACGGCACTGTTGGTTTTTCGCCTCATTCACCCGATACGCGGCTTGCGGGGTGGATCAAGTGTGGACCTCAACTTGACCGTTATCGGACTCCAGATGTATGTACGTCCTCCGACATCTCATACTCCCAAACTGAACTCTTTTTCTGAAGTAGAACCCTTCACATGTGTCTTTACACTCAGCTCCGTCATCCAGGTCATCAATGCCATTTTGTACAGCATAATCCCCCGTCACCCTCGACCCTCACACACCACGTCTCGAATGTACTCCCATACATCCTCCTTCGCAAAGGGGATCTCAGATGGGAGGAAATGTTCTCCTTCTCCACCACTACCACTCCAGCGCCATATAGCCCGAGGACGTCTGTGGCGGTTTTAGGAGACGGACCCCGCTTTCCATCTCCACCTCAGCAACCCCAGCACGTAGGCCTGTTGGACGAGCAGCTCAGGAGATCAAATTTTCTACGCGAAGAGGCCCTTGATGGCGTTCTGTGAACATTTAGCGGCTGAAAGGACCTCAGTTACGAACCAGTGGTGAAAGAGCGGCTGCGTACGGTTAGGTAGAAGGGAACGCCAGGGACCGATGTTTATCTCGTAAGGAGCGCCCATACATCCCACACAGTCCACACGTCTCAACCCGTGGCCGCCCCCAGCAACTTCTTCAGCACTACCTTCCCTCATGAATCCAGCGCCCCAGAGGTACGTGCCTGACCTTCTTGCCATTAGACTCTCGACTTACCGACACCTTTGTAGAGGATTTCTCCTCTCTCCCTGCTCTTCTTCCCGCGAACAGCATTCAGTGAATCGCGTCGATGTTTCCCCTCGTTGTTTGGTGTCGAACACGGTCACAACCCTACGTTGGACCATCCACCCGAACCGCAACGCACAGCCGACCAAGTAGTAGCCACCAAGACCCAAACTCTCCTCTGGCACATCACTTATTTCCGCCGAATACCTTGGTCAAAGAATCGTCATTCTACTGCTCCCACACATGGCACATGCATGGCAGCCCAGGTACCGCAGGTACCTCTCCTCGACCCCACCGGCCCACCTCGTCCTTCGACTTTATTGTTACCCCATGTCGGGCTCGAACCTCCAGTCGACGTTCGACTCGAACGCGCTCAGCACAGGAAAGTCAAGGCCGACCTTCACTCACAGCTCATCACATATCCGCCTATCTTCCTCGCGAAAACCCGTCAACGCTTCTGCATTTTGGACAGCCGAGAAAGGCCTGCATCGGTGGAAAGCGAGCGCTGCTGTGGGAAGAAGACGGCTATCAGGGAGTGGAGAAAGCGGCCGGAGATCGGGTGGTTCACGGAGGAGAGGGTGCGAAAAAGTGAAGGTGTGTTTCTTTCATTCGCCTTCCGCGGGCGCGCCTCATTCGTTGATACAGTCTTGCTTTGCTCTCGTTGTCCTCCAGCCTCCCATGGCTTCAACATTCTTGTTCATCCTCAGTCATGATGTCAGTCTCGTCGCTTCACCTCGGAAGAAGATGAGAGTAGATTAGATCAACTCTCACGACCTGGACTCTTCCCTTCTTCCTCCGACTATCCACCAGGTACATTTTTTTTGGATTCTCTGAGCACCAGCTGCTCATGATTAACGATTCTTTTTCTGCTCAGAGCTTCTGTCGCCGTTTTTTCTCCAGAGGCGTCTTCGAAAGCGACACGCTCCGCCGTTGATGCGGGAGCCTGGGCATGGGGAGCGATAGATGAAGTTCTTACACAGGAGCGCCATGACATGCGACTGCGGCGTGTGGAAATAGTGGTGACCATAACGCATTCAAATGAACATACGGCTGTTGAGGCATTTGCTACACAGAGCATGCCACGGCTCTTCAATTTGGGTCGCAGTCGTGTAGAAGTTAATGGACTCGGTCATGGTCGTAAAGTGCTCGTACCGCATCTCTTGAGGTTTTCTCTAATATCCATGAGCGCCGCGCTCGTCGCGATTTTATGGGGCCTGAACATAGACCGTCGAATGAAACAAATATTTGGACTTATAAGCTAGAAGCTCGACCTCTCTTTTCTTTTCTCCGGAACTTCGCCCCCGAGCTGACCAAACCACCATTTCATGGCAATTGGGTTTGAAATTTCAAGCTCACGTACTTGGTAGATACGTATAATGCGACTTACCCAGAATCGCCAGCTCAACCTCGCATCAATCACACTTCATTGGCGTAGGCTGTGGAACACCCGTGAACGACAAGAACCGAATGAGAGGTCCGCCGCCATACACGCTTTGAGGGTTCCAGCCAGCTCCCAGCAGCCCTTCTTCATGTCCAGTACACTCTTTAGATCTGTTGTTGCAAGTACTACTGCGTTGCTACCACATTGTCCGCCCCCTCTTGTATCTAAATGCTACTGTTTTCCCACGTCCCGCACGAGCCATGCGCTTATCTGAGGTCGATATTGACCAGCCGTCTATACATCTACGGCTGCCTTTTGCTCCTTGACCATGCGCTTCGCCTCTTCCCAACTCTTCGCCATACCAATTTCGCGCTCCATAACTCTTCCGAACTCGACTATCTCGTCTTCAGGCATGTCAGGGTGTGCATTCATGTGCCGCCGAACATCCGACAACCATTTCCGGAGCTTGTTCCCATTGAATAACTCAGTCATATACCCCTCCACCAGCAGTTGGTCGATGATGACCTGGGGTGGAAAATATTCGCCGGGGAATCTCCGCCGACCGATTATAGCCAGAGGCTCAGGATGAGCGAGGGCTACGAAGGAGGTTATAAGCGGATTGCCGAAATATGCCAAACAAGGGACGCACGATTGTCCCATATGTCCATGTGGTACGCTGCGTCTTTCAGCAAGCCACATCCCATGCTCTTCGCGTCCCTAACACCTGCGCCAGCCATCCACTTATTGTCGAAGAAGCATTCATGCTTCTTCTCCAGGTAAGTGAAGTCGATGAGGCGATACTCTCCATTCTGGGTGACAACGTTACGCTCGGAAAAGTCGCTATGATGCATCCTGTGGGCATGCAGACGCGCCAGAACATTTAAGATGTCCAGTCTGAGGAGATGACAGCCAGACGACGAATCAGACAGGCGCGCCCTTCATAGCAGGTTTGAGATCACTTTACCGTTCATCCATCGACAAGTCCTTGAATTTTCCATCGACAGGCTTACCACAATGCTCAAGAACAAGGCATCCTACCCTCCACCTACTGTGTGAGGCGCATCTCCCCTCATAAAATCCGTAGAACTGAGGAACAATAGTGCCTTGAACCTTGTTCAACGCGTTTTCGTAGTTGTCTGCCTCTCTCTTGAGGTCCTCTAGAGATTCTAAGCCAAGCGCCAGCTTCAGTACGACGGGAGATTGACAATGTTCCAGAGTAGCAGCGTAGACGGTGGAGTGTTCGTTATGATGCAGGAGCGTGTCAGCTGTGGCGTGAAGACTAGTCTGGGATGATGATGATGATTTAAGGAATCCAGGATCGTCAGCCTTGCATCCGCAAGGAAGAGAAAAAGGCTTCGAGAGGGATATTTCCAGTGTCATTAGGATAAGGTGTTCAGTGTGAGCTGTTAGGTTGGGCAAGGCGAGTATTGGGTGATATTGGCGAAGTACTAGAAGACCCGCGTCCTATAAATATAAGTCAACATGTCCCTTCACGTGATCAGTGTGACCGACTGATGTTCCTTCAACGTACTCATGACTCAGATTCATAGGACCCCTTCAACACTTCAGCGTGGCTGAACAATGGTGGGCAGCGTTGTTCTTTCTTCTTCGAAGGCACCGTCGCGTTGTTTTTTCAGTCGGCCAGTCTCTGCCTTTTGTTTTCCGGCACACAGATGCGGCTATGGTCGTGACTCGTCAACGCCTTCATTGTTCACACAGTGGGTCCCTTGCCACCAATAGCAACCAATTGAGGTTCCAGCGCTTGCTGATGGGTACGGACATGTCCATTGTTATCGGTCAGGTTACCGTTACCATATGAAATCGGGAAAAAAATTGTCATGGGGTCTGGCGTGGATGATAGAAAGTCGTCTATTCTTGTTCTTGTTCTCTGAGGTACAATGGTGGCTTCTACTGGCGTCGATACTTGTGGTCTGATTTTACCTTATGACCGACATCGATTTACCTGATTGTTCTCTGAGCATCTGCTGGAGAAATCAGCTATGCGATCTTTAACTATCTCTTCGTACTGTTGTTCTCCGAGAATTCTACGATGCGTTCTCGCTGCTATCCTAGCCCACGCGCCATAATTCCTTGTACTTCATGGTCGCCGGTGGACCGCTTATTTTCTATATAAGCTGGGGCCCGTCTACTCGCAGTAAAATCACCATTCCATCATGAGCCCTACCATCTCCCCCCGCGACAGTAATCAAATTGACCTCGTCGAAGCCTTGAATTCTACACCTCCCTACTTCCCGGTTCCGCTATCAGCTACTACCGCCAGCAGCACTCGCGGACCGTCCCTCCAAGAAATACAGTACTGGCCAAGGGAACGATTGGCAGGCATTGTTTTTCAACCTTTTCTCGCTGATCAATTGGTTGAACAAGCAATCTTAATTGCCGACGATACCAAAGTTGACCCCGCCAACATCGAGCACGCACAGTGGCTGGCGCGAATCAACCCCGCCAACAACTGCAGCTTATTGTCCCCGGTTATCAATAGCGAGCAGGACACCCGCGACTGGGTTATGGCTGGCTTGCTTTACCCAGCCCTAGCCGTCTTACGTCTGTGCTGCGGGGAAGCACTGTGCATAACACGCGATCCAAGAACGGACATGCCGTACCTTGCATCCTCTCAGGTGGTGCCAGAGATGCCGATCCCAGATCAGAAGTTGTTCGAAAAGATACCGAAAAACCGTGAATTCGGGGCGGCGAAAACTGTTCAGACATTTGAATTCAAAACAGATAACGCCTTGGATATCCAGAAGTTTTCAGACCTTTTGACTTCCCGTAGTCAATTAGAATTCGACACAGTTCCGGAGTCGCCTTTGGCTATTCCATTCGTGTGGCCGGATGACGAGTCCACGGTCGATAAATTAACCCGGATGATCATCCAAGTCAGTCACCCATGATGTCGACTGTTCCTCTCGTCTTGTCCTCACTGCTGACAATCGTGCTTTTGCTCACAGGTGTACAGCCAGATGTGGAAGAATAGGGCCCAACAAGGCATACTGACATCGTTCAGGTCCACACTTTTTTTTTATCTCAACCTCAAGACAAGAATCCTCCACATATCGAAGGTCTACGATTTCCAGATCGACCCCACGTTGGGTGTGGTTTTTGCCTGGTTCCTTTCGACTTTTGATGAGGAAATTCGAGCGGAATTGCATCTCGTTGAGCCCGATATGACCTGCATCCAGGAATTCGCGGATACAGCAGTTAAATCGCGACGTGGCACTGGAGCTCAGACCCAGTAAGCTTATCTGTTTTCACCACCATGCGTCACGTCATCTAATAAGGGTCATATTTCTTCCCGTGAAGGTTTTGTGACGATTTTCTACGCGAGTTAAAAAAGCCTCGTCCCGCAGACCCACGTAATCGCCCCAAAACCCGCGCCATAACAGAGGGGCAGAAGAAACACGACGAACGCACGAAGAAAGCCTTTAACGACAAAGCGAAGGGCGAGAAAGCAACCCCGGACAGTTCTTCTGTTGCAACGCCACGCCCTGCAACGCGGTCAATGTCGAGGGTCGATACTGAAGATCAAGAAACACCCCGGGCGGCTCGGCGTCCGGCCACGTCTCGCCAGACCATGGCCATTGGCACCAGCAGGTTCAGCGCCGCTTTAAAGAGTGCCTTGGACGAAAACAGCGATGACTAGCAAACCAGAGCCGGTTTTGGAAGAGATAGCGAGGATTTCAATTCGTGTCCTTTAGTAACAGAATCCAGTATTGCTCCGGTGTTTTTTAATTGTAAATGCTCCTCAACTTGAATGAAAACATGAATTGTGCTCGATCTTGTGGACACTGTCAGTGCGTCTTTCTAGAGTGTAGGAGTGGTGATGCGGAGTACAGAGTCAGCAGGCTAAAGTGCGGCATACATACATCTGCATATCCATGGCTGAGTGGACATGTTAGCAGCTGCAAAGGCGTAAGCAACAGGAAGCTAGTTGGGGACTGATGCGATAGCTTGCTTCAGATAGTTCAAGAAGGGTGCCCAGCACAGCGCCGGAAACCCCATTGAGACTCGCCGTCGCATAATGCTCATGTACCGACACCAGCTCCACCAGCTCTGGAGTGTCCACCACATCCACTGTTGCTCTGATAGGGTAGGAGTACGCAGCGCTGATCGGCGGCGGCGGCGCGCAGGCAATGGTTGTGAAAGTCCAAGGATGATGAAACCGACATGGGCGAAAAGGACGGGGGGATTTCGCCAGCAGGGCTAGGACTAGGAGGGGGGGAGGCGCTAGGTTGGTTGTGTATCGTGGTGGTCGACGTTCGAAATGACTTTGCGTCCGAGGAGCCAGCACTGATGATACCTACCGCCCAGGGTAAGGGCAAGGTGCACACGAGCTGTTGGACATCATCCAAACGTCAGATGGTGGATAGAAGGATAGACAAGATGCTACGTACGTACCTTTATCGTATCATGATAGGTTCACCTCCAATCCCAAGCTGAGTCTGACAGCGACAAATCAGCCCATCTCCCCACGATTCTCGGTGTAATGTCTCACGAAAGGGATGTTTGCTGCGCCAGCACGTCGCTTCGGAATATGTGGGATGACCCGTCTGTAGAAAAGTTGGCAGCGGAAGCCTCTGACCGGAGAACCCGTTGATGAGCACCTGGTCCTCGGAGAATCCAGAAACGCTGTACCCGGTTACTGTAGTAGTTATGCAAGAGCATCTACCGTCGAAAACAAACTCTGGTGGTCACGATCATTCCCCAGCAGGAACCGTGCCGACCCCGGCGCATCGAGATTCGAAGAGCTACCCGAATGAATTATCCATGACGTGAAATCTACAGCAAATGTAAAAGTGGCTGAGCTGCGCACACGTAACACATGACGGAAGTTTGGGGAGCGAGTAACTCCTGGCGTCGAGGTTTGCATGCAGTCTTGGTAGCTGGGAAGGTGGAGGCGGGGCTTGAGCGCAGTGAATGGATTTCTGATATAGGGTACGAACCGACACGAGATGTACACCTGTACCACCATATCCTGCCCCGCCTTCCCCCTTACCACCCCCACCCACCTCATCCCGATCCGACCGCTCCAAATCACCTATCCGAGCGCAGAGCAGGAAGCGGGCGCTGAAAGCTCGGACTCGTAAAGCTTGACGCCGAAGCGCTGAGACTACGTGCGAAGGCCGCAGCGAGAGGCCCAGAGTCCGAGAAGGGCTTGGCGTAGGTGGCCCAGCAGCGTCGACACGGGTGGGAGGGGAGGCCGCGTGTGTAGCCCGTGCCGTGGCCTACGATCGATGGGTCAGTTCAAGGAAGGGGAGGGAGGTGGGTGGATGGTGGGGTGGGAGACGTACATTTAGCGCAGGTGTATCCGCGTGGGTAGACGAGGAGCCGTCCGTCTTTGAGGAGGGGGTGACCGGGGGTGGGCGTGCGTGTGGGGTATCCGTGCCTCGGCCCAGATGCTAAGGGTGCCACGGATCGCGAGGGGCTATGAATATATGCGGGATTGGAAGGGTGTGGTTGGGGCTGGGGTTGGGGTTCCCATGTTTGCACGATTTGAGTGGCGAGCTGACGCCATACCGAAGGTGGACCTTGTTGAGATGGAGGCCGGTCGAGTTCGCGTGAGAGTTGGGTCATGATCGTTTCTGCTAGGTGATGGTGTAGTGATAGACCACCGCGGTTCGGACCCTGGCTGGATGGAGACGATGAGCGGCTGGGATCGTGTGACAATCGCGAGGCGATCGTCTCTGCCAGCTGCCGTCCCAGCGTTTGACTCCGACTCGAACCATCAGGTGGCAGTGCAGGGCGCGCATGGATCGTGGGTGCGCTGGATGGAGGGGGCCGCCGCTGTACGCTGGCAGGAAGTACGGGGGGTTGTGTCACTGTTACTGCAGGTGGAGGAGGAGGGTGGTATGGACCGTGTGGGTTGTAGTCTAGGGTGATCTCGCCGAGATTTGAGTTTGGACCGGGGGTGTAGGGCGGAGGAAGGTCGTCATCAGATGATACGGCGTCTAGGTGATGGACTGATTGCGTGGATGGTGCATTGACGCTTGTTGAAGGGGGCGGTGGGCGCGTGCGGAATGGGTTGAGGCTGGAGGTGGGCATATAGTCGTTAGTAATAGCGAAGATGGAATTGAAAGTGGAGGTTGGTAGAGGAAAGTTTCGGAGAAGAGCAGTGTTGACTGCGAAAGCGAAGAGGCTGTGTGGAGTTCATCTTGAACTTCAACACGATGCCATTGGTCACGACGTCATCGCATCGCATATCCGAGGATGATAAGATGAGATTAGATCAAACCTCTTGACCCCCTTCTTCGTCCGACAAGCGTCTCGCCCTCAGCGTTATCGCCTCATAGGATTCGAAGGACTGACACTTTCGTCAACGCAACAAGGATGATATGCGCGAAAAGACACATTACTCGAGTCTGAATCCTAATCATTCGATTAACAATAAACCAGTGATTCATATCCTACAGCGACGTCGCACCCGGTGTCATTCTTTCAGCACCAAGAGCCTCCTGCCTATCCCCAAACCTCTTCAAAACCACTCCCTGCAATAAACCATCCCATAATCAGCGCCAACTCATGAACATCCCAAAACCAACGAACAAACCTCATCCCAAGTCTTCCCAAAGCTATCCCGACCCTTGACCCCATCCCAATACCGGCGATACCTCTCAAACTTAGGATCTCCCCTCAAGGCCTCGTACGCCTTCCGTCCCATACCCTCCTCCCCCGACCCGAGGACGACCTCGAGCCGCGCCAGGAAGGGCGCGACGGAGACGTCGGCGATGGTGAACTCGGAGCCGACGGCGAACGCCTCTGGGTCCGGCGGGAGAAGCGCCTGCATCTTCTCTATCCCAGCGATGACTTCCTCCACAGCCTCAGACCCAGGCTCGCCCCGGAGAACACACGCTCCGAAGGCGGGGGCGAGGTGCGTAGACACCGCCTCGATGAACACGCGGGCTTTCGCGCGGAGCACGGCGTCGGCGGGGAGGAGCTTGCCGCCTGAGATGTCTACGATGAATTCGAGGAGGACCCGGGATTCGGTGATTTTAGCAGAGTGGGGGGAGGGGTTGGTGGGTCTGGTGAGGGGGCCGCCGTAGGTGAGGGCTGGGACCTTGATGGTAGATGGTAGGAGTAGAACCGTCAGTGTCAAGACTCCAGAAGAAGAAGATCTAGGGCGGGTGTCATGGTGGAGGCACATACCTGGTTGGCGGGCTTTACGTGAGATGCGTACCACTCTGGTTTGTTCTCCAGATCGATCTCGTAGCGGGTGTATTTGAGCTGGGCTTCCTCCAGCGCGATTTCCACCTATCGAGAAAAAAGGTGTTAGCGTCATGTTCATGTGAGGTTGGGATGCAAGGATGGGCTCACACTGTGTGCATATGGACAGACCTACGTTCGAGGAAGTAAGACAGGTACGGCGACTATGATGAGCCTCGAAGCTGATGATTCACCTTGGAGGTGTATAGAGTGAGTTGTTTCGTGGCCGTCGTGGTTGGAGGAACTTTAGACGGTGGTATAACGGTGTCGTTGTGTCACCGCTGCCTCCCAGGGTTTAAAGTCAAGACTCAAAAGGCAGAGCTCGAACGCCACGTCGACAATGAGCTATGTAACTCTGGCAGAACTCAGCGCTCACCAGCTGTCAGCTAGTGTGTCGGTACTGTCAGCGCCGGAACCAGGCGCAGATGCCATCGCTGGCATTGGGAAACGTTACCAGGATAATCAGCCTTGGGGACGTATTGCTTTATCGCGCCAAGGGGCGGTGGGAAGCGAGGAGTAGGACTTGAGCAGGATGTGCGACTTCGGATGGGGATGGCGATGGGGATGATGGAAGCGGAGGTGGATAAGTAAGTAGAGAGGAGAGCAGTGTGTACGATGAAAGCGAAACGAAGGCTGTGTGGGCCGATGTTAAGTACTGTTGGTTGGCAGAATTGAATTTGTCAGATAAGATAAGATCAGATTAACTCTCACGACCCCGAGCCCGACTCCCTTCTTCACCTGACCTCCGTCCCGTCCTGAGCGCTATCGCCCCACACACCCGATCCCTACACGGCTGACACTGACGCTGACGGTTGGTCTGTGTAGCCTTTGCTGTAGATGGTGGGCCACGGGTCAGTGGATGGCGTCAATGTGGTCTACCGTCTATCATGATACGACGAAAGTAGAGTATGCCACCCCTCGCCTACTTTCCCACTCGTCTTCTGATATCTTTGGCTCAGCAGGCTTCTACATCTTCCGACTCGCGGTCGCTTGGGACACTGCTGACGGCGGTCCGATGGATCACGTGCTGGTTCACATAGAACGCGAGGCTGGGGCGTTGCCAACTTCGCTACAGTGGCCTTGCCTAACCTACCGTCTCAAACTGCACCTCTTACTCTAATGACACTGAGTATCTCCTTTTCATCGCCTTTTTGCCTTCCTTGCGGATGCAAGCCTGACGATCCCGGATTCCCAACTCTCACGTCATCACCATCGTCCGAATCGTTCCCTACTCTGCACGCCACAACCAGCGCACTCCTGCATCGCAACGACCACCGTAGATCCACCATTTACGCCGCTACATTAGACCATGACCGATCTCGCGTGGTACTGAAGCTGGGATTGGACTTACAATCTGTAGAGGACCTGACTCAAGAAGCAAACCACTACGTAATCGCATTGAAAGATCTTCAAGGCACTGTTGTTCCTAGGTTCTACGGGTTCTATGAGGGGAGATGTGCCAACCACAGTAGGAGGAGGGTAGGGTGCCTTGTTCTTGAATATTGCGGCGAGCCCTTGGTCGGAAAATTCAAGGATTTACCGCTGGACGAACGGTATAGTAGATCCAGTGCTGTAAAGTTGCAAATCTGATTCCTTGCTCGCCTGGCTGTGTCATCTCATCAGGCTGAAGATCTTGAACGTTCTGGCGCGTTTGCATGCCCACGGCCTGCATCACGGCGCCTTTGCGGAGCGTAAGGTCGTCACGCAGAATGGAGAATATCGCCTCATCGACTTCACTTACATGGCGAAGAAACACGAATGCTTCTTCGACGGGGATTGGATGCCTGGTGCACATCTTAGGGACATCGGGACCATGGGATGCGGCCTCCTGGGACGCGCAGCGTACTACATGGACATATGGGACAATCGTGCGTCTCCCTTACCCCCATATCGAGTCCGCATTCGGCTTCTGACTTCGTGCTTCATAGCCTTCGCTATTCCCGAGCCTCCAGCCATCATCGGCGGGCAGCAGTTCCCCGGCGAACTCTTCCCACCCCAGGCCATCATCGACCAACTCGTGGTGGAGGAGTACATGCTTGAGTTCTGGAATATGGATAAGCTCCGGGAGTGGTTGCGGGATGTGAGGAGGTGGATGGATGCGCACCCTGGAATCGAGGAAGGGGAGATTGTGGAGTTTGGGAGGGGGAAGGAGGGGGAGGTTGGGATGGTGAGGAGTTGGGAGGAAGCAGCTGGGGATCTGTTGGCGGCTCGCCAGTGACGAGGATGGTCGCTTGCGGGTTTACCTCACGATGGACTCCACACGGAATGTAGTACGTTTTGTATTCCGCATGCAAAAATGTATACCGAGTCCGGAGGTAGACCGGATACGGTGCATAATGTGCCAGCGATGTCCATGTCCCGTATGTACATAGTCACTATTGGTTGGTACCAGATCATACAATCGAAACTCGCATCATCTCTCAAATTTGCGGCGAGATGGCTCCAGCTCGGACGAGGTCACGAACATGACTTACGATGGCCGAACGATGTTTTACATCTTGCCTCAACTTGCGCAAAAACCTCGAATCAAAAATCTGACAGTTACGAATCTTACATACTACAAGGGCATTGATACAGCGGATTGCGGCAAACGTAACCATGGAGAGACATTGGAGGGACAGTACGATTACGTCTGCGATCCTAGCGAGCCATGACACAGCGCTCGTCAGATATACCCACCGTACGAGCTCGGAGGATTGACATCGACATACCAATCCGGCTCCTGCTGTATAATCGACCTTAGTACATCCATCTGCGCCTGGCTCGGCCTCCCCTTGTACGAGCTCCTCATCGAGCTACACACAGACAGGAGTGGTACGGATCCCCCGGGCGCCGTGCGTTGGAGCTCGAGCGAGGGGTCACGCGCATTGCAAATGACGTTTACGACCCTCAGAGCCTTGTATCGTGAATACAATCTTAGAAGTTTCAACGCGAGGTAGACCTTGCTTCCTGAACTGAGTTCTGGGTCGTAGTTGATGACGCGGTGGGCGTTCTGGTCGCAGTAGTTGACGAGCCACTCGTCGGAAACGGCAAACCCGTACAGGATGTGGTGGTTCTTCGCGGCGGGTGTGCGACGGGGGACTGGGAGGTGGATTTGGTCTGGAGTTGCCGTGGTGATGGGTTTGGTTGGGTTTCGGGGTGGTTGAAGCTGCGGGTGGGTCGTCATGAGCATAAGTACCGCAGAAAAAGGCTGGGGGAAGAGAGGACCTTACACTCATAGCTTCAATAGATTGCGTAAGAGACGGCATTTGAGATGACATGGGACCAGTGGGATGGTGGTGGATGGTGATATGTTGATGGTGGGTGGAGAAAGTTGAACTTGTTTACCAAAAAGGCAGTCGAGCATAACAGAATGGTCGCGTTTCTTGGTAGTAGGTACCTGAAATTGAAGATGTGAAGTGTGGCCAGTTGAAGGAGGCGGTACGCGTGTGCGGAATGGCTTGAGGCTGGAGGTGGGTATATGAGTTCGATAGTCGGTGATAGCGACGATGGAAGTGCAGGTCGGTGGAGGAGAGCGGTAGGCTCTGTGGAGGTCAAGTACATCATCGACACGCTGCCGCTGTTGGTCACGTTCATCTAGGTGAAGATAAGATGAGATAAGATAAACTCTCACGACCCCGAGTCCCTGACTCCTCGTCCCTTCTTCATCCGACCTCCGTCTCGCCTGGAGCGCTATCATCGCCCTACGGCCTACTACCGAAAACTGGACATGCGCGTCTTGGTCTAATAAACGATTTTCAGAACGCGATCCATGTCATGCAGTCCACAGCTCTGCTTGGTTGCTCGATACGCTGACATTCGAAGCAGCACTCACCGTGAACTTGGGAATGGTCGGCTTCGAAAAATCCATCGGGTCCAATGCTTCAGTTTCACTCCGTGGTCAAGTACGTCGCCCTCACAGTGATCAGCACGACTTTCTCACTGCTCCCAGACCCAGTGACTCATCGACAGTTAGGCTCCCCATAGTTGGGTACTCACCGTCACGCCATACACGGTATAGCTGGCGTATGAACGACCACAAATACCGAAGTTGCGAGCACCCACTCTCCATGAAATACTGAGGCTCTATTCTCGCTGTCTAGGACGATCAGTCTGTGTAGCCTTGGCTACGTACGAGTGGATTGGACAGCGTCGATCCGGTCTATCAGGATACGACGTTTCGTAAGACATTACACCGAGGATCGTGGGGAGGTGGGCTCGTTCGTTGGTGTCAGACTCAGCTTGGGATGGATGGCGAACTTATCATGATACGATAAAGGTACGTAGCCATTTGGCTACCCTCCTATCCGGCATTTGACGTTTGTAGAGTGTTCCATAGGTCCTTCGCCCCTTACCCCCCTCGGAAAAGCCATTTCGGATGTAGGCCACCACAATACACCGAGGCCGGAAACCAACCTAGTGCCTCCCCCCTCCCCCTGTTCCCCTAACGCTGCCAAGAACGCTGTTTTCGTCGCCCTTGCATTTCCACGACCCATTCTTTGTTCTCCGCTCCCGCATATCAGCCCTGCGCACCCTAGGCAGACCAGAGCAACCGTGGACGCGGTGGACGTCGGACACTCTGTGGTTGGTAGCCTTAACACCTTCCTACCAGCGGAGGACACTTCGTGCTCTTAGAACGACGAACTACATACGCCAGGCTCTTCTCACGATCATCGGAGCCGAGAACAACTATCCGTTGCCACGGAGCTCGCGCTGGTACACCCACACCTCCTGCTCTACCTGCTGCATCCGCATTTGCCCTACCTCCTGGAAGGTACAGAGACTAAGTTATCTCGACGCTAGGAGCTACTCGCTCCCAAATCTATGTGCGCGCAGCTCAGCCACTTTTATTTCGCCCACGAGGAAGTAATGACCTGTTCCTTCGAGTACAACTTGAACTGGGGAGCGGTCCGACGGATCACATGCTAGTTCATGTTGACTTATATTTATAGAACACGAGGCCAGAGCATTGCCAATACTACGTTCGCCTTGCCTGACCTAACATCCCTCATTGCACCCCTTACTCTAATGACGCTCGCTAGATATCTCTTTCTCGTCGCCTTTTGCTCTTCCTTGCGGATGCGACCATTCCGGATTCCCGACTCTCACATCATCATCATCCGATCGCGAGTCGTTCCCTGTTAGTCTTCACGCCACAACTAGCGTACTCTTGCATAGCAACGACCACCGTTACTCCACCATTCACGCCGCTACTCTAGACTCGCATGATCAATCTCCCGTGGTACTCAAGCTAGCGCTTGACTCACAATCCCTGGAGGACCTTGAGAAAGAGGCGAGCCACTACGCGAGTGCATCGAAAGATGTCCAAGGCACTGTTGTTCCTCGCTTCTACGGGTATTACGAGTGGAGATGCGTCAAACACAGTAGGAGGAGGGTAGGATGCCTTGTTCTTGAGTATTGTGGCGAGCCTGTCGTTGGGGAATTCAAGGACTTGGCGATGAATGAACGGTAAAGTGATCTCAGACCTCCTATGAAAGGCGTGCCTGTCTGATTCCTCGCCTTTTATCAGACTCAATATCTCGAACGTTCTGGCACGTTTGCATGCTCAAGGCATGCATCACAGCGACTTTTCCGAGCTTAGCGTCGTCACACAGAATCGAGAGTATCGCCTCCTCGACTTCACTTACTTGGAGAAGCAGCATAAATGCAGCTTCGACAAGAAATGGAGGGCTGGTGCACATCTTGGGGATGTCAAGACAATTGGCTGAGACGTCCTGCATGACGCAGCGTACGAGATGAATATCTGGGACGATCGTATGTACCTTATCCGCATATTGATTCAGCATTCCGCAAGTTATAACGTGCTCTCATAGCCCTCGGTAATCCTGAACCTCCTGTCAGAATCGGTGGGCAGTGTTAGAGGAGTACATGAGTGAGTTCTTCAATGGTAACAAGCTCCACGAGTGGTTAGCGGATGTTCGGCGGTGGATGGAGCCAAACCCTGGTATGTCTGAACGCGAGATCGTCAATTTTGGGAGGGCTAAGGAGGGGGAGATTGGAATGGCGAAGATTTGGGAGGAGGCGGAGTGATATCAAGCGGAGGTAAGCAGGTTACGATGAATAACGTGCCAGCCATGTCCATTCTCAGTATCTAGTCATCTCTCGTGATCGTAGCCTTCGACCCTCGACGGAGTTCATCTTCAACACGCTGTTATTGGTCACAACGACATTGCACCGTTCATCTGAAGAAGATAAGCTGAGATAAGATCAACTGGCACGACCCCGTCTTCATCATCTGACACTCCATCTCGTCCTGTGCGATATCGCCCCACAGACCTAGCAATCTGGTGCCAATTGCACAGCTGACATCACTCCACCAGGAAATAATGCGCGGAGATAACGTTGCTGAGCTAGACCACGGCCGTCGTGGTTGCAATAGCCATCGGGCCCCCATTGGCGGTGATCATGCGATGGGGTCCGACACCAGCATTGTCACACATTACCGGTTCACCTGCGAACTAATGGACTAACGGACTGATTTACTGGTAGTTCTGGGAAGATGTTCTGTAGGAGTTGAGGAGCTACTCCTTTGCCTGGCCTTTCTTCTACCCATGCATCTGTCAAGGCGTGACTTGAGAATGGTCATGTGGCGATATCGATCGTATCCATTGCTTCGATTCCACCAGTGCCATGGTCACGTACGTCGCGCCTATGATTAGTACGTCTTTCTCACTTTTTCGAGGCCTAGTGGCTTATTGAGAGTTCCACCGGTTTCCGCGCCAGGATGAAATACCAGGGCTCTATTCTGAGTCCTCCGTTTACTATTTAGGACCATTGATCTGTGTAGCCCTTTCTCTGGATGTTGGGCGCGGCTCAGTGGACTGCGTCAAGCTCTACGTCCTTCTCGCGCATGCAGTTCTCGTCATCCTTACATTTCCACAACCACTGCCTGCTCGCCGCTGCCGCCTTTTAGGCCTTCCTGGCCTACCAGAGCAACAGTGGACACGGTGGACATTCCCGAGCTGGTGGAATCGGTCTCTGTCCAAGAGCACTATGTGACGGAGATTCTTGCTTCTTCAGAGCTTCCACTCTGGGTGCTCATCGCCCCATGCAGGGTCCGGAAATGTCGATAGCCTGGTATGGCATGACAAGTTCGCTGAACGGGGTTGTGTTGGGGACCATTCTTGGACGATCTGAAGCAAGCTATCGCATCTAACCGGCGTCCTGTTGCTTACACCTTTGCAGCCGCTAACATGTCCTTGAGTCCACTCAGCTGTGAATATTCAGATGTATGTATGCCGCACTTTAGGATGCTGACTATATACTCCGCATCACCACTGTCTGTGTTCGCTCCTACACTCTAGAAGAGACGCGCTGCCAGCGTCCACAAGAATAAGCACAATTTATGTTTCCATTCAAGCTTGGGGGCATTTACAATTAAAACAACAGAGCAATACTGGATTCTGTACTAGATGACGCGAATTGAAATCCTTGCTATTTCTTCCCACAAAGTTCGGCTCTCATTTGCTAGTCATCGCTATCTTCGTTTGCGGCACTTTGTAAAGCAGCTCTAACCATATTCCGAGTCGCCCGAGGTGTTTTGTGGTCTCCGGTATCGACCCTCGACATTGACCGCGTTGCAGGGCGTGGCGTTGCAACAGAAGAACTGTCGGAAAGTACTTCCTCACCTTTTGCTTTGTAGGTGTCGGCTTTCTTGACACGTTCGTCGTATTTATTCTGCTTCTCTGTCGTGGCGCGGGTCTTGGCACGATCCTGTGGGTCTTCGGGACGAGGCTGGTTTAACTCGTATATAAACCGGTCGCAAAAACTTCATAGGGAGAAATATGACCCTGATTAGATGAAGTGAACTATGATGATGAAAACAGGCATAGCTTACTCGGCGTCCGCTCCAGCGCGTTTCTGATGAACTTGGCGCCTTTGAGCATCGTACTCGAAGATGCAGGCCATATCAGGCTCAACGACATGTAATGCTGCCTGAATTTCCTTTTTGAAGGACGAAAGGAACCAGGCAAAAACAGCAGCCAAGGTATGGTCCTGCTGGAAATTGTAGACGTCTGACATGTGGAGGATTCTTGTCTCCAAGTTGAGATATAGAAAGATTGTGGAGTTGAAGGATGTCAATATTCCTTGTCGAACCCCATTCCTAAACATCTGGACGTAGACCTGTGAGCAAAGCACTGTTGTTAGTCCACGATATAAAAGACAGTCGTCATCATGAGTAATGACTTGGATGATCACTCTGGTTAACTTATCTGTTGTAGTGGACTCATCCTCCGGCCATACAAATGGAATAGCCAAAGGCGATCTCGATTTGTCCTTTCCTGGCCGATAACGGTGAGTCAAAAGCTGCGAGAATTTTCGGATATCCAAGGTGTTCTCTGTCTTCAACTCAAATGTTTGGACAGTTTTCGCCTGCTCGAATTCGCGACGCTCTGGTATCTTCTCGAACAATTTTTGATCTGGGATTGGCATCCCCTTCACCACAGGAGAAGATGCGAGGTATGGCATGTCCGTTCTTGGATCGTGTGTTATACGAAGTCCCTTTCCGCAGCATAAACGTAGGACTGCCAGGGCGGGGTGAAACAAGCCAGCCATAACCCAGTCGCGGGTGTCCATCTCGCTGTTAATAACAGGGGACATCAGGCTGCACGTATTAGCGGGGTTGATTCGCGCCAACCACTGTGCGTGCTCGGTATTGGCGGGGTCAACTTTGGGGGTCGCGTCCCTCACAATCGTCAATGCTTTTTCGACTAACTGCTCGGCGAGATCGTGTTGGAAAACAACGCCCGCCAGTCGTCCGTGTTGCCAATATTCAATCTCTGCCGGGGATGGTGGGCGAGTGCTGGAGGCGGTAGAAGCTGACAACGGAACTGGGAGGTAGGGAGGTATAGACTTCAGGGCTTGAACGAGGTCGATTTGATTAGTGCCGTGAGAGGGATTGGTTGGGCTCATGATGGAGTGGTAATTTTACTGAGAGTAGACGGGTCGCAGCTTAAATAAAAAATAAGATCGTCTACCGGCGAATATAGAAGTACAAGGAACAATGGTGTGGGCGAGAACAAGCAGAGAGAACGCATGCTAGATCACTCGGAGTCTGGAGACAGCATGAAGAGACCAGTATAGATTGCATAGCTGACTTCTGCGGAGAATGCTCCTAGAACAATCGATATTCAATTGCACTCCCATCGAAGCCACCATTGTACTTCAGAGAACAAGAACACGAATAGACGATTTGCTATCATCAGCACCGGCAGAGTCCTGTAACGGACAGTTCTCAATTTCGTATAGTGATGGTAACCTGTTCAATAATAATAG
Organism: Lyophyllum atratum; assembly: GCA_014905825.1. NCBI lineage: Eukaryota > Fungi > Basidiomycota > Agaricomycetes > Agaricales > Lyophyllaceae > Lyophyllum > Lyophyllum atratum. The sequence continues at coordinate 233,186 of JACGCN010000025.1, read as the reverse complement.
AGAGGTCCGTATCCAACAGCGAACAAGGGAGGCGTGGGCGACCATAGCCACATGATCCACATCCGTCCGCCGAAGAACAAAAGAGGTAGAGGCTGGATGCTAAAACCAGGTGCGACGATGCCTTCGAAAAAAAAAAGAACAATGCTGCTCAGTTATTCGGCCACGCTGAAGTATAGAACAGGTGCTGCTTCAGTATGACTCTGCCAGTGAGTACAGTACAATCACTGAAACGGTAACAATGGCAGCGGTCCGACGGATCACGTGGTGCGTCATGTTGACTTATATTTATAGAACGCGAGGTTGGAGTTCGACATCGCCGCCCAACCCAACTTCTCACTCACACTGCACCCCTTATTCTCATGACACTGAATATTTCTTTCTCGTCGTCTTTTCCTCTTCCTTGCGGATGCAAGACCGACAATCCTGGATTCCCGACTCTCCAATCCTCATTGTCTGAGTCGTTCCCTAGTCTTCGCGCGACAGCTGGCGCACTCCTGCATGACAACGACCACTCTACCGTCTACGCCGCTACTCTGGACTCACATCATCTATCTCCCGTGGTACTGAAGCTGGCACTGTCCTGGCAATCCCTGGAGGACCTCAAGAAAGAGGCAGACCACTACGCAAACGCATTGAAAGATGTGCAAGGCAGTGTTGTTCCTCGCTTCCGCGGATTATACGAGGGGAGATGCGTCAACCACGACAGGAGGAGGATAGGATGCCTTGTTCTTGAGTATTGTGGTACGCCTGTTGTTGGAGAATTCGCAGACTTACCCTTGAACGAACGGTAAAGTGACCAAATTTCCTATGAAGGGCGCGCATTCTGATTCCTCGCCTGGCTGCGTCACCTTCTCAGACTAAATATCTTGAACGTTTTAGCGAATCTGCATGCTCGCGGCATGCACCACATAGACTTTTCCGAGCGTAACGTCGTCAAACAGAATGGAGAGTATCGCCTTATCGACTTCACCTACCTGGAAAAGCAGCATAAATGCAGCTTCGACAAGAATTGGAGGGCAGGTGCACACGTTAAGGATGTCAAGACAATTGGATGCGACGCGCTAAAACGCGCAGCGTACGACATGAACATCTGGTACAATCGTGCGTACTTTATCCACATGTTGATTCAGCATTACGCAAGTCATAATGTGCCCCCATAGCCCTCGCCCATCCGGAGCCTCGGGTCAGAATCGGTGGGAAGACGTGGCCTGGAGAAACATATCCAACCCAGGGCATCATCGACCAACTGGTAGTGGAAGAGTACATGAGTGAGTTCTTCAATGGGAATAAACTCCGGGGGTGGTTGGCGGATGTTCGGCGGTGGATGGATGCGCACCCTGGTGTGTCTGAACGTGAGATAGTCGAGTTCGGAAGAGGTATGGAGGGTGAAGTTGGAATGGCCAAGAGTTGGGAGGAGACCGAGTACATGGTTCAGAAGCGACAGGCAGCTGCAAATCTATAGACAGCTGGTGCTGTATCGAGGATGGTCACTCTAGAAACACCTTAGCGTGGACTCCGCACAACATGTACTCGTAGTACGCCTTGTATTATCACGTCCGGAGGGAAGCAGGATACGACACATGATGATTGTCTACATCTGACATACTGGACCGTTCACCATAATACTGAGATACATTTCCTCGTCATTGCCCGTACAAATCACATAAGAATGAGCCACTGTCATATCCTCCGACGATTTCATCGAAACCAACTATTGTCATCGACCTCCAAGTCGACCTCCCCACGTTCCTCTGCGGCCAAATCATACCAACGGCATGATTGCAACGAAGGAAGGAACACGAGTTGGCCAGTAAAGCCCTAGTTTGAGCTGCCCACTTTCCAGCAACCGCGGCAACATCTCGTTGAAGAACGTTCGGATAGCTTCTGTGGAATATGAGTCCGTCTTCGAAAGTGTGATCATCACCGTTGTACGTCTCGCGCCAGGCGGTCGATGTTCTGTCAGGTGCCGATCCATATGGGCCAATACAGCTGGGTACAGAGGGTCGCCCATGAGATCTTCGACGTCAGTGGTGATGGCGAGCTCTACGAGGTTATTGATGTCTGGGAATAGTCGGAGGAGGTCCCATACGGCGTGGATTGTGGGCCCGCCCTTGAGGTTTTTAGAGAGCCGCCTCAACGTACGGAGGTTTGGGAGATTGAGAGACTTCGCTACGGCTGACTCGGGACGATTAGGTACTGGAAGACCATGGGAGGAGGGTGATGGATATATCAGTGATACGTACATTTGGTGTTGGACTCGATGGCTTCGAAGTATGGGAGTTGACAGCCACGGGAGTCGAGCTGTTCAGCGAATTCGTCTTCCTCCAACATATGGGCGAAGTCGGAAGTGTTGAGGCGGAGGATGGAGGAGGGTGGTGATTCTTCGGCGGGGCTGGCATGGGGCGGTGGGCCAACGACGGTGGTACCAGTTTCCGAGAACACCCTCAGAATATGCAGTTGTTCTGCTTCGATTGATGATGGTAAAGGATGAGAGGGCGGAGGACCGTGAGAACCAGCTATAAAAGAGACATTCCATATGTCAAGCATTGTGAGCTGTGAGCATGAACATATGACGTCAGTGGGGACGCCGTATATCAGGTAGATGCTGAGAACCGCTACGGTGGGCCGCCGAATGATATCGCATAGATAGTTCCTGACTGCTTCTGAGATGTAGGCCCAGGTGTCGGGAAATCCGCTATAACGGCCGGTGGTCAGAGTGACATGATGCAGGCGGGGCAAGTCGGGGAGTCCCTCGGAAGTGACTTCAGGGCGTGTGTCCCCGGTGAAGATAAAGCATATAGATTCGACGAGACTGCACATGCGGGGACTCGCGCGTAAGATCTTGCATAAGGCTGCGTAATGAGATACATTTGCGAGATGAATAAGGAGATATCGAAACAGGTGCTTTTGCGCGGGGTCGCGGAATGAACGTGATACGAGGCTGCATGATCGCAGCGCTGGCTTTCGGATGATGGCACGGCCATCGATGTCTTCGATAATTTTGTCCACGATCTCTTGAGGGAGAATGGAGGGCATCGTGTGTTGTGCTGTGCGAGATGTGGCTGTTGGGTTCAGAATCCGATATCCAGGTGCTATCTGATCTGTGTTATCTTATCAAGATTGTTACCGCGTGCAGTGGAAGTGGCTTTTTCATACCTCCATGGTCATTAACAGCACGAACCTTTGATCTTAGAACACATACGTGGATGCGAGACCACCAGCGGGCGTTAATGCGCAGGGATTAGGCGTGGAGAGAATTGTCAATTCCGGGAGCATCTCAGTAATCAGATCCGAACTCGTCCTCTGCAATTCGGGGGAATCTGGAAACAAAGGAACAATGTAAGGTGTATGAGCGCTAAATGAAGCGGGAGTATTGAACCAGGCAATGTCCTTCCCTCTGCGTGATCGTCCAAGGTGACTCGAGATACGGTGCGAAGGAGCAGCTGCCAGCAAAACTGCCTCGTTGTTAGTTCGGAAGAGGTATGGAGGGTGCAGTTGGGATGGCGAAGAGTTGGGAGGAGACAGAGTACATGGTTCAGAAGCGACAGGCGTGTTCCAAATCTGTAGATGGCTGGTGCGGTATCGAGGATGGTCACTATAGAACCACCTTACCATGGACTCCGCACAGCGTGTACTACTCGGAGTCGGCCTTGTGTTCCCCATGAAAGAAAGTTATCACGTTCGGGAACAAGCAGGATACGACGCATGATGATACTCTACATATGACATGCTGGACCATTCACCATGATACTGAAATATGTTTCCTACTCACCGCCCGTACAAATCCATACATCAAAACATCAAACCGAGCCAATGTCATATGCTCCTGCGATTTCACCGGGAAACCCACCACCGTCACCGGCCTCTACCTCCCCAAGTTCCTCCGCGGCAACATCATACCAACGGCATAATGGTGACGAAGGCAGGAACACGATCTGGCCAATAAAGCTCTACTTTGAGCTGCCCCCTTTCCAGCAACCGCGGCACCATCTCCCTGAAAAACGTTCGAATAGCTTCTGTAGAATATGGGCCCGTGTTCGAAAGTGTGATTATCACCGTTGTACGTTTCGCGCCAGGCGGTCGATGTTCTGTCAGGTGCCGATCGATATCTGCCCATACGGGTGCCACTGGGTAGATGGAGGGACGCATGAGAGATCCGACGTTGGTGGTGATAGTGAGCTCTACGAGGTTATCGATGTTTGGGAATCGTTGGAGGAGGGCCCATACGGCGTGGATTGTGGTCCTACCCTGGAGGTCGTTAGAGAGCCTCCTCAGCGCACGGAGATTTGGGAGATTGAGAGAATTTGCCACGGCTGGATCAATTTGTCGATTCAGCATTCAGCACCTTCGGGTGATGGGAGCAGGTGGTAGATACCGATAAGTAGGTGATACGTACATTGGGTGTTGGACTCGGTGGCTTCGAAGTACGGGATCACAGCGTCACGATTTTCCAGCCAATCGACCAATTCGCCGTCCTCCAGGAAATAGGAAAAGCCGGAATGTTTGATGCGGAGGGTGGATGAGGGTGGTGCCGATTCGTTGAGGCTAGCATGGAGTGGCGGGCGAACGACGGTAGTACCGGTTTCCGAGAACGCCTTCAGGATATGCATCTGTTCTGCTTCGGTTGATGGCGTTGAGGAATCAGAGGGCGAAGGACAATAGGAACCAGTAGTAAAGGAGACATCCCATATGTCAAGCATGGTGAGTTGTGGGCATGAGCATACGATGCCAACGGGGAAGCCGGATATCAGGTAGATGCTGAGAACCGCCACTGTGGGCCGTCGAATGATTTCGCATAGGTCATCTTTGAATGCTGCTGGGAGTACCGGCCATTCCCCGGGACATCCACCATAAGTGCCGGCGGTCACTGTGACATGACGCAAGCGGGGCAAGTCAGGCAGTTCCTCCGAGTCAGAAGTGGATCTGGCAGAGATGTTGTCCGTGTCGATGATGAAGCACATAGATTCTACGAAGCTGCAGATGCGGGGACTTGACTGTAAGGTTTTGCATAATTTTTCGTACTGAGATGCAGTTGCCGGATCGATAAGGAGATATCTAAGGAGGCGCTTTTGTGCGGGGTCGCGGAATGATTGGGATACGAGGCTGCATGATCGGAAGGTGTGATTCTTGATGCTGGAGGAGCCATCATCAATCTCCTCAATGATTGTTTCCACGATCTCTTGAGGTAAGATGGAGGGCATCGTGCTTGGGACGCAACGGGTTTGTGCGATGGGCCAGTTGAACCTTCAATTGCTTGAAGCGATCCAATGATCGGGCAAGCGTGGATCAGAGGCACAGTGGATAGGTGAAAACCGGACCGTGCGACGGGATAGCTCTGGGAGCCTGTCCAGGTCCGGCTTATGTATTTTTCTGAACTTTAGGTACGGCACGTGTACTTAAGAAAAACACAAGAAAGGGAAGTGGAGGGTGGGACTCGAAAAATCTCACAAGCCTCTGCAAAATCTATAGAGAGGTTCACTGAACGAACCGAGGTCTCTAATGATTCCGGTCTTACCTAGGAAGAGGTTGCAGTAGAAGCGAGGTCCCTAGGGGGTGTCTCGCTGGAACGCTCTTTCCTAGGCAAGGGGTACACGTGATGCGTGAGGCAGAGGCTTGCGAATTCTCATTGGACTTGTGTAATCACTCGATTAAACTCGACCAATGATCGGGCAAGCGTGGATCAGAGGCACAGTGGATAGGTGAAAACCGGACCGTGCGACGGGATAGCTCTGGGAGCCTGTCCAGGTCCGGCTTATGTATTTTTCTGAACTTTAGGTACGGCTAAAATCCTATAAAGATGAGCGTAGCGATAGGAGGAGAAAGAAAAGAAAAAAGGAAAAAAAGTACTACGTAGCGTGAGACGAGATACTAGTCCGAAGAAATGTCCGAGGTAGTGCTGCTCTGAGAGAGTCCATAATGTAAGTATCGATGTTCGAGTCCAAGTTCGGCTCTAGAGTTCAAGATGATAAAAAGGAAATTCAAGTCACGACGGGAGCTCCCCGCCGGCTTCCAAACAGAAGGGCCTGTATCAGAACCGGGCTCTTCCTGACATAAATCTGGAAGGTATCTGACGACCAACGGCCTCGAGCTTGAATGAGATGAGGCGGAACACCCATTTCCGCCAGGAACGTCGCCCCGCCCGCCCGCATCGATTGTCCAGCGATGCTCTTGTCAAAAAAGGCGCGAAGCCGCTTGATGAAAAACTTCCGGGACGGGACACGGCCGTCCTTCATTAACCAGAGCTCCTGTGATAGGGGGAAACGAGTGTTGCGAGAGAGGAGATAGGCGAGGAAATGGGGGTACGGGTTCGACTCGTGGGCATTCGCTCTCACGATAATCTTGTTGCCTTCAAATATGTGATCAGTCTTGTTACCAGGAAGCAAGAACTCGTATTGATCGTGGGAGACGACGACAGATGTGACCTTGGTGACCTTCCTAAAGTCGTGCAAGGCTCTGTCGTCCGGGTAAGTCAACTCCCCTAAACGCAGCAGTGCGTCGAAACCCGTGAGGAGCTGAGTCACGAAAAGGAGGTCGTCGTGGTCGGTGGACCCGGCGTAATGCCGCAGGACCTCGCAAAGGTCGCCGCGTGACAAAACCGCGTGCAAAGACAAAAAGGACGGGAATTGAGGCTGAGAGGGCGTTATCGAGAGAGGAGGTAGTACGGGGTATGTACCCGAGATTCATGCGGTACAACATATGGGACATCGACGCTCCCCTGTCACGCACGGCGGCTGACTGGACGGAGACAGCGAAGCCAGTACCTAGTCCCCCACAACGCGAGCTCAACAACGTCGTAGCCACACGTACTATAGCAGACAATCCGAGCCTTTTCAAGATTGTCACCCCCATTAAAGTGGATGTCCTCGAAACCATGCTCACCACGCATCCTAACCCCGCCTTTGTTAAGTCCGTATGCCGTTCCCTACGGGAAGGCTTCTGGCCGAACGCGAACACACACCCAGGGGTCTATCCTGACATTTTCGACGCATCACTCGGTATGCCGAAGGAACCAGACGAGGCCGACTTTCTAAGGTCCCAACGGGACATAGAGATTTCCAAAGGTCGTTTCTCCGAATCCTTTGGCACCGACTTACTGCCCGGAATGTACAGCTCCCCAATTCACGCCGTTCCCAAAGCTAAGGGCGACGGCCTCCGCATGGTAACGAATCAATCAGCGGGGGAGTTCTCCTTGAACTCTATGATCTTACACAAGGACATCGCAGGTATGCCGCTCGACAACATGCGACACCTGGGCGAACGCCTACTGGCGATTCGCGCGACATCAGATCGTCCTTTGACTCTGTTCAAATCGGACGTGGCGGAGGCATACCGTCTCATTCCTCTGCACCCCCTGTTTCAACTGAAACAGGTCAACACCATTGATGGTGCCCGTCACATTGACCGCAACAACACTTTTGGCGGCAGGTCCTCATTGAACAACTGGGGCTCCGTGATGGACCTCATTTGCTGGATCGCTGAGCACGTCGAGAACATCCCGGACACTCTGGTCTTCAACGACGATGTTTTCGGCATCGCAGACGAGGGGGACATGGTCACATATAAACCATATGCCATGGACTTTCCAACACCACAGGCAGCGCTTCTCTCCCTATGGGATAGACTGGGGATCCCTCATAAACAGACCAAGCAACTACATGGGTCACCTCTTGTGATCATCGGGATTCTGGTCGACGCTAATCTCATGACGATGACCCTCCCGACCGAATCTCGCGACGAATTAGTTGCCGAAATGCGTGATTTCGCGCGTCTACACAACGGGAAATCTCGTCATTTCTATTTGAAGCAGTGGCAGAAGCTGGCGGGCTGGATCAACTGGTCCCTGAATGTCTTCCCGCTTCTGCGTCCCTGCCTCAATAACATCTATCCGAAAATCACCCGCAATTTGGATAAGCCGAGGGCCAAAATCTATTGCAACAACGCAATCCGCAGTGACCTCCTTTGGGCCGCAACTCTGATGGAGAACTCCACTGGAGTCCATCTTCTGAGCTCGAAGCGGTGGCAGACTAATGAATCTGACTTCGTCATTTACTGCGACGCGTCGTTAACGGGCATGGCATTCTGGTACCCGGACAATAGCAACGGATATCAATCGGACATTCCGGCTGATACCCCGTCGGATCTCATATTCTATTTCGAGGCTCTCTGTGTTGCATGTGCTATTCTCAATGCCGTCGAGGCCGCTCACTCCCCCTCGAAAATCCTAATCTACACTGATAACTCAAATACTGTCGACATGTTCAATTCTTTTCACGCGAGCCCGATCTTCAATCCCTTGCTTCGCGCTGTGGCTGACGCGATGATCAAGAATGAACACCAGGTCCGCGTGCTTCACGTCCCTGGAAAGGAGAACACGATTGCGGATATGTTATCACGTGGGAGATTTGGTGCCGCACTTGAATATGAACCGAGCCTTCTCATTAACCCCTTCGAACCTCTCCCCGAACTACTTGGACCCCTGCAGAAATGATCAACTCAGGTGTCCCATCAAGGCAGCCCAATCGCGTGGCCTGGCCTCTCGAGCGACTTCTCAGGGAGCGGTCGCTCGCACTCGGGTGTGCCATTGACACATCTACCTCGAAAAATTATGGTTCTGCACTTAACTCCTATCTCAACTTTGTCCACTTGCACGAGCTCCCTGTCGAGCCCACCCCCGACACACTGTCTTTTTTCGTTGTCTACATGTCCCACCACATCCAACCGAGCTCGGTCACTACTTACCTCTCAGGTATTGTAAATCAGCTTGAACCCTATTTCCCCGATGTGCGCGCGACAAGGAGCGCCCCCTTGGTAAAGAAGACCCTCGCCGGCTGTCTCCGTCTCCGAGGCGTTGCTACGACACGCAAACGCCCTTTGTCACGCGGCGACCTTTGCGAGGTCCTGCGGCATTACGCCGGGTCCACCGACCACGACGACCTCCTTTTCGTGACTCAGCTCCTCACGGGTTTCGACGCACTGCTGCGTTTAGGGGAGTTGACTTACCCGGACGACAGAGCCTTGCACGACTTTAGGAAGGTCACCAAGGTCACATCTGTCGTCGTCTCCCACGATCAATACGAGTTCTTGCTTCCTGGTAACAAGACTGATCACATATTTGAAGGCAACAAGATTATCGTGAGAGCGAATGCCCACGAGTCGAACCCGTACCCCCATTTCCTCGCCTATCTCCTCTCTCGCAACACTCGTTTCCCCCTATCACAGGAGCTCTGGTTAATGAAGGACGGCCGTGTCCCGTCCCGGAAGTTTTTCATCAAGCGGCTTCGCGCCTTTTTTGACAAGAGCATCGCTGGACAATCGATGCGGGCGGGCGGGGCGACGTTCCTGGCGGAAATGGGTGTTCCGCCTCATCTCATTCAAGCTCGAGGCCGTTGGTCGTCAGATACCTTCCAGATTTATGTCAGGAAGAGCCCGGTTCTGATACAGGCCCTTCTGTTTGGAAGCCGGCGGGGAGCTCCCGTCGTGACTTGAATTTCCTTTTTATCATCTTGAACTCTAGAGCCGAACTTGGACTCGAACATCGATACTTACATTATGGACTCTCTCAGAGCAGCACTACCTCGGACATTTCTTCGGACTAGTATCTCGTCTCACGCTACGTAGTACTTTTTTTCCTTTTTTCTTTTCTTTCTCCTCCTATCGCTACGCTCATCTTTATAGGATTTTAGCCGTACCTAAAGTTCAGAAAAATACATAAGCCGGACCTGGACAGGCTCCCAGAGCTATCCCGTCGCACGGTCCGGTTTTCACCTATCCACTGTGCCTCTGATCCACGCTTGCCCGATCATTGGTCGAGTTTAATCGAGTGATTACACAAGTCCAATGAGAATTCGCAAGCCTCTGCCTCACGCATCACGTGTACCCCTTGCCTAGGAAAGAGCGTTCCAGCGAGACACCCCCTAGGGACCTCGCTTCTACTGCAACCTCTTCCTAGGTAAGACCGGAATCATTAGAGACCTCGGTTCGTTCACTGAACCTCTCTATAGATTTTGCAGAGGCTTGTGAGATTTTTCGAGTAATCACGAACACAGTTCATCGTCCTATTACCAGTCCTCACACAAGCCATCAAAGCTTTACCCTAGTGATCCCCATGAGTTTAGAACCCAATGCGCAATCCCAAACAGCCGGATCATCCTCCAACGCTCCTGGATCGCCTCTCCAAGGAGGGCCTGACGGACCTACCAGACCAGGGGGTACCCCTAATCCAACGAATACTGGGCAAGGCGTCGCACTCAACGCCGAATTGCTCAAACGACTTGAAGAGAAAGTCGACGAGTTTAGAAACCGGACCATCCAAAAGGGTCAGGCATCTTTCGACATCATCAGGCTCATTGAAGCTAGCAGAGAGACCCAGGAAATCAAAAGGCAGGCCTACGACCAATACATTGTTATCCTCGACAACATCTCGGCACAGCTTGTTGAGCAGACTCGGCGAGGCGCCACTGCTGCACACGGATTGGGCGCACCCGGAGCCGGAGACAACGAGCCGGATAACAGAGGTGCTGGAGCAGGAGACCCTCCCAGGAACCGATCACGTACCAGATCGCGATCACCCGGAACGGTCAACCGACACATACTCAACCTTGCGAAGAAGTCAGATCGTCGCCGACGACGAAGCCGATCAGTTTCTTCGGGCAGCTCGTCAGACCGCGGGGAATCAAGGTCCAAGAAACGGAAAATCGACGTCGGGAAGCTCCCTTGGGCCAAAAAGGATGAGCTTGCTGAGCAGACTGGGGACCCAAACATCATCGAGACGCGTCGCCTCCTTGAATACTATGGACGGGATCCCTCCGAGGTCAAGAGACACATCCGGCTCTCACCCACTGCTCCACCAGGCTTTCCCTCTGACCAATGGGAAAACATCATCAAAGGAAACGCGGTCAACCTCGACCTCGTCCACCTCTCCATCCATCACCTCTCAGCTCCTAAAGAGAGCGTTAGCCACATCGGAGATACTGAAATCAGGTTGGCAAGAGTCGCTCCACCACGCCAGATCACCAAAGCAGGGCAGTGGGTCTCGGCCTGGAACGTTGCCATGCGCGCCGTATGATTCGCCTTCCCACATCGTGAGGACGAACTTCGTCAATACGCGGAATATATCCAGGACCTTTTCACAGCTCGAATCGAGTCCTCTCACCTCCGTGTCATCATGTTCGACAAAGCCGTCCGCGAAGAGGTCAGCGGAGGGCAACGACTCTCTCTGCTCGATCCCCGGACCCATGCGAAGTTCGCTTCCTCCATCCTCATGCCAGACGGTGTCGAAGCTGATCACGGATCCAGCAAATCCTCCGGCAAACGGTCACGTCCGTCGGGCTCATCCTCCGACATCTGCAATCGTTTCAACAGCAAGAGGTCTTGCCCCTATAGCGCAAAGGATTGCCATTACGAACACGAGTGCAAGAGCTGTGGATCCAAAGCCCACGGAGCTACCGCGTGCAAAGACAAAAAGGACGGGAATTGAGGCTGAGAGGGCGTTATCGAGAGAGGAGGTAGTACGGGGTATGTACCCGAGATTCATGCGGTACAACATATGGGACATCGACGCTCCCCTGTCACGCACGGCGGCTGACTGGACGGAGACAGCGAAGCCAGTACCTAGTCCCCCACAACGCGAGCTCAACAACGTCGTAGCCACACGTACTATAGCAGACAATCCGAGCCTTTTCAAGATTGTCACCCCCATTAAAGTGGATGTCCTCGAAACCATGCTCACCACGCATCCTAACCCCGCCTTTGTTAAGTCCGTATGCCGTTCCCTACGGGAAGGCTTCTGGCCGAACGCGAACACACACCCAGGGGTCTATCCTGACATTTTCGACGCATCACTCGGTATGCCGAAGGAACCAGACGAGGCCGACTTTCTAAGGTCCCAACGGGACATAGAGATTTCCAAAGGTCGTTTCTCCGAATCCTTTGGCACCGACTTACTGCCCGGAATGTACAGCTCCCCAATTCACGCCGTTCCCAAAGCTAAGGGCGACGGCCTCCGCATGGTAACGAATCAATCAGCGGGGGAGTTCTCCTTGAACTCTATGATCTTACACAAGGACATCGCAGGTATGCCGCTCGACAACATGCGACACCTGGGCGAACGCCTACTGGCGATTCGCGCGACATCAGATCGTCCTTTGACTCTGTTCAAATCGGACGTGGCGGAGGCATACCGTCTCATTCCTCTGCACCCCCTGTTTCAACTGAAACAGGTCAACACCATTGATGGTGCCCGTCACATTGACCGCAACAACACTTTTGGCGGCAGGTCCTCATTGAACAACTGGGGCTCCGTGATGGACCTCATTTGCTGGATCGCTGAGCACGTCGAGAACATCCCGGACACTCTGGTCTTCAACAACGATGTTTTCGGCATCGCAGACGAGGGGGACATGGTCACATATAAACCATATGCCATGGACTTTCCAACACCACAGGCAGCGCTTCTCTCCCTATGGGATAGACTGGGGATCCCTCATAAACAGACCAAGCAACTACATGGGTCACCTCTTGTGATCATCGGGATTCTGGTCGACGCTAATCTCATGACGATGACCCTCCCGACCGAATCTCGCGACGAATTAGTTGCCGAAATGCGTGATTTCGCGCGTCTACACAACGGGAAATCTCGTCATTTCTATTTGAAGCAGTGGCAGAAGCTGGCGGGCTGGATCAACTGGTCCCTGAATGTCTTCCCGCTTCTGCGTCCCTGCCTCAATAACATCTATCCGAAAATCACCCGCAATTTGGATAAGCCGAGGGCCAAAATCTATTGCAACAACGCAATCCGCAGTGACCTCCTTTGGGCCGCAACTCTGATGGAGAACTCCACTGGAGTCCATCTTCTGAGCTCGAAGCGGTGGCAGACTAATGAATCTGACTTCGTCATTTACTGCGACGCGTCGTTAACGGGCATGGCATTCTGGTACCCGGACAATAGCAACGGATATCAATCGGACATTCCGGCTGATACCCCGTCGGATCTCATATTCTATTTCGAGGCTCTCTGTGTTGCATGTGCTATTCTCAATGCCGTCGAGGCCGCTCACTCCCCCTCGAAAATCCTAATCTACACTGATAACTCAAATACTGTCGACATGTTCAATTCTTTTCACGCGAGCCCGATCTTCAATCCCTTGCTTCGCGCTGTGGCTGACGCGATGATCAAGAATGAACACCAGGTCCGCGTGCTTCACGTCCCTGGAAAGGAGAACACGATTGCGGATATGTTATCACGTGGGAGATTTGGTGCCGCACTTGAATATGAACCGAGCCTTCTCATTAACCCCTTCGAACCTCTCCCCGAACTACTTGGACCCCTGCAGAAATGATCAACTCAGGTGTCCCATCAAGGCAGCCCAATCGCGTGGCCTGGCCTCTCGAGCGACTTCTCAGGGAGCGGTCGCTCGCACTCGGGTGTGCCATTGACACATCTACCTCGAAAAATTATGGTTCTGCACTTAACTCCTATCTCAACTTTGTCCACTTGCACGAGCTCCCTGTCGAGCCCACCCCCGACACACTGTCTTTTTTCGTTGTCTACATGTCCCACCACATCCAACCGAGCTCGGTCACTACTTACCTCTCAGGTATTGTAAATCAGCTTGAACCCTATTTCCCCGATGTGCGCGCGACAAGGAGCGCCCCCTTGGTAAAGAAGACCCTCGCCGGCTGTCTCCGTCTCCGAGGCGTTGCTACGACACGCAAACGCCCTTTGTCACGCGGCGACCTTTGCGAGGTCCTGCGGCATTACGCCGGGTCCACCGACCACGACGACCTCCTTTTCGTGACTCAGCTCCTCACGGGTTTCGACGCACTGCTGCGTTTAGGGGAGTTGACTTACCCGGACGACAGAGCCTTGCACGACTTTAGGAAGGTCACCAAGGTCACATCTGTCGTCGTCTCCCACGATCAATACGAGTTCTTGCTTCCTGGTAACAAGACTGATCACATATTTGAAGGCAACAAGATTAAACCCGTACCCCCATTTCCTCGCCTATCTCCTCTCTCGCAACACTCGTTTCCCCCTATCACAGGAGCTCTGGTTAATGAAGGACGGCCGTGTCCCGTCCCGGAAGTTTTTCATCAAGCGGCTTCGCGCCTTTTTTGACAAGAGCATCGCTGGACAATCGATGCGGGCGGGCGGGGCGACGTTCCTGGCGGAAATGGGTGTTCCGCCTCATCTCATTCAAGCTCGAGGCCGTTGGTCGTCAGATACCTTCCAGATTTATGTCAGGAAGAGCCCGGTTCTGATACAGGCCCTTCTGTTTGGAAGCCGGCGGGGAGCTCCCGTCGTGACTTGAATTTCCTTTTTATCATCTTGAACTCTAGAGCCGAACTTGGACTCGAACATCGATACTTACATTATGGACTCTCTCAGAGCAGCACTACCTCGGACATTTCTTCGGACTAGTATCTCGTCTCACGCTACGTAGTACTTTTTTTCCTTTTTTCTTTTCTTTCTCCTCCTATCGCTACGCTCATCTTTATAGGATTTTAGCCGTACCTAAAGTTCAGAAAAATACATAAGCCGGACCTGGACAGGCTCCCAGAGCTATCCCGTCGCACGGTCCGGTTTTCACCTATCCACTGTGCCTCTGATCCACGCTTGCCCGAAGTCCAATGAGAATTCGCAAGCCTCTGCCTCACGCATCACGTGTACCCCTTGCCTAGGAAAGAGCGTTCCAGCGAGACACCCCCTAGGGACCTCGCTTCTACTGCAACCTCTTCCTAGGTAAGACCGGAATCATTAGAGACCTCGGTTCGTTCACTGAACCTCTCTATAGATTTTGCAGAGGCTTGTGAGATTTTTCGAGTCCCACCCTCCACTTCCCTTTCTTGTGTTTTTCTTAAGTACACGTGCCGTACCTAAAGTTCAGAAAAATACATAAGCCGGACCTGGACAGGCTCCCAGAGCTATCCCGTCGCACGGTCCGGTTTTCACCTATCCACTGTGCCTCTGATCCACGCTTGCCCGATCATTGGACTCGATGGATTTGCTCGGTGTTGATTATTGTTTGAAACCCAAGCTATCGACATCACCGATCGCAGATCATGATGCACCGCTTGTCCGAGAACGTTGTGCTCATCGCCATCCTCGACGATGGCAGCACCCGCAACCTCCTCACACAACCCATTCCGCTCACCAGCCGCCACACCTAATCCCACCGGCGCATCCACCCCTGCATCTTCTTCTAGCGCCCCTCCCACTGCCCACCAAAACGATCCCGCAGCCCCGCACGACGCTCATTCGGTTGAGCCCACCGGCCTCGACGAAGAGCTCCCTCCAGCCTACACGCCCAGCCCAGACGTCCACCACGGCGAAAGCACCGTCGAACAAGGCCCCCGGCGCCCATTCCAGCCCGCCCCACCACATCCCCCCGCTCAACCGCATCCCACACAATGGCAGCCCCCACCCCAGGTCCCAGCCATACACGTCACGCAGCCCCCGCTGCCGTTCCACAACAACACTCAGGGGAGGCCTTCGCTGCTGCAGCAGCTGGTGGATACGGTTACGACGCAGTTGACGGGGTCGGGGGGTGGGTATGGGAGACCGGGGGTGTCGCCGCAGCAGACTGGGTCTAGCGCGAGTTGGTATGGGTATCCTGGACAACAGCAGCACCTTCAGCCCGGAGCGGGTCCCTCTACCCCTCATCCGCACTCGCTAGGGGCCCCTCCCCTCCCACCACGACGAGCATCCTCAAACCCCGCGTCTCCCTCGTCTCCCTCGTCTCCCGCCTCTCCCGTGTCTCCCACGTCACCCGCCTCTCCCGCCTCACCCTCCTCGGACTTCGCACGCGACTTCTACGCCGCAGGTACCGGTGACTCGAACCCACAGCCCAACGCCGATTCGTCGGGGTACGCTCCTCCACCCGGCCCTCCACCACCGACCTCAGGACAAGCCCCTTCCTCGCCTCGTCCTCGTCCTTCCCCAACCTCCCCATCAGACGACGGGCGTCCGACCAAGTCGCCTACACCAGGCCGGCCGTTACTGAAGGACGGGAAGCTGCTCGTATACCCAAAGGGGTTCACGTGTCCCAAATGTATGCGCTCCCTCTCCTCTCCTCTCCTCTCCTTTCGTTTCTTCTGACGCTAAGTTTAGGCCACAACATCGGCTTCAAACACGCGGACCCATCGCACCCCTGCAAGAAATGCTGGTCCAAGTACGGGAAACCTTTCTCCGGCCCTCTGGCGTACTCCTTCTCTTCCCCCTCCTCCACGTCCACTGCGACCACGACGTTCCAGCGCCCGCTCCCTGCCTTCCGGGCCCCACGGCCACCCGCGCCTCACTCACCACCGCGACCTCCTCCTCCTCCTCCACAGCACCCACAACAGCACTACGTCCCCTCACCCCCTCCCCTCCCGCACCACCACCAACCCCAATTCCACCCCTCCCCCTACCCACACACACCCCCACACCCACACCCGCCCCCGCCCCCCCAATTCCGCACCCTATCCCCGTACACCCCCCCGCCACCCAACGCCATCGTCTACCCCGCCGGCGATCCGAGGCTCGGCGGGAGGCTGTGCTGGAACTGTGGGGGGAGGGGGAGCGTTAGTGTGTTTATTTTTGATGCGGGGGGGTGTGAGGTGTGTGCGGGGTTGGGGAGGGTTTTTGGGTGATGGGTTGGGTGGGTGGGGAGGGAAGGGGGAGGGGGAAGGGGAAGGGAAGGGGAAGGGGAAGGGGAGGGGGAGGGGGAAGGGGAGGGGAAGGGGAAGGGGTGTGTGTATATTATTGTAATGTATCCTACTCGCTCTGATTGGTTTATCTGGGTATCATGTTGTAGCTTCCAAGGGACGGTTGGGCTTGGTTTTCCCTGTATACACGAGACTAGTTGAAGGAAATGTGCGTCATTAGAGGCGGGACTCGAGTCTGGCTAAAGTCTTGGCTCGTAAGTCTCGACCTCGCGATACGTCTTCACGATCTCGAATTCAGCTCGCCTTGCAGATCTTTACTCTCGTGCTCGGGGTCTGCTCCCAGTGTGTTCGTTCAACGCGCAGGAGTCAAGGTCAAGTAGGCCAGCCAATGCAGACTTCTCTCGACATGCCGCGAATGGAGGTAATCGGCTTGAAGGGTGTCGATGCGGTTGAACTCGAATTGTGGACCCACCGTCATGGTATTAGGACCCTAACCATTGTCCCGGATCTGCCAAGTCTGACCAGCGACTCTCCATGACAGGGTTCTCATCGCCTTCACGAGCAAATGGGATAGCGTAAGAAGGTGGTGGACTATCGTGCTATGTGAGCCTCTTTCGTCAGCTGTATTTTGCGCGATTGTTGTCGCTAAACTGTACCGTATGAAGGTTCGGATCGGACCACACGGACGAAGATTTTTGGATGCCTCGTACTTCCTCTCGAGTTCGTTTTCGGTCTGCACGGTACAAGAGGGTTTACGAACTCCCTGAGTGGATCCAGCGTCGGTTTGTATCGCCACGGCGAGCGAGACCTCTGACCTTCCCATTTCGCGGATGTTTGGAAGTGGTTATATATTCGAACTTCCGCTCTGGTCTTGTCCAAACCAACCCTTACCCAGCGCAGATATCGGGACTCTTGGATGCCTGGTACGTCGATGGCTCTTCATTTCCAGTTCGCCCCCGGGCTGAGGAGGTGCGTGCCCGAGGAGTTAGGAAGTTCTTCTTGAAGATACTTATACGATCTTTCTGGGCGTTTTAGCGTCGGTTTGTACCTCCCTGGCGAGCGAAACATTTGACCCCAATTCGCGGGTGCTTCGAAGTACACTAGGACCGTTTTATACTCAAACTTCTGCTCCTTGGTCTTGTCCAAACCAAGCTAGCGCAGATATCGGGACTCTTGGATGCCTCGTACGTCGATGGCTCTTCATCTCAGGTTCCAAGGTACGTGCACCGGACATTTGGGAAGTGTTCTTGAATAATATACTGATCGCGATCTTTCAGAGCGTTCTAGCGTCAGTTTGCTGGCGACGAGAGCCGCGGCGAGCGAGACCTCTCATCTCATTTCATGGGTGATTTGAAGCTCGAAGGGTTGTCATATACTCAAATTCCGTTCCAAGGTATCGTTTCTTTTCCCCTTCTTTTTACATCGTCTTTCTGATATCATGTATGTCAAAGGAATTGACCTCTGACCCGGCAGGTTGCCACCACCCTTATCATTTTGCGGTGCTCAAAGTGGTACGCACCCTCGCTTTCCCCTTGAATCGTGACACCTTCATTAATTCGTCCAACTTGCACAGCCAAGGTACCACGAACCCGGATGATCCCGTACTTTCCGTTACGCTTCGAATATCGCGGCTGGGAGGGAGGACAGTCTTCGCCAGGAACTTGTGCAATCAAATGGAGATAAGCGGCAAGATGTCGAAGCCTTTGGGGTTCAATTACCTCCCACACCGCAGGACCCTAACCACCATCTATCTGCCAACGGCCTCTGTGACAGATCCTCATCGCCTTCAATGCGTTTATGAAGCGGCCAAGTGTCGAAGAGGACCCACATACACCCACACACATACCATCTCCCCCGCCCAAGTGATACCTCATCCCTCCATGACGGACTCCCGACGTTTCGTGTTCGTAATCCCCAAGGACCTCAAGAACCCACATGGCGACAAGACCAGCGGTATCTACAGCAGCATGTACGTCCTCTCTCTCCCCACCCCTTCACCCATGTCCAAAAAAAGCTGATAACCTCCCAAACAGGCCTTTCTCCGTCGGAGGCAAGCACCGCCCTCCCTTCCCCCTGTGCATCGAGTGCGACACGGCAGATACGGCACAGGCGTGCCTCGATCTCCTCCAGCCCATCGCGGACCGTTATGGCTCTGCCTCCCCGCGCGAGATCGTCCAGGCGCTCTCGGACTTCCGGCCGTGGGGGGACGTCTGTCGCCTCATGGACGCTGTGACGGACACCTTTTGGACGGTCACGTTGGGCAAGCGCGTCGGGATTTACATCACACGGTACGGGGCGATCCTCTCTTCCCCCACTCCCTCTCCTTCTTCTTCTTCTTTCTTTCTTCCACTATGTATGTACTTCGTGATGAGTTGAGCTAAAATGACACTGAGATAGGTCGGGCGCGGAAAGGAGCCTCGAGGAAGCGGATTCGGAGCGGTGGCGCCAGGTGGATCGGTTCAGCGCGTTTGACGGGGCGTTCAAGTGCATGGTCAGTGGTGGGAATACCCTGGACAAGAAGAGCTACATCGGTGAAGAGTTAGGGCCCGTCGGCCCTGGTGCTACCGAGCCCCCCAAGCGTGGCACGCCTGAGAAGGCTTCATCGTCGCAAGCGTCCTACCTCATGCGCACGCCCCAGACGCCGAGGCAGGGTGCGGCGTTGGGTGGTGGTGGAGCCGGGCTCATCACGGGCTACTCGTCCCAATTGTTCAACTTGCAACTCCTCAGTCCGTATCGCGGCCTTCGTTCCGCACCCATCGCATCCCTGATCTTTCCCTCTTTCCCAGGCGCCACGCTCCCCAACGGCGGCGACGATTTGCCCAGCCCCACTGTGCGCCGGAGCCTGAAGAAGGCGGCGAGGGCGGAGGAGCCGGCACCGGCTGTTGAGGGGTATTGGTATCGCCTGTACCTGGAGACGCATGATTACACGGACGATGCGGCGGATACGCTGAAGAAGGCGTATGAGGAGAGCCATTCGCAGGAGAGCTTTATCAGTATCTTGGACACGCAGGGTTTGGGACTGACTAAGGGGGAGGCGAAGTTTGTTTATGCGTTGATGGTGCAGCGGCCTGCTGGGCGCGCGTCGGCGAATGTATGGTAGGGATGCGTGGGGGAGCTGGAGTTGGAATTGGAATCGGGACGTGGTGCTGTGGGACGAAGTGAGTACGGACTTTTCTGAGATGGAGATGAGCCTGTTCGCATTGTATAAACGCCATCCTGCCAGTATCCGTTTCTTGTCCCTTCTCATCTGCATTTTCCTTGGCACACCGCGTTAATGCACTATCACCAGTGCCTCGGACGTCCATGACTGTTTCCGTGGACAAGAAAATCCTCGAAGAAATAAAGGCGGGCTACAAAACCGACACCTGGTGCAAGAACCTCGTGGCCGCCGCTCCGGGCATGCCCTTGCTCCGTTTTGAAAACGAGTTATGGTTCCTTGGGAATCGACTTGTGATTCCTTGCGTCGGTTCAATTCGCGAATCCATCTTCCAGGCCGCGCATGACGCGCTGGGTCACTTTGGATTTGATAAGTCCTACGCTACGCTGCGGGACGCATACTACTGGCCCAAGATGAGGCGTGACCTCGAACTCAGCTACATCCCCGCGTGTCGCGACTGCCAACGTTTCAAAGCTACTACTGCATCTCCTCTCGGGCCCTTGCACCCGTTGCCCGTGCCCGACGCGCGTTGCGATTCGGTGGCAATCGACTTTGTCGGACCGCTGCCTGAGGAGAACGGGCTTAATTGTATCCTGTCAATGACGGACCGTCTTAATTCCGACATCCAGATTGTGGCGACTCGTACTGACCTGACTGCCCGCGGGCTGGCCGAACTATTTTTCGACAACTGGTACTGCGAAAACGGGTTGCCCTTAAACATCGTCTGCGATCGAGACAAACTCTTCGTATCCAAATTTTGGAAGCATCTCACAAAGCTCATTGGCGTCAAGGTCAAGATGTCATCGGCCTTTCACCCGCAGACAGATGCTGCCAGCGAACGCTCCAACAAAACGATTAACCAATGCCTCCGCTATCACGTCGACCGGAACCAGAAAGGGTGGTCCTGCGCGCTGAGGCGGGTGCGTTTCGATATCATGAACACAGTTAACAAATCCACAGGGTTTTCACCTTTCTACCTACGCACGGGTCGTTGCCCGCGCGTGATACCTCCTCTTGTCCCACCGGAAAAGTCGGCGTCCGCTGACGAAATCGACGCATATGACATTGCGAAGCGGATCGCAGTAGCAACATCGTGCGCCTCCGACAACATGATACAGGCCAAGATCCAACAAGCTGCCCAGGCAAACTCTTCTCGTTCTTCCAAGTTTCCGTTCGCAATCGGAGATCGCGTGCAGCTTTCAACCAAGAATCGTCGTAAGCTCTACAAAGAGAAAGGCGAAAAGCGCGCAGCGAAATTCACGCCTCGGTATGACGGTCCCTATGAGATAACTGGGATTCATGAGGCGACGTCAAACATTACTATTTCCATGCCTAATTCCCCACAGACGTACAACACGTTCCACGCGTCGGAGCTACTTCCTTTCCATGAAAACGACGACACGCTGTTTCCTTCTCGCAAGTTCGCAGAACCGCCGCCCGTGGTGATGGAAGACGGTGAAGAGGAATGGTTGGTCGATGAAATCATCGCGGAGCGCCGACGTGGAAGGGGCCGTCAGTACCTCGTACAGTACACAGGATACGGCCAGGAACACGACCGCTGGATCGCCGGCAAGAACATGGACGAAAACGAAGCCCTCGACGTCTGGTTGGCTAGGAATGGTTAGGGTGAATTGTACAGTTCTCCTTCTCAATGTTCCTGCCACCGGTAGCTTTTCCCACTGGATTTTTAACGCCCCCGTGTGAGCAGTTTTATTTTTTCATGACCCCTTGTTATCCTGCCTTCTTTCCTACTTACATGGCGTCAATTTTTTTGGGCGGGGGGGGGGTGTAATCCTACGATTACCTATTCCGTCTGTTTACATTTGTGTGGCCATACCTGGCCACACGTCGACACCACTTACCTTCTTACCTCTAACTACCACCACCACCTACTCTCATATCTGGTCCCTCGTATACGAAATATATCAAGGTCCTATTCAGGTGTGTGATCAGTTTAGTGTAGCCTTGTCCCCTCCGGGCCAGGCTCTCACAGTGGTTCAAATCAGGTCGAGGCAATGCCTATGTGCGTAGTATTGGCAAAACCGCGGAGACGTTTACGTCTTCTCAACCCTTTCCGATAGAACTTCACCTACCAAGATTTCCAAGACGGGACGTCATCGTACTCCATCCCGGAAACCAAGCTGGAAGCTACCTAATTTCTCATAAGCATGCATTGTAATTTGTGTTGATAAGTAGTTCAATGTGGTGATTGTGCTGAAGTGGTTGCAGGCAATTCTGATTGAGGCATGTGTCAAGGATGGATGCAAAAGAACGCTGAGAAACACGGTTTGATCCTATACGCTGCGCTCTACGTCTCGCTGAGAAGGAACGGATGTTGGCCAATCATATTCATCTCCTTATCGTGAAATGCTGTCATGCGCACGCAGCGCTGCATCTAGATCTTATGCCATGCTCGCCCAAAACAGGAGTAATCTATAATTTTATACAAGAAAGAGACCAGCGAGTGAGGCGGTGGTGGGATAGGTCCTTCGACAGGCGGCAAACCACTATCCTTTCCGTTGTGGATCACCCACCTCCCACCATCATCGTCGCCGCTTTGTCGTCTCCATCATCAAGTCACCGGAGACTCACCCGTCAAGAGGCTCTGAGAGGTTTGCCTCTTTGTAGACATCTCACTATGAAGTTAATATTTTATTTTCTAGGGGTATAGAGCTTCCAGGGAACACAAAGACTGAGTCGACGACTGCATGTACCGGCTACCCTCTCTATTAACATGGTGCACCCCAATGAAGGGCAGAAACTGGCAGCCAAGCAACTGGCGAATTCAGAGCTGCAACACTGTCCAATCTGTCAGCTCAATGATCGAGCAAAGCAAGTTGCGAAGGCTCCCAGTGAGATTGCAGAGCCTATTGTGACATGGTAAGATCCTGTGTTTCTCCAATTAGGATCAATCTCTGACCAGTTTTGCTGTAGGTGGCTGGCAACCTACGTGCTTCTTATTGGTCCCAACAGCCGTGTTCAATTGGAAACAGTAGAATTTGCATCAAGTAAGGGGGAGCCTGTCCTCAAGGGGTTCAGAATTTTTGCAAAGACAGGTCTTGAAAAAGAGGAGCACCTCTTTGAACTTGCTGGGCTGGTGCCTAGCAGTGCACTCCAATCTCTCTACAGACCATGATGATGCCAGAATCTTCACCGGCCCCATCCGTTTTCTCAACCATGCTTGTGTGCCCAATATCATGGTGAGTATACAAATGGCATTCTACAACTTATATCATGTTGAATTTTCTACCTACAGTACGATGAGCATCCCCTCTCGAGCCATGCTTATCTGTGTTACACCACTGAACAGATTGCTGAAGGTGAACAGCTATTTGTTGACTATGGACCACAGCACTTCGACCCTTGTGTCTGCCACATCTGCACAACTATACAGATACCCTCCTCTACTGGAAAGGCAGACAATATAACAAGAGAATCCTTGGAAGGGAAGCAGAAGAGAAAGCAGGAGAAAAGAAGGGAGAGAAGGAAGGGGAGGACACCGCAAAAAGCCGCGCAGAATAGAACGATGGGCAAAAAAGATTCATCCGTACAAAACAAGTAAAGCTCAATGTGTCGATTGGTAAATTCTCCAGCCAAGAGAAAGCTCAATCTTTGTTCAAATTCCTGCTACATCTCTTCACAGAGGGGCATTCATCATCTCTGAAGGGGTTGCAAAGAACACATCATTGATAGCGGATGTGGTGGACACTGATATATTCATACGTATCTGCTCATTGGATTCCCCTGGATTTTCCTCTTGAAAACTAAACACATCATTTCTAAGTATGGTTTGCCATGGAAGTTGGAGATCCCAGGGTGCAAAGGACAATATTTTCATGAAAGATATCTTGAACAAATAGTGAGAGAATACCTTATATGTTCGGATTATGTAGAGGTATCATATTGTGAATCAAATATTGAATTTTATGCAAGAAAATATAGTGACCAAAGTTATTATATTATTAGAAAACACATTCTGAATAATTTCACTGTGTTTTCAGGAAAAGAACAAGCATCACATAATGAATATAAGCTATATTCTTCCAAGATAATTGTATGAAGGACAAAGTAAAAACATACTCCATATTTGCCCTGAAGAAATTCAAAATATGATCCACCATATTGCTGAATATTTAGAATATTTCCACCATGTTGCCGTTTGATCCTGAGGTATGGTGAAGGCATTCCAAAATCTTCACTAATCATATTGTGAAAATAGTGTGAAGGTATTTTGAGTTTTATTAGGGGTTATATGCTACAAATATGAAGTATATTTTCACCATGTCTTCTATGAATATATCTTGAAAGGATATACCTTATGTTTATCATATAATGTCTGCTCTTTTTCTGAAGATATGATGAATTTATTGATGAATACATATTTAACATATGTTTTCAAACATTGGTATGCTATCTCGTAACATATATTGAATAGAAACTATATGATATGAAATCTGGATACATATTTTACATATATGACCATCACATATTGTAGATTTATCTTGACACAAATTCTGTAGAGACCTGAGCTCAAAATTCAACACATCATCATCATACATGATGGACACATATCTTAAATCTGATATTGAATAATAGAAACATACATTGAAGTTCAATATGATGCACAAATTTTAAATTTCTTTGACATATATTGTATCACATATTGTAGATCAAATTCAGTACTTTTTTGTAATATATTGCAAACATATTCACAAGATATTTTGGATATTTTTATAGTTTGTTTACTGTAACAACTCACACAAGTTAAAATTTCTTTTCAGTATTGCAGAAAAGAATATTCTAAACTAATTAAAAAAAAAATTATTAAAAGATTTGCATATATATTGTTTGCCAAGAAAGACTAAGTTTAATATAAGTCTGCAATACCATATCCCATCATATTGTCCTGTGCACCCTGTGTGTCAGTCACTTCTCATCATAGCAAGCAGGCATGCAAATTATGACATGTCTACACCGTGCAAATTCACTTTTGCGCAACTTAGACACGTTATAGTTACGACCGCTTGAGGTTGCCCGGGAGTCACATGCAAGTTGACTTGCAAAGTTGAGTCTCATCTTGGCTCTTTTGATTCTGATAGGTATGTACTTGCACTCATTTATCATTCACTCACTTCCTTCATCCACAGTGCCATTTTCCTGGCCTCCAGAGGCACGACATGCTCCGCTCACCAACAGCTGGACACCACTGAACCAGCACCTTGCACCGCTCAATACAGCTGCTGTGGATACAAGCATGGGTTTGCTCCAGGTGGATAAGGGGTAGTTGGTGTTGGGGACTGTTCCGGGTATGAGAGGGCATGGTTCTGTGAGTACTTTTCTTGTTTATCTTCTGTTGCCATGAAATGACTTGCATTATCACTTGTAGCCGTGCCAGTCAAACATGACCTCACCTGAAAGCCCCCATCTACAGTGGTGTCCTCCTCCTACCTCCACTACACATGTCACTATGGCCACCAGCGTCAACAAAACACTCACCCAAGATATGGATGGTGTGCAGCCCACAAGATGCAAGTACGTCCATGTTTTTTTTCAAATTTTAATTCGATGGTATTGATTGTTTTTTCTTAGCAGTTTTGTTGCCTGTGATTGTTACAACTACTACAACTGGGTCAACACAAGGGCACCATGTCCGCTGGTGGGGTCTACCAGCAATGTACTCTGTGATGAAGGGGCAGAGTCAGCAGATATGCCGGTGATGTCAGAATGCTTAACTGGGGGCATATTTCAATGGCAGATGGACTTATATATCCAAGTAGTTATACTTTTTGTCTCAGTATTTCATGGTGTGAGGCAAAAGGCTTGCCCTGAACTTATGTTGTGTTGCAACTTGTGATCCCACGATGCCTGCTCTTCTTTTCCTCCCATCTTTGCGCCATCATGAACATAGATCATCATTGTGTTTCACCTACCTTGTGTTGAGCCAGAACCACATTGTATAGCTCAATCACACTCGTCAGTCTCAAGATTATATAAACCAACATCCAGGATCCTATTATGGCGCTTCCTGTTGGACAACAACAACATACTTTCATGCCTGGAGTTGCTCCACTCCAGTTTATTGTGCCTAGGGGTGAATTACTGTTTCACAGTCATCACGACTGTATTTCTATGTAGTGCCTTAATATTCACTAGTCAACTATACAGTTACTGGGCCCAGTAGAATAATTGTCTATGTCCAGGACACTTGGCCAGAAGTGCGAGAAACCCAGTTGCGATTTGGGAATTTGATTGAAGTTTTTCTTGGCCCAAATGAGAATATGGAGCAATTGACTGGATGTCAACACTTGGCTTTCTCACTTCCATCCGAAGTAACAGAGCACCTACTTCAGGGCTGTTCGAGTTGAAAGATGGGGACAGCCTTTTTAGGAGAAATCTGGAGAATCCTTGTAATAACCAAAGGGACCTCATTCCTGAAAACGATGTGGTATTAGGTTGGGTTGCTGATGAGTCAGCATGATTTACCACCATATATTTCAATATTTAGTTTTTGCCACATTAGGAATATCTTCTTATTGGAGAAAGAGATTGAGAATCTCAAGAAGATTCAAGACATTGTACTTGGGGAACACGACTGTGGAACCTCACTGTGAAAACTGACAATAGTTATAAAGGAGGAGTGGCATATGAACACCAAGATGTAAATAAAGGGTATTCAGCTATTCTGCAGGCCCTACTCATCAAAGAGTGTGGAATATGACATCTCCGACTGCAAGTGAAAATATTCCTGATGACGGAATGACACCAGAGCTCAATAATAGAAAATTTGTTGTGAAAGTAAGCTTGATTAGAATAAAGTCACAACCTCATTGTTATTGATATTTAGAAGACAACTATAGCGGTTGGGGTGTTATCAATGCAAAGTTGCGTGAACAACTCAAAAAGCATGCAGAGGTTACAAATATACCTCCCATAGGCAGCATGAAAAATTCTTTCCAGCCATCTGGTTTAATTTTGCAGACAGGTGAGAAAGCTTATATATGTCTAGTATATTACTGTTTTCTGATTATCTATCCGTCTGACCTGTGGTCCTAGCAAACACGCTGGAATGCATGTTAATTTTTGGCACTGGCTATACTGATATTACAATAGTGTTAGTGGCCTTACGACTATGATCACAAACTCTGAATGTTCTTGATGGCTATGAGTATGGTTGATTCCATCTACTAGCCTTTGGAATGTGGATAAAGCTCACGCCGCTACATGTTACGACCTTCTCGGGTCTTTTCAGACATGGAGGATCACCTGCTTTATCTCCAATAGGCAAGTCCCCTGCTTCATGGAGTTATCAATTCATGACGGTCTTGTATTCTCTGAAGTCCATGCTGTTAGGTGCTGGAAGTCAACTCATTGGTTTCGTCATGTTGCCCAAAGAAAAGCTTTTACAACTGCCTCCAGGTGTACGTCTCACGTTTCTCTTGTCAAGGTTAATTTTTAGTGATATTGCAACTTAGATCGAAATCACCTGGGTTGCAAGGAGTTACTAACAAGGGAATTGGGCAAGGAATGGCGAAGTTCTTATGGATCTGCCCGCTCTTTCAATTTTATTCTTGAAGTCTTTTCCAGATGAACACATACCTGCTTCGCCAGCTCCCGGCCAATATGCAAGCTCGTATCGATCTGAGCGTATTCCTGAAGGCATTCACGATGAAAAATGCCAATATGGATATGAGAGTTACAGTTGGTAGTTGGAAGACTGCACCTACTGGTTCTGAATCTGCATATTGGGGGATCGCAACAACAATAATGCAGGCAATCTCGATATTACATTGTGGGAAAAGCATGTGAATAGTGTTCGAAAGTCCGGTTTGGTTTGGTCTTTTGACCCAAATCTGGAAAGACTGAACTGCAACCAGTCACTGAGATGATTCTTTCTTCCCCCCCCACTGATTCCAGTTGGACTCCAATGAATTCCAATGGACTCCAGCGGACTCTCTCCCCTGCCAATTTGGCTGGTAGGAGGATCAGTTGACTGCACTGGAGAGTTTTTCTAGTCCAGTGGACTCCAGTGGACTCAAGCTAAATTTTGAGTCCAGTCACAGTGCACTGGACTGTGAGTTCAGTGGAATGCACTGGGGTCCAGTGGATTTTGGCAAGGATCTGAGTTCATTCAATTCCACTGGACTGTGATGGACCATCTAGTCATTTATATACTCGGTAGAAAAAAGTGCCATGGCAAAGGTTTGAACTGATGACCTTGGCACTTAGAGCCGCCAGGTGCACTGTCGCACCCCCTCTCACATCCATCACTGACCGCCCAACACCTAGCAGCCCGGCGGCAACTTCACTAATAGCCTCACCACCCATGCAAGCACCCACGGCCCACCTTGCTGCCACATCACGCAGCGCACACCTCCACCATGTCACCCGATGGCACCCAGCTGACATCAACTAGCGGCACCCCCATGTCGCGACAATCATGGCCTCAAAAGCTACCATGTCACCACTCATCCTCTCATTACCGCCATGTCGTCGTGATGACACAATGAGGAGGACCACTACTACCACCATGGAACCAATGCCAGCCCCGTCACCCCTGCCATGTCACCACTAGGGAATGGCAGACTCACCACCCACCACTCCACCCACTGCCAGCCTGCCATAGCAAAGGCTGCACCTATGAAAGGAAGCTCCCACGACATGACAAATACAGCACCAACACTACTACGTCACCACCCACCAGGATGCGACAACCACGGCGACGCAACACCCCCACAACGCGACAACCTATGGCTATCTCCCACTGCCCATGATGCAACAAACACAATGCCAACACCTGCCACACCACCCACCACGCCGCTCGCGCATCGCGCCCCTGCCGCCAATTTATTTACTTATATATTATTATTATTTGCAGTATATCTTTTTGTTTTTACTTTTGTCAGAGCTTGTGTAATGATCTAAAACTTGAGTCCAGCTGGTATCCACTGGAGTCTAATGTATTTACTACCAATTTGCAGCTAATGTAGGGAAATCTCGTAGAGTCCAGTGGAATCCAGCGGAGTCCAGCGGACTCTGTGGGGGTGGTAAAGTACTGCAAATTGGGTTGTCTCTCTTATGCGCAGATTTGAAATCATCCATAACACATCCAGAATGTCCAACAATCGTACCACTATCTTCAAACCATCATCATTCATCTCATGCCTCGGTGCGGAAGAATTCCAATACACACCTTCTCATTTCAATAGCAATCCAGAGACTATCAAAGATCATAACAGAAAAGATGTAATTGCAGTTGTTGAATCATGGGTCGGGTTTCCAAAGGATACACATGCAATGCAGAAATCCCACCTGATGCAGCTCCTCACCGATCACATACCCTCTCACTCCATATTCATGTTGGATTCTGTGTGGAATCTGTTCAAGAACCCAGCTGCCACATTGACGGGCAAAAGTCATTGTCTTCATGGCTCCTAGAATCTGCTAAAAGCTATGACTGCCCTTGCAAACGCTTTAAAGACACATCCTCTTACTAATCCATTATCTAGCCCACCTATAGCCTGGTTAAGCTGATCTTTACTCAAAGAAACTACCAATTGCTCGCTTGCGGATGTCAATCTTGAGGTCTCACGCCATGAGAAGAGTTCGAACAAAATTGAGGTTCACGTCTTCGAGCTATGAGAAGGATTCATGCATGTTGAGGGCGGCGTAGAAGGCCTCCTCATCATCAGTAGACCAGACTGCCAAGTCTTCAGCATCGCCATTCATGTTGAAGTCATCCAATATGGTATGGTGAGAATTATCTAGATGATAAAAGACTTGAGGAGAAAGCGAGTCAGAATAAAATTCGAAGCACATACCTAGTCCATGACCATTGTTGACATCTCCCACCTAATATGAACCATCCTCACTGATGTTGTCCTGCTGTCCTTCTAAAAGGTTGTACTGAGGATTTTTTTCCGGTTGCAAAACCTTTTGCCACTGCTCTAGCTATGTGAACACTTACAATTCTTGCATGTAAGCCACAGCTAAGCCACAGCAGCAGGGTCTACTTTCACCTAAATGTTTTTTAGTGAAAGGTAATTCAATAAATCATCTGACCTGACATTACCTTGAAGTCAAGGCAGCCATACCTATCTGGCACCTCATAGATGTCATTGGAAATACCATGCGGAAGGATTTTTAGAGTTGTTGATACAGTGGACATAGATGTCAAGTTCCTGCTGCAGCCAGGGGATGAAAACCCAGCGAAATACCAGCCTATGAAAAAGTTGATAACATTTAAACTCCAATATACAGGTACTCACATGCCGAGAGGTTGGTCAATATCAATCTTGTGCCCTTTAAAAATCTCGAAAAAAGCTGTCAACAATTTGATCTGGACCTGGCTACAGTCCTTGCTGCTGAAGAAACATACTATCTAAACAGGCAGCCTCCTGTGCGCAAATCAGGAAACCTACACATTATTTTGGTGCACTCTGTAGCTTATCCAAACCACCATGAACGATTTATCATGGTCTGGCCTATACTAGCAATACTGGGTTTACTCACATGACAAACAGTCAAATAGTGGAATCTCAAATCGCTACATTTGTCATCCATCAAAAGCAGAAAGCTGTTGTAAAATAGACTCAGTCGTGTATAAGGATCAACTATCAGTAGTAGTACCTGTTGTAAAATAGACTACGGGTGATGTTAATAAGAGGTAAATAAGAAGTAGATTAGGGCGGCATACCTCAGCCGTGTATATGGATCGACTGAGATATACCATACGCCTGTGAGTAGTGTTCGAAGGTCCGGTTGGGTCCGGTTTTTTGACCTAAAATTGAACAACTGCGACTGCAACCGGTTGCTGAAGTTCGGAAATTGCTACGACCGCAACCGCAACCGGTCTCGACCGGTCTGCAACCGGTTGTGCCTAGGTGACCTATTTTAGCACAATCTACTACTTTTTACCTTCAAAATGAGTCCGGGGTCATCAAAAACGGTCAAGAATTGACCAAGTTATGATAAGAATGGTGACTTGGGTGTAATTCTGTTGCTTCAAATATATGGTGATAGTATTTTGATCATAACTCATCCAATTCTTGACCGATTTTGATCATCTCAGGCTCAAAATAGTGGGGATAGGGTACTATATAGGGCTATATACCCTGCACAGCCACAACCGGTTGCAACCAGTTGCGCAACTGCGGTCTTTGTGTTTTCAATTTGCAGCAACTGCGACCAGCGGTTGCTCTGCAACCGGTTGCAGTCCGGTTGCAGTTGCGGTTTTTTGCGGTTGCTGCAACTGGACCTCGAAACACTACCTGTGAGTTTGTTACACCTTCCCGCTCGCGTAGTACTGTACAGTACCAATTTGCCTCCGTGTCCCTCTAGTCCTGCTCTCCTGTGCCCCCAGTTCCGCCTTTTCCAATCGGGGGGGTTTCCGTCATGTGAATGGTCGCGTCCATACACGACTGCGCGAGTCACCATACTCCAACAAGAGTGGAAAGCATCAGCACTAAGTGCCCAGCTTTGAACTACCCTACTAATGACATCAAGGAAGCTACTGACCTGCAAGGAAGTGCATGAGATGAGGAAACATTGGCCACATCCTGGCAGTTATATAAGTACAGATCGGAATGGAAAGTAATTGATAAAGTAAGGAGGGCACAGATAGGAATGAGAGGGTTCATATTTTGGAGTCAGTATGTTGAGCCGGGGCTCACGGAGTTTGGTGCACGTGCATTGACATGCAGTAGCCACACACCGCACACTACAGCAATCAGCTTTCACTCACCTGTTGCTGAAAGCGGATAGTCATGAGCCTAGTCATTTGGGCTCCATTTACGCTCAATTTAGCTTGGCTGACTTTTCACTGGGGCTCAGTGCTCATCGTTCGAGATTGAGCGGGCCTAGTAAACCGCACCATAGACATCTTATTACCTGTTTCTTTGCGTGGATCAATCATATTTTCAGGCAATTCACCTGTTATTTTATCCTGAAGCCTTACAAATAATCACCGATTGCTTACGCCTGCTTCAAGAACACTGCAGTGTACGGTGGTACTACGATATAATTGCTGGCTTTGAGAGTGATGTTCGTCTAAAGATAGATGGCCGTCAACGACGAGAAAAATGCGAAACAACGTGATGATAACTACCTGCCACTTCGCTACTCCTGCGGCACCGCCAAAGTGACGGATGAAGTAGTTCCCGGTCGGCACATTTGCCAGGTCAAAAGCCACAGGCGCAGCAGGATCCTTGTTGACGATAACCAAGGTGAGTTTACCAAGCTCGGTCCCTGCATAAACACCCAGGATGTCGGGTTTAGGGGTTGCGAGATTGACCTGCGCGCTTGAGCTCCCGAAATACACACCATAGCTGACAATTTTCGTGAGCTTCCATGGTGCAGCGAACAAATCCGCCATGACATACCCTCTGTAAAGCCAATATGCGAGTCCGACCGGCCCCACT
This sequence comes from Lyophyllum atratum, assembly GCA_014905825.1. Taxonomy (NCBI): domain Eukaryota; kingdom Fungi; phylum Basidiomycota; class Agaricomycetes; order Agaricales; family Lyophyllaceae; genus Lyophyllum; species Lyophyllum atratum. Next base: position 200,969 of record JACGCN010000025.1, on the reverse strand, counting down.
TCGTCGGGTGTCGCCCAGTATGTTGCACTGTCCACTTTATACTTTCCGAAAATGCCCAGAACGTCGACCGTAACGAGACCACCCGTAAGATCATTGTCATTCGTCGAGCTCCACTCGCTGATCGACAATTTAGTGCCGGGGTAGTTCTGATCGATAAGTGTCTTGAACCGGGGAACCAGGTTTATCGCTGTCGGGTTCCATTGGTGATTTTGAGGGGATACTCCGACCCACGACTCGTCCACGTAAGAAGGGTCCTAATCGAGCCTGGTATGAGGACGCGGCAGCAAATAGAAGAATTGTGGAAATTACCCAAAGGCTCCGAGTAGCTCTTAACCGTACCGCCTTGGCTGTTGCATTGTTGGAACTCGTATCCGCCTGGAAGTAATAATGGATATCTAGATAATCGAGCAGCCTCTTCCCGGCGGTCTTCTCCTGCTTCTTCATCTCAGCCAAGAACCAAGGTATGAAGTCGATGTTGTAGTGTGCGGTATTATCGGTATAGCCGATGGCGCTGGTCCAGTCTATAAGCAACACAAGTTAGCTGGGGTCGCTGGGTCTGTGAGGGAAGACTTACAGAACCACCATGAACAGGTCGACGGCGCGGCAACAAGAACATTGGGAAGGGCAGCTTTGGCGGCAGTCGCAAAGTTAACAACGCGGGAAAGTTCTTCATCGTAGCCCATAGGTCTATATGCTGTATGAGTAATAGATAAATGCGCAGGCGGTGAAGACGACGTACTGTGGATGCATGTCTTGGTGCGTGCTAGATGCGATCTCCATCTCATTGTCGATGGTCACGATGTCAGGTTTGTTTTTTAGCCCAGAAAGCCACTGTTTCACAGCCGACGTGTTCCAGGGCGTGTAAGCGTTGTGAGGATCAGGCGCGGGTGTGACCCATGATCCGTTCGCATATTGTCCGTTTCCAGCATCAGCGTTATAAGGATCGTATTTGGCTTGATCTAGAGGACCGTCATTAGCCAGTTCTCCTAACCGCAACTGTCAACCTACTGGGATAAACTGAATTGGGGTAGGAATATGACGATGCATCCTTAGACACCCAGTCAAGTCTTCGAAAAAAAAATTAGAGCGACGTGACACAACAACAAATGAACAACCATACGCGGGTATCGTCAACAATGTAGCGGAACCAGCACCCTTAACCCAGCCAATCCAGTCGTCCGCGCTGTCGCTCGCCCTGTTCTCGAAGTACCAGTCATTCCCAGCATTGGTGAACCCCCCGAAAGGATTGTATGCGGTAACAGCATTACCACCCCACCGAGAAATCGGTACGCCGAGATGTTTGATGTAGTTTGCGTTAGTTGGGAAGTTTACACCGTAGACTTTGGGGTTGATTGTATAATTGACGCCTTGCACGATGCTGAACACATGCGATATCAGCAGCCTGCAGATGAGTCGGAGAAGATACAAGTACCTTGCATATTGAACAGCGGGGAGGGTGTGAGAAAAGGATGCGCTACCAGCCGTAATAAGCAGAGACCCGGGGGCGAGAGATGTCGCCAGGTTCAGGTAAGTGATCGTTTTGGAAGGTGTATCGACTGGATGGTAAGTGTTTTGGCTGGCAACCTTCAACACCTTCACCGCAATATCAGCACCTGGAAAGAATTCGGAACGATAGATAGTACCTGCTTGTTCAAAGTGACGCTCAGAGCGGAGAAGTTGACAGCTCCGACTGTCGTCACAGCAATGACGTTATTTGCCAGGGGCTCAGCGCTGAGAAACTGAGGAACGACGACAATAGACTACAACGAAAGAATATGTAAGAAGACTTATTCAACGCCATTGAAAGTGTACATACGCTAACGAGGACAATGTTGTCAAGATGATACTTTAAACGCCAAATTAGTATGCCTGAAATGAGAAGAAACAGGCAGCACGAACCAATGCCCCATTTCCGCCAGCTTGGAACGTGATACGGTCCCAAGTACCATTGCCCTACAAATAGAAGCTAGAGATGATAATCTTGCTGTATAGTGACGACAAAGATGACTAACAAGTGAAGTGCCACTGCCTGGGAGAGCACCGAAATCGATCAAGAGCGACGTGAATCCACCCGCCGCGATCGTCTTTCCGAAAGCCGACAGAGGGATGGTTGGCGACTGGCTATTGTCAGTGGAAGATTGGATGAAGATGGAGATATCAGGTTGCGCCCCCTGCGAACAACCTCAGCAAGCACATCGATGAATAACAGAATGGAGTCCTTACGGCGATATCAAACTTGAGACCTGCGTATGTTGGGAAGGAGCCTTCCAACTTCACGGATAGAGCAGCATACGACGAGGAATTGGCAGAGATACTGCTAGTACCACTGAAGAGATCTGTCGCCGCAAAGTCTAGCGTGGTACTCCAGCTCCAGTTCTCCCAGCCGGAGGCAAGAGCGCCATCGGTGTAAATAGGTAAATCATCCGCTCTGACGAAGGCAGGCGCAACGATTACCAAAGAAACAAGTGCCTGGAGGACGCCAAGTAACATGAGGGGCTTCGAGTCGGTTCAATCCTAGGCGGATTCTGGCCTATTCTGGCTTTTAGGTCTCGCGACCTCTACGGATAATGTTCGGCGGACCCGTTCAATTGCGGTAAATTCACGGGACAACACTGATCGAATACACGCTGTACGTGTACGAATGGAACACAGCAGGCGACTGCAGTGTCGAATCCGCTTAAATGACATCTATAAGATGGCGTTGCATGTGTTCCGACAGGTTATGCCTCGTATGAGCCGGGGTTTTATCCGACGAAGGTGTGAAAAGAGTCATGTTGGAGGCGGATAGGCCTAAAATACGAGCAGTGTACCAAGTAAACGTGATGACGCTAGTACGAAAGAACGCGCGGATGGCATCTGCAGGGAAAATCTTGGAAATCAGAGAAACTTCGCCATGGAGAATAGCGATTACGCACATACGATGCCTGTACTCAAAGCGAGGCAGCTCTCTCAGTGCGGAGAAATTCATGAAGATACGAGGTCAGAAGTACATCGAATCGTGTGCGCGGCTGCTCTGCTTTGGTACCTCCCCCTCAACCTTCAAAACGAGCTTCCACGGGATGACAACCTGACCAACGTATCTGCCGTCGGGGTTTTCCTCGAGTCCCAAGCGATACTCCTCGGCATTAACCAATAGAATATTCAGAGGCTGATCGGTGCCGGCAAAGGTGCCAATGAAGATGCGACCATCGGAGACGGTAACGCGGACGACTTGTCGCAGTAAGGCCTTGAGTCGCGTTAGAGCAAGACTTGGGTGGGAGAGCTCAGTAGAGACGGCAGGAGAGGCCATGCTACAATGAGCCAGAGGACATGGACGTTGGGAAGAAACACGTCACAAGTCACAACGATCTCTCTCATTCCATGTCGACCATTTGATGAACCCCTTCGAAAGCTCCGTATCCTTGAACATGCAAGGCCAATTCCCAACCTCGAATACCCACAAGTACTCTGTAATCCTCCCTACATACAACGAGCGCAAGAACTTGCCTGTAATAATTTGGCTGCTAGCCAAGGTCTTCGAGGAACAGTACGCCGATGTTTCACCATTCCTGCACAAGGTGTACTGACCACCGAATTCTAGGAAACTATCATGGGAGATCATTGTGGTAGATGATGCTAGTCCTGACGGTACTCAGGAGGTTGCGAGACAGCTAGCAGCTGTATACGGAGAGGACAAAATTGTACGTGCTCTCTCCGCGGTTCCCAAATACATTAAACGCGTATTTAGGTTCTCAAACCACGAGCCGGAAAGCTAGGCCTTGGGTAGGCCCTCCCTCCTGATTATCTCAACAGACTGACACGTATGAAACTAGCACTGCATATATTCACGGATTGAATTTCTGCACTGGAGACTTTGTTATCATCATGGACGCTGACTTCTCCCACCATGTACGTGTGCACCATCCGTCCAGTGTTCATTTTCTAACTGAGTATCCAGCCCAAATTCATTCCACAATTCATTCGGTATGGACACTCCTGATATTCACCTTGCACTATTTGTCAACCAATCGTTCCCAGTTTACAGCAAGCGCACAATCTGGACATTGTGACTGGCACACGATATCGAGCAACCTCCACGCCCTATCTAGCCGATGCCACTCCTGGCGGTGTTCATGGCTGGGACCTGAGGCGGAAGCTTGTGTCAAGAGGTGCCAACTTCCTCGCCGATACAGTCTTGAATCCTGGGGTCAGCGACCTGACGGGGAGCTTCCGGTGCGTAAAGTCGAACCGATGATACTAGCAAGGACCTGATACGTTCTTGCAGACTCTATCGGCTTCCTGTACTGCGGCATATTATTACCGTGACACAATCGAAGGGATACGTTTTCCAGATGGAAATGATGGTGCGGGCGCGGTCACTTGGGTATACAGTAGGGGAGGTCCCTATTACATTCGTTGACCGGATATTTGGGGAGAGTAAGTTGGGAGCGGATGAGATAGTGTCGTATGCGAAAGGGGTATGGACATTATTCACCGGTATATAGATGATGTCATAGGGGCGTTTGTCAGCGGCTTATAACAGTTTCAACCCTTGCACTGCTGTCTCTCCCCACTACCGCCATGAGTCTCCTCCAAGACGTCCTAAGATCGCACACGGCCGACCCCCTGGCATTTGACAGGAAATTGAATTCAGCAGAACTCCTCACACAAAACACCATAGATAAGGACGATTCTGATGACGATCTAGTAAACGTGGTACGGCTCCCACCGATTACCCTCCTTTGGTCTCCTTCACAATTTTCCTTTACAGGTATCACTCCCAGGAACTCCAGATCGCACTCGCCCGTCCTCACCGATTCGCGGTGCTTCTGCACGTCCACTCCGTGGACCGCTACACATATCGTCGTCACGCCGCGACCCTCTCAAGGCATTCCCAACGGAGGTCTCACAGCGCATATTTGGGCAGTTGCCGGTCCCTTCTTTGGCCAAGTGTGCCCTAGTATCGAAAAAATGGCGCAGAAGCCAGACCATAAACTACGGTAAGCCCTGCACATCAATCGGGATCCTCACTATCCAACCATCTTCCCTATCGCAGTATGGTTCCAGCATTATCGAAAGGAGAACTTCCAAGACCTTAGCTTACCTCCTGGTAAATGGACCAAGCGCGAGTCTAAACAAGATTGGGTACGTACTACCCATCGCCCTCTCTCGGCCTTCTCGATCTCATCTACCATGCAGCGCGTCACACATCTACGATCAGCAGGTGACCGTTCACCTCAAATGCTCGCATATTCTCGAGGCTCCGGCTATTCATCGGGTGCGATGTCAGGCTACCAGACGCCTCGGGAATTGAAGGAGGAGCAGTGGAAATTGGAAGCAGACGTCACCAAACCAGGAAAAGTAGAAATGCGAGGCATGTATAAAGAGCTCGGAGGTCGCAAGTCAAGAGCAAAGACCAAAGTAGGGAGTACCGCAACCAGAGACAAGGGCGGCTGGGTGGATGCAGAGTCGGATTGGTAAGGATGGAAAGACTAGAATGTTGGCCTGCAACATCTACATGTATTACTATAACGACAACGACAACGACAAGGTACTCCTACGCACTGCACAAGTATACGAATAGAGTCCAATTAGATTTATTTCTACTCGTACAATCTGTCTTCAGATATTTGGTCCCAAAGTCACCTGTATCCGTACCTCCACCATCCCGACACGACGCCCACCATGGCGAGGCCCGTAATATCGTACGACGACATCACCCTTCCATACCAAGCAACTTCTCCAACACAACCTCGCTCCTACTCACCCAAGCCCTCTCCCGCCAAGAAACGAAAGTGGAACAAAAAACCCAAGGGACGCAGCTCTCAATCCTTCAACAACAATTACAACAATGCAGGACCCGGTGCCGGTTCATCTTCCATGGCAGTGGACGCAGAGGACGAGAATGCAGAAGAGGACGAGGAAAGTCGCGACTTAACACACAACGAGATCTGGGACGACTCCGCCCTCATAGACGCGTGGAACGCCGCCACAGAGGAGTACGAGGCGTACAATGGTCCAGACAAGGGCTGGAAAGCAGAACCCGTCCACAAATCACCGTTGCAAGTCCTCCAAATCATGTTTCACACCGTTACTGACATCCTCCCAGATGGTACAATACACCCAGACCCAAAGGGAAGGCTATAGCACCCACAACAACGAACGGCACCTTTTCCGTGCCATCCGTGCCTGAATCGACTGCGCAAGGAGACTCGCTTCCCCTGAACTTTGACACGTTCATACCCTCGCATGACCCGTCGTTAGCAGTCCCAATACCAGAGCCTCCCCCTATCGTTGGAGCCGAGGGCCTCTCGCAGGCCTTTTCCGACGTACCTGGAGCCATGGTCAGCCAAGATGAAGCCTTCACGCGTGCGATGGGAGCAATGTATTGGAGCGGATATTGGACAGCCATGTACCATGTACGTCTCCACCCGACACATCATGATATCCTTTGACGTCTCTCCCTAGTGCCAGCGCCGTTTATCCCAGGAACTACCCGCCCAAGGTACAGCACAAGAAGGTGAGGAAGATCCATATGACGAAGCAGGAGACGAAGAGGACGAAGAGGATGTCGAGGACGAAGCGTTTGTTTCAACCCAACGATGATATGTTCCGCGTTCGCCTCCCTATCCAGCCTTATTGTACGTATCTCACGCATGATCACAACAAATCGAACCACCATCTGATACTTCCTCGCCAAGGCGTCCGGCCCTACCCAGATTGTGAGTCCAACTGTTCCCAAATACTGCATATCTCGCTGTTATGTACAAAGCTCATATTGCAATCACGAACGCAATTCGAAATATCATGAAAACAAAGAGTTACACAAGCCGGAATCAGAGCGCAATCTCCACATCTAAGCGCGCCAGATATGAGTATATATCGGGAGACATGCGGTATTTGAGGATCCCCGCGAAAACCATGAGCGAGCGTGATTTTCTCCGGATCGCGTCCAGCGTCTACAAATTTATCAGCTCTCCGTTTGGGGACAGAAGCCACTCTGGTACTCACCATCCGACGTGTTGCGTCTGGCACAATGGACAATTTCACCTTGTGATGAACGGCAGCGAGCGCTTCCATCGTCAGTGGAAGATAGGTCTGCAAATTCCTTTGCAGCGCTTCATGAAGGTCTTTGAATTCTTCCGCGCGGCGTGTGATCTTTGCGACATCACCCGAAAGGGGAATGAGGTCTGTCGACTCCATAACCTAATGCAAAAGTTAGTCGAGACCTGAGAAATGGGACGAGGCGGGACTGACATCAATTGCAACCTCCGGTTTACTCGCCGCAAGTTGGTCCTTCGCCTCCCTAATACGAAGCAGCCGCACAACAGCCTCCCTATCTTTCCCAACAGCCCTATTAGTTCTCTCGTAATGCCGAATGATATCGATAGCCGTCTGCTCAAGTGCTCGATCCTTCCCTTCGGGACTTGGCTTAGAGATGGTGTTGCTCAACGCCTGAGCGAGGCAAGCGACCACAGTCGAGTAGTCGCCGGCAAGATTGTATAGCTTGATGGCTTCCGCGATCCTATCGTTCTCCTCCGAGTGTTTGGCAGCCCGCACTAAGATTTGTTCATTGAACTCTTTGCTATTTTCCAGCTTCAGCAAGCTCGCTCCCTGTTCAATGACTCCGCTCTACAGATTCGAGTTTTAAACGATACAACTTGCTGCTTCAAAAAAAGGGATGACTCACGAATCTTGAGCCATCAGGCCGATATCCACCAACGAGTTCTTCCCAGCCCGGCCCACCATTGCTCAAAACAATAATCCGCCGAACTTGTTCCCAAGCATTCTCGACCTGTTCTCTTCCCACTTCTCCCTGGTCAGCCGCAAGGCACACACAGTACACGTATTGGAGCGCTTCTTTCGCATCCATCTTCACAAATTGGCGGACGTATCGCCATATCAAAGTGGATAAGCTCAGTGCCGGAGGAGACGCGGGAGAGATTGAAACTGAAACAATATCGTTAGTATGCACATTAGACGGAACGGGTGCACTTCACGTACGAGGAGTCATGTCCGATGTTTCAGCGCGAGATGGGACGCGAAGCAGCCCATGATAGACAAGCCCAATGGCCAGATGGACGGCCTCGACCTCCGTCTCCTGGTGCTCCCATAATGCTGCCACAGCCTAATAACTTATCAGTATACTTGTTACAATACAACAAGAACTCATAACTAACCCGTTCAAACTGGCCGCACATCAGAAGCACACTGGCCCACACGCCCCTTCTCCCTGGTTGGTTGGGTGAACCTTCAAAGTGGCGCTCTCCATAGCCCAATAGAACATCGGCTAGGGCGCGCAGACCACCTTCTTCGTCTTCATCCACCTGGGTATGATTCATCAGGTCCCAAAAACACATTTAGACGCTGAGCAACCGACCATAGCAAGCTGGAACCACATCCAATCCTCCGTCGTCGATGTCACCAGATGTACACTCCTGCGAGACGGCTCAAGCTTGCCCATGAGCTTGTACAAAGCCAGCTTGAACGGATCCGCGGTGGCTGAATGCAGCATATGGGAATTATAGACGGCCTGAAGATGATCGCGATGAGCTTTGGGGAGTCTGAGATGACGAGATCAGTGAAAGACATTCAGCAAGAGAATGAAGACACCTACTTGCGCTCCGGCGACTCGATCCATGTTTTGAAATGGGTAAGGAAGCTCGGTTCTCGGTGTTGAATGGCGTCCTGGTACCGGAGGGCTTCATCCAAGGCCTCTTGTACATGTCCTGTGCGAACAAGGTAAAAGAGCCTGGCCCATAATGGCTGGCCCGCTACGAGCTGGAATCACGGTTCAATGAGAAGTTTGACACATTTGTCTACGGCCGCACCTCGATCCTGTCTTCCCACTCTCCGTTGCGGTAATACCTGACAAACAAGAAAGCCCGGACCTTGTTAGAAACACTTGGGTCTCCACCAAGGCGAGCTTCTGTCGGTCGCGCCTGTATTGTCCGCTCCAAGACATCCCAATACTGCTCCTCCAGCGCCTCCCGCGCACCCTTTGCAATTTGCCGTCTCAAAGCGGCGGCGTCGCGTGATTCGGGGTCACCGAGGTAGACTCGTGCATATTTGCGCTCAAAAAGCGGTGCGTTAAGGATGTGGGCTCCGGCATGTTCGATGGGCGGCAAGGCAGGAGGCTCAGCTGTGACTTTGGCGAGGATGTGGAAAACTTGAGTCATTCGGGTATACCTGGACTAGAGCCGTCTGTCAGCAAAAGACGACAGAACAGGACAGAAAGGCCATTCACGTCGGGGTCTACGACAGTTGAAGCGGAGAGTAGGGAGTGGGCGATGGGGTACGATGTACCACGAAGGCGGGCAGCGTTCAGATCCACAATAACGCGATCGTAGGCCATCATTTTGTTTTGCATTTGCAACGAGAGGCTGGGAGCAATGCTCGACTGGTGCGATAATTAGAATCACCAAGCAAAGTAAGATATACCAATCACCATCAAAGAGTTCTTCCCGTGAGTGCTCTTCTTGAGCTCAGACATAGCTCGATTGTCCCCTCCTACGCGACCGCCAAGCTCCTCAAACACGCGTTTCTTTTTCGCCTCCCAGTCGCGTTGACTTCGCTCCTCCAGAGCACGGTAGAACTCCTCCTGAGTCTCCTTTCGCCCTTCCTCTATAGTAGAGATAAGGTTTTGTTCGTGCGCATGGCGAAGGTACCCCGCGACATCGGTATCCTGCAAAGGTTGCAAGGGAGAGAATGTGGTTGAGGTATTAAGGTGCGCGATTTGATCTGAGAGAGCAGATGCATCGACGTGTGCTTGCGCAAGCAAGTATTTCCTGTTCAGTAGGTGTCAGTCAGAGGCAAGCTGTATAGAACTACTACTTACGCGCGATCGGTGTCGGTTGAGGTTCCAGGCTGGCGCGAGACAAGGCGCCGAGACTGTGCCTCCACCTGATCCAAGGAGAGATGTACAGAGGGAAGGTCGGGCCTGGAGAGATGAGATGTGAGGCTCTTCGAGGAGGTGAGCAGGGCAGACAGGTCCGACGCCATTTCGGTATAATATTGCCCAAACCGTGAAAGCAATTTCAGGCAAGTCCAGTCGCGTGTTTGGCCAGAGCCTGCAACTCAAACACCGACCTCGCTGATCGGCACAATGACCTCGTACTTGGCAATCTACATTGTTGTTACAGCAGTAGAGCATGGACATCTCAGATGCACAGCACATCACACATCTCCCCGTCCCGACACCCCCCTCACTGCCGCCCATAGTCGAGCCTTATGACCGGCACCGCTCGGCACACACACCATTGATCATAGACAACGGCTCATCCACCTTTCGGTGGGGTTTCGCCACGTCCCCAAGTTCCCAATCCGGACCCAACGTCATCGCAAAATACAAGGAGCGAAAGACGAACAAGCCCCTTCTGCTGTTCGGAGAGGGCGTCGACGTCGAGAGTGGCGCAAAAGCTCAGGCACGGACAGCTTGGGAGGGCGATGTGCTCTTGAACTTTGATGCCTTGGTGTGTAAATGCTTCACGTCGCGTCATCCAGCAATGACAAACGCGAGTTCTTGATCTCGAGATGTAGGAAAATGCCCTGGACTATGCTTTCGTCAATCTTGGAATTGATACACCGTCGGTCGACCATCCCGTTCTCATGACGGAGCGCCTAGCTTCCCCATTGCATTCCCGGTCACGTATGTCCTTGTTCATTTCCTTATCCAAGCAAAATATCCAACTACTGAACCGCAGTGACATCGGAACTCATGTTCGAGCAGTACTCGGTCCCCTCGTTGGCTTATTGTGTTGACGGCGTCATGTCATTTTACCAGAACAGCGTGACCTCGACACAGGACCCTTTCACCTCGGACGGTCTTGTCGTTTCCTTCAATACAGCAGCGACATCGGTGATTCCAGTCCTGAACGGCAAAGGCATCATGAGCCATGCGAAACGGTGCGTCACAGCAACCCTTCATATGTATCGCGGAATCTCAATCATTATCTCAGAATACCTTGGGGCGCCTCACAGGCTTCTGAATATCTCCTGAAACTCATCCAGCTGAAGTACTCCAGCTTTCCGACGCGCGTAACCTCTTCACAATCCAATGTAGTATTAGTATTGCCTGTTAATTCTTCTACTGAACTACATTACCCGTCCAGTGGATGCTCCATAATTTTTGCGAATTCGCAACGGACTACTCCAGCATCCTTCGAAAACTCAAGGATCCGCTCCAAATGAGGTCGATTGAACGAATAATACAATTCCCATTCGTGCTGCCTGTATACGAGGAGAAGACAGAAGAGGAGCTAACCCGGATATCAGAAAAGAGGAAGGAACAGGGAAGGAAGTTGCAGGAATTAGCAGCCAAGACGCGAATGGAAAAGGTATAGTTGTTTCAAACTCGGTACCTCTCTTGTCTGACATTAAACCTCAGCTCGTCCAAAAAGAAAATGACCTACGGTACTTGCTTAATCTTCGCGACCGCCGAGACGAGATCTCGAAGCGAGAGTGGGTGGTAAGTTGGCCATCCTTTCGCAGATAACGACGCTAATATCAGACAGATCAAATTACAAGAAGAAGGTTTCGACGATGATGCCGGACTCGATGAGACTATCAAGAAGTTCGAAGGTGACCTGAAAAAAGCTCGGAAAAAGGAGGCAGAAGGGGAGGATATTGCTGTATGTCCTCTTGACCTTCCGACTCTACCGTTGACCAATGTCTCTCAGGAAGAACCTTCTTTCCCGCTGGTCGATGTACCAGATGCTGATGTCTGTTCTTTCGTTATTCCTCTTAGCAGTCTCTTACGCCTTCTCCCAGTTGGATGAAGAAGGCTTGAAGGAAAAGAAGAAACAGAAGCTTATGAAAGCCGGCTTCGAAGCCCGAGCCCGTGCCCGACGCGAAAAGGAACGAGAGCGGGCAGAAAGGGAAAAAGAGGAAAAGAAGGAAGAAGAGGAGAGGGAGATGGATCTCGGTGGTTGGTCGAGAAAGATGCGACAGGAGCAAGAGGTTTCCTCTCCATCTATGCCGTCTTCTGGCCTTGCTGACCATGTATGCTCAGGCGCTGATGAACAGGATCAAAGACAGGGCACGACGGAAAGCCGCACTGGGTGACCGCAAGAGTGCTGCGGCCCAAGCCCGGATGAAGAGCATTGCAAATCTGGCCATGGACGACCGCATGCCAAAGAAGAAGCGAAAGGGTGGTGGCGGTAGGTCGCGTCTTTTCTACATCTGCCGACATACATTTACGTATTTTATGTACAGAGGATATGTTCGGGGCTGATGACGCGGATTGGGCAATATACCGCAAAATCGTACGTCGTCTATCGCACTCGTCGGTAGCATCTTGAACACCTGCACAGCAGAACACTACCGCTCCGTCTTCTGATGAAGAAGAAGACTTCAGTCAACTCGCCACAGTCGAAGCGAAGTTGCTCGCCTATGACCCGACGTTCACAAACCATGAGACGCATGCCTCCATCACCACCCAACGCTCTGCCCTTGTTTCAGCCTTCCGGCCCCTATATGAAGAGGGCGATGTAGAAGGTAAATATGTTGGCTCCTATCATTCACTATGTCTTCCTATCTTCGACGCGTCAGGCAATACTCGCATTCACTTGAACATGGAACGATGGAGAGTATGCGAGACATGGTTCTCGCCTAGTATGGCGGGCGTTGATTCCGCAGGCCTTGGAGAGGTTATTCAAAACATTCTGGCCGGGTTTCCTGATCCTGAAAAAGGCCGTATGGTGAAGGTAAGTTACACGTTATTTTTGAAAGGCACGCTCACGTCTTCCTTTCCAGAACATGTATCTGACTGGCTCGCCCTCTCAAATGCCTGGGCTCATTCCGCGCCTTCATGCAACGCTACGATCGAATCTCCCGACCGAAATGCCGATCGAGATCGTGCGCGCACTGGACCCGGCGCAGGACGCATGGAAGGGCATGGCAAAGTTTGCTTCGACGGAAGAATTTGCCAAAGTGGGGGTGACGCGACAGGAGTATGAGGAGCACGGTGGGGAACGGGTGAGAAAATGGTGGGGTGGAAATTGGAACGGGGGTTTCATTGCTTGAACTTTCTTACTTTTTGGTGCTTCATATTCTCGCCGCTCTCGATGCTGTGTTTTATCCATTGGGAATGTATTACAATATAACAGGAAACCTAACTTGCAAAAAAAGATGGACGGGATGATCGTAAAACTATGGGAATGAGCAGCAAGGACCGTGCGGGGTTGTGTGCACACTAGAAGTGTCATGCGTGCCTGGTATGGGATGCGAATACATACAACGGTAACCACCTATCCGACAAGAGAGGTATTCAGCAGCAACCTGGTGATGTTTGTGCGGTCGTCTGTTGATTGACGCGCACGGCGCCGTCGGTGGCGGAGGATTCTTTGGAGCCTGCTGCGTCTGCCTGTGAGTCGATTAATCGGGTCTTGATGTCGCTGTAGACATGATTGAGGAACCTAAACAATTTCTGAATCAAGAAGCATGACGCACCGGGCCAATGTGAAGAAAGCATCCTCTACACCATCGTTAACCTTAGCCGAGGTCTCCATAAACTTGATGCCCAACTCCTCTGCTAGCTCACGCCCTTGTTCTTCCGTCACCGCCTTCTTGTCTGTCCAATCCGATTTGTTACCAATCAGGATCTTGTTGACACCCTCAGAAGCGTGCTGCTCGATATTGGAATGCCACGTGCGAATATCTGTGGGGTGATTCAGCCAAGGGGAGCAAGACAGAAGGTAGATGAGCACGAACTGTTGAACGACCGTTCGTCTGTCACATCGTACACTAAAAGGATACCCATCGCCCCGCGATAGTAAGCCGTTGTTATCGTCCTAAACCGCTCTTGCCCCGCTGTGTCCCACTGATAATCCAAGTTAGGAGGTGCTGCGGAATTCCATGGATCGAACGCACAATTTGTAGTTTAATTCGCTTCCCGTCGAGCTCTATGGTGCGAATCTTGAAGTCGATGCCAATTGTGGTGATGAATGACGGTGTCCATGCATCATCACAGAAGCGCAGGAGGAGACACGACTTCCCAACACCTGGCGAGTTGTTAGTGAGATCGGATATTGCTGCGGCAAGCCTTGAATGACTGCGCACCAGAGTCACCAATGAGAAGCAGCTTCGGTGGCTGTTAGCAGGGCATGGCTGCAGCTTGGCAGGGGTCCACTCACTTTGATAAGGAAGTCGTAGTGAGGGGGAGGCATGGCTGGTTATGCAGACGATTAGAGAGCAAGAAGATGTACAAAATAGACGTCGGGAGAGACGTCGCAAGTATAAGTGAGTTTGTGGTGGGTCGCAGCAGGGGCAGGTCTGGCGGCCGTTGCCACTCCGCCTGACACCCACGTGCAATTCTGAATCGCCTTCCACAGCATCTACAATGTCCTTCTCTATCTTGTGCCCTGCTGCGCACCCACAGAAGATTAGGTTTAGCAACGAGGCTTTGCGGGAGTCGCCATTCATGTAAAGCGCTTGCCCGTGTTGAAAAGTTTCTTTGACCTTGTGGACAGACTTCATGTTTTGGACTAGACACTACCCAATGAAACCAACATCGCTAGGGAAGGACTAATGAATGCCCCCCTTTTCACACTAATCACACTCATCTCCGCCACAGGCGCTAACGGTGTTCATTCTGGGCAGTGGGCACGTTCCCAGATCCTCAGTGCTTCTATCGTCTCGTGCAGTCTACTTATATATCCCGGCCTCAATCGATTTGAATAAGCACCCCCAAGGATGGTCTCCACCATGAGGCCCCCTGTGCTGCCCCGAAAGCCCGTCTGCCGCGTTGACTTGTTTCAACCGCGCCTTTTCACATCCTCGACAGACATCAATACAGCGCTGGCTGAATTGGAAGGGATACTGTCAAAGAACAACTTTGTACACGTCTTAGAGGATGTCTTGGAGCAACCATTGGTGGTGGAACTCATTCTTTCCAGTATGTGGCTCTCAATTGCTAGCTCGTCGTACAAATAGGCTAACCACAGTATAATTAGGCCTGCCACCGTCCACAACCCTAACTGCCTGGGTTATTGAAAGGTTTCCTACCACGGCCAATGCCTACGACGCGTCAATCGCGTCAAAGCTCCTATTGCGTCTCTCGGTATTCTTCGTCTTCCAGCCGTTGTCTCTCGTTGAATGTCGATCTATGAGCAATCTCGTATCTCGCTATCATCGTACCGTGACTGTAGCGCCCAAGCTTCTTGCCGCGCTTTCATCCATGACCTTCGGAGAAGTCAGTCCGCACATTGACGAGGATGAGGACGATATTTCTAGCTTCATCAGAGTGAAGGCTAACAAAAGTCAGCGGAAGCGCCTCCGACGTGTCGACGAGCGGCCGAGCGCATCGAAGATATTTCAAGACGCGAAACTTTTCGAGGAGTTTGACATATGCTTACCTCGCGATCGCGAAGAAGCGGACGCGGCGATCTCAAAGATCCTTACCTACGCTAAGTCAATTCTTGAGGTCTGTAACACATGAACACCTTTGTGCCCATTTGACCTTGCTTTGCAGTTTTATTTTGAGACATTGCGCGCTCCTGATGTAATTGAAGCCATCCAGAAGGCTTTCATCCCGCCCAAGGACAGCACAGAGCCGTTGAGAATAGAATCAGACGTCGCTTCTAAGCAAGCCGAGGAGGGAGGTGTCGTCGAAATACAGTCGGCGTATCCGATGGTGCAGCCTATGAAATCGTGATTCACCCTATTCTCTAACGCTGGCTCGTTGTAAAATTTTCAATCGACAGGGCACTCCACTTCAACAGCGCAGAAGGCTTCGGTGAATGGCGTATCCTCATTTCGACACGTGCCGACGGTGACCTACGCGAAGCGAGGCGTAAGGATCGCAAGACTTTTGCTATCATCGTCAAGAAAATCAAGTGTGGCTTCTTCCTAGTCGCCGTTTAAACTGTTAACACGTGTTTCCAGGGAACTGTCCAACGGGCATTTCTCGGACGACAACCAGAAGAGACTCAATGGCCCGAATACCGACGTGCCGATTTTCGAAGCCAAAATGACGCGGGACACACGGCTTGTGGTGCGTGATTTCAGTACTTGCCAAGGTTCTTCCTCGAAACGTGGCATCTTCAGTACCAAGTGGATTCAATCTCGGACTATGACAGTCACGTATGTCTATGATTTTCATGCACTAAAGGCTATTGTTGATTAAAATACGTCACCAGGTTGAGCGACAAGGTACTATGTCCGTCTCCTTCACTAACCACCCCAATCTCACCCTCCTCGAGTTCTGAGGGTATTTGGTATCTACACCCACGCACAGCTCGACAACCGCCTTTGGGACTCCATTGGCCGTCAGCTGGGGAAGAAGGGTAAAGAATACAGAAGAAGGTTGGGCCGACAAACTTCCTGCGCCTTTTCTACCATATCACTTTGCTAAATGTATCACAGGTGCATGCATAGAGAACGCCCTACCCACAGCGGCGATAATGTCTATATGCCTGGCACATTCCCGCCCCTCGAGATCGAGGCAGCTCCGGACCCCATCACTATCGATTTACCTCCAGATGACCTGGATCAGGTGAGAAACATACCATTTGGGTACTATTTATACCTTACCAACCACAAAATAGATACACTCATTACTGGTGTAAGTTGTGGCCCAAGTTCTTTCCACTGGCAACTGATTCGTTACACGTCTATAGCCTTGAAAAGTACTTGACCTTTTCACAGGTACGCCTTTATGTTGTTGATCTTTCAGATAATGACCCACTGATTAGTAACAAACCAGGAATTATTACATAGTACGGTCCTCGCTAGCTTCTCATCCTTCGACGCTGAATGGAGGTTTCAGGCATTTTAGCGGACCTTGATGTGGCCTTCCCGTTTCAAGTCTCGTACGTAACCGGAACTTATATTTACTGATGGCTCCATTTTAACGAAATACACGTAGCCCACAGGAAAAGGAGATCATTGAGCATCCTTACTCGTGCTATGTTCTCGGTCGTAGCGGGACTGGGTTCGTCCTCTTATCTCGTTTGTGTCGCGCCCTGATAACATAATTTACTTATTCCAGGAAAACCACCACGATGCTTTTCAAAATGCTATGGATTGAAAGGACCTTCCAGTTGAACAGCAACGACGTATCAAAGCCCCGCCAGATCTTTGTGACGAAATCTCGTGTCCTAGCAGGAAAGGTGGAAGAATACTTCTTGAAGCTCCTGGATTCGCTGAAGACTGCTTCGCAATCCCCTCAAGAGCTTCGAAAGCTCATTCAAGCGAGAAAGGTCCAGTCCGAGGATGACAATCTTGTCGACATCGATGACGAAGGCACCTGGCGGAGCGATCTGCCGTTGAGATTCAGCGAGCTTCAGGATTCTCATTTCCCTCTTTTCCTGACCTTCGATCGCGTAAGTCGTTCATCACCGTCACGGTTCCTTACTTGCTCACGCGCTATTTATAGTTATGTGATTTGGTTGAGGCAGATTTTGACCTTGAGGACAGAATATACAATGTCAAGGAAAGTAAGGAACCGCGTACCTTTGTCTCTTATGACCACTTCTTGCTGGAATATTGGCCACACTTTCCCCAACCACTCGTCAAAGGCTTAGGTTCGTCCCCAATTCATGCACCCCATCATGCGCCTGATGCAGCGTATGAAAATCAGACCCTGCACTGGTCTTTAGTGAAATCATCGGTAATTTGCCTTCGTTGACTTTATCTCGGCCTCCAATAACTTACATGTCCGTCAAAGGCATCATCAAAGGATCGGAGGAGACGATCGGATCACTTGGATATCTGGACTGGAGCAAATATGAGGAACTCTCCGAACGGACGCAATCCACGTTTGCCTCACAACGAAGCGTTATTTACAGCGTCTTTGAGGCATATCAGGTTCAAAAGCGACAACGCGGTGATTTTGATGCGGCTGATAGGTGAGGGTTTACTCTCGTACCTTCCCTTTGCAGGTTGCGCTGATATCTTCATCACAGGACCCACGGTATCTTACGAAGTCTCACAAAGCATGGTGTCATAGGGCAGAAGATTGACCAACTGTGAAGTTCAGACCCTTGCGGTATCTCTCGTGGTTATTGACTTGAAACCTGCAGTTATGTAGACGAGGCGCAGGATAACCTGTTGATTGATGCTCTTCGTGCGTTATAAGCTCCTTTCAACCCCGTCGACTAGCTGAACAATTCGCCAGTTCTCCGGTCGCTATCTTGCAATACAGATGGGCTTTTCTGGGCTGGTGATACGGCACAGACAATTTCCGTCGGAAGCTCTTTCCGATTCAATGATCTAAAGGCGTTCTTATTCAGAATCGAGGTCTGTTTCATATCGGTCCCAGGTTCACGACGTATTCACTTGGAGTCATTCCTGACAGAAAAGACGCCTTGAGCACCAGTCGCGTTCCGAAGCTGCATATCGCGTACAAAATCCGCCCAAGAGCTTTCAGCTTGCTACCAATTACCGCTCCCATGCAGGGATTGTAAATTGCGCCCACTCCGTCATTGAACTCATCACGCGATTCTGGCCGTACTCAATCGACACTCTTGCGCCTGAGAAAGGAATAGTTGAAGGTCTCAAACCAGTTTTTCTCAAAGGATGGAATAATGATAACGTCCGCTATGTATGTGGCACATTTTCACATCTCTACCTTGGCTTATATATCATATGCTCAGGAACAATTTCTCTTCGGCTCCAGGTGACATCACCAATCTCTTTCCTTTCCAATATCACTTATCCGGGGCATTTTCAGTGGAAGTCCTATTGAATTCGGTGCTCAGCAATGTCAGTATTTACCTTGGGGAATCTTTATACCGCTAAACCGAACTCTAGGTATCCTTGTGCGCGACGACGCCGCTCGTGACAGACTACAACAACAAGTAGGAGATATCGGCCTGATAATGTGAGCTTCGAACACATCTCTCAGTCTTCGTGTTGACAAGTGACATTAGGACGTTATATGAGAGCAAAGGACTTGAATTCAATGATGTACAAGGACCGCCTTTCGTAAACGAGTTTATAATTAACCTCAGTGATAGGTTCTACTGTTCAATTTCTTTGAAGACTCCACCGTCGATTTATCTCAGTGGCGTCTGCTTCTCGGTGCCATAGACGACAACCCGACAGCTGCTATTGCTGCTCCTCGATTTGATAGGGTACGCCATGCTGGTGTATGCGCTGAGGTCCGTGGTTTTATGTCCACTGTAGAAACTTATCTCACGCAAAGTAGTTGAAATTCTTGTATGTCGCGATTACAAGGGCTCGCAAGAACCTCTGGATAGCGGATCACTCCACCAAAGGCGAACCAATAAGAGTAAGTCCTAACTGCTTTGAAGCATCCAGCATCTCACTCTGGCACAGATATTCTGGACGGCGAGGGATCAGATTCATAATTGCACGCCAGGCACCGACATGCCGCGACTGGCAGTTTCCTCCTCTGCGGAAGAATGGGCGGCCAAAGGAAGAGAGCTATTCGACCGAAAGAAGTACCTTCAAGCGATGCATTGTTATGAGCGAGCTTCGATGCCCAGCCAGATGGCAATCTCTAACGCTTACTACCTTCGGGAACAAGCTAGAAAATCACCTCTGGGAGAATCGCGTCGCGTCAAAGACGAACGTCACGCCGCTTTCATAACGGCGGCTGAAGCCTTCCTTTCTTGTGCTCGAGATGCAACCAAAAATCGTACAGTATATTTCCGAATAGCCGGACGGTGTTTCGAGTCCGGTGCCCAAGATTTGCGAGCAGCGAACACATATCTTGATGCGCATGAGTACAGCACCGCCGCAAAGCTTTTCCGAAAGCTTGGATTATTCGACGAAGCCGTGGCGGTGATCAATGCACACGAGAAAGACATGCAAAGTGATGTAGTTGAGACCATAAAAGATGTGGCACGCCTGTATTACTTCAGAGAAGAAAGCCTAGAGTAAGTCACTCACTTTTAGGCAGGTCGATAAGCTAACAATACCCACACTAATAACAGGAAAGCGCGCCAACTATTTTCAACGGACGAGGAAGAATTAGAATACCTGGAGGACCATGATTTGGATATTGCACGGGCAGAAGTCCTGACATCCCTTGGAAGGCCGGCTGAAGCCGCCGAACTCCATCTCCTCGAAGGCAGGACTCTCGATGCCATCCCCCTTTTTTTAAAGGACGAAGATAATGCACATTCTATGCGTCAAGCAAGTCAGTGCATCCTCCAAGAGTTTTGGCGCAACCTGTCCTTCGGAATAGTACCAGCTCAAAATCAAGCCATATCTCAGGTTCTGGGTTGGTCCCGCTGTCTCAATACAGACCTTCTTGACATCAATGACCGTGACGAGGCAAGTATCCATCTACGACACATCGATCGAAGGTGCTGACCAGTTTTTTTCAGATCGCCATGTTCAAAGCCATACTAGCGTATGACAGACTTGAGCAAGCGAAGCTCGCCAAGTCCTTCTTGGAAACGAACAACACCTCCGCAGCAACATTATGCCTCAACCAACTCTTTCGAAAATTTCCCCAGGTCACAGTGATGACGACTCCAGAACTGGCAGAAATTTTGCAATTGTTCCTTGCTTATTTGAGGCTTCTCTTCGAGTTTGCTTTCAAGGTTGACCCCCGTGTGGCACCATCTATCGAAAGGCTTTTCGGTGTCCATCACATTGCTGGAGACGAGTTCCTTGTACCGGTTGGATCCTTTATTCACCCTTATCTGACATCCGCAAAGCAGTCTTCCGATCAATCCACCGAACTCGAAATTTCGATCTCTGGCGGGGAACTTTGCCATACATTTACGCGAGCTATTTGTGACCATCTTTGCCAACGAATCGCTGAGCAAAGCGAGCTCTGCCGGAACGCTCCGCAATTCTCTTCATGCCTTACGCACGTCGCCTTTGCGTACTGCAACCGCATCGGATGTCCCAAAGAGCATACATCTCCATCCGCCTTGACGATTGAATGGTATAATGCACGGGTCCGAGTCAACCTTCAGCAGGTACTGATCCTTCAAATGCTCTACAACGTCATGGGCAGAGACATGAGCAACCGGAAAAGGTATGCTGAAGAATGTACGGCCTAAGCTTTGACTAAGGCATATTGAAATAGGTTATACATTGGTCGATTCTATGAGGCGGTGAACCCCCCTTTGTACTATCTTGGAGCAAACTCTCTTCTGGATGGCAACCTCATCCCGGAGTTCCAGAAGGGTATGCATGTTGTCAAGGATTGGCTTCGGGAACTCGCATATACGCTGAATTTCGCGCTTCCTCAACAACAATTCCTTACCGATCTCATTCGTGGTGCGAAGCTAGGGTTGAGATTCGACAGAGCTCAAGCTGCAAAGTATCTATATCAATCACCGTGTTTACATTCCTCGATTCAACCAAGGCACTATTTGCGAGCTCCTGACAACGATTTCATGTTGCGTGAGCTGATAGCCTCAGTAGAAGGAAGTCAGGTATGGAGCATATCGGCGGGTATACTTTCATTGAAGTCAGTCTTCCCTCGTTTTTACATGTGTTGGAACCTCATTACCCTCTAGGCACATTTTGGACTTACAACTACCACTCAACGCGAGCGTTCTATGTGACTTCATTGAGTTCCTTTGCGGATCCCTCGCTATCTCGGACGGACTCCGACGCAGGGGTAATCTTCATGGAATCACGCTTCCTCGTAGCTGGCTATCACAGCACATCAAAGATACGGAAAGAGCGAGGGAAAAGCTACCAAGCGGGCTTCACTTTCTAATGGTGATCCGAATAGGGGATTTGTTAGAAACCATCTATAGCGGTGTCGGGGCGGGTAAGTGTACTCCCCTCTAGTCGAATTTTTTTTCGGACACTCACGGTATTTAGAACATCTTCTGTTCGAATCTCATAACCTTTCGACCATTCCTGGAGTTCGCGGAGTCTTTATCGCTCGAATGTGAGTAACATGTCTGCTCAGCAGAGTGATTTTCCGCTGACCTCGATTCTTGTTACTTAGATGTCGAGCATTGTGCCTTCGTGAGCGCTCAATAGGTTTCTTCTTTTCAGTTGATAATATATCTGGCAGTGGGCTACAATATCACGAATCCCCAATTGCGAAACAATATTTGGAGGGCCATTACAAATTTACGCCGCGTTGACCGCACCTTCCCTGCACTCTACGGACGGTGTGTATCCATCAAATGTCGTGGTTTCGAGGACTGTGATAATGACCGATTTTGGTAGATATGTATCCTCTCGACACTGGGGCGGTCTTGCTCATGCGCTTCTCAGTATGTCGCCCGGGTTGCTAGTAGATGAACTGATCCAGTTCCATGACTCGCGGGAAGCCCCTACCGAACCCGTTCGCGGCGTACGGGTCGTCTCTTTCAAAGCCAATGATGATCTTGCCCAACTAATTGGCGCCGTGACTTTATCTGATGTTGCGGTACCTCCTAATGAAGCCGATTCTGGCCGAAATCAGCCCGTAGGATCGGGGTCTTCGCTTCCGAACGTGGTCCCCGAAGCTGACATAGCAGTCGATACTGAGGGCACGGAAGATGCGGACGATGATGTCGAAATGGTGGACGCAGTGGCCATCGGTCCTGGATCTGACGAGATTTCCAACATGGAGGCTCTACCAATCATGTCGTCCGCTGATATCCCTGAGGTTCAACCCCCAACCGCGGCTGAGCTACACGCAGCGTCGATCATCCAAAAGGTTTACAAAAGAACGTTATTGCGTCGTCGCCAAGCCGCCAAAGCTGCCCTCCGGTCTAGGAAGTTTTCTGCATGTTTGGAAGCAGCGCGGAATATGACATGGGACGAGAATTCTAGTTATAAACGCCTTTTCCTCGGGCCGCTTCCTCATATCCTCCTCTGCTTGGATGCTGCGCACGCCATGACGTTGGGCGAAAAGAAGACTGCCAAGAAGCGTTGGCAGTCTGCCCACCACCAAATTCTCGACAGCCTTGGCCTGCAGATGACCGAGCTTGGGTAAGCTACCGTTCTTTCTTTCCAGCGGTATTCTTCCTCTGATGCTTGCCAATTTACCCAACAGAAAGGCATCCAGATCTGTTGCACGCTTACAAAAAGAATTGGAGCTGACATCGGATGTCCATATCCGCTGCGATATTGCGAAGCTGCGACGCAGTGTCCAAGAAGCAGCCGAGTTGCTTCGAAGCTTACCTTTCGCGACTTCTCAAGACTTCCGTCGCGACCTAGAAATTGCCTATAAGGGTATTGTGGCACGGAAACAGCCACCCAAGGCACCCTCGAAACCCAGTCTCGTTTGCGAAGTAGACATCTAAATCCAGTTATCCAGGCATCACAACCTCCAATGTAAACCAGATATTGCCTCCGAATTCCAATTTCTTGTTCACAGTTTAGAGGGCTTCCATGATCATTTGCCACCATGGTGTCACCGCATACTGACAGAACGTGCCCACGTACAGGGTTGCCCACCCCTGCGAAGCCGCGACAGCCAGAGTTACATTATCATGACTTAGACACAGGTAGGCGAAGCGTTGGAATGTCGATCTACGCTGCGTGCGCTCTGCGCTTGTCACCGAACACGGATAGTTCAAATGTGTGTTACCTGGCATGCTTACACAGGGCCCGCAGATTGTCCGCACCTCTTGAGCAAGAAGCTGACCCAACCCGTTATGATATGTGCTAGCCAACCTCAAGCATTCGAATGTTTGATCAAGCCGCAGGGGTATTTCAAATTACAGGTGTACTAGGCCTGTACAGGACCAAGTACAAGGGATAACCAAAGCTAGCCCCGAGCCCAATACACCCAGATACCACCCGCCATTGAACACACGTCGCCTTAGACTTTTGTCATCGCAATAGTCAGCGTGAATAAATCCGTCCTCGACCCTAAAACGTTACGTAGATATACAAAAGACGCGTATAACATATCGTCACGGAAGGAAAGCCTGCGCCTGCAGCTTCCATATATGCGCATATTCGCCATCCTTCTCAAGCAGCCCCTCATGCGTTCCTTCCTCCGAAACAACCGAGTCATTCATATACCTACCAAGCCGTCAGTCCCCGCCTAACAAGTCCAGCGTCCGCCACTCACAAGATCAGATCCGCATGACGGGTAAGGTTCCCGAACCTATGAGAAGAGAAGATCATAGTCTTATTCCCTCTCAACTCCCGCAGCCGCTCAAAAAGGTCTGTGAAAAGGTGTATCAACATCTACGACTCGGACAACCATACAATCCAAATATCCGCACCGTGTTCCGCCTTGGGATCAAGACTAGCCGAAGGCTCGTCAAACAGCAACAGCCCCACACTCGGCGTCGACACCAACGACCGCATAAACGTCCTCGACCTGCCTCCCTTGTCAGCCCACACAGACCCACACCAAACATGATTCAACAGAACTCACAGCGCAATCCTCTGCATCTGTCCCCCAGACAACGTCTTCGCACTCGACGCCTCCATCTGCCCCACGCTCCTCAGACGCCCATAATCCACCGGTCTCCCAAACAACGACTTCGTGCCCTCCGGCAGCGCCGAATAATAATCCCTCACCGGGCGCTCCAGGTACGTATCAAACCCCTCCGGGAGCCGCTCAATGAACTCTTCCGCCCCGCCCAACTTTGCAGCCCGGCGGACCTTGTCCTCGTCCATGACGTTCTCAGGATCACCCAGCCCTATGTTCTCTTTAATCTGATTACAGCAAGCGTCGTCATACATCGGCATCAAGAAGAAGAAAGGTGCCTACCGAAAGAGGGAAGTGGGTGTAATCTTGGAATAGCACGGAAATCGCCCGCCGGAGATCGTCCAGCTTGAGGTGCTTTATGTCTCTGTCGTTGATGAATATGTCGCCTTCAGTCGGATCATACAGCCGAGCGATAAGTTTCAGAATCGTGCTCTTCCCAGATCCGTTGGCGCCGACGATGATCTGCACATTTACATATTTTCAATCGACCTCGGAGACGAAGTTTAGAGGTACCTACACAAAGTTGGCCCTTTTCTATTCTGAAGGATGTCTTCTCCAATGCATACGAGTCGCTTCCTGGATATCGGAAGGAAACATTTCTGCGGGCAAATGATTACCACACATCCCAATGTGAACCAAACCCACATACCTAAATTCCACCGAAATCCCCGACTCGAGCGACATCTGGTCCTCCGGGAACGGTTCCTTCCCATCCACGACGCGATTAGGTATATTCGCCACCTCATAGAGCCTCCGCACATCAGCGATCCTCTCCGCCAGAGATCCCGTTTCGTCATAGAAGGACACAAGGAGATGGGTGAAGGACGACGCCGTCTGCGTTATCAGATTCAAGGACGCGAGAGACACTGGTATGGAGGATGGATACTGGACGGCTCGCAACGTAAACACGATCTGACGAGCGAGTTGAGCGATGAAGTTGGCCTGGAAAGTGATACCACTTACTGAAGGAAGCTCCCTCAATGGGTCCTGCAGGAATGACAAGGGAGACAACCTGTCCAAGTTATTCAACCGCATGGCCTCCAGAAATCCACTCGTGCCTTCCCCAAGCATCTTTGAGGTTTTTTGAAATTCTTCGGGGGGAAAAGGTCAACGAACCAGGACGTACAGCACACGTCCAACTCACGCGCGAAAAGGTAATGCTGCAGCCCTCCAGCCACGATCTCCTTACGGTGGACCGTATCGCTAACCGTCCGCTTCATCCCTTCCATCCGTACATAGTCCGCATTCTTCGTAGTGGCAGCCCAGACTACGGATCCAACAACCCTCAGCTTCCTACCACCAAAGGCACAGAACAATACACTCACCTCCAGCGGAAACGAGACCCCTCCTGAACGTATTCCTCGCAAACACAGTCTGAGAAAAACTCAACACCGCCAACAACGGCCCATCTCTCTGTCCCCTTAACACACTGACGAGCACGGACAACTGCGAGGCCAGCTGAAGCAAGGTCGTAAGACCATACAACGCCGTCGCGACAGTATCCCACGCGATCGTGGTGTGTGAATTCGGGGAGACGGATTGCTCGAGCTGTCTCTGCACCGCGTCATCGGCGAATGTGGGTACGTCCAGGCGGGCCATGGCATGAAAGGAGTGGACGGCGTAGTGCTGCTTGATACGATGGTTGAGCGGGGTGACGCATCGTTTCTTGCCGTATCTCAATAACCTCGCCAGGAACAGGCATACTAGTCGGCCTGCAGCAATCTCGAACAGAAGTCTCTTGTCCACTACGCGTCTATCAACAGCGGACTGGACCTGGTTGGGAGCCTCAGTAATATGATGGAAGGCGTAGGAGTTGTCTCACGATGTCAAGTAACTGTGCAGAGTACCTTTAAGAAACCTCAGTATTAACTCAAGAAGGGAAGTATAATATTTCACCATAATGAAACTGCAGGTATGAGGGACGCGACACACTCTATCGCGAGGTACACTGCCAGCAAGAACCAACATGCGCGTATGGACCCAATGTCTTTGAGCATGCGCCAGGCATACGGTGCATTGTTGGCCATCTCAAGATACGGCTCGAGTCGTGAAGAGGCAGGGACATTGGCAAGCTCTGGATGGATCTCCTCGTAGAGATCCCATACGCCTACCTTGCTGTGCTTTACGTTGCTGTCGGTAGGATTGAAAGTGCCCTTGCGCTTGGGCGTTGACCGACGAGATCCTCGACCGCCGCGCGCCATGGCGTATGGCAGCAACTTATAGCACAGCCACATGTAATAGCAATACATCGTCATTGTTTGTCGATGTATACATCACAGAAGGTATTCACGTCACGGAAGGTAAGCCACGTCATGCATGGCAACCCTCTCACACGGTGCAGGTCAAGAAAAAGGCGTGTTGGGTCACTAACTATCGCAGACTCGATACAATAAAATCATGCATGGTAGAATAGGGACAAGAAAGTCTATCGTGGAGAAGAAAATGGAACGCGGCCGCATTAGGGGAGCTGCCACCGCCACACAGCCCAAGTCACCTCGCGTGCTGCACCAGTCTACTCGTGGTGGACCGGGTCGGCGGTGCTGGTGTTGCTGGTAGGAGGTACAACAATGCGGGACTGGGAAGAAACGTTGTTGAGGACAGGCTTGAGTAGGTTGAGATACGTGACTTGTGCGCCCTGAGAGATAGAATGATCAGCACAGTGCGAGACAACTACGAGCATGTACGTACACGGAAGGCAGGGAGCTGGAGCCAGAGAACGAAAATGGTCTTGAACGCAAAGTACCAGGGGAGATAGTAGAGTACAACACGGAGAGCAAAGCTCTCCAGGAAGTTGAAGAAACCGAAGACGACCCAGTAGGTGAGCCACTGGATGTCGTCGTTATGCGACGGCGATTCGATGGCCTTGAAGGAGAGGTACGCGGGGAGCGCCCAACCAACGAGGTTGGACACAACGGCAGCGAGGGGGTTGATGAGGTGCAGAATGGTAAGGAGGGAGATACCGCCAAGGACAATGTATGTCCTGGGGACCTGGGTACGGTCCTGCAAGTTGTTGAGGACGGGGTACTTGGTGAGCTACAAAACGGGCGTCAGTGTGAGCGGGCGCAGGATCAGACATCGGGTGGCAACGGACCTCCTTGTCGAGCTGGCCAAGATGGTACTGGACCTTGTTCTGGGCCTGGACGAACATGGGGTGCTGCTGGACTTTTTGTGCGGCGGACATCGTGTTGGGGGCGAGTAATAAGAAAAGTCGTGAAGATCGTAGTATGTGGAGGAGAGACAGTTGCCGCAGAAAATTCCGTTGTTATCCTGCCAAACACGTGCTGACAACGCTGTCGTCACCGTCCACGTGCTCCCCTTACACGCAACCACCATGTCCACCTACACCACCACACAGGCAAGCTATACCTCATACAATGACCCCTGCCCCACAACTGACGTCTACACAGGCACTCCACGCGGCCCTTCCGCCCTTCTCGCCCCTAGTCCCCGTGGCACTCCTTCCGTACCTCGCAGCACTCCTCCTCACCTCCACATTCGTTCTCGCATTCTACTTTACAACGTATGTCATTCATCATCCCCTACGACACGTAATCCTAATCGCACGCGTACAGACTCCCCAAAAGCACCATCCCCATTCACGAGACGGCCATCGCATCCACCGCCAGCATCCTCGCAGGTTTTGGCGTCGTCGCACTCTTTTGCTCCGCCGGCGTGTATGTGTAGTCCCCAGGATATTGTACAATGACTGTATACCCTCAACGACTTGACCTCAGTTGTTGACCCGCCAGCCATGTTTGCAAGCCACACACTAATAAAAGGATCAGCAGAAGTAGATTATAACATAGGGTGGACTTGCAGTGTAAAAGATCGTCGAGCCTTCGTCCGCACCCCGAAGCTATTCCCAATTCTAGTCAGACCACACCAAGTAAAGAAGAACCCAGTATCGCGCACCTGCATCTCCTTCGAGTACGCCGAGAGATGCCCACACCCAGGACATTTCTCAGACACCTATCATACCATGAATACAGAGCTGAACAAGGACACTCCGAACAACGCACCAGTGTCCCCTGATCGCCCTTCTCATGCAGCTTCGTCTGCGTCTTGCGCTTCTGCCTCAGCGCACTCGGGAACGCGTCGGGATGTGACCGCGTCGTGATCTCGATATTTTCATAGGCTATCCGTCGTACAATGAGAACTCAAAACGTCTGCATCACTAAGACACAAAAGTAGACGCACAACTCGCAGGCTCGACGTGCCCGCACTGTTCACACGTCACCGCGTCCTCCCCATCCTGAGGCAGCGAAAGGAGCGTCCCACAGGTCGGGCAGAACAGAAGAGAACCTAAGTTGCACAAGACTCAGCTTCAGTAAATGATCCTGCGTAAAGAGGAGCAGCGGGACAGACCTATTTTGTGCGCGCGGACGTCGGGCGTGGCCATGGCTCGTACTGGTACTGTACTGGTCGGTCGGCGCAAAAGGAGAGTGGGCAAAAGTAAAGCAAGCAAAGGCTGCAGATTTGAAAGATCGAGATCGGAGATTCATCACGTGGTATCAAATTTACAACAACCGCGACAAAATTACACAGGCCCCGCGAAGCTCGCGAGTCGCGTATGCTTAAACTTGGACATGACCATAGAAAAAAACCCTGGATCGTCATCTTTTGAAGCAAATCCATCGTGGGGTAACTCATTACCAACCTAAGTACATTCCTGACATAGCTTCCAAGACAAGCAGACATGTCCTGATTAGTCAAAGTATATGGTGACGCGGGTAAATACACGGTCCTAGTCACTTCAGGATACACCAATTCAGTATTTGCAACACACGATGTCGACCGTCAACGGTGAACGTGAACGCCTACCTTTGCCTTCTTCATCTTCTTGCCAGCCGATGCACCCTTGTCCTTCTTTCCCCGCTTCCGTTTCTTCGAGCACCCAGCTTCCGAACACCTCATCACCGTCATATTCGTCCCTTCTCCCCGACCTCGGAGGTCATCATGGTATTGCACTTCCGTAGGATCCGTCGTATGACAAGTCTCAACACAATACGGTTGATAGGAGTCATCTTCCCCGTCCCAGACGTCCATACAACATGACCGGACAAACCGGGGTTCACCCTCGTCCGAGGGAAATTCTTCATCTTCACCATCG
This sequence comes from Lyophyllum atratum, assembly GCA_014905825.1. Classification (NCBI taxonomy): domain Eukaryota; kingdom Fungi; phylum Basidiomycota; class Agaricomycetes; order Agaricales; family Lyophyllaceae; genus Lyophyllum; species Lyophyllum atratum. The sequence continues at coordinate 171,558 of JACGCN010000025.1, read as the reverse complement.
TCATCATGTTCGATCTGGCAGGCCTCGTCGTTGTTTTCGCTCTCGCGGTACTCCTCGTGGCATCGAACACAATGGACGAGTTCCTTCGATTTTGGCGTCAAAGGAGCCAGGAGACTTGAAAGCCCCTCGAGCTGTCCGGGTGATGCCTTCTTGATGGTCTCTAGAAGGCAGGTGTGGACGCTTTCTGGAGTGGAGCTCTTCAGTAAAGACGCCAGGGTTAGTCGTGGATTGGCCGCCATCCTGGCTTTTGATACACCCTCAGTATTACACAAATATATGAGGGAGTGTAGCTTGCTCACCAGCTGTCAGCTTTGTTTCTATCCGACTCATAGCACAATTTCGACACGGCGCGGTACTAGCATTAAACGAAACTGTGCCAACTTAAAAGTTAAAGTTATCGAACTCAACATGTCACAGTCATGTGCGTGTTGTACCTGATGTGACACGACGAGAACACATCCTTTTCGAAACGTTCCGATCAAGACCACCTTCGGGTGTTTTTCGAAACGCGATGCCCCCCACGTCAGGCTTGGAGGAGAGACGCCTTCCGAACGTTTGTCGCAATTCCGTGCGCCGCATGTTCAGATGTATCGGATGTAGTATGCTACGCGTATTTGCGATGTCGCGATGATACTTACGAAGACTACTGTAATGACCGATCAAAACCCTCCCTGCAGGGCTAATTCTCTACATGCAATCGCTTGAAACATCCCACCTCCAGTACATCTGGCAGTAACTGAGTGTACCGCCGTACTGGTCACATAAACGGGCCTCGAGATGACCATTGAACAAATGTGTATCGCCGTTTTCGGAGTGAGTTGATAGTGGCGCAACTCATTGACCAAAGCAACGCCTCATGTTCCCGACGTGGCTGGCCAGTCAAACAAATGATTTGTTCGTCCATAGACACCGCCTGAGTTGCAGGTCGATGAAGTGATAAATAAACGATTGGGTAGCTATTGAGAGGTAAATCATCTTGTGAATACGAATGTGATCCTTGTCCTCCTGGGCGCACTGCATGAATAACAACTTGACATTGATTGAGAATTCGTGATACACACCATTGACTGTTCAAATCCCTCCCTTTGCCTTCTTCTTCTTTGCTGACGCAGCATCGCCATTGGTTACGCGTTTTCTCTTCATCGAACAGCCAGCCTCCGGACAGGGTATCACCAAGTAGTTGCACCCATCCTCTTTATAACCGTCTTCGTCGTAGTAGCGGACATCGTTGGGATTCGTCGTATGAAAATCCTCGACACAGAACAGCCGATCCGACTCCTCGTCACCGTCCCACTCATCGCCGCAACACGAGCGCGACATGGTCACATGGTCATCCCCAATCTCAGTCCGCTCTCCATCGCCCTCGTCGGAATGTTCGATCTGGCAAGCTCTGCTATGGTTCTCGTTTTCGCGATACTCCTTGTGACACCGAACACAGTGTTCAGGGTTTTTCGATTTCGCTGTCAAAGGCGCTAGAAGGGCCGAAAGCTCCTTCACCTGTTCAGGAGATGCATCTTTTATGGATCCTAACAGGCATGCGCGGACGCTTGCGTCCGTGGAATTCTTGAGCAAAGTTTCCAGCGCTGAACGCGATTTGGCTGCCATTCTAGCCGAGTTGATCTTAGACTCTATGAGAGTTCTAGAGACCTACAAGGGATTGTAAATTGCTCACCAGTTCGGCACCAGTTGGTAACTTGTATGCTGCCTGCTTGAGGAGAGTGAGGAAGCGACCTCGAGGTCGCGACGCCCTAGTCACACCAGGCCCCCTACCCACGTGAATGTGACATGCACCAATTTGAGTCACAGGTTTTCTTCCAACTGGCTCCACCGGCAGTTTGGTCTCTTATCTCGTGTCACCGACTCACTTTCCAATCTGTGGCGTCGGCAGAAAATTGGTGAGCAGGCTAGCCTTCTCCACGTATCCTATAATTGAAAGTTCTCCTGGAAGTCCAGGATGGTGGCTAATTCAACGCGCTCAACATTGGAGTTTTGCTCCAGAGATCCACCCCTGAGAATGTCCACGCCTTCCTGTTAAAATCCATCCAGAAGGCGTCACCAGGGCAGCTGAAGGAGCTTTCCATAATATTAGCTCCTTTGACCTTGATATCCCAGTCCCCGGAACATCGCGTCCGCTGCCACAATGAGTATCGCGCAAGCGCAAACCACCGGAAAGCCTGCCAAATCGAACACTCTGACGTAGGCGATGGCGACCGGACCGAAACTGGCGATGACGCAATGACCATGTACCGAACATGCTGTGACGATACTTGGGACAGCGAGCAGGGCTCTCGTCGACGGTTCTGCATCCAAGCGTTTCATACAACGGACCCTGCCGATGTTCTGTACTGGGATGAGGATGTTAACGATGGGGACCAAGGGGTCAACAGCAATGTAACGAGTTGTTCGGAAAGCTGGTTGCACTAAGAAGAGAAAGCGCGCAAGCAAAGTAGGCGGTGCCTCGGCTAGCAAAAAGAAAAAGTAGGCCAAGGTGGGCAATTGACTATCATACTTGATCAGTTGACGTATAGATTCTGCTGGCCAGGCCCATCATCATGTCCTATCACGCTGGTATATGAATAGTGTTATAGAATACAGTGACGTACGATCTAATGGACGTAGCGGTTCACGAATGATATCGTTAAAGCGTGGGCGGCTGAAACTGCGCTTGATAGGCGTTGTGCACCTCGCGGACGAAGGCATAGATATCGCGCGTCTCGTTGAGCGTGCTGACGAGAAGCGGAAGTGCGAGGAGGGGTGGAGAGGAGGTGACGACTGAAAAACAACGTCAATTGTGAGGATCTTGAACATGTCAATGCAAACCATGAGACTGAACACGAGGAGCGAAGCGGGGAGGGGTGAAGGAAATGAGGCAAAGTTGACGAGAAGACACGTACCTTTATACGCCTGTCCGCTTACGTCCAGCACCATGCTACACTCGCGATCAGGGGCGGCCGGGTCGATGTGTACAAAGCGCAGAAGCAGCCGCTCAGGCTCAATGCCCTCAACGACACAACCAAGGAGACTCTCGACAGCTGCGAGCTCAGGCGAAACATGCTGCGCGTGATTCCGCAGTGTGCTTTTCTCAGCAGCACGTTCTGTGGAAGGTTGAACATACAGAGAGGTTAGGAGAAATATAGAAGACGGCACCTCGTTGGAGATTGGCTGTTATTGCACGGTACTGCTCGATCTCCGCTTCAATAGTCTGGCACTTCTCGCGCAGGGTAGCAAGCTGTCGTTTGAAGGCCGCAACAGAGAGTTCTGCATCTTTGCGTTCCTCCTTTTCGCGCTCGAGATCTGGCGAAGAATCAGCACAGCATAGTCGAGAGCAACAGGAACTCACCTGCGACAAGATCAATCTCCCGTAGTTTACACTGATTTGTCTCTGCTTCAATAGCCTGGGTCTTTTCAGCCACGCGCTTCTTCTCTGCTGCCTGTGCTGTCCGCCGTTCAGAGATGCTGGTGATGGCGCGGTTCTTGTAGTTGGAGACAGCCTTGAGAAAGCTACGCGTCGAGTCCTCATAAACCGAAAGCCTGAGGTCTATCTGCGGGTTAGGCTCAGTGAGTATGGTTGCAAGGTTGATCTGTGGAAGAGGGACGGGTGGCATGGTGGTGGTTTTGAGAAGGGACGCGACTGATCATGTGACGCGTCGCCCAGAATGGTTCGCGACGCGATCGGAAATCGAACCTGTCGAACCTTTCATCCAACCGCACGCAGCAGTCCGCCGACGCCGCTGCAACAGATATGAAGGCTGCCACAAAGATCCCGACATCGTCATCCGCAACATCCACCCCGACTATCTCCTCATCACCCACCAAGTACGACGGCATCCCATACTACCGCGATGTCCACATGGACACGGCTAAAGGCCTCCCCGCCGGCGTGGGAGGCGACTATGTGGACATCCACATGGCCACGGCTAAAGGTATGACCATGGCCGGAGCGCATGATATCACGATGGACACTGCGAGGGGCGGGTCGACACTCAGGCAAGGCGGCGCGCAGCAGCTGTGGGAGAGGGAGCTCTTGGAGAGTGCAGAGGTCAGGAGGAAGGCCACCGTTGCCCAGCTATGTAAGCACGCCATTTCGCAACATCGGGATATAGTATGCTCATGGACCTGCTGCTATTACAGATTTCCTCGATTATTACTTCCAAACACTCGGATACCTCGCCGCGCGTAAAGAACGACGAGCAAACTTCGATGCAGACACGGAGATGCGCGCCCTGAAGGCCGCCGAATATGCGAAAGAGTTCAAATCGTACTGCGGGCGTGAACGTGTTCTACTGCGCCGCCGCCGGACCAAGCTCAAGGTCGACCAATTCCACATCATCGCACAGGTCGGCCAGGGCGGGTACGGTGAGGTGTTCTTAGCACGGAAGCAGGAGACTGGCGAGGTCTGCGCACTGAAGAAGATGAAGAAGCGCACACTGCACAAAATGGACGAGGTACCTTGTCCATCTTTGCGCTTATTCTTCCACTCATACGTAATCCACGCAGATCCGGCACGTCCTCGTAGAGCGCGACATTCTCACAGCGACCAAGACCCCGTGGCTTGTTCGCCTACTATACGCGTTCCAAGACCCGCAGCATGTATACCTCGCCATGGAGTATGTTCCTGGTGGCGATTTCCGGACTCTCCTGAACAACTCGGGCGTACTGAAGGAGGAGCATGCCCGTTTCTATATCAGTGAAATGTTTGCCGCAGTGACGGAGCTGCACAAACTAGGATACATCCATCGTGATTTGAAGCCAGAGGTGCGATTATCTTCTGCCATTTTCTGCTCATATGCCGAAGTCTCAACCGCGCGCATAGAACTTTTTGGTGGACGGAACGGGCCACGTCAAGTTGACCGACTTTGGGCTCGCGACGGGTGCGCTCAATCCCAAGAGGATCGAGTCCCTCAAAATTCGGGTGAGACCCCATTGTCGCCGACTTAACTGCTTTCATCTCAACTCACTTCCACAGCTCGACAAAGTCAAAGATAACCAAGTCGTCCACCGCTCAACATTAGAACGACGATCGATCTACCGCTCCATCAGACACGAAGACCCACGCTACGCCGACTCCATCGTCGGATCGCCCGACTACATGGTCAGTCCCTTTCCATTCCCCTCACCCCTCCCATCTAACACCCCTCCCTCTTACCCAGGCCCCCGAAGTCCTCCGCGGCAAGCCCTACACCTACTCCGTCGACTACTGGTCCCTCGGCTGTATCCTCTTCGAGTTCCTCGCCGGCTTCCCGCCCTTCAGCGGCAGCAGCCCCGAGGAAACCTGGACCAACCTCAAGAACTGGACCAAAGTCCTCCGCCGGCCCGAATACGACAAGCCCGAGGACCTTATCTTCAACCTCTCCGACATCGCATGGGACGCTGTCACTCGGTACGTCTCTCCTATCCACTCTCTCAAACACAAGGACTGACCATACCCACCCCGCCCACAGCCTAATCTCCCACGCAAGCGTCCGCTACTCCACCCTCGCCCAAATATCCGAACACCCCTTCTTCGCCAAAGTAAAATGGGAGGACCTCCGCGCCGTGCGCGCGCCCTTCGTCCCCGCCCTCGACTCCGAGCTCGACACGGGGTACTACGACGACTTCACCTCCGTCGAGGATATGGCCAAGTACGCCGAGGTGAAGGAGAAGCAAAAGAACGTGGACCGGGTGAAGGAGAAGGAGGAGCCATTTGGAAGGGGGGTGTGGGTTGGGTTCACGTTTGGGAAGAATGGGGTGGGGGCGGCGGCGAAGGGGATGGGGGCGAGTGGATCGGATGATGGGGCGCTGGCGACGATTTTCTAGGCCTGTTTCGGTTTCGTTTCGTTTGTAATCCCTGTTTCGTTGGGTACCCCGACTTGCATGCGTGACGTATCTTTCGTTCCACCATCACCACGTACTTTATATTCTGTTTGCATTCGACATTACTGGCATCCATCTACTTCGATACCCACATATACAATGCCCGTAGATTGTATACCTATGTACAATGCACTGTAATTGTTGTTCCTTGGGTTCGACAGCCTGAACCACAGCTCCGTCTTCCACCCTTCGTGTTCAGCGGCTTGCTCACAAGTTTCAAGCTCCAACAAGATGTGGTCAAAATGGGTGTATGTCCATAACGCAGCAACGAGGTAATACAGCAAGGAGATCAGCTAGTGATATAGAAGAGCAGCTCTAGAGGCAGAGCTGCACAGGGAATGAATGGGGTGGTAAGGAAGATCCGAAAAGCATATACACAGCAAAGAGAGGGAAAGAGTCCGATGATAGTCCGGATACTACACGATAGCACATGGCAGGCGAAGAAATGCAAGGATGGAGGGAGGAGGCAGGGGTAAAGCGCCTGATTAACGAAGGGTCAAATTACGAGAGAACTAGGTCGATTGTAGAATAAAAACGAAGGAGTGGCGAGGCATGAGCATGATATGCGTAAAGAGTCGTATTTCGAAAAGACATAAGAACGTTAAAGAGAGGGAGACGACACTATAAATAGGTGTAAGCGCGTTTGACATGATGAGCCAGAGGAGGAGATACGCACGATGATCAAATATACCGCGGGAGAAAGAGAGTAGGGCTTCATTGGCGAGCAGGGATACGGATAACGTTCCTGCGCAGGGGCCGAGCCACTTCAACATCGTTGTGGTAGACCTATAGGAGAGGTAGATGAGTATGTGGACGAAGGAAATATAGGAATAAAGCGCACCCTTGGCCGTTTCTCAACCAAATCCTCATCGCGAACCTCCATGGACTTGCGCTTGATGCGAATCATCAACGGCAGCGCGACATCACCCGAGGACTATGAACAAGAGTGTGAGATCAAATTGGAATGAGGTTCCTGCATAAAGCTTACGGGCGTGGCGGGGCTAGGCGAAGACGCGATCGAGTCCGAGTTGGACTCGGAAGCGGATGAAGAACTGGAGGACTCGGACGAGGCCGATGTAGCAGGTGAGACGTCCATATCGCAGACATCCTCAGGATACTGCAACTCCAAATCCCAGTCCATCTCATCTTCGTCGATCGGGACGTCGAGGAGCAGCCATTGCGCCTCTGGCTCCACTTGCTGCAACGCTGGAGCGGCGCGGACAGGGGAAGCCCCGACTTCCGTGGCGTTGTGCGGGTAGTCCTGGTCCTCGGTGGCGAACCAGCGGGAGGAGTAGCGGATGGCCGAGGTGTCCTTCTTCGCGGGCGCTCCAGAAGAGAGCGAGATGGATGAGTACACTGACCCCGATGAAAGCGCGCTGGTGGTGCCGTTGGGCGAGGTGCGTGTGAGGACGGTAGGGATAGAGCACTTAAGGGCGGGACGACCCTTGCCTAGCAAGCGTTCGTCGACGACCTTGGGCTGCTTCCGGATGGAAAGGATGGGAGGGCTCAAAGGGCTTGCAGTGGCGTAAGGATACGAGTGGGCCTGTCCTGGGGAAACCTCTAGGATGGGCAACGGGATGTTGCTGACCTGCTTCTGGGGACACTTCACAGCGGCACCGACATCAATGGTCAGTCCAAGACGCTGGGCGCGTCTGCGCGCATGGCGCGTGGGCTGCAGGGTGGCGCGGATGCGGGACGCGACGTAGGTGTAATGGGCATTGGCGCGACGCAGGATGAGGATGAGGTTGCGGATGTGATAAGGCTGGAGAGGAGAGGCCGGGGCAGGGGTGGATGGAGACGACATGGTGAAGCGAATGAAGCGAATGCAAAAGGTAAAGAGACGGTGGAAGCGTAGAAGATTCGCGGCTATATGTCGTCGATGAACAAAGAGATGCAGCTGTAAAGATCGTCAAAAGTCGTAGCACGCGCTGCGTGGAGTCAGGGGAAAAGAAATAGACACGAGGAGAACGTAAGAAAGAGAGGGAAGAAGCAAAGGAGATGCTGAGGCTCGCTGCTGCTTTGTCCCAGCCATTGTCCGCGCCGTTATATCCAATATACACCTGGACCCACAAACCGCCTACGCCACGAAGAAGCACAGCAAGACAAAAGAGAGCTACTAAAAGAACAAGGCAGCGCGATGCAGCGGTTCTACGCGAGCGCCTGCCCTGCCTTGTACTTTTGTTTCAATCCTTCGCGGTTTGTTCTTTTTGTTCGCGACATCACACGTGATTCTCGGCTCCGTGTCGTGGGCTCGCTCTTGCCTAAAGCGTAATCCGCCGGCCGCCCTCATGTCAACCTCCCGCTCAGTCCCGCTCCTGCCTGGCCATCCACCAAGCATCGCCGTCGGAGAGCGCTCTCAAGCATCTGTACTACGGAACACCCCAAGGAAGATATTGCAGCTGACCTCTTGACGCTCCCTGCCCATTCGGAATCGGCGATCATCGATCACCATCCGAGTGTGACGGTCCACACGCATATTTCGATAGGCTGCCATGTCTGATTGTTAACAAATGGAACATCTCCCTCAATCGATCTTCTAGTTCGAAAGTACGACGTGAGCCCTAATCTCATCAGACTAGTCGTTTCGAAATACCAAGATCTCAAAGCCTCATCAATCATCGCCTTATCCTCGTGTCATCTTCTGGCCTCTCTATCTGTCTGTGTTGACCCCACACCACACCCAAGCACTGACACTTCGATTGTTCCCAAAACAGCACCAGGTCTCGAGGGGGGCTTCCTTTGAAAACTTATGCCATATTTTTCCCTATGGGACCCACAGAGCAGCATGATTTATCCCAATATGGATGCGAATGCGTGCGGCTAAGTACTGAATGACCTCGATTGAATACCAGCCCTGCAGTTTTGGTCCTCGGTGTCACTCTTCCCTGTCTCCGAGCTCTCAAGGCCCCGTCCCTCTGATCCGGTGAGCCCTGACGTCGCCGTCCGTCTTCATGTCGTAACGGTCCTAGCGACTTGCTCGGACTGACACATATTCCTTTTGGCGGTTCGAGAAGTAACCTTTTGTGCACTCACCCTAGGCCAATTCAATATCGATCACACGTTCCGCCTCGAGGAATTCCAGGAATGTTGAAGGAATGACTCCGCGATCCTCAAGCGGCCCAGACATACGACACGCCGTACTCGACATGCTGGCATGATGCAACTTGGACATTCCTTGACAATAGTCCTTGAGCCGGAAGGCTGGGATCCCATCTTCTCAATTTTCCCCCGTAACGACCATTCAGGCTCGCAAGGACAGAGGCAAAATAAGTAGCTCTCCTGCCACCTCACCGCCCTAGACATCGAGCCCTATCCCTGATGTAGATAGTTCCATCCGGGTGAATGGACGTAACCAGTACTTCACGCAGTACAACAACTTAAGTTCGGCATCCGTCTACTTTTCGTCATTCCAGATAAGCTGTTTCCCCTCATCGACGAGTATCTCACTTGCGAGTAATCCAATTCTAGTGCTGTATTCTACGATAACCCGCGTTGCGAGGCTCATTCAGCTTCTACGAAGATCAGATTCCTGCTGCCAGAGCCTAGCTCTCGCAAGCAGTTCCACGCGAGAAGATCACGGTCGTACGATTGATACTGGCAATCGTCGAGCCTGCGGCTCGGGTGAAGGCAAAGGCGTTGGCAAACCCGAGACGAGAGTCGAAGTCGAGGTTGGCGCAGATGCAGGGACTGGAAGCAACGGCAGTGCACCTGAAAATAGGGGTACGATCCATCAGTATTCCACAATAGGGCCCTGAACTCCTGGCCTCACCAACACGCTCTCCCTCCGACAATGCAGAGACGCGCCCTTCCACCGCGCGCCTGATCAGAATCTCACACTCTGAACTCGTCATATTACTCGACCTGCCCGCGACCGACTTCTCCGCGATCCGAGAGATAGGCTGAAAGACGATTGAGCCCCCCGCCGCCTCCAGGCCCTTAATGGTCTGTTCATCCGCCGCGTCGGCGTCCACAATCCATGAGCTCCCCTTCCCCACCTTCCCCAAATCTACCGCCACTGACACATGATGCAAGAAGTTCGTGAATGCCGGAAGATCTCCTCCCGCGTTACCCTTCCCCTTCCCACGACGGAATGGCTGGAAATAATCACGGTGCCATGAATGACCACCACTTCTTGGCGTGGAACCACTTAACGACCAGTAAACAACCACCTCGACCTCTAGCAGCGGCATCGGGTAATGCGGTCCTTTGCTGAAACCAAACACGGTTGCTGGCTTTTGTTCGAAGCTCTCGGCCGCCACACGCTCAAAAGCATCGCTGTTTGCAGCTGCATACTTCCATAGCATACCTTTGTTATATGTCCCTGCGCCACCCTCGCCTGCACCGAGCCGATGCGCAAGAATCTCCCAGCGTCGCCGTGTTCGTTCCGCCCCAGCCGTCCGGCTCATTGACCCGCCCAGGCGCAAATTTGGACTTCCTGAGAACGTCGCCCACGCGCCTCCAGTGGTACTCCGTTCTGCCTTGGCCTTGACCGTATCGTCCTCTGCATGTGTAGTACCAGGCGAGCATTTGATTATCGATGTGGGGCAAGATGATGCCGCGATGCGTACTTGAGAGAGACTGAGGGTGTAATTGAAGAGATCAGAGCTGCTGTGTGTAGATATATCGAGCATAGTCATATCAACTGCGAACCAGGGGCCGGACCACCTAGAATCGGTGGGGGGAGAGTCTGCTTTGCGGTTCTCGTTAATCTAGGTCCTGAAATCTCAGTAAATCATCTAGACTATATGTGAGATACTGACTCACCGTGACATCAATGCAGGAGGCCGTTGTGAATTTAATTGGAAGACGCTTGCTAGCGTCACTTGCTCTGTTGGTAAGAGTGGAACTGAAAGGGATATTTATTAGCCGCGGGCCATGGTCACCGCCGTCTCCGCCTCCGCCTCCATCCCCACTTCCGCTACCTCCACCTCCGCCGCCGCCGGATCCGCCTCCGCCACCTCCGCCACCTCCGCCGTCGCGTTTACCTTTGCCACCGTCGTCGTCGTCGTCTTCATTATCATCTTTTCCTCCTCTTCCACTGTCTCCGCCTGCGTTACCCTCTTTCCCTTTCCTCATTCCATGACCACCGCCGCTGCTAGATCCATCAGCAGGTGCGCTACTCGGACTTGTCGTGCCATCGACCGGCGTTCGATCGCCAATTTGTTCGTCAAGCCTTGCGTTGGGCTTCTGCAAAATACTTTTCAAATTTGGGGTGTCTGTGGGAATAAAGTGCATCCCCTGAGGCGTGTATATGATGCCCGGGAAGGGGGAGATAATGGCCTCAAGCGTGTCATGGATGTCGCTGGCTATGCTCGAGTCAAGGACAATGTAGATCTCTTCTTGTTGCTCCCCAAGGCGGATCATTTCCTCGTTGAACCCAGCGTGTAGTGAATAGAGACCGTTGTACCCGGAGTGGGCGAGGATACGGCGGATCTCCGACTCTCTGCTCATGGCATGTGCATAGGCCTGGTCGGCAGTGATATATTGAGCTGAATGAAGGCGGAAAATGCTTTCCTTTAGGTGAGGTGGCATCATAGTAGTATGGGTGGAATTCTGATGTGGGTTCGATGTTAGTGCCTCGAGTGATTCTCGTACATCGGAAACATGGTCGTTTGATAGCGTAACAGATACAGGGTTGTACTCTGTCGCTGAAACCATCCCACGTGTACCAGAAAGGCGTTTTAAATCCTCTCGGGTCCTCTCCAGTTCCTCGGAAGTTACTACAGAGGCACAGTCTTTGATGCGGCGTATCATTTGAAGTCGTAGAGACCAAGTCGTCTCAAAATCCGCGTGTCGCCTGTCTTTCTGTGGCTGTTGTGCATAGAACCGACTAAGCTGGCGGACAAAGGCCGGCAGATTCCTGGCAGATATAGTTGTGGAATTACTGCAGGCGGTGTTGAAACGATCCATATGAGGTACGTGTTGTAGAATCACATCGAAAGACTCGGTGCCGTATGCATCAGTAGAGAATACTCCGGTAGCACCAGAGGGTTGTGGTTGAATGACTATATTCAAAAATTGGGATGTTGTGGCTAAGGTTTCAAATCGGCATGGCTTCCCGGAATCGTTCCATACGATGCGAACATTGTCGTTTCCGATGCGCGTTTTCTTGTTGACACATTGGGGGTCACTTTCGTGCGAGGGCATCAATGTTGCGATATGGTAGATAATCTGACCTATGTCATCCTGCCAGGCATAGATATGATTTCCATCGACATCAGGACTCAAACCGCCAGTATGACTATCGCCTTGAGGAGGTACTTCAATTAAATTGCCAAGACCATCGAGGAAACGAGCATAGGCTGGTGATCCACGTGTGTTGCGAAGTATTTCCGCCTCCTCGCTCTGGCCGGGTGCCACATACATTACACCTATCCGGTGAATGTCTACAACAGGCAAGTTGTCCAATGCAAGGGAGAACTTCGTGATCAAGCCAGGATCCGTGATTAGTACGTGGAGGTTAGGCAGGTTTTTTTCGTTGTTGTATGCGGCTATCAAGGCCGGAATTTTGTCCTTCTGCGTACCAAAGTCGTCATCAATACCCGTCTGTAAAATGACTATGATCAACATGAGGATATATATATGACCCAAAAATAAAAGCTTTCCTCTACACCATGTATGAACAGTTCCGGGTCACCTCCCGATCCAAGAATAGGCGCATTTCGAATTTCACAGCGATATTTAGCTATGCCAGACGGCCAACGAGAGGTCACCTGAACCCACCCCTGTTGGTCCACAGGGTGGAATGTAATAATAGAGTCGCCGCGGATCCACATCTTCCGAGTGAGAGGCATGGAACTGATTACTTCTGGCGTCCGATCTATGGAGGGGTCGTCCGGCAGTAGTGTTTCTCGCAGTGACTCCATGTTCGCCGAGACGTGGTGGGACATCCAGTCAAGACAAAGGACAGTGAGATCGTCCAATCTCTCCTGGACCTGGTTCACATTTAAAAATTGGCGGGATATGTATGCCAGATGGCGGGACCGGTCCTGTAACGGGGTAGTGAGGAACCAGGCATAAATAATGTTATATGACAGGTTCTTGACGTGCTGTGACCAGTACGCCTTCTGAGCTGCATCTGCGGTTCGAATGGATTGAATGGCAATTCCAAAAACCGCCTGGTAAAGCTGTTCTGACCCGAAGTCGGCAGAGGGACCTGGATGGAGCGGGGTTGCCGTAATAATGTACAGAAACTTAAGGACGTGCACTACTGCATGGTGATATGATAGAAGTGGCGGAAGCTTTTGCACGATAATGGGCAGGAGGATTGCGAAGGATGGCTGCATGTCGAATGCCGCAAGAGTGAGCGCATGCACAAAAGACTCAGTGGCTGCAGGTGTGATGCCCAGACCAGACGTGAGAGCTTCCACCAGAAGGTGACGTTGCTCCTGATCGAGGCATTCAATATAGGTTGTTAACGCTGGTAAGTTACGCAAGAGGAGTGTGTGGATATCATGCAAACGAGCGATGTGAGGAAGCTGTATTCTGGATCGATCAAGTACACCAGTGCAGATTGATAAGGCCAACTGAGTGATGCCTTCCTCCGGCTTGACGCCTCGGTAGAGGTGTTTGTTTGAAAGTTGGGATGAGAGGTGGCAGAGTAAGTAGGAGATGATTTCCCGATCGGATCCTTTATCAAGTAGAATAACCAGTGCGTGAAGATACCCCTGCATTGGAAGCGTTGAATGTCTGCCAGAATCTTCCAAACTATAGGAGGTCAGATTCTTGCTCTGTCTTGCATTTGAGGTGGACGATTGGAAATTCTCGGCGATACCAGAGATAGAGGTTTGGGGCATGTGCGTGAAAGAATTATTACTTGGGAGATGAGCAACGTAGGGCACGTCAGAGGCGGGACTTGCGGCAGACTCTCGGAGACCCTCGGCAGGACCAATATATATTCTGGCAGAATCTTCTTGCTTCGCATACTTGGTTCCTGCATCAGGTCCACTCGAACTGACTAGGGACTTCTTGTCATGGGGACTAGAAAAGCTCTGAGCAGCAATCGCAGCGCTTCGGACGCTTTTCAGGTCCGTGCTAGGGTTTGTGAGGCCAAGAGCGCGATTTTTGCGGGGCCTGTTCCTGATCTGAGAGCCGAGGTCGCAGGTCGACGGTACGTCGACTGCGCACTTCGAATGGGCGATGAGATTGCACTGTGCGCATAGCACAACACTCCCCTCGACATTTAGAAGGCATACACGGCAGACCATGACTAATTATCGTCGTCAGCAATCATAAAAATTTGCGTATTCGAGAAACAACGAACATCTGTTGAATGTGGTTTTTTCAAACGAGTGCTCTCGCGGGGAGATATCGTTGTCAGCCTCGGGATGCATAGGCACATTCGGAGCAAGGTGTCCCAAGGACGATGCTTTGCCTTTTTCGCCCACACGAGCAGAGGCCTTCGAAGTCTGCGTATGGGGAATACTCATTTGCGAACGATGTTGCACGAACACGGACTCCCGCAGATCAGCGCGCCGGAGGAGAGGAAAGCCGTCTTGCGGTCGTAGTTCCTAGATACAGTCAGAGGCCTATACGACGGAAAGGGTGAAGAATGAGACATACCTTATGGATACCCCAATTCTGTTTCAGCCATGGATGCTCCCAAAGCCTCTCCGCACTCGGTCGCATCTTGGGGTCTTTGTGGAAGCATCGTACAAGAAAATCCTGTAGAAGCGGCGAGCATGGGTCTGGAAGAGAAGGCATAGCGTCTTCAACAATGCGGAACATGACTAGAACAACCCAGATAATTCAAAAATTCCGCCTAGACTTGTCGGGAAAAGGACACACCCGCGATATCGTTCTGAATCTCATTGTAGGCAGGCCGTCCCGTCAACAGCTCGATAACTGTGCATGCCAATGACCAGATGTCCGATTTGGTCGAGGCGCCTTTCATTTCGATGATCTCAGGGGCCGTCCGGTTAGGGGTCCCGGTCGCGTCTTTTCCACGTTTCACGGCACGAAGATTGAGTGACAGGCCAAAATCAGAGAGCTTCACCATCCCGTTCTTAGTGGTGAAAATATTGGCTGCCTTGAGGTCGCCATGGACGACATCGCTCTGATGCAAATACTGTAAACCTTCGAGAATCTTGACAACATAGCTAGCAACGAGACGTTCATTCAATTTTCCAAAGGTCTTGAGAGTCTGGCCGAGTGAACCATTCCCGGCGTACCTGTAACGCAGTCAGTGAGTGACGGTATCAGATGGAGAAGAATGGGGATGATGACTCAAGAACAATGCTGAGCGTGTCAGCATCCCTAGCCATGCCTTCATATTTAACGATGCTGGGGTGGGATAGACTCTTCACTAGATCTACTTCTCTCATTAACGTGGTGACTTCGTCTTCTTTCCAGCCCTCAAGCCGAATGTGTTTTATTGCCACCATCTGCCCCGTGTTGATATTGAGTGCCCGGTAAACAGACCCAAGCTGGCCTCGACCGATGCAGGTGCTCAATTGCTAACGGAGAGGCCCTTCATCAGTATATTGTGACTGTATGGAAGAGCGCCAATGGAACTTACGAAGTGCGTAGGAGGCTTCCCATCTTCTTGCAAGATGAGAGTCTTACGAACCGCGCTACCGTCGGATGAGATATGCGTCAGAAGATCACTCGCGGTCGCGTTCGTGGATCTTGCATCCAGATTCACAATGCTTTCAAACCTGGATCTAATCGGCTTGGCTTCATGTTCGCCGTGGGAGTTGGGACGGGGAGGAAGTCGGGCGAGCATTTCGGTAAGGGCGGATGTTTCCAAGAGGTATATCCGATAGTCTTCATCCGCCCTTAGATGCATTAAGAACTGCAACGCAGTTAATTTACCAGATATCGATTTAGCCTCCGTTAGGAGCTTGACGAGGATTTCGAAAACATCAATCGCCACTCTGTTGCACCTGGCCTGCAATGCTGGTTTCTGAGGTGTAAAGGCCAATTGGCAAAATATTTTGACGAGCGCGGAGACGGCGGCTACTATTGGGGCTTTCGTCCGCGATGCTGATGATGTTGTTCCATATGTTCCCTCTGACTCGACCATAAGATTGCTGTTGCCGCCAGCCCGAAGGTGCTCGGCCCGTTCAACACCTGGTGGTGACGTTTCTGGTGAGATCTGTTCGTGAAGGCGAGGCAATGGAGAGGAGGAATGACCACGAGTCCGGATAAATGATGTTCTTTTGCCAGAGTCGTCCTCCGCACCTGAAGCCACTTCTACCAAGAGTTTGATATACCTGGCCATGGAAATCTTGTCATCATCGCTGCTGGAATCCCGTTCCGTAACTCTCAAGAGAACTTCGTCAACGAGAATTCCTGAGATGATATCAAAATCATTCATGGTTCCCGGTGTCGTGGAGAAAGAACGCTGACACAACGCTAGAACGGCATCGGCCAAGGGTTCTCGATATTCATTCGATTCCCTCACGCCTTCATATGCACGCTTGAGCCTATCTATGACAGCGCGCCGTGTCAGTGATTGGCCTATCTTTATCGATGTGGGATCTTCCAGCAAGACTCTCCAGATGTCAAGCCACTGATCAGGGGAAAGGTCACCGGGTTCCATTATCAGAAACGGGAGTTCAGCCACATCTTCGTCGGAAAGCTTGGGTGCTATACGATGGTCGACTCTGGAGGATGGGTCTCCGCCTGCCGCGGAGGGTGTTTTTTCTTCCGAGGTTGAATATCTGACCCTCAGCTGTCGGAGAGGCGGATGTGAAGGCCTCTGTTGTGATTGACTATCGTTGTTTTGATAGTCAGGAGCTTGGGATATGACTGGCGGTGGCATGGACTCTATGAATGTTGGATGCGGTACTTCGGGGATTGCCTGCTTCCCTGCCCTTGAGGATAAAAGGGAGGCGAAAAACGACTTCAATCTTTCCCGTGAAGCTGGATCCTGTTTCTGGGAGTCTCCCTCGCCATTCTTGTTTGATATCATCCTATGACACTGAGACCGTAAGCTGAGTGCAGTGGAATAAGATTGAACACCGCTGACTCAACAGACCTTGAGAGTAAATCAGGAATCAATTGTGTGGGATGGTTGGAGTTCGGAAAGAAGCAACCCTCACGACTGCACAGCAGCAAGTTCACAGCTACTTCGGGCGTCTATCACAGAGACTTCAAGCACATGGCATTGATGGAGTACATCTCATTCCTCGCAGACAGCTTACCACAAATCCCAGAGGAGTTGTGAAGCAATGGCGATTTTCGGCTGGCCTTCACGCTCAGACGGTGCGCAGTTGTTGTGGTGTAGATTTAATCCGAGTCACTGTCAGTGTTGTCAATGCCAGTGGCTGTGCTGCTGGATTTATTGGTTTAGTTTAGGCTAGAGCTTCGGTTGATCCAATGGTAATATTGCATGTCCATGTAACGTAGTACAAAGAAGTGTGGATTAGTACAGATACAAATGTGATCCTCCAAAGGAAATAGTAAAGCTTGATCAGAGCACGAACATCATGCAGCATCGCCGCTCTCCCTAACCATCCCTTTTGGCCTATGCTTCGTTATCCAAGGGTGGCTCAGGACAGAGGGAAGTGCGAGCCGTCGCTGGGGGTCATATTGAAGGAGCTGGAACGATGGCACGTAAACAGAGACCTCAAGACAGCCTACAAACGGGGCACTAACCTTTGTTATAAGGTCCTTTACTTCAATTGATACCGTCGGAGGGAACTTGAGATCCACCTTTGCGATTCGTCTATATGTGTCTAAGAGGGCACATGTGTTATTCCTGAGTCGCATATAGAGAAGCCGTAGTGGTAGAAACTCACTGCTGACACTGCTCCGATCCTCGAAGGGCGGATTTCCAATCAAAAACTCGTACGTCAGAACGCCCAACGCCCACAAGTCCACCTTCTCATTGTGCTCCTTCCCTTCCACCATCTCCGGCGGCAGGTAGTCCAGCGTTCCACACAGCGTCATCCGCCTGTTTCCGGGCGCGTGAACGCTCCAGCCGAAGTCTCCAATCTTCAGCTCGCCATTGATGCCCAGTAGCAAGTTCTCCGGCTTGATATCTCGGTGAATGACATGCTTCCCGTGCAGGTACATCAGCGCATCTGCCATCTGGTCGATATACCTCGAGCTTCGTCTCTCCGAGAAGCACCCATGCTTACTGAGTTGCTTGTACAACTCGCCCTTGCCCGCAAACTCGAGCATCAAAAATATCCGCTTCGAGTCGTGGAAGTACCCATAAAGGCGGAGGACATTCGGATGCCGCAGGTTCTGCTGGATTTCGATCTCGCGCCGGATCTGCTTTTCGACCTTGGATTGTACGATTTCCGACTTATACAGCGTCTTCAATGCAAGGATGTACTTTGGTTCGGCCTTTGTCCGGACCATGTAGACGCGACCGAATTTACCTTTCCCGAGTGGCCGGCCCATGTCGAAGTCGGTCAAGTGCCATTCTCGTGTGGGACATTTCCTGCATGGGAGAGTCATATGAATGAAGGTTTCCAGAAGGTGCACTGAGTTACATACCGAGAAACGCTGGAATCCAGCGCAAGTTCCACCGCGGCTTCCCCGTAAACCACTTGACCTCGCTTCTCATCATCGATCTCTAGTCCTCCGTCGTATCTCCCGATATCGATGATTGATTGTGCAGTAGCGCCTGTCGCACTTGTTGCTGTGGCTTGCTTTATTTGAGTAGGGTGCCGCAGGGAAGATGGGTTCGTTGGTTTAGTATTGGGAAATGGATTGGGCGCGGCGAATTTAGTCAAGAGTTTCGAGACGTTAGTTTGACTTGGCTGCTTCGTGTGCGTTGGTCGATTCATGGAGCTCGAAGATGCTACGTTCATTTTCTTTACTCCACCTGAAATCTCCAGTGCCTCGATCTGCCGCGTTATAGCGCCAACGGAAGTCATTTTGTCTGCCTTGAAATCTGGTGTATGAGAACACGACTGAGATTGGCCTCATGATACCTTACTTTTCTTCAGCAAAGTCAGAGGACAGGATATGAGAGGTTCGAATCGCGTCAAAACTTGGCCGCACAGGACGTTAGTGTGGTGGTGGTCCAGGTGAACGCTGAGGCCGACTCGGACAGAACACGGAGGTTCGAATTCACGTCAGGATCACGTGTTCCCGTTTCATCATCGCGTGTAACTCAGGCGGAGGTTGCCACCAAGGTCCAAGTGCCACTGGCCAGTGCCACTTCGAGCAGGGGCCAGGAAAGCAACCATCCTGTTCAGACTACTTCCGAAATGAACAAGTTGTACAAGCTATGGATACATGTCGAGTACTGGTGGGAAAGCTACAGATCTAGAATTGTTCGCAACCAAAATCATCCGGCCATATCGCTGAGCATCCCAGCGACGTCTCACGAATCTCTAGGTCTGTACTTCAGTATCCAGGGATGCGTAAGAACGTCCGCCAACGGTATTCTTTGCTCTGGATCGTACTGGAGGAGCTAGAAAAATGGAAGTTATATCACTGGACCAATGCTTAGCAGAAGGATTGCACAACCTTCGAAATAAGGTTTTTGGCCTCGATTGATATGGTATCCGGAACTCTGTAATCCACTCTGACGATTCGTCGGTACGATCCTAGTAAAATCATCGTCAGATCATGCGGACATAAAGTAATGAGAGGTGGCATACTGGGTCGGTCATCTGGTACATCGAAAGGTGCGCTTCCAACCAAGAATTCATACGTCAACACGCCCAATGCCCAATGGTCGACCTTCTCTGTATGTTCCTTCCCCTCCACCATCTCCGGGGGCAGATAATCTGGCGTCCCGCACATGGTCGTCCGTCTATTTCCAGGAGCGTGGACACTCCACCCAAAATCTGCGATCTTTAGCTCACCATTGAGGCCCAGCAGCAGATTCTCCGGCTTTATATCCCGATGAATAACATGTTTCCCATGCAGATACTTCAAAGCGTCTGCCATCTGATAGATGTACCGCGAACTCCTCCTATCAGAGAAGCGCCCAACCTTGCTGAGCTGCCTATACAGCTCTCCTTTCCCGGCAAACTCTAGCATCAGAAAGACTCGGTTCTCATCGTGGAAGTAGCCGTATAGGCGCAAGACGTTTGGGTGTCGCAGGTTCTGCTGGATCTCAATCTCGCGCCGGATCTGTTTCTCGACACCGTTTTGGACCAACTCCGGTTTGATGAGCGTCTTCAACGCGACAATATATCTAGGAGCACATTTAGTGCGCACCATGTATACCCTCCCATATTTGCCTTTGCCCAGGGGTCGTCCCAGGTCGAAGTCGCTCAAATGCCATTCTCGTGTTGGGTATTTCCTGAACGAGGTGAATCAGACGCGCAAGAGATCGAATAGTCTAGTTGATATGGCTTACCCAGAAACGCTCGAATCGAGAGCAAGCGTTTTGGCAGCCTCACCAGTAATAGTTTGCCACTGGATTACATTGTCCGCCTCTAGTCCTCCGTCATATCTCCCTATATCAATCGACGGCTGTGGGGCCACAGTAGCAGCGTCTGAGCCGCCACTTAAAACAGGTTCCTTTGAAACCTGGGTAGGATTTCGTAGAGACGATGGAGGGGGTGCAGGTTTCATTTTGGAGACAGGATTTGGGGCGGCGTATTTCGTAAGAAGCTTGGAGACATTCGATTGACTGGATTGCTTCGCGTGTATAGGACGCGTATTAGAGCTTGCGGGACCAGAAGAAACATGTCTGATACTCGATGCGATATCTAGGGTTCCTATTTGGCGTGTGATAGCATCTACAGATGCCATATCGCTGGTGGTCGCTGGGTACTCTTTGGAGTGCTTCGTCCAAAACAAATGGTAGGATAAATTCCTTGGGTTTAAATAGGTTCGGTACTTCACAGGATGGGGTTGATAAAAGCAGCGAGGGCGATGTGAGCTGGTGTGAGCGTTTGCTGAGTCGCGAAGCAAGCTCAAAAAGTTTCGAGTTCAACTTTCGCGTCGGAGTCACATGACCGAGCTTGTCGTGTCAAATTCGTAACTCCGCTCTTTTCGGAGAGGTCTTCTTATATTCTGGACCTCTTTCTTTTCGAGCATCGATTATCAACGGGCTCACTAGGAGCCAGACCTGCCTTACTCTGACCTGGCCCGTGTAATATACTCTCCCTCCTCCTGCTCTCGTCCTGCTTACATATCAATATCAATGAACTAATCTCCAACTAATCTTTACTCTGATCATGATGTTTTGCATGATAAGCCGCTGGTACGTAACTGCTTTGTTCTCTATCTGATCAACTCTATTTGCGGGTCTCATGTCATGCAACTTGAAGCCGAGGACTACATCGAGCATTATCATATGCTTCATCCAACACAGGGGTCATATGAAGATACCCGAGCCCCAACAAACCCTACAAATAGTCTCTTATTCTGCTCGTCACTAGTTCAGCTGGGGATATGCGCTGATGTGTCCACGGTCATTAACTCATCAGAATCCCAATTCTTTTACAAATCTGGGTCATTTTAGGCTTTGACTCTGACCCACTAGAACTTTGAAGGGTCAGGGAGATCAGGTGCCTTCGGAGCAATGTCCTATTGAAGTACTTTAACTCGCAGGACCTTCGATCGTCAATTCTCTTCCTTTCTCTTCCTTACCCCACAACTTGCTGTCGAATCTTGGAAGGCGGTCACGTCGTTCTTCACCGGTTTCGCTGCGTCAGAAGCCCGCGTATTCCTGGCGCCTAAAAGTCCTCGGAATGGCGAGCACAGCTGAAGGGGAGGCCGAGAAAGAATATTACCGTCGCAACGCAGGGAGCGCAAGCAGTGCAGACGGCTCTCGTAGTGACCAGGAGCTCATCTTCTTACGGCCTACAGGATGGAGGCGAGTTTTACATCATCCTCTGACGCAGGTGAGTGTCGTTGGCGAGTAGAGTGTCAGCACCTCGTACCCGCGGCGCCTAAACGGTATCCATCTATTACAGACGATATTGCTTGGATTCGTTTGCTTCATGTGCCCAGGTACGCTCTCTTACGGGTTTCCGAGTTGAAATATGGATCGCAGAATATTCTACGCAGGCCTTTTTAATGCGCTCAACGGGCTCGGCGCGGGAGGTCAAGTTGATGCTACAACTAGTGCGAACGCCAATTCCGTTCTGTACGCAACATTCGCTGTTGGCGCCTTCTTTGCGGGGTAAGCCACGCTTTTCCGTCCCAATTAGTACGGGTAGTACGGGATTTTTAAATGCCAATCCACTCACCTCTCACCTTCATTGTTGCGCAGATCTGTTACTAACAAAATTGGAGCAAAACGCGCTCTATTGCTTGGGAGCACAGGCTATGCAATCTACATCGGGTCATTCCTGTATGCAACATGACAATTCCGCTTACCATACCCTAAGTCTGACTCCTGTCCTTTTCCGAACAGCGCGGTGAATATACACCCCGAGGCCGGAGGCTTTATTATTGGAGCTGGTGCTATTCTAGGGCTCTGTGCAGGACTCCTGTGGACCGCTCAAGGCTCCTTAATGCTTGCGTATCCGACGGAGACACAGAAGGGCCTGTTCATAGGCGTTTTCTGGGCCATATTCAACCTGGGTGCCGTTGTGGGTGCATCAGTGTCGTTAGGGCAGAACTTTTCTTCCAAGGTATTGTCAGTGTTGCTACTCCTCCTGGCCCACTCCCTCTCTTCCCCCGCATTTTCGGTACTTGAAATTGATTGCATCTATCTAAATAGGCAAATTCCGGTAAGCTTCCCAAAATCTATCCCTATCGTCTCATTCACACCAAAATCAAAACATAAGTTGAAAATGGCACCTATGTATGTGTCTCCTCCCGCCTCTCCCTTGTACCTGCAAACCCTCTCTTCTCCCCGCGCGTTGTCCACTCCGTTTACACTCGTTCATGCCAGATCGTATTCCTAAGCCTCACCCTCACCGGAGTGCTCATTCCATTGCTAATGGCGGACCCAAATAAAATGATCAGAACTGACGGCACGAAAGTAACCGCGCCTCGTCATCCCTCATGGAAGGTGGAGATTTATGGGCTCTGGGTAACCATCAGTACGGACCCAATGATCCTTCTTCTGTTTCCCATGTTCTTTACCTCAAACTGGTTCTATACTTGGCGTAGGTTCTACCCTATTGTGTAGTATGCCGTATCTAACTGCCTACAGAATTCAACGACTATAACAACGCTCTGTTCAACATCCGTGCACGGTCCCTAAATAACCTGGTGTACTGGCTTGCGCAGATCGTCGGCTCCATTTCCATCGGCTTTCTCCTGGATCAGCAAACGATAGCCCGTCGCACGCGGGCCTTCGCAGGCTGGTCCATTCTGCTCATTATGGTCTTTATCGTCCATACCTGGGCATATTTTTATCAAAAGTAAGTAGATTTTCCGCGGTCCAGAATAAGGCATGTCGATCGCAAGCTGACGCCAATTTACAGAGATTATACCAGGGAATCCATCCCCCCCGACGCCCAGAAGATGGACATCTTCGATAATGGGTACACCCCGAGGATATTACTCTACATCGCTTGCGGTCTCCTTGACGCCATGTGGCAGACGACAGCGTATTGGATCATGGGAGCCATGTCCAACGACCCTGGCAAACTCGCACATTTCACAGGCTTCTGTACGTTCTGCTATCTTTTGCCTTCCCCACGTCACGCTTCCCGTGCGTTCGCTTGCCCTAATGAAAGAGCCGTCTAACCTGCGACCCTTACAGACAAGTCGTTCCAGTCCGCGGGCGGCGCTGGCATATGGAGAGCCGATGGTGTTAAGACCCCGTATGTGGATTTTCGCATATGAGTTGACCGTATACTCAATGTTGATTCTCTGATCGTGCTCTTCAAGATTCATGAACATTTTCATCTCCACATGGGCGCTCTTAGTTGCTGGACTCATTTTCGCTCTGCCCATGATATACCTCCGTGTCAAAGAGCATACCGAAATCTCTGACGAAGTCTTGTCAGTGTCTGTTTTTCTTCTCTGCGGAAGGTAATGCTCATCAATGGTTCCCTTTAGAGCGCGCATGGACGATTCGGGGCATATACGTGTTGCCACCGAGGTCCAGGAGCCGAGAGAAAACACAAGACGTGAACATCGACCCTCAAAAACAGAACTAGGCTGACCTTGCTATTACTTTATATGTTACACTGTGGCTTGCTGTATTTATGTTGGGTGCCAGCTTGTGTATGTATTTATGTAATGTAAGACGATCATTTTCGTACTTGAGATTGACTTGAGACTCTGAAGAAAACTCGGTCATGAATTTGTCCAGCGGGGCTTATGAGGCACACGGCCCAGGTCATATATAGCGGGATCACCGGGGGTGATCTCACCGTCACTATCACTTCAGTATCATGAACCCAAACGAGGCACATTTGCCGTTCTCCTGACTCCTTGCGTTCTCCGCCGTCCGGGCTGCAATCATAGATGTCCAAAAATAAATCGGCATAGAAAAGGCTCCGTCTTTACTCTGACTCTGAGATGATTGCGGGGGAGATGCTAACGACGCACTAAGGTTCATGGAGCGCAACGAAGTCAATTTTGTTGCGAGTCTCAAACTACTTATACCAGGAATAAGACGAGTATGTTCCACATCCCGTGTTCAGCTTGAGTGGAAGTTGGCCACAGTGAGGACCTTAAATATCAGTTTTAAGCTCTTCACATATGTATCCTTCATTCATAGGATGTTGCCTCGGCAAGACCATGAGGGCGAAGCCGAAAAACGATCGTGAAACGCCAGGGTCATCGCAAGACCACAATGCCCCATGGTCATCTGAGACGATGGAAACTATGAATGGTATCGGGCAAGTCACACTACGTCCGTACCTGATCAGACGGGAATCAGTTGGTCGGAGCTTCAGCTCCATTTGTGCCGGACAATCTCCATAAGGACTTTAGTCGGGCATCGGGAAGGCTTTCAGACGGCGGGCCCGCCTCGAAGCCGGATATGAATGTCTCTGCATTGCTGATCCGAATCGTGTGCCCTCCCCTGAAGCAATTTTCATTGCATTTGAATTTCGACAAGGCGAGGAGCAAGGTTTTCTTGTGCTCAAAAATAGCTCCCTATACAGCAGTCGATTCTGATATACTTCCCCAACATTGCGGGGCAGTTATCAGGGCGTGTAGATGGGTGAATCTGGTGCTTACCTGAGGTATCTGTCCCCATAGGTTCAAGTGATGGTTGTTGATTTTGGAGAAAGAGCGGGGCTCGGAAGTCGGACCAGCCAAACTCCGCGACCATGAACGACCATGCGGTCACCCCGATCGGTCGAGCTCGAGAAAATAGACCTCCACTCAACAGTCCAACATGAAGCATATGCAGCTCATGTGCTAGCCGCCGCATATGATGCTATCTCCATTCTTCCGTGTTCCTGATAAGTGGCAAACTCGTGGAGATTCATGGGTGCTCGTGGACACCTGGAACAACTCATGGCGGCGTCAGATGGCCTCTACCGCTCGTGAGATTTTGATCGCTCTCCAGCTTCGATTTTGACTACTTATATCGGTCCGGGGATGCTGTATTCTGTGCCCACTTGCTGCCTGACCGCTTGGTTCGAAACATAAACGCTGTCCACCATGACTGACGTTGTCGATAACGAGAAGGGCTATAATAGCGGCGGCAGCGACAATGCCTCCCAGCATGTCTTTGAGCGGCCCACTGGATGGAGGGGCACGTACTACCACCCTCTTACCCAGGCAGGTTTTCTTTTCTCACATGTGGTCTCGTTCGCCACTGACATACTGTGCCCTACCAGGTATGCATGCTCGGCTTTGTGTGCTTCATGTGCCCAGGTGTGTTCTGCTCACACTAGATCATCGGAACTTTGACTCATTACTGCATCAGGCTTGTTCAACGCCCTCAATGGTCTCGGAGGCGGCGGTCAAGTCGACAACACCACGAGCGCTAACTCCAATGCGGCTTTGTACGCTACCTTCGCTGTTTCTGCTTTCTTCGCAGGGTGCGTGCTTCGCTTTTCGAACCCAGGAGGACACCGAAAATAACCATCAATCTCCAGATCTGTCAACAATAAGCTTGGGTCACGTCTGACGCTGCTGTTGGGTACCACAGGATACGCTCTCTACATTGGTTCATGGCTGTACGCACCCAACCTATCTTCTGTTCGCCCTTCATTCACACTACGATAGCGCCACCAACATTCACCCCAATGCGGGCGGCTTCGTGATTGCTGCAGGTGCCATCCTTGGCATCTGCGCCGGCCTCCTCTGGACTGCACAGGGTTCGCTCATGATGGCCTACCCCACGGAAGGCGAGAAGGGCAAATACATCGGCGTCTTCTGGTCCATTTTCAATTTGGGTGGTGTCGTCGGCGCATCAGTTGCACTTGGTCAAAATTTCCACTCCAAAGTACGCTTCACATGTTCATTCGACGCTCGGGCTAGAACTCACTCGCTTCCACTTTTCAGTCTAATTCTGGTAAGAAAGCTCCTCGTTAAACGACCTTATGGCACTAACTGACTCAATGTCAAACAGTCGGCAATGGAACCTACGTACGTTGCTAATCTGTATCATGTCAAAGCCTACTGATGTAGTTCGCAGATTGGTTTCCTTGTTCTCACCTTGATTGGCGTGACAATTCCCCTCGCCATGGCCGATCCCAACAAGATGATTCGTACCGACGGCACGAAGGTCACTGCCGTCCGCCAGCCATCCTGGAAAACGGAGATCTTTGGCCTCTGGGTTGCGCTCCGGACCGACCCCATGATCATCCTGCTCTTCCCCATGTTCTTGTCCTCTAACTGGTTCTACACATGGCGTAAGTCCACCTGATTGTCGCTCCGGCGTGTATAGGAGTCGAAACCTGAGACGTTCTTGACAGAATTCAACGACTACAACGGCGCGATCTTCAACATCCGCGCGCGCGCACTGAACAATCTCGTCTATTGGATCTCCCAGATTGTCGGATCCCTCGCCATAGGTCTCCTCCTTGACCAAAAGAGGTTCAGCCGCCGCGTTCGTGCCTTCTCCGGGTGGAGCATTCTCTTCTTGTTTGTATTCATGATTCACATCTGGGGCTACTTCTATCAAAAGTCAGTTCGCAATACTCCCCGATGAATGATCACTTATGCCGACTGGCTCCAGAGAATATACTCGCGCTTCCGTGCCTCCTGATTCGGAGCGTCTCGACATTTTCGACGCTGGATACACTGGCAAGATCTTCTTGTACATCTTCTGTGGTGTTCTCGATGCCATGTGGCAGACGACCGCGTACTGGCTGATGGGCGCTATGTCGAACGACCCTGCTAAGTTGGCGTATTTCGCTGGCTTCTGTGCGTTCAACACACTCCGTTTACCCAGATTTCCATGGGCTGACCTTCCTTCTTTTATAGACAAGTCAATTCAGTCCGCTGGTGCTGCGGGCGTGTGGCGCGCAGACGCTATCAAGATCCCGTAAGTCTTTTTGCCATATGGCTAATGTATATATGCTTACACCACGTCACAGCTACATGAACATCTTCATCTCGACATGGGCTCTCCTCGTCGCTGGTCTCGTCTTCGTCCTCCCCATGATCCACCTGCGGGTGAAGGAACACACTGGAATCGAAGATGAAGTTTTGTACGCAATTCATCAACCAGTTGATTTACTTCTCTGACACTATCTCCTAGGGCCCGGAGGGATGATTCTGGCAGGGTTTTAGCCCCCGAAGAGGTGAAGGAGAAAGTCGCGGCATAATTAGGTTCCCCGCTCTTCATATAATGTATCCACGCAACCGCTCATAGCTTACGCATTCAATGAGATCCCATGTTACAACACTGCAGTTATTAGGGCTTCTCAGCCCAGACTTTTTGAGAGTGTAGACCCTCGCGTTCGATAACACCCACTTGACCATTCCACCATACTATTTTCATTCTGACTAGGGCAAGCGCCACACTTTCGCAATTCTAGCTTGATCTCGTCCTGGCAATTTAGTGCGACTGGGTCAACGGAAAACTCGCCAGAGATATATCCACATCATGCTGCGGAAGGAACTTCGATCTAAAATAAGACTGACAGTTTCTGTCCAATGCCTAACTTCTTGTCCGCTGCCCAGTAGTCTCATGATGGAGTGTCGCTGGTGAACGCTGATGAATTGTTATGTAGCAGTAGTTACTGTATAGACTCGATTCTGTCATCGCATGCAGATCAATCACCCAAGATACTATCAACCCCCTTGAACTCTCTAGATCTCCTCTACCAACACTTCAAGCTACTCCACAATCCTTTCTTTACCTCATCTTCCTCAATATCACATCGCTGAAAGGGTGGCGCGCCACTTGGACGCCCTTGGCTCCCAAACTCGCCCTTGTAAATCCCCTCTTTGACTGCCAGGGCCCAATACTCGCTCTCCTCCATCTTCGAACCCTCGGGCGCGATGATAGGCAGCGCATACTCCCTTTCACCTCGAGCATGCACGACACCCGGTACAGGGAACAGGGCGCGCGCTAGAGCAGTGCGGAGTGCTGCACTCGGACGCCGAATGTCGATGTCGAGGTGAATCTCCTGGAGCTCACTGGAGTTGTGCTGGAACATCGGGAGATTGAATCCGGGGGCAAGAGTGTAATCTCCCAGGTATCCTGCCAGGGCAAGGGCTTCGCGGATAGCAGGCTGCTTCGAAGCAGCAGAATCGAAGCTTTGAGTGGGCGTTACTGCGTGAACGGGCTTTCGGCTACCGGGGGAGCTCGAAGGGCTCAATGTTTGTACTGTGTCTAGGGGCATACTGCCATGATTGGCGGGATTGGCAGCGCTGACAGCGTGTTCGTGGTGGCTGAGGGGGAGACGGTCGTTCTGTAACATTGGAATGAGGTGGTTGTCGTTGAAGCCTAGTAGTAGGGGGTGTCTTACTTGTGCAGATTTCTAGTTATCCTCCCGGACAATATAGGGTTATTAAGGGGCAGACGCCGTTCGATTCGGGATCACAACCTGTGATTATGGACCTGCAAAAGTCAGAGCATAATGGTGTCCCAATTAAATCCACGCGGCGAATAAAAAACAACGCCTAAAGTATATCGGAGCCACCGGTATATCCGACGGGCTTCAGATGGAGGATTAAGGCGGAGAGCTGGGTGGTATCGCACTAGGGTTGCGGATGTTCGAACATGGTGAGAGTCACCAAGTTTGGATTGCCAGAGTATTTCGAATGTTTCCCGCCATCGTGATGTCACAACGGGAGAGTCGTGGAGGGCCATGTACGGTTCCAGTAGTCGTGCAGCAGAAGTAAAAGGCAAGATTGACCTTTGCCGTCGGTCGATCACTATCCCATTTAGTATCACTATCCCATTTAGTTTTACTCTGTCCAGTAGGATGGTCAAAGAGTCAATTCAAACCCGCTTGCTAAAGCGACATCTGGGAGGGCCACCCAGAAAAGATAACACGGAAACGTACTCGCTCATAGGTATTCAGGATAATTAGCGGTGCAGGACGAAGAAATAGGGGGTATGCACGCGTGACACGCGTTGTCTTTCCCTTCCTTATTTCGAAGAAGCCGGGAAGGCCAAGTCCCAGTGCGCTCTAGCCTCCTGCATTATGTGTCGGTCGAGGTAAGTCTGGGTAGAGGAAGGCGAAAGGGTATTCCGTGCTATGCCTCCGCTTCATGTACCCAAGCCTCTTACCTGTAGCAGGTTGATTACTGAGATAATGGTGGCCACCTTGATGGCATGTGCTTTCGAAAAAGTTGCTATCTAGAACCAAGTATCATGAAAATGCCGGATTACCAGACGGTGTTCGATGTCGTGTTGAGCGTCCGCGAGTCCGTTCCATTGGTAATGAGGACCTGTTACAAGAATCCCTGCTCTCAGCAAAGGCCTTGTCCGATGTCGTGTTTCATGCATCAGATTAGTTGATCGAGACTTGCTTGAAGCAGGAGGTGAGGCCGTGCGGACGCAACGTGGTGGGTGTTAGTGACTGAGGTGGAATATAAATTTGGATTTCTAAGTTCAACATCAACCACCATGTCGCGACAGGACAAGGCCACAACCGAAAAGTTTACTCGCACCCTCCGCGAGCTCGTCAAACGGCCAGAGAATAAAGTATGCGCTGACTGCAAGCGCAACGGTATGTTCTCGCTCGCCAGTGCAATGCACAACGAGCTGATTATTGTACAGACCCTCGATGGGCATCCTGGAATCTGTGAGCATCGCGTGCAGTCACTCCCGCATCTACGTAGTACTCATATTGTTCATAGCGGCGTCTTCCTATGCATTCGATGCTCAGGCATCCACCGCGGTATGGGCACCCACATCAGCAAAGTAAAATCTGTCGATCTGGACACCTGGACACCGGAACAGATGGAGGTCAACTGCACCTACTTCGCCTATTTATCGTGTACTGACATATTACACAGTCCATTCAGAAATGGGGGAACCATCTCGCAAATATATACTGGGAAGCACATCTGAAGGCGGGGCACGTTCCGCCTGAGCAGTGCGTGGCTAAACCATTTCCACATCAGTACTTTTTCTAATTCTCTATCACAGCAAAATGGAATCGTTTGTGCGCTCGAAATACGAATCCAAGCGCTGGGCTATGGATGGCCCTCCTCCCACCGATCCTTCCGTCTTAACACGCGGTGCCCAAGCTCAAGTCCAAGCCGCCGCCACCTCCCAGCCACAACAACATACCCCCGCTGCCTCGACATCCCGGCCTACCCATTCACCCAGTGCCAGCCTCTCCACCCGCTCTCCACCACCCACCACCACCCGCCAACCTCAAGCCCGACAGCTCCTCTCCACGAACTACACCAACGCCCAGCGCCAGCCCACCTCCGCAGCCACACCACCACCCATCGCTGCTGCGAAAGCCCCATCCCCACTTCCCACGCAGGCCAAAGCCCCCGAGAACGACCTCTTCTCGCTTGATTTCCACGCGCCACCCACCACTACAGGCTTCGCCACCCCGTCCGAGGCACCCAAGAAAGACGTCAAACAAGACATCCTCTCTCTCTTCTCCGCGGCCCCGGCACCCGCGCCTTCCACCTTCGGCCAATTCGGCGGGCAGAACGCAGCTGCCTCGCCATGGGGTGCGCAACCGACGCCAGCGCAGCAGCAAATGTGGCAACAGCAACAACAACAGCAGCAGCAGCAGCAGCAGCAACCAACAAGCATGCTAGGCACATCCGGCGCCGGCGCATGGGGTACTAGTTCTGGCTGGGCGGGGGCAGCTCCCTCTCTCGTCCCTCCCGCACAGGGTAACCTCTGGGGTTCCACCCCAGCTGTGGCTGCGGGACAGCAACAGGCAGGCCTCTTCAATACCACAGCAGTATGGGGATCGTCGGCGCCTGCTGCTTCACCCACACCCGCACAGGATCTGTTTGGATCGTTTGGTGGGGCGGGGCCGGGAATGGGAGCCCCGCCAAAGAAAGATCACGTGTTTGGCGATCTATGGGGTGGCTTCAAGTAGGGTTTGTCGCTGTGCGAGCGTAGGTTTTATAGACAGTGATTCTCAATATTGGATTCATGCCTAATGGATAGCATATTTCAAAAACCTATTTCCGCCTTCAACAGCTACCTGTGTCGCCGGTGGGTGTCCATTGAAGTGAATGAATGGAAGGAAGGAAGTGGTCTGTACTCGACATACTCATGCATTTGAACACAGCATCCATAAAATCGTCCAACCACGTGAGATACGTTATAAATTCCTAACAAATAAATGTGTTCCTTCCTACTTCCTTGTTCACTTCAAGCAAGTCCAAGATCCTGCAAGATTTCATCAGCTCAATCACGAAACCTAACCTTACTGGAAATAAACCGTACCTTATCGATCAACCTCCGTGCGACGGGGTGGAACGACTCCTGATTAGCCTGCCATACCTTTACCGCAAGGTCACGATCGACCTTAGCCACCGTCCTGAAGATCGGGCGGCAGAACTTCATGCGTCCCACAATCATCCCAGATCCGTCCGCGCCGACGATCCAGTTGACCGCATCAGGCGCAAACGCCTTTGCAGACTCCGACTTCGTGTCAGTCAGCGCGAGCTCATAGAAGCGGAAGCGGATCTCGGCGTTGGTCGTCGTGGAGACCTTGTACAGGTTGCCGAGATGCTGGACATGGGGGAGGGGCAGTTGCGAGTAGGACTGGAGCCTCTCAAGGAAGACGACTATACATCGAGATTGATCAGTCAAGGTTGTACATGGTATGACTGAGATGATGGAGACGACTGACTGATTTGGTTCGAGTT
This sequence comes from Lyophyllum atratum, assembly GCA_014905825.1. Taxonomy (NCBI): domain Eukaryota; kingdom Fungi; phylum Basidiomycota; class Agaricomycetes; order Agaricales; family Lyophyllaceae; genus Lyophyllum; species Lyophyllum atratum. The sequence continues at coordinate 139,665 of JACGCN010000025.1, read as the reverse complement.
GAAGTCCGCGAGATCGGACTCCTTGAACATGAGCTGAGACACATCGGAAGTCGAGCGCGCGGCGTCCCATTGCGCGGCAAGTGCGTACGCCTGTTTCGCCAGCGTCACATCGTACTCCATTTCCACCGGAAGCTTGAGCCCTTCTCCGTAAAACCAAGCCTGCCAATCTATAAACTTCGATCCTGCTGATTAACCCAATAACACGCACATCCCAGTCCACGGAGTCCAGTGCCTTGATCTTCTCCGGTCCGCCATGCTTCTCGAAGTAGCCATATAGATGGTCTTTCCACTCTTGAGTGGTTATATTCTTCCCAATGAATGTACTTACATATTCCTTCACGTATGGAAGGAGCACGTTCAAGCCTCCTAGTTTGCGCTCTGTCCAGCCCATCTGTCAATACAAGATCAGGGCCGTAGCAAGGTAGGTACATACCGATATGCAGAATCAGGTTGGCGCCCTTCTCGTACGGAATACTGCTGAACGCGTTATCGGGGTCCTCGCCGTGCTCAAAATCAATGACAAGCCGCTGGTACTTGGGCTCCTTCTGGAACTCCTCGAGGGCATTCTTGAGCGCCTTGGAGCCGATGATGAAGGAGAAATCACGATGTGCGGGCGTGTATAGGATCTCCTGCAGCACACGCTCGATATATGTCGTCCACCCTTCGTTGAGCCAGAAGTGTGAGGCGTTGGCATGACTAAAGATGAATCAATATGCGTAGAGACAGATGCGAACATTACGACGCACGTAACCCCGTTACCGAACCAGGAATGGGTTGCCTCGTGGACGACAACGTCGACGAGACTACGATCTCCAGCGAGGAGAGCTTTAAGGGGAGTACAGGGGTCAGACTTGGATGGTACGAAAGCGGATGTGAAGCATACTGGGTGTCAAGAACGTTAGACATGCATTTTCCTGTGCAACAGATACTTTCTTCAGCATCAAAAAGGCGGCGCGACCTATGCACGTAGCGTACCATTCCACCGTAAGGGAAAGCAGGGGGAAGCACCAACAAATCGTACACTCCAAACTTATAGGGAGTGACAATTTTTTCTTCAGCGGCGACGAATCTGAATGAAGTTGGGTAGTGTTTAGCAGCACGCTGATAAACCGAGGACGGTAGATATACCTTGCAGTATCTTCGCTGAACTCCCAGTACGCACTGTCAATCAGTTCCGGTTCAGCCCAGATACCCGAGGTCCACTGCTTGTCTTCATATTGTGGGAAGCCTTTGTAGACGACATTTCCTGCAGCTATCGCAATGAGATAGGATGGAATTGGGACCGGCTGCCACGAGCATCAGAGGAAAGTACCGTGAAGAGATACTTGATTACTGACCTGAGTATACGAGTAAGTAACGAGGTCTTTGCCGATGACCTTCCCATCGTGCGCGGGGCCATTAGAGGGAGGAGATTCGCGTATTGCGGAAAGGAGGACAGGAAGTACAGAGGTAACTTTTGCGGAATATTTCTGGAAAAAAATTAAGGCGGATCTATGTAATTAAGGCGGATCTATGTATGTAAGGTAGAGAATCCACGCACGATCTTTGCCGATGGGGTATCTTATTTTCACAACTGATCATGAGAAACACCAGATTAAACATATTATATTGGTGCTCACCTTGCAGAGGCGCAATAGCACGGGCGTAGATGGGTTGACATTGACTGAACAGGAAAGAGAAAGCCTTTCCCTGTGTTTGCCTTCAGTTCAAAGGCCGTAAGCGTCTGTTCCTGGATAAAATCCCAAAGAGACATACGCCTTGTCCAACCATTGCAGAGCAGTGCAGGCCTTCGTCGTTTTATATTCTACCTTCACATCAATATACTGGCCAGATTTCAGGCCGGAGGGTAAGCCGATACGGAGAGCAGATCCCATGACTGCATGTTTCGCCTTGAGATCAAACTGCAGGAACACAACTCAGAACGCCCAATCGCAGTGCCTGTGGCAGCAGAGCTCACAGGGACTGATTTCCCGTCGATCTTGGCATCGGAAAGGTCCAGTTCCGACGTATCAAAGCTGGAGGTCAAATAAGTCAGTGTCTTGCGAACGGAGATGGCCTACTCACATAACTTCCTTGACATCATCCTCTTTAACTAGAAGATGGTGGGTAGCAGACCCTGATATTAGTTTCGCATCGAAATCGAGCGTCCATTCAAGGGCTAGATGCTCGGTCGTAATTTGAAGGTAGTTAGACTGTGTCGTTGGATCTGCCATCGGAGTGGTTTGCAGAAGAATCTGAAGAGTCCGGAACTTGTTGATCAGTTTGTTATCCTGTCCCGGATCTAATCTTGTCGAATGGTTAAGCTGATAATTAGGTAATCCGGCAACATTCACTCACCCCCGGGCCGACCTCAACACCTCAGGCACCTGAGGCTCTCCTCCTCCTCCCCGACGTACTTACCGACGTATATGTACTATGCTTGCTTACTTACAAACTACACAAGGGCCATCTCAAGCCGGTAATGCGATATCCTGGATTACGCTGTGGTATTAAGCCTAAGCTTTGCGTTGAAGAATGCGAAATTTATTCATGGACATTATCCATCCAAAGCCCGAAAAATATAGGTTTAAGTATTCATCAACCCCTTCTTCTTCCAGTGCGAGGTGAATGATACCCCACCATGAGAGTACCATCCCCTCGTTCCTTGACTTTCAGAGCCACTATGTGCTCTAGCAGACAACCGCAAGACGAGACGGTCAAGCCCCGCAGGCGGTTCCGCATGGACAACAAACATGACGAGTGAGGGAGGAGCGGGTAGTGCGTGATGTGCAGAGACAATGGCAAGCATGGGGATATATAAACATTGAGTGTTAGCTGAAGTTGACACAGGATAGGAACAGACGAGATATGACACGAAAAGAGACATCGAGACAGAGAACAACCTAAGAAACTGGATGGATGGTGTGGGGGAGAGAGGGATATGTGTGTACGTGCGTGTGCGTGTGGTGTGTATATTTTAACTGCATATCTGAATGTCCGTCCAAGTCATCGACAACGAAGATGAGATGAGTATAAAGGTAAAGTACGACTCCGGCGTACGGAACGAGCGCATGGGGTGTGGCAGGACTAGGGGCCTAGCCGATACCGCGTGCAAGGATTAATTACACGTGTATTGAGGGTATACTGAATCGCTTGACGGGACTGGGAATAGGAGTGACGTGAGTATTCACTCGAATCCCAGCGGCCGTTGCGGTGAGGGTGATGTAATAACGCGGGTAATTCGTTGAATGTTCGGAGTTGTTAACAGGGTAAATTGCAAGCAACGTCGATGTTTTGCATAAAAGGGAGAGCTTCATTGTGTGGGGGACGGGGTCGTTGATGGCATGGATCCAAAATAGAAACAAGAGCATGGACAGAGTGGAGGTGGTCGTTAAATTAAACAAAGAATTGGGTGCTAGAGGGGAGGAAGTCAGGTATAGAAGAAGTAGCAGAGCAAAGAACGTACTGGATTCGACTCGAAGCATGGACCTCCATCTCCTCCATCTTATACGAGTTCAGCTCCTCCTTAATCCTCTGCGCCAACGCGGGTGTCAATCGACTCCACGTCGCTGGTTCACTCCTCCGATCATATACAGAGGCCGGGAACGTGTCATAAACCGACAGGTTATTGGCGAACGCCAACCGCTTACTCGGCGCTGTCGCGGATCGGTGTGTCAGCATCATCGGCGTATTCGTCATGGTGGACAGAGCAGGTGCCGAGGAATTGAGGTTCGGGTGGTTGAAGATGGCGTTCGACTTTTCTGGTGGGTGGGGAGCGAGGGGGTTCTGATTATGGGAGGCGTTGGTCGGTGTCGAAGGTTCCTTGGTCGGAGAATCCAGAGACATCGGTGTGTCGAACGAAAGAGGAGGAAGGGAGGGCGCCGTTGCAGGCCCACCGGAGGTATGCGATGAGTGGGGGTGTTTATGGAGGCCGTCGATGTGGTCAGGATCTGGGGAAGGAATGCGCGCCAGTGGTCCTAATTCCGTTTGACCTGGATGTGAGTTGTAGGAGTTGGAGCGTAAACGATTTGCGTTGGAATTTTCGGTCAGGTATATTTGCTGATCATAAGAATCGGCATCTAAGGAACCGACGTCAGTTTCTACCCAAGAAACGAACGAGCAACACTGCACTTACATTTTAGAATCCCTTTAGCAGGTCGTCTCGTCTTTTCCACACTTCTTCGCACATTCATTGCCCACGGCTCTACCTCCTCCGTATACCCCTCGTCATCTATACTCGTCCTCTCCAGTCCCACACGAATCGTCACGTCCTCATCACCATCGGCTTCACCATCCCAATCCTCATCATCTTCACCCCACCCATCCGCTTGGAAGGTCTGCCCAGCCGCCTGCTGGGCACCGATGTAATGGCCGTCATCATCGCTCTCTTCTTCGTCTTCTTCCACTAGCACCCGCGTCCCATCCTCGTTTACCCTAACCCCAGCTGAACCCTTAACAGGCGACACCGACCCTTGCCTCGTCGCTGTGTTCCTGTCCCATGTGGGCACGCCGGCCCCGTTAACGCCATTCACAGTGGAAGCGGAATTAGCTGCCACCTCCTGTGCCGCTTTGGCTCGAGCCGCCGCCTCAGCGTTGCTTTTGAGAGTGTGCTGCCGTGCCAGCTTCGCAGCCGGACTCAGCCCGTTCATATCCGTGCCGACCGTCCAGTCGCCACTACTCGTCCTATCCAGCTCCGCGGTGACATGCGAGACACTCGCCTCACTCGCCTCTGCCTTGGCCGTCCCCTTCTTCCCGTCCTTATCCTTTTCTTGTCCTTATCCTTAAATAACGAGGCGATTCCGGCTAGCGAGTTTCGCTTCGCCAGTTTCCCCATGGACCCCAATTTCCTGATCATGACGCTGGCGCTGCTAACGGTCGACGAAAGCGAGATATTGTCCGTGCTGACGTTCAGCCTCGCGTTGAACAAAGAAGCCGCACGACCTTTCTTCTTGACCTGAACCGTCGCAGTCGATGCGTCGTCCCCGCCATCAGTGGAGCCCCGGACCGGAGCAGACCCACTGGCCTTGCCCGTTGCAGATGTAATGATCGCGGGCGTTTTAGGTTTCAGCTTGCTTGAACTGCTAAATGTCGATGCCTTGATAGACTCGTCATCTGAAGCCTCTTCCTCCTTCAACGCCTGAGCTGCATTGAACGATAAAGCACGTCGTAGCCGGCCTTTGAGACCGCCACTCCGCAACATGCTTGCGCTCGGGGTAGGATCAAGCATGGGATCGCTGTCATCGCGTGACATCCGTCTTTCATTTGCAGTGAAGTTTCCTTGAGAAAGAGGAGAGGGGCGGTTTGGACGCGGGGTGGCAGCGGGCGGAGACGTGACGGCAGGGGATGAGGAAGCATTGGCAGATGATGTGGTTGTCGTAGATGCTGGCGGGGCGGGCGAGATCCCCGAGGGCCGCGCTGCCGAATTTGCTGATGACGATGACGAGCCCCGGTGATGAGGAACGCGTAATTGCCCAGGCGTCGTCGACCCAGAAGACGAGGCGGGCGAAGGCGTGTTTCGCTTAGGGGGCACGGATGGAGACACATTCCGACCACGGTTGCTTCCGTTCGCCGATGACGGGGTATTATGACCGCTGTGACCACTTTGGTTGCTGTTGGTCCTCTGGCGCTGGCTTGTCGACGAATTGACGGAGGAAGTGGATGCCGATGCCTCCGGACGTTTGTAGGGTGGGTGTGGAGGGCCGGGGGTTCCTTGGCGCCTGTCACCGACATCAGGTGAGTGTGGAGGTGGCTGCCGGCTAGGACGGCGGTACGGATGAAAGCCATTGAACTGCCCCTGCTGCCCCGCCTGTTGCTGATGGTCGCCTGCGCCACCTCTATGGCTCTGGTGCGGGGGTGGGGTACCACTAGGAAATGGATTAAAATTGGGCGTTATTTGGTTTTGAGCGAAGTAATCGTTGGAAGAAGCATTCCGCTGTTGTTGGGGTGGGAATCCGTGCTGTGCATTGAACATCATCTGTTGATAAGCCCATTGCGCCAGCTGGGCGTTGGCCGGGTCGAAGTAGGGTGATTGTTGGGGTATTTGTGCTGGATAGGGTTGTGGTGGTTGCTGCTGGTGATTTTGATAAAAGGAAGGGTAAAACGGGGCAGCAGCGATTGAAGGTGTCCAGCTGCCTTGTGGCTGCTGAACAGGGTATGCGAAGGATGGCTGGTGCTGAGGGGGAAGCTGCTGCGGATGCGGATGTTGCTGCGCTGGATGAGTTTGTTGGTTGTCATTAGCCGGTGACAAACGCTGCCTAGAGTTCGTGTTATTTGTGGCGGGTACATCCATTGTGGTGTCTCTCGAAGGATACAATTGTTGCCAGTCTGGAGGTGCGAGAACAGCCATGGACTATCAGGACACCCGAAACGCAAGCGAGCCCACCCGTGAGTAACTAGTAGCCGGATGCGACGTGGATGATCAGTCTGCGCGTCGAGCGGTCTGCTGAGAGCACTCACCACGGACTATAGCCCAGTAAAACGAAGCCCTTTGTTGTCGTAGACAGCGAGCAGATGGAAGATGGTTGAAGACTCAGATGCTGGCAACAGTGACCACCACCAAAAGGCAAATCTGTTGCAATCACCCAGCCACAACCAAAATAAATTCAAATAGCTTCACGTGGCCTTCCGGGCTGCCGTCTCTTGAACGACCAACAACGAAACGATGCGTAGAACACCGTAGAACACCCTTGCAACCGTCGCATTCATCCCTTTATCACCTTTCTTCCCTCATCCACAGCCTAACAGCACCGACAAAGAACCCCGGTGAACCCACAACCACCCAATTTTCGGCCAAAGAAGAAATCCCCGAGGACTTTCTGCTTGGAACATTTGGACGGCGGAAGAAGCCCCCATGGATTCCGTCTCGGTCGGATTGCCCTCGCCACTGACCTATCACTTTCCGAAGTCCCGCGAGACTTTCCCCGAGCTCTGCATAACGTACATAACGTAAATCGAACCCAATTACAAGTCTAAAAGCAGCGACTCACCTCTCATCATAGTCAAAGGATGGCCTTCCCACTCAGATCAGCCCCACGAGGCTACGCAGCTCCAAGGTCTTTCTTGTTCTTTCTCGTCCCAGCGGTTCATTTTTTTCTTTCTTTCAGAAAAGCCCTTTTCGCCTTCACGATTGCTTCGATACTCGACGTGGATTTTCTAAAGATTCCGAGTCCAACACGGATACACGCTCATAGCCTAGACAGCACGCGCCGCAGTCATCAAAAGTCTATGGATCATGGTAGCTATTTACGTCCAAATGACCGGTCTGCAAGACCGCTTAAGCCAATTCCTACGTCTAACTTGAGCAGTTGAGTCAGTTTCGCCATTTGTATACGGTCTTGATCCTCTCATCTCAAGAGATATAGCAGAATCAATTCCACAAAGCTGCTCATTACGCGTCCTATTGCGAAAGTACCCCCTTTTAAATGTCGCGTTTGGAGTGAGCGTTGCTGTTTCAGCGCGGCCGCCCCCAAAGAGGCCTATAATGGCGAAGCTTGTTATCCCATGAGTGCATAACCTTTCAACCGAAACATCTGAATGAATCAATAATGTTCGCTCCCTATAAATGAGGCTCGCACAAACACCCTTTCACAAAGCACTCTCAAGTCAACAGCACTGACCAAAAGCGGAACGCGTCTGTTTGGCAACAACGCGATCGTCCAACTGTTCCTCAATATCGGCCCGAGACGTATTTATAGACACCAGGAACACTTTCATTCGAGACATCGCTGCTCGCAAGCAGGGTACTGTGGGAGCTAACTGCATCCTATCGTATGTATTTAACGCTATTCCGCGTCATATTAATAACTTCTATCGGTCTCTATAAACACGCTAGGTAATCTGTGCATACTAATAGACAATTTGGTCGCTTCCACTGCATATGGTAAGACGTCTTCGAACGCAATTTGTCTTTACGGCCTTGAAATCTCCATGCTTTGAATTCCAGTCTGTTTGTCCTGCGTATTCCAGCTTTCTTCTTCCCGATCCAGCAAGCTTATGTCTCATCTGAATCTCTGCCCCTGGAGACATCAAAAGGGCCCCCAACATACATCTTCAGTACTCTAAGCTATTTCTGTCACTTACACTCCCCTGTACATCGATGACGGAATTATGCCAACCAAGACCTCGCGAGAATACTCTTTGCTGCCTCGGGACTTTCTTCGCCCACTGGAACCTGGGGGTTACAGTACATGTTCGTACTACTGGCACCGTTCCAAGTTCAGTACAAGAGGAAGCCCTTGAGATGCGCTCCAAATTGGAAAACCTAGCACGTCGAGTTATCGATGACCCCGTGGTGCAAAGCAAACAAAAAAACACCATGTACTTACAGTCGGGAATGGGTGAAATACGAAAGCTCATGACGTATCATGGAAAAGTTATTCTAACGCATGTTACGGAGATTTCCTTCCCTGGAACTAGTGGTTCCTATCAGATTTGCGTGAACTATGGACGTCGAAAGTGAAGGCTTTGAAGTCATCTGACCCAGAAACTGGTATGCACATACGAGACAGGGCTCTCTCTTTCATTCCTATCAACGAAAATGAACGAACTGAATCCAAGGGCGCTACTCTCCAAACCGACCATATCGAACAAATACAAAACAGTTATATTCCGAGTCAAATCACAGCTACTCCACCGTCGATACGCGTATCAAACCGTACGACAGATGCAATGCTACAGGTATATATGTATGAGTGAAACTATGTACGCCAGAACACAGTTACACATCGCGAAAGTGTGAAAGCAAAAGCAAATAAGTTAAGGCAAAGGGGAAGGGTAATGAGCAGCGACGCGCGAGGGGACTAGGCCCTCGACCTGCGGCAGATTATAAGGTGATACAGAGGGCCGAGCCTCGTCAGATGATGAGAGTGAGATTGTGAGCCCCTCCACAGCCGGTGAGAGAGGGTGAAGGAGGGAGAGAGCAGGGAATATGAGAGTTGAAGGGAGTGTGGAAAGGGAATATGGGAGGGGGAGGGGGTATCCGGGCTGAGCGGTGTCTAAAGCCATAATAAATGAGTGATGATGATGAACGAATCCGGTTCCGTGCTTCTGTGCATGTTCTAAAATGCGAGTCCTCTTCTTCAAGTTCCAGCGCCTCAATACTTGTTAAAGTGCCACTCCACAGGCGTCCTCCCCAACGCCATATCAGCCAACGCCCTGAACGCCGCCGGCGTCAAATCAATATCCCCAACGGCACACCCCTCACAGCGGTCCACGATCTTCACCACGATCGTTTTGTCTCCGTGCTTCACGGTCGCAGTGAGCGGAATATGGCATTGGGAGTTCGTATCGCAGTTCAACAGCCCGTCGCCGCCGATATTGACGAACGACGCGCCCTTGACGGCGGTTATGAAGCGGCCGGCCTGGTTGAGGGTCTTGCGGCCGGGGACGAAGGGTCCGCAGATGGGGTTCCTGTGATAACCTTAGACGACGCGTGCAGAGAGCGGCGTGGGGATGTTAATTACCGGTTCATTTCACCGGTCGCGCCGGGCCAAGCATCGTACATCTGGCGAGAGACGGCCGCAGTGAACGAATTGTCATCGTAGGTATCTCCACACGCGCCCAGTCCTTGACCACTACGCGACGCCATCAGCAATGTCTCCTAGAGTGAGGAGGTATGAGGACTTACTAGTACGTCATGACACCTTTGTGCACTTGGTTGTACAAAGCATTCCCCGCATTGTTGAACGACTTGGAGAGCTCCATGAGGAAAGGATCGGCAGGCGAAGTCCTGGTAGCTGCGGGTGCGGCACCTGCTTGGGTCATGGAGGGCCAACCGGGTGGTTTCAGCCCATTTCCGCCTCCGAGTCCACCACCACCACCTCCACCCCCACCGTTCGAAGTGTCCTTTGTCGGTTTGGGAGCCGACTTGGTGCTCGAAACGGGTGTGGAAGTCTCTCCCGCTACAGTCTTCGTAGGAGAGGCGATGTCGGTGTTGGGTCTCCCACAAGTCTTCCGCCGCCTGATCTTCTTCGGTGCGTTGCCAACGAGGGCTCTGCCTGCGAAGCGATTTGTGAGCTCGTGATGGCGGATATGTGCGACGTGAAGATGCGTCGAGGCCGAGACCGAGGGCACATCTGCGAGGAGGACTACGAGCGACAAAAGCGCAGTCGAGGAGATTAGATTAGACAACATGAGGGATCGGAAGAAAGAGAGTGGGGGAAGGGGAGAATAAGAGGGAGGGGGTGATGAAGGTAACGCTGAAGGGGCATGTTAAAACGGTTGGCAACGGTGAGGCAAATTTGATTGTGGCTGTGCTGGTACCTGCAAGCCAAGCCCTTGAAGTGCTCTTCCAAGCGCTTCCCTTTCAAACTACCTTGCAACGTGATGGATGCATGATGCTCCATTGCTCCATGCTCCGCTTTCGTGATGCGATGCAATTTAGACACCTTCTCCATATTTCCGGATGCTCGCCCCTAAGTCGTCTGCGTCGTTCTCGAAAATCTGTATAGATGCTACAAGCTTCGTAGCCACCCAAACTAGTCCGTTAGAAAGGAATCCGCGACCAGGTCCTCGATGCCTACACATTTCCACCTCTCCTGACTCACCCTGTATACGTGCGGAAACCACTCTTCTATATCCTCTCCTCCTTCCATCGAACCTTCCTTCGCTCCTCTCCCGACCGTCTCTCTATCATGCCCCAGCACCATGTGCGCCAGCGCCTTTCCGCTCATCCACGCATGCACCATCCCCTCGCCCGAATACCCAGCAGCCATCCATTCCCCAGGGGCCGCCAGTCCAGAAAGCGGGGACGAAACACCGCACCCGCCACTAAAAATAGATCCCTTCTTGCCCTCATGCCCTACCGTCCGTGGCGCAGACCGCCCCGATACCTGGCTAGGTATCCTCCCAACCCACGGCATGAGGTCCGCCGAGACACCCAATATCCCTCCCCAGACCCCTTTCAAGCGGTCCTCGCCCTTTGCCTCCCCAACGTCAAAGTACGCATCAAGCCTATGCTCCAGATACTCCCCTGTCTTCCTGTCCCACTCGCGATCATCCGCGCACCCCAATTCCGTAAGCACCGAGTTCCCCTGTCCCATCACCGCACCAAGCATCATCTCCCCCGCGGGCGGCGGATATCCCGTAGCATGTACATGTGTGCCATCCACGCCGTTCTTCGCATCCTCGCTCCCCGAGCGCTGTTGCGTAAGATAGTCGTACGTACCCGACCCCTCATCCGGGAAGAACACAAACGACCTCGTGCCCGTCCACGACCCCGACTCGGGCTCATGGTCTGCCACGAGTGTATGTACACTCGCACTACTTGCACCCGGCGTGCTAGCAGCCGGCGACTCGCCGATCCCACTCGGAGCGCGCTGAGCGGTCACGACGCCTCGCGCTGGTATAATCTTCCCGCGCATACCGGGAAGAAGATGGGACGCCCAGCCGTTCGTAGCATGTATGACGTGTGGGGTCTGGATCAGGCCCTTAGGGGTGTGAACGGTGTAGAGTTCCGGGGAGCTGCCGTCGGGCGAAGATACAGCGGTGCAGGGCGTCTGCGTGAACAGGTGGAAGCTTGATGCAGAAGTCAATACATTGAAAAGAGAAGAGAATGAAAAGGAGCTAACTTCGACGAATATTCTCGTAGAAGTCGAGAGAGGATCCCTGTGACAAGACGATAAGGGTGCATCGCACCAGCCCGCGTGGAGAGACAACCGACAGTGTGATCAGACAGCTGAAGATCCTGCACCACACATGTAAGAAGTCCATCTCGAAAGCCAGGTAAGCATTACATTTACCTTTGCCACTCCTTCCCCTTCCAGTACCTTAAAATTTGCGCTTTCCACAGGCAAATCCGCACGATACGCGGCAAGCTTCGCCTTGGCAGCGTTGAAAAGCTTCGGATTATGGAAGACGTCGAACGTCTCGACCTCACGACACTGTGAGTCCTCAAGCAGCCCTTCCTCCGCGGCGACGGCTAGAAGATTAGGCGTGTGCGACAGACGAAAGCGCATAATTTTCTTCGCAGTCTCTGCACCATACTTCTCCTTGAACCCACTGTATTCCGCGTATAACAAAGGCGTAATATGACCTCCATTCCTATTGAAATCGTCATGTAGTCAGCAATGGAAGAACCACAGTACGTCCACAAATAAACCCACCTTCCAGTCGCACCAGAGCAAGTATCCCTCGCCTCCACCATCACAACCTTCAACTTCTCCCCATCCCCACCTCCATTGTCCCTCTCCCAATCCAACAGTGCCCTCGCAACCGAAGTCCCCGTAATCCCACTCCCAATGATCACCACATCCGCATACCCCGGCATCTTATCCTCCTCCCCCGCCCCATGCCTCGCAATCGGGGACTCCGGCACCAGCCAATACGGAGTACTAGGACCCGGAACGGGGAGACCAGGGGATTGGTCTATCCGCTTCATGAGGGCATCAATGGAGGGGGAGAAGAGCCGGAGGGCGCGGATGGCGGCGCGGATTAGGAGGTTGCGCAGGCTGTGCCACATCCCGTAGGACATGGACATGGACTTCAAGGATAGAGAGGTTGGTGTTGGAAGACTGCTGACGGGAAGAGGGGTTGATAGTTGACTTGGAGGCTCCATCGGTTTTCGGGTAACCTTCATTTCGGACCTGGCTAGGTTTTGTAACTGCTCTGCAGCGCGCGGTTATGCGTGTGTACGTAGGGTTGTGTGGCAGAAGTCCGTTGAACGATAGTGAAACTGATGCGGCTGAGGGACTTTGAATTCGCTATGTACAAATGTGTCCCGCGAACATGAAGATAAGTCGCGTCTGGCCCAGGGACTGAGGGATTTTAAGGTGGAGAGATGTGGTCCGAGGTTGAAGAGGAAAAAAAAGGTGGACTGACAAAATTCCGTGACTCTGTCTGCGCTGCACAGAATGGTCCGAGCACACAAATTTCAAAGTGGGTGGTTCGGAAATGACAGCACTGTTTATCCTCCTCGAGGCAGTCAAACAACAGGGTCGCGTATTAATAGACCTCCGTCGATCACCGCGTACCCTTCCGGACAATCCTTGCTAGTCCTTGCTGGTCCTCGCTTCAACGGTTGATAAACCTAGATATCACAAGCTTCCTTCACTTTTCGTCTGCAAGTTGCATCGTGTGGAATATTGCTTGCTCTACTCCCTTTGAGCCATATTGTCGCGTTCATTGCTGAGGAACATTCCACAATTTCCAGTGGCGCATATTGGGCGCAAATCACGTTCGGCAGTGGGCTTGTGAATCTTGCGATGACCTACAACCGGCATCCTTTTTTTCGAAACTATCCGCAGCCAATATCAAATATTCCGCAGTAGACTGGGCATCAGCCAAGACCTCATGTTCCCGGCATGGATCAACGTCGATCACATATGATTTATGGCCTCTCCGGTCCTCCAGGCCACGCACTATATCTGTAGCGCCTACATCGTGACCACACACGTCGCTATCACAGTTCTTATCCATCACCATCTTTTGACAGTTGGGCGTTTTCATCGTGTCTTTTTAGTTCATGCACATCGAGCCACTACGGACTAGCCGACGTTCTGACCGAGCTCAACACCTAAGGTATCGTGCATGCATACAGCTCGATGTACAGTAATACATGATCCATGTCCACATCATCATCATTTATGCTCCAGAAACAGGCGGACCAAGAAAGCAGAACCTTTCCAGAACGGAGATACACGGAGCAACAGATTCAGCCAAGACAATCTCAACCCGTGTGCAAGAACACTTTCGCAATCTCGTCCTGGAACCGCCGCAGGTAGGCTCGAAGTTCTTGATCAGGCAGCGCCGAGTGATCAAGTGCCTGAATGAGCTGTGTCCGAAGCTGTCAAGGTCGAGTTAGTATAACAGATTGAGAGTGAACATAATCAAGGTGCAGGTCAATAAGCGAGAGCAAGTCACCCGCAACAATGCCTTGCGCTTGTTTGCAGCTTGAGTACTCGCGCTGGCAGCTTCGTCTTTAGCATGGAGCGCAGCAAGCGTTTCCGCGACCCTTTTGCTCTCCGTCAAAACGTCATCGGGCAAATCGGCGAGGCGGGCAAGCTCGAGGCCTACACAGAAATGAGTCGCACAAGGAGTATAATCAAATCATGATGACCGCACCATAATGATTCGAGTCTTCTGGTGCTCCGTCGACAATCCTACACAGCATCATACGATCAGACGTCGATGACACAGAGATCCGGCCATTGATTGCTCCAAACCCACTTGTATTGGAACGTCATTCCGAAGTTCGACGCAGATGGACGATTTCGCTATCCAAACAGCCGTTTCAGATGATTCTGAACGAGCAATGGCGATTATATCTTACATGCACGGACAGATGCAAGCTGGAAGGAGTGATCGTCAATAAACCAAAGTATTGGCACGATAGGCAACGTACTTGACAACGGTCGGTTGGCGAGAAAGCGTTAAAGTCAGCTCTTTAAAGTGTCTGTGGGGCGTTATTTCAGATCGTTACGGAGAAGTTAGTATATTCTCTTACGTCGCGAAGAAAACGAATGGCTGGATTGGATCCCGCGGACGTTAGATCAGTCCATCCGTCAAAAAAGGATCGAAGCACCTTGAGCACAATCAGCTCTTCAGCGATCGCATGCGAAATGCCAACCCCATCCCGCGGGGACGTCCCTCGGCCCAACTCATCAATAAGAACTAGAGAGTTGGGAGTGGCGAGCCCTGCATAACCGGGGATCGATCAACCTGAATTTGTATGGATACACCAGGCTACTATTACCTAAAATCATGGCAGACGATGCCATCTCGCTCGCAAACGTGCTCAGATTCTTCTCCATATCATCGTCATTCGACAGCCGCGTCAATAGCGAATCGTGGATCCTGGCAGTTCACCAGATTCAGAACACAGACGACTAGATACCATACGTATCATGACGCACCTGAAGCTTGCGTATTCAGCAGGAACGAAGCATCCGCACATCGCCATAACCGTAAGCAAACCAATCTGTCTGAGGTATGTACTCTTCCCTGGTGAGGAACGATGAGGGATCTAATGTAGGAAATATGGCGAAAAGCATCAGACCTGACATGCTGGAGGGGTCGGACACAGCTTAGCATGCAACCTCTTCAGCAGGAGAGTCGGATACGCACTTTGGTCCCTGAATGATCTGGAACGAGGACGAATCGTCACAGTACACGTCATTTGGGACAAGGGTGCCAGCAGATTGGATTGTCTCCAATACAGGATGCCGTCCTGACTTGATGGCCAGGGTCCCAGTGAACTCGGGACGCACTGGAATGAGCGTGAGCTAGGGGTTGGCCGAAAGGCACAGATCAGGATACTGATCACCATAGTTATGTACTTGAAGGTAGAATGAGCGATAAGTGAGAGTATAGAGAGGAAGCGGATGCGTACTGATAGATGAGTGAGCAAAAGACCACAGCATGTCTACAAGAGCAACCTAGCCAACGAGTTTAGTTGGGCGAGGATGACACCAAAGGAGCAACTTACCGCCTCAGACGCTTTGTAGAGCGCACCGACATCCACTAGAATTTCTGCGACTAGGTCTTGGATTATCCTAGAAGATTACCTCGTTAGCTCGCCGCAAAATAGAATGAACTGGTCGTGGTACTTGTCACTCAGTACCAACGTCTCATCCAAAGCATCCTTCATTCTCGCATTCATCTTCTTCTATATATATGCCAAAAAATTAGCTCAAATGAAGCGGCAGGCTATGCTCACCATACCAAATCCATAGACGAAAACACCCACTTCCCCCTTCTCGCCGAAACATTGATAAACCCCTTGGGCAACTCGCCCTCCAGATCAGTCTTTTTGAGCGTAAAGACAAACCCCGTGTCCTGATAGACCAGAGTCAAGGGCAACTCGTGCTCCTCAGAGAGGGTTCGGTTTAGCTGGAAGATGTCGCCGACATTCTCCTTGTAGGTTTCGCGCGCTACGTCCAGGAGTCTGTTGCAATGCGCCTGCGATGTTTATCAGGTCGGCAGGGCCACGTCCTGGGAACGCATCCTTACTCACTTTGACGGCGTACACGCGAGCGTTGACTGCGCCTATACCTCCCTGAACGCAGTCAACATAGGGGTGATGGGGGAAGAGTAATGATTGGTACATACCTTGACAGGTGCCCCATCCTCGTTGAGATTTGCATTCACAAGGGCTTCGATCTTCGCAAGACGCTCGTCGGAGATCAACTACGCCAGCAGAAGTATTAGCGGGCGACTGGTGAAATTACATGATCGAAGAGAAGAAACCCACGTCACAAATGATCCTAAGTAGTTGGGATTGACTGCCAGCAAGGGCCTTCTGCAGTAATGGAAGATTCTTTACGACGCTGCGAAGGTTTAGCATTTGAAGGACTCGAGCAGAAGCAGGTTTGGCTGTGTTCGCAAGCCGAACTTCTTGGGCCGCGAGCTTAGGAAGGAGCATCTTTGTAAGACCTCGGTGAATGACGATTGCATACGTACTGAGACGATGAGTTTATCGAAGTCCATTTTGTTGAGGGTCTTGAGGGCGCCGCGGACCTCAGTGTATCGGTCTTCCGTTTGAATGAACTCTACAAAAACGGTTGAAAGACCGGCATATCAGAAAGGTTTGTCAATGTTACCCTCAACGACGTCAAGACGGGCGTCGATAGAAGTTTGAACTAATACAATGATACATCAGCTCAGAAGGCATGAAGAACAGATCTAGTACCGCACCCGTGACGGGGGAGAGAATGTTCGCTCTCAGTAGACGCGCAGCCATCGCGGTAAAGGTATGGTTCAATATCCTAGAAGCGGATGAATAAACGTCTCGAGGAACAGACAGCAATGACGCACCCAAATAGTGAATGAGTGGATTTCTTATGAGCCATATTGCCGACAAGCTCCAGATTCTTGGCCGTATCTGGGTCGATCATCATCGTGCCTTCTACAGGGACGTAACGGATGGGCAGAGAACCAGACGCAAATCTAACATTCAACTTCGATTCCGCGTGTTTGAACAAAGCACAGGTCGCAGATAACGCGTAATATCTGGCATTAACACGTTAATGGACGAATTTCGTAAGAGAGACATCATATATGCGCACTTATTCGAAACTGCAAGAATAGTTCCGGCGCGTTCATCATCCTCCACACAAAGTTGGAGAATGAATTCGAGACCTGCAATTTGCGAAATCATCAATGAAAGCACAATAGATGTGGTCTCGCCAGACCTCCAGAATCGTTCCAATATCTTCGTCCTATGGGCTCCAGAGGAACACCCGGAAATTCTTCGCGAATGAACTCAACAAGCATCGACGTGTGGACGGCACGTTTGCCAGACGTTCCTGAGGGGTGATCAGACGCCGACAGAAATGTGTCGGGTACTAATATGAGAGATGGCGAGTGCAGATGCATCTGGTGTAGGGTCTTCACGTATGTTTGACAGTCTGCAAGCTTCACAACACGTCGAATAAGACGAGATGAGATTATGAAAATAATGGATTGCCCGAACCTGCACAAGCATGACCTTTCCCGTGTCCTTGTCAAGCGCAGCCATGCCAACCTCGCGCGCAACACCCCTTCCTTCTAATAGAGCTATAACATAACTACCTTCATGCTTTACCAAAGCAGCCGTCATTGGACGTGCTGTGGTTGGCCTCGATTGGGCGGTCCACGGACGGCGCCCCTGCGTCGTTGGGCGGGATGTCTCATGCTCTGCAGTGAGCCCCGTTGTCGGTCTTGAAGGGTATGCCGTGCTAGTGTATCTGTCAGACATCGGACGCAAACGCGTAATGAGCAAGTAACGAGGCTCGGCGCGTCAAACTCGCGCGATGTTTGCATCTCGCAGCCAAGCCAAATGTCAACACAGCCACCAGATCACTGATCAATGATTTTTCTTCTGGCATCATCCCTCAGCAGAGTCACATCTACCTGCTGGCTCCTCAGGAGATTGGCTGCCCAGATGCGACCCTTCGATTTATCATACAAGACGTGAGCACCAAAACAACCAGATTCTTACGACTGACTGCTTCTTGTCCTCGAAGTCGCCAAACCTCAACTTCGTTCTGTATATTCACAAACTGCTCAAAGTCAGAAGGACTTTCTTTTGCATCCACTGGTAGCGCATCAGCTAGCACAACAACGTCTCAGATGTGAGTCGCTCTAGTTAAGATACATTTGAGCCCAAGAGCCGTGTCACGATGAATGGTGAACGGATCTTCTATACTCGAGTACATAGAGGGAGGAGTGTAAGGACGCAGTGGACAGTAGCCTATCGCAGCGGTTTGGAAATGGAACGAGCATATGTCACTGGAAGTGTGACGTGTCCCGATCGGCACCTATTTCACCCAGCAATACACTGGCAAAGGCAGGGTGGACCTGGGCGGTACGGAGTAAGGATCCCATAGGGCGCCGTCTCTTGGGGGTTTATGGGTCAGTCCCAATAGAAGTAGAACGCGGCTAGTATGTTTCGCTTGTTCAAGAATTGGTGCTGCTGTCGTTTGCGCTCCCACGTCGTTCATCTTCCCCGACATAACACCCTAAGTTCGGACTCCACAAGTACTCGTGGTTCAAGATCCTCGTGAGCACCTCGTACGCCCTCAGATCGGCGTATGGTACGCCCGTCCGCGGATCCAAATATATTGCCTGCTTCCCTGTTATCGGACACGTTTGCTTTGGCCGCGCTGGTATAACGGATATCATAAGCCTCAGACACGAATGAAAGCGCCGAAGCGGAAAGAGGACGTACACAACGGCCGACCCTTCCCAACATAAACCTTGAGCTCATCCCACTTGACGTGGTCACCGAACATCGCCGCCATCGTCTCGTTCCATGCCGGCTTCGACACACCATCTTCTTGCGCAAGTTCGTGTACGACGTAGTTCTTGGCAACCGTTTCTATTCGTTCGGTTGGTTGTGGAGGAGGCGGCGGTGTCCACACAGGTAAAGTACCCGGCGCGGTCGACTGGAATTGCGCCATGTACGGATTGTAATTTGTCGGCTGGTACTGCATTGTTTGGGTTGGTGGCTGGGATAGCGGCTGGGCCGTTGACTGGGTTGCGGGCTGGGTTGTTGGCTGAGGGCCTGGCGGAGCCGTTGATTGAGATGCCGGATGTGCTGCCGGTTGGGACGCCACCTGTGTTATTGGCTGAGTCGACGGCTGGGATGTCGACTGCGATGCTGGATAGGCTGTTTGAGATGTCGATTGATACGCTACCTGGGGTGTCGTTGTATTTGAGTTCGACGGTCCAGCTCCCGCCGTTGGCGTGGACGCTACAGGTGCAGAAGATGTATAGTTCCCAGCAACGCCCATATAGCCCCCAGAGGCCATATGAGGGAATACACCAGCCGAATACGTATACGGCGTCTGTCCATACACAGTCGGCCCCGACGCATTGTACGGTGCATATGCATAGGGAGCACGTGTGGGCACGAATGTTGGAACAGGAGGGGGCGGGACAATGACCTTGATTTCTTCGCCTTTACTGATCCATCGAATGAGCGGTCCATCGACAGCAGCGCGAACAACCCGAGCGCGCCTACGTTTCTCTTCTTCGATTTTGAGGTAGTCGCGATGGTCGACGATGTTACCTTCCTCGTTATCCAGCGCGAGCGCGATGAGCTCTGCTTGGGTGAAAGTCCTTGATTCTGTTTTAACTTTCTTTGGCGTCGCTGCCTGGAGTTCGAAACATTAAAATGACATGGATGAACAAAAAACCACTAAACGCACCTTCTTCTCCTCTGATCGTTTCATTCGCGTCACAGTAGCGGACGTGTTCAGAACAGTGTGTTTCCTCTGACTATGCCTCTTCTTCTTAGGACTCGACTTGTCCGCCGGTAAGACCTCCCCTGTCTCAGCATTCACAGCAACGCCCAGCGATACGCGCCGTTGGACTTTCAGTTTCGATGTCGACGCGGAAGCCTCTGCTTGTGGATTGAAAGTGACTTTATGTTTCTCGTGAGCAGCAGCCGTCGCTTTCTCGACTCTAGAACGTGCGGTCTTGAATAACAGATATGACTACGGCGCTTGACTCGATATAGCTTGACTGACATACCTTCCTGGCTCGCTTCTCTTCCTCTTGTACTGTCTTATCCCCAGCGTCGAGATCCTCTTGAGCAGCCTCCTCATCTGTACTTTCGAAATCAGAGCCAAACACGTCCTCTTCATCTGTTTCAATTACTATGTTGAGTATATACTGAGGACAAAGTGTGCATCTCAAACCTTTGTCGTTCACAAAGTCCTGATCATCCTCCATTGCTTCCGCATTGGTATCTAGGGCCATTTCTGCGAGGGCCGCTTCCATTCTATTTTCAAGCCAAGTGAGAACGTTGCTTCATACAAGTTGGCGGACTTACCGGTTTCCAGCGGTACTCCTTCGAGATCGTCGAGTGACAAGGGAATCCTCGGGCTCTGCCATAGATACATCATCCTGGCTCATACTGGAAGGTTACAATGTGAAACAGGAAGGCGGTGGAGGACGCCTATAAGCAGTTGTAACTTGTAGCCGTGGTGGTGGAATGCGAGGGAAGTCAACACCCCTTGAATCAAATAACCATCAACATCCGAAAAAACACAAGTGTCACCCAGTTTCGTGTTGCATTCGCCATGAGTCGTCTATCCAAGTCCGCTGCCGCCGGGCCCTCACATCTTGCACGCGTCCTCGCGAACTTGAATGCCACCCCGAAACTCACCCTCTCAAATTTGAAGACTCTAAAGCTCTCGCTAGCTTTCCAGAATGACCACTTCGGTGCCCGGTACGTCCGTTCATAGCATGTCCACGTAGCAAGGACTTACAATGGAATGGAATAGGCATTTTGTGAAGGAGCAGCTACCACGGATACGATACGCCAACCCTAATCTCGACATCCAGGTGGAAAAGGCGCGGAAGACTGCGAAGGAAGCATGGCGGCCAGAGATGGAGCTCGAGTTCAGTGAGTCGTGTCCTACTCTCGATATCCATTAATTTCGATGCTTAGTACATGCCATTCAGCAAATGGGAAACAACAGACACTAGACATGCATGAAAAATGGTCCACGACAATTCTTAAGGAGCTCATGGAGGTCGCTGGCGGCGAGCCCTGGGCAAAGTGGAAAGTGGAGGCCGCAGCGGCTGGCTTGCCTCTTATTCCAGGAGAGGAGGGTGAGAATCTCGTCGTGAAGAGGCCAGCAGCCACGCGCATCCCATCGCTCAAGGTGTTCCGCGAAACTGCACCACCGTCCCCCGCATCTACGGAGGCAAGCTTGGACCCTTCTATACCGCCACCATCTGATCCCCTCAAGACGGGTGTGTCTGCTGCACTACCATAACTATCCTCAGACCCCTTCTGGCACAGCTTCGCCTATGTACGACAATAATTTGAACTATAATTTAAACCTGGATCGACCCTATGGCCTGGCAGAAATAGTTATATGGACATTATCGACGACCTCTACAGGTTACAATTACGCAAATATACACCGACAAGAGAATGCGAAAATCAACTCGCCAACCATCCTGAGAATAGTATGATGAATCCGAGCCCGACCACAAGTCCTGACAGGTCATCCAAGAATAATGACCCCATTTGCAAATATTTCATTCCATTCACGATGATGGAAGGCAAAGGTGGTGGAAGGTGAGGCAAAGCGAACGCTAGGAGTGTTGGGGGCTGCACGGCATCCTGATAATTCCGTGTCAATACACGTATTCAAACTATCGATACATTCTGAGGACTCACGAAGCCGGAGAATATCCGCACAGAATGCAAAGCTATTTGTAGCGTAGTAAACGCCCAGAAGAACGGCTGCAAGTCACAGATCAGCAGTGAAACTCAAGTCAAAAGAGACGCCACCCTCACCACCACCTGAATTTGGAAAAATCGCGCCCCATCCACCACCGCACTCGTACGACCAAGCTCAGCCCACCTCTTCCAGAACCCAGGGCCTGCAGCCGCTTCCACACTACCCCCTGACTCCAGATACGCCTGAGGCTCCCTGTACAGCACAAAATACGCAAGCAGACACCACATGGAGATCAGATGCACAAACGGCATCAGCTTTTGGAGACGCGTTGGTGCCGCGGCAGGTGCTGCACCTGCAGGTGCCTTACCCGCAGCCCCAGGCGGGAACGCACCGGCTCCCTGCGGGAAAAGCATCGCGGCGAAAGGGTTATCCATAGGAGGTAACGTGGGGTCCACGTCCGTCGGGGTAAGGCCTGGCAGTGATTCCGGTGACCGAGACAACGAGCTGGCACCCATAAGTGCCTGCATAAATTGTTGCTGCTGCTGGTCAGACCATACGGAAGGGTCGGGAGTGATGCCCGCACCGAGTCCAGGCCCAGCGAAAGGGTTTGTGGGGCCCATGACGGGTGGGGTGCGATTCGGTCTCGGAGAAGGTGATGGCGAGGGTAGGTCCGGAGGTGGCGGCATCACGCTTTCTTCGCCAACAAAGGCCTTAAACCCCGACGTAATGGTGGGCACTGGTGGGTCTATTCCGTAGCTCAAATCAGACGAAAGAAACACAATCTAATAAGCCTGACGGACCGTCATGCATGTACGCCGGGTCCGAGCCCCTCGCCGACGTGGTCAGTTTTGCGAGTCGGTCTGAGCCTCTGCTCAGGATCGCCTTTCTGCGGGCTTCTGCGCGCGCTGATGCAGACATTTCTTGGGCAAGGAGCGGCCTGGGGAGTATGTGGTGGATGAGGTGAGACGTGGCAAACGTGAGGTCTGTACTTGCCTCGTCTGTTTGCCGCTTTCCTCAGAGGCAAACAAGATCGTCACAGGGTCGGCCGACCGTTCGCGGAACTTCTATAGAAATGTTCTATCCCCATAACAACCTACGTTTTTGTCTTCGGCTTTCAACTTCGTGCATTGCTCGTGCAAGGAGTATTCCAGTTTCTGCAAATCCGATTGTGCAGCTATAGTACAATGAATGCATATGTTACAGTGCGTAACTCAAAGTTCCACTTCCACTTCCTGTTGTCCTTCCTCTGCACGCGTCGATGCAACCACCTACAACTCCCAAAAAACACTATAACGAAGAAGTCGAATTGTATGTTGAGTCCGCAGTCAAACTCGCGGCGCGGACTGTTCCCCATGTACCGTCGGTGTGGCTAATCCTTTTGGCCACTGGCATCTTCACCGAGTGCGTCGATGAATGATGGACATTATGATGAGAGTAAGTGTTATGATCTTGACAGTACAAATCAGCACCGCCGTCGACAGCGACACAACATAGAGAACTTACGAGAATGTACGGTCAGAGAGCAGTCGCAAAGACGCTACTCATGCAATAGTGCAGTAGGTCGTGTTTCCAGTGCCTCCGGATTCCTCGTCAGCCGGAAATGTGATGTCCTCGACCTCAGAGGCAGGTGAGAAGCTGATGAGGTTGGTGAAGGAGTCCATGTCTCGTCGAAGGGTGTAGAGAGGGAGGGAGGTTAAAATTTGCGAGTATAAGGAGGCAGGAGCGGACGCGGTGGGGGATCCTTATCGTAACTTGGCCAATTTTTTTTCTTTTATGCATGATGGTACCGAGCATCCCCGAAATGTACGGGCACGACGACGACGCCTCCAATTCGCTGTAATTGTTCCTCACATTGCATGAGGAACCGCCCGCACGCTGTTCTAAACTTTGACCCTCGGGGGTGCAATAACAACAATAAGAGTCCTCGGGCCGGTGGTCACTGCTCAGTGTCATGAAGTTGGACGGAAAGTCAATCAGATCGCTATCTCTCTCCTAACAATAAGAAATCGAGATGCGCTGAGTTCCGAGCCCCAAGCGTAGTAGTTGAGAACCAGAGAAAGACAAAAAGCACTCAAATCTCGATGCTCGATGAATACGCATCACTTGCGCATCACGTCCACAGCGCCCACAAGACGATGACTATTTGCCCCTGGCAAGTTCCAAATTGGAGCCTGGTCATGAAAACACTAACCGTAGACAAGACAGGCTGAGGTAATACAGGGATAAGTCATGCCACATGCGTCCGCGCTGTGGAGTGAGATGTCGACTAGATGTGATGTTGGCCAGAGCGGAGGGATTCGCGATAGCGATAGCTTCTAGGTTCTTGTTACTCATCGGCCAAAGAACCAAAGAAGCAAGCTGAGAGAATACGTTAGAAGCAAAGAATCGGGCAGGGAACATACAATATTCACGTACTAGCTCATTGCACGACCACTTCCACATGTGCAGAACGAACCCCAATCCCGGTCAGGAGGGAAAATCATACAGGGATGATTGGCGAGAAAGATGCCCATCAGGAACTAAGGAACATAGAACATTGCAGATTCCAGAGATGAGGTCAGCCATGGTGAAAAGACAATAAGACTCGTCGGATCAGGAGAGCTGCATATGGCCACGGTTTCCAGTGGACGTGTAATTTCATCCTATCTCGTTCTTGACAATAAGAATAACTTGGTAGATTCCTCATACTATTGCAACGAGGCCGGTACATCGTTTGACACGATGAACAGTCACCGGTGTTCGGTTAGTAGGCTCGGACTTCGAGTTTGCTCCAGGTGCTCGCCGAACTGCCGTCGTAGATGGAGATTAGTCAGCATTTCAGTGAAAAGGGCGTCTCTTCAGTATCCAGAGCTCGTCGTTCAGGTCTTCGTAAGCTGGAAGCAAGATTCGAGAAGAAGGACAACCGAAGGGCACCAAGGGAGACCAAGGGCCTGTGCATGTGAACGCTCAAAGCCCTTAGACAACGTAACCAAATAGGCCAGATTTGGTAGCAAGAGTTTGCGCGTCCTCCGACTCGGAGTCCATCGCTTGTTCAGTTACGCTATCATGCAGCAAAGCTGGGCCCGGCGCTTTCTGTGACAGCTTCCAACTCTCATCCACTACGCCACGATAACGGAACAATCCCACGAAGTTCCACCCAAGCCCCATCAGATCGAGTCATATCCTTAACTTCGATACCGTTCAAATTTCATCTGCCTTTCGCCCTCGTTCACCTGATCCCACCATCTGCGGTTCCAATGTGCGGTTCCAATGAAGTGACCGTCAGATAAGTTGATTGGCGGAACTAACTGCTTTTGAAAGCTTCCAAAAGGCTCTACTTCCAAAGGAATATGAAGAAGTCGAAGAGAATACATTATGGTGTCTGCATCGTGCGTCCTCCGCCCGTCCTCCCCGAAACCCTGGCACGGTGTGACAAATGCTAATGTGGCGAATAATCATGATACAGCATTTATTTTAATTTCCTTCTCAAACGTTCCACCCCCAAAGAAATACGAAGAAGTCGAAATGCATAAATAATTGTGTCTGCATCGTGCGTCCTCCTCCGAATGCCTGGCACGGTATGACAAATGCTGATGTGTTGGATAATAATGATATTGCTGTTCTTTTGACCTGGTTAGCGAGTGATCTGGAAGAAGAATCGGTTAGACTCACAAGGTTCGATGCAATGGTAGACCAGGCAGTTGCGCGAGTATCTCAAGCTACAACGCAGTAGACGGTGTTGCCAGTTCCGCCGCTCTCCTCCTCTTTGGGGATGGTGGAGACGTCTTCGAAGGCTGTGATGGTGATGAAAGAGTCCATTGTAGTGAGGATGTGTGAGGAGGGTGAGGGCGGTGTAGAAGAGTTGTTTGTGGGTTGTAGGAGCCTGCAGAACCGTCAACTTGGACTCCTCCTTTTATGCACCTTCAGCATACGCGCAGGCCCCCGGCCTTTTGCATCTTGCATCGCTGAGTATGCTTAATCACGGTGCAGAGCGAGCACGATGACGACTATCCTAATTGTTCTCCAGCGCTTGACCCGTCGGCAAAGCAGATAACCTTTCCGGGCATGCTGCGAGGAACAAGAAAGACAATAAGCGCAGTGCGCCAGTACCCTCATCGCACATCTCAACCCTAAATTGCCGAGCACGAACAAGAGAGGCATGATTTCTATATCTCCGATCATCAATATCGGATCTGCGTATATTGTGAAGACGCGCGCAGCATCGTCGAAACAAAGCAAGACAGGATAGTGTTGGTGGCGCCCAAGCTCCAGGTCAGCGTGGTTCGTAATCACACAGCAGCAGCCTAGCTCAGAAAGTACCGTACATCTTTCTCTGGAGACTTTGGTCGATCTTCAGAACATACACGGCTTTCAAACACAATAAGCTCCCATCTCGGGCTGGCAGGACCAATTCAAATACATCTTCCGACTTCGTCATCTCAACTTGGCTTAGGCTGTTCAAATGTTTTACGAGACCACTGCTCAAGACGATCCTTTGCAGATTATAGCCTCAAATTATACTACTGACCCCAAATTTCTCATTAGGCATACCGAGTCGGAACTCGAGGCCTCATCTCATCACCTGCGTTGGGACATATCCCAAAAAGGCTGAATCACTTTCGAGGCAACGATCACGATAAGCGAGGACCCTATGGTCAACTGCCTTGCTGCTCCATGTGGTCCATCGCACTTTCCCAAATCTTGCTTCGTCGTTGTCGTTGCTTTGTCGCGAAGTTTACTTTCAATGATGCCGTTCTGTCTCAGGAATATTGCTGAAATCGGTGATGCACCAAAAGTATTTTTACAGCCAAAACGATACACGCAGCAATTAAAACCCTAATAATACAACAATCGAATAACGAAGAGGTCGAAGTGCTTAGTGGATAGATATGGTAAATGCAATGCGCGCCCCCGTCCCCAACGTTCCATGCTCGCGGCAGGTAACTAAAGTGTAGATGTCGTATAGTCGGGAATAATATGTTCTGCCAGTTGATATCGTCAGTTTATTCAGTGGTAGCGCTAGAAGTCATCAGCAAAGATGCTCACAGGTGATTAACAAGGCTAGTAGATGGGTCGTTGCGCGAGGTATCTCAAGCGACAACGCAGTAGGTGGTGTTGCCAGTTCCACTGCCCTCCCCGTTGGTAGGGATAGAAATATCCTCGATGGTGATGTCGGCAATGGTGGTAAAAGAGTCCATTTCTTGAGCGTAGGGGAGGTGAGGTCAAGAGGATGGATGAGTGGGTTAGCGAACGCAGGTCAGCCTCGGCTTGAAGAAATATGGAATGGTTCTCGTGGGCTTTATACAAAACTTCAACACGGATGCACATACTTGAATCCAGTGATGACGCAATAGAATGGATATGTCAATGGACGCTAGACTGCCCAACAAAATCGACTCTAATTGTTCTTCGGTGAACACATAACCACCTTGAAATTTGTTCCGGTCAGTTGATGACCACTGCACACCGGGATTAAGGGACATGATGCAGGGTCATAACAATACGTGCGGCGCCGTCCCTGAGCCCTCGAGCGTAGATTCGGAACGTGAGGTAATTAAGCGCCATGGACCAGGCTATTGTGGACCTTGCTATATCGGCGATGGTACAGAAACCACAGCATCTTGCCGTACATCTCTGCTAGATAGGCTCCATCCGAAGATTCCACCTCAAAATATCAAACTTAGCGGACGTCTCTGGTGGATGTGGAGGTGGTGCGTACTACATCAGTAATATCTCTGACTAACCGTATACGTAGAAGTTTTGCTTACTGGTAAACAGACTTAGATGTCAAAAGTAGGGTTTGCATGGCCCCACTAGTAGGCGCTGGGCCTACGACAGCAAGATGTCCTGAGCGCATATTTGTCGATTACGGGATCCGGAAAGGGCGAGAGCGGGAAACAGCTCTCAGACTGACCAGAAGCCCCAGACGGCGGGAGATCGAGCCGGGACAAGAGCCCGAGTCGGAGCCTAGGGGACAGAGGACACATAATATTTGAAAACATAGCTAACGAACCTGCAGTGATGCGCACGAACGATAAAAATTGATAACATCTTGATGAACTCGACAGTTACTGAGGCACAAGATACGCACAAGATATCTAATCTGATCGCATTATCCCAGTTGAGTTATGATCATGATTGTAAAGCAGCGCGTTGCCCATCGTCGCGACTCGCATCCGACTCACCACCAGCGTAAATCTGAATTTTGTCCGACCAGCGATTGCTGAGAACCATATTCAACGAGGAAAGTTAGGATTGGACATTATATAAGAAGATCATTGTCCCCCTGATAGGATGTGGATGTGCAAAAGGACGTCGTGTCTGGAAGTTGCTCCTTGGCCTTGTTGCCATCTTTAAGAAAGCTCAGCGCCACACGACAGATACGCAAAGACACCGTTCATTATGCCGTTATGATTATTACATACGTTCCCCTCGCTCTCCTTAAGTAGGGACACCCGAGAAGTCCACATTGGCTAGCACACCCGCCATATCCCTGACCCATTGCTGACAGTTCGACTGACACATCAGGTTGGCGCGGTCGGCGTTGTGGTCACCAATCATCGCCATCAGTTCATGCTTGTAAGCGTCGTAGTACGTCTCCATGAGGGTCTCAGTGACCGAAAGCAAAAATTTCCCGCCCTCATAATGCCTCGCATCAGAGGCGACCATGTGGGGGCGGCGCTCAGGGGCAAGGAATGGGGGCGCCCTGTGCGCCACCGCTTGATAAATAGTGCCAGTCGATCCCTGGGGTGTGCTTGACGCGGTGAGGAAAAGCGACCAATGGCGGGCGGAACCGCTGTAAGGCGCATACCACACAACAAATAGGTTGAGACACGGTTCGCTGCGTTTGCGGCAGGAGGTGACGGCACCCTTGGGAGGTTTAGCCTTACCGCCTGCTGCGGGAGTCTTTGCGCGGGCTGGCTTTGCTGGAGCCCTGACGACGAGGTCATCCACGTCGGCGAATTCACGGGTGGAGAGGTCGGGGAGGTCCCAGTAACCTAGATCTCTGGTTATCATATCTGAGAGTTCCAGGTCGCCCAAACCTCGGGCTTCGAGGTCGACAGAATATTCGATGGGCGCCGCCGTGCTCAAAGAAAGCAGAGACGTTACAATGGCGGCGAAAAACAAAGAGAGCTTCATGTCTTTTTTCGTGTGGTAACTGCCAAAAGATAAAGCGTCAATGACTTTGCTACGAGTCGCCCCGGGGATCACTAACTCTGGCCGGCAGACGTGTAGGCGGGTTTTATGTCAGGAAGGCGATCCTATTCAAACTACAAGGATCAGTAAGTAAAAAAATCGTAAGAAAAAGGGAAAAGACTCGGTACTTACTGTCCAGCACTTGTTGGGTAGCTGGAGAACATTCGTCAAGTTGGAAAGGCTTTTATAACTCGAAGTTGAGGACACCCTTGATATGCCCACGCCGCCAGAATGCTTGGCTGCATCGGTGCCCAGTGGTATGCTCGGTCATGGACGGAAAATCTGCAGGGTCTTGTTAGACAACCCTTGACAACCCATCAAGACTTTATTCGGCGGAAAAGTCCATGCCTGGGCGCGACCTGCAATTTCCGCGAATGCCTTCTACTAGTGCTAGTAGTCGCATGCACCATGCTGCGCAATTTTTTTCCGCGAGCAGGGTGCAGTTTCCCCTTACAATGTCTCGCCATCGACCACCCCTGTGGCAACTGGTGACTCTGGAACTGCCACATAGGCATCTCCGTCGGGCTGCAATACATCTTCGGGATGGCGGTTAGGTGGCAGTCCCTGTGTCGACTCCACTGATCTGCAAAATACCTAGCCTGCACGAGCGACGGTGAATGCTCATTTAGTGGTTTCTCAAGTCTCTGGGTCGGAAAAAGACTACTCACGCAGCCTCACGCAGCCAGTCAATATTCGAGAACTTGAGCGCTTCCCTCGTCTTGAAACAGAGTTTCTCTCGCGACGTCATATCCTTACGGGAAGTCCTAGTCATCCGTTGCCACCAGTCTTCGAACTGGCGATTCACAAGTACTTGTATGGCGCACCGCTTCAAAGCTCGTTCGCTTCCTTGCTTGTCAAATCATTCTGTTTGTCGATCTCCATGATTGAAACATTGTGTCTTGATCGCATCACCCAGACCTCGGGCCAAGCTCGCTTGGCGCTCGCAAGACCACCGCTCGAGACCGAAAAGGTCCTCCACTCAGCGCTCAAAGCTGAAACGCGGTATCCAATGAGCTGCCAACATCGTCAGCTCTTCATCCGACTAGACAATGAGCATCTCTACCTTCCTCATGATAGAGGTTCGTGAATGTGTCCCACTAACCTGGGATAGGAGTCGATTAGGGGCTTTTCCCCTTTCTGCAGCTGATTGCGCTCCATGGTTCAGCAGACATGAATTCCCCCGCGTCTTCGCTGCAACGCTCGCAATTTTTACGCGACGCGCTTCCAGTCGATCGCAGCACCAGGGCTTGACTTGTTCTGAGTCCTGGTATCAAGTTGAGGGCGAGGTCATTGACGTCGACAACGTCGCCAATGGCTAGGGCATAGAGCTCGCTATCATCAAGATATCTGACTGGTAGCCCATTGCGATCGACGATGCTTCTAGTGGCGGAGTCATAGAGATTCGACTCGCCAAGGCCTCTGGCCATGTGACCGTCGAGTTTGCTCTCACCAAAGTCCCTATTTTCGCAGTAGTGGAGGGGACGTTGAGGAGAAGTGCGGTGCTCAGACAAAGCAGAGAAGACATTGTGGCGGCAAATAATACGGAAAACTTTCTCTTGTGCCGTACGTGGGATGTGCTTGGGAAGGAGAATAGTCAGCAAGCTTGTCCTGCGACGCATTGAACAGAAGAATACTAACTGCGGCCGTCCGTGGACGTTCTTGGTATGAGAGTACTTACTTGGGACGTTATAGGTGGGAGCTGGCCCTGTAAAAAAAGCAAACAAATTCACAAAAGATGATGTGGATAGAATTGACGTGCAGTGTGGACAAGGCTGAAATATATATGTATACTTGAGGGTGACGATGACACCTAAAACCTCCAAATATTGATGTTGTCGGACAGCTCTTGTGAATGTGTAAGCATATCGAACTCTTAATGGTGATCACAAGGAACCTATGGTGGACGGTGCTAGCACCCGAACCTTCGAGCGTTGTTACTACAGCTATAGCTAGCCATAGCCTTACGGACGAAGTCAGAAGGACCCTTTGCAATGCCAGAGTGAGGGTTATTGGACCTGTGACTGTCCGGATGGGTGGGATCACGAGAAACACCCTGCTTCGAGCCCAGCTGCGAAGACGCTGAGACAGATTACGCGCGCAACCTGCTGCGCCAGCTTGAGGATTATCGTCTAGAAAGCTCAATATCCCCAGGAGTCGCAAATCTTCCGTTTTGCTTGTATTCTATATGCTATGCGTTCAGAAAAGTGAGTAGTACGGCATTCGGGGTGAGGTGCCCACAGACGATACTAGAAAGGTCTTACTGAAATACCGCGTACTTTTCCACCCGATCATCGTTATCCTCGTGGTACGACACTAACGATGTATTTGGAGAATCAGTCTAAGTAGGCGATGGGTTAGTTGGATGTTCGAATTGCATCGGTGGACAGTTCGAAAGGGTATTTCGGTGCATTTAAGAAGCGTGCAAGCACTAAGGCGGTACTGCTCGGTACTGTGATGGGTGGTGGTGGTACATGCTTTTAATGCAGCATGGTTCTGAACACGAGGCAGAAGATCAGGGCAATAACTGGCCGGACCATCATAACCGATCACAACCTGACAGTGGAGGAAGAGCAGCATGTAAATTCATATGTTTGAAGGCGGGCATGTCCATACCCACTCGATTCCTGGAACACTTGAAGGTTGAGGTGGTCGTTCTGAGCAGACATGGTTAGGTTTCCATTTGTGGGGCGTCGGCCGGGCCAAACTTGTGCAAATCGACCTTTGGCGCGAATCCACCGTTGACCAGCTTGTACGTTGCACGGTGGACCTTTCTCTTCCACCGCCGTCACCACCATGTCCACCCTACAAGCCCCCGAGGAGGGTAAGCTCCTCAGCGAGGCTCTGAATACCGTCAAGATTCAGGTTCAGCAGATGAAACGGCACCTTGTACGTCCGCAGTTCGTTTGGGAGCAACTATCATTCTGTAGATTGATATTCTGGAATCATTGCAGGAGTTGGATGAACTCATGGATGCGTTGAAAAGCGCCAGCTTGATGTTGGCAGAGCTAAGGACCTCTTCGTTGTCACCAAAGCAGTATTACGAACTTTGTATGTGCACCTCCAATTGGGACATACGCAATATAATTTAACACCCCTCTGCAGATATGGCTGTATTCGATGCCCTGCGACACCTCTCTAACTACCTTTACGATGCACATACCCAATCACGGCATCATCTAGCGGACCTGTACGAGCTCGTTCAATATGCTGGCAACATCATTCCTCGACTATATCTTATGATCACGGTCGGCTCGGTCTACATGTCCATCCCCGAAGCACCAGTCAAGGAAATAATGAAGGATATGATGGAAATGTCGCGAGGTGTACTCCATCCCATACGTGGTCTCTTCCTCCGTCACTACCTTAGTGGCCAGACTAGGGATCACCTTCCTCTCGGAATCGACACTGGGTGCGTCATATATTGCCTTCATATTCTCCCTCGACTCATTGAATGCATAGGCCCTCTGGAAATCTACAAGACTCCATATCCTTCGTATTGACCAACTTTATCGAAATGAACAAACTCTGGGTCCGACTGCAACATCAAGGCCACTCCCGAGATCGCGAGAAACGCGAGTTGGAACGTCGAGAGTTACGGATTTTAGTGGGAACAAACCTAGTCCGTCTCAGCCAACTCGACGGCGTGGATCTCGATATGTACCAGCGGACGATACTTCCTAGTATCTTGGAGCAGGTGGTCAACTGTAAAGACGTGATAGCCCAGGAATATCTTATGGAGGTCGTGATCCAAGTACGTCACAAACACTATAAACCCGATTTGCATATCATATTCTTACCTCTTTCTAGGTGTTCACGGACGAATTCCACCTTCACACTCTTGGACTCTTCCTTTCCGCCACCGCCCAGCTACACCCGAAAGTTAACATTAAACAAATAGTCATCGCCCTCATCGATCGTCTCGCAGCTTATGCTGCCCGTGAAGCCGAAGCCGAAGACCCAGAGGAGACGAAACGACAGGAGGAGGCGGCTGCCCGCCGCTTAGCGGAAAAGGTTAAGATCCAGAAATCCAAGGCCCGTGAAGACGGCGCCTACCGTACCTTGTCGCCAACTGTTGAGAGCAACGCGTGGGGCTCCGTTCCACCGACTCCTCAATCTACAACCACAGCGGTAGAGTCGGAGTCTGAGGTGTCATCGCCTACTTCCCCTGAGGTGCCGAACGGGGGGTTGGAGGAGAGTTTGGGCAAGGGAAAGAACAAGGAGGGTTCGCCTGTGCGCAAATTCAGAGGTGTGCCGGAGGACGTCCCCTTGTTTGAAGTGTTTTGGAAGCAGGTTGTTGAGCTAATCAAGGTCAGTGCAAACGTTTGAAATTAAGTTGCTTGGCTCACTGTATCATATTAAGGCTCGGCCAGACTTGTCGATACAAGATATCACCGCCCTCTTGGTGTCCTTGACGAACCTGTCGCTTAGCTGCTACCCGGACAGGCTGGAATATGTTGATCAAGTTCTTGGTTTCACCGCGGACAAGATACAGGAATTCCAAGAGAGGTATGTAGCCTGCCAGTTAATTCGAGGAGCCTTCTCATATGGCATCTTAGCTCCGACCTGCACACGCCACAAACAACATCCAACCTCGCCGCTCTGCTCGTAGCGCCCATCAACTCCTACCAATCCGTCCTTACCCTTCTCGCGATTCCCAACTACTCACCGCTCCTGACAAAACAACTCTTCTCAACCCGACGATCCATCGCACATTCCATCATATCCTCTGTATTGAAGAACGAGACGATCGTGGAGTCACCCGAAGATGTTGACGGCGTCCTCGACCTCTGCCATGTACTAATCAAAGATCAGTCAGACTCTAGTATGCCTGGAGGAGGGAACGCCGCGCAGATGAATATGAACATCAAGGACGTCCGGAGACAAGGACCATATTTTGTCGAGCGGGAGGAGATGGCAGAGGAGCAAGGATGGGTGGCGCGGATGGTGCATCTATTCCGCGCAGAATCTCTGGATGTTCAGTTCGAGGTATGTCGGCTGTGTTGAGAAAATATCCTCCGCGTCTGACGTTTATGGCCAACAGCTTCTACAAATCGCACGGAGACACTTCGACGCAGGAGGCGAGCGCATGCGTTTCACCTTCCCTGCCCTCATCACTTCATCCATCAAGCTTTGCCGGCGGTATAAAAACCGAGAACACGTCGTGCGTGCCGTTCCTTTCTCCTCCACGTTGTCAGGAACACTCACCCTGCTCTTGTTATAGGAGTCAGACTGGCAGACCAAGGTCTCCACGATCCTCAAATTTGTCCGGCAACTCACATCCATCCTCTCCACCCAAATCGAAGCGCCCACAATCGCGCTCCGACTGTTCCTCCTCGCCGCCCAAATCTCGGATGAATGCGGCTTTGAAGACCTCACATACGACTTCTATGTGCAGGCGTTCAGCGTGTACGAGGACAGCATCTCAGAGTCCCGCGCACAGCTACAGGCCATTACGCTCATCATTGGCACGCTTGCTGGTGCCAAGGTGTTTGGTGTGGATAACTACGACACTTTGATCACGAAGGCTGCGCTGCATGGAGCGAAGCTGCTCAAGAAGAGCCATCAAGCTACCGCGGTCGGGTTGGCTAGTCATCTCTGGTGGCAAGAAGCACCGCCGGCTGCTGATGCCGATGGTGAAGCTCCTGCTGGTGAGAAGAAGGATACACCAGAAAAGACCCCTGTAAAAGAGGAAGGCGGCGAGGCTACCGCCAAAGCGGTACATAAGTTCTCATTTTCCCTTCTAACCGGCGGCTGATCTTGTTTTATTCTACCTAGTACCCCTATCAAGATAGTAAACGCGTTCTGGAGTGCCTCCAGAAGTCTCTTCGCATTGCTAACTCAGCGATCGAGGAGATCGTCACTGTACAGCTGTATTGCGACACTTTGGACCATTATTTATATTATTTCGACCGCGGTGCACCAGCTGTGAGTGTTCTCGTCTTCGTCGTTAAGCAGTGGTTGCTTTAACTAATATCTCCTCCCTCGTAGGTGGCTCCCAAATTCGTCAATAGCTTGGTGGAGCTTATAACCTCAAGTATCGACAACATCTCCTCCCCCGACGTCCACCCCTCTCAGCGTGCCCCACCCGGGCTCATCGAGGGCGTGCAGACCCCCGAGATGATCAATCGGCATTTCAGGAACACCTTGGCTTATATCCAGAGGAAGAAGAACGCGTCCTACGACGGCAACGCGCCTGTCGACACGCGATGGGACGACGTGGATGTTGTGGGTGCGTTGTTGAAGATGGGCATTGGCCGGTAATTGTTTGTTCGTTTTTTACGTCTCGAGAGGCGTACGCGTGTTGTGATTTAATGTTGTGTACTGTACATACATGGTTGTTGTCAATTTTTTATGGCTGGACTTGTTCATGATTGCGTTTGGGAAAGGCATACCCCAGGTTTAGGGAGGCTCTGGATGTCCTTAGACTTGAGCTTGAACCTTACTCGTCTTCAGTCATCGCAATGCTTACGGTGGAGGCGCGATGTTTTATCAGAGAAATGGGATGTTCTATCGCTGGCAGGATGACTTTGCTACGTATTTAGCTTGGGGAGGTAAAAATTGGCTCCAACAACTTTACCGATGCATTAAGAGAGAATCGAACTCCCAGCGGATCGAGAACAGTTATTTTCCTACAAGACTCAGGCTACATGGCAACGATCCAGGTTACCACTACCCCATTAATGCATGTACTCGTCGATGTCGGGTTAGAAAGATTTCATTGAAAGTAGTACTTACGCCTCCTTCGAGAAAGTCGCAAGCAACTAGCCTGTCCTGTCCTTATCCTATCCATATGACTAGGCTGAGTTTGGATCACCATTGCATAACATGTATCATAAAAACAGGATAGTATATATATCTAAGACAAGTGACCAGTACCACATACACAATTTGGATGTACCTGAGAGTACAGTAGTACCCATGCGTGAGAAGCATCCAGCAGAGCAGCAGACCACCCTATGTAGCGCTGACGTCGAAAAACAAGAACGATACAAAATAATCCTCTCCCCCACTGAATCACAGATCAATCAACAGCGCCTCCTTCCTCTCCTCCGGCGGCGCGAACCCCGCCGTTATCGGTGGCCCATACATCGGGAACGTCTGCGGATTCGACGTCGGCGCCACCGGGAACTGCGGCAGCGCCGAGGGAGGTGTCACCACCGCCGGTGCCTGCTGGTGTTGCAGGTGTTGTTGTTGCCGAAGATGTGATGCAACAGTACTGCTACGCGTAACATGCCCATTGACGGGAGGTGGTGCCGGAGCGAGTGGCGGCGGTGAGGCATAGGAGACGGATTTATGGCGGCTCAGGTTAGACGACGGGGGAAGGGCGGAGCGTTGTTGCTGTTGAGGTTGGTGTTGCTGCTGCTGTGGAGGAGGTGGAGGAGATGCAGCATATTGGGGTTGTGCCTGAGCAGGAGGCTGATATTGTTGCGGGTTGAGTGTGACGGGAGGGAGGGTTAAGGGTTGTGACGGGGTCGGGGTTGGTGCCGCGTACGCCTGATACTGCTGCGGGGGCTCGGCATATTGTGACTCGCGCCGCATTGGTGCTGGCGGCGACTGAGGCGGTGAGAATGTCGGGACGGCGGGAGTAGGGGAGTAATGTTGGACAGGTTGCGCAGGTTGCTGATGCCATTGTGACTGTGGTGGAGCAGCATAGGGCTGTGGGGTGTATTGGGGCTGGTATTCGGAATATGACGCCTGGGGTGATTGAGGTACCCGTGAAGGCTCAGACTGTGGCTGGTATGCCGACGCCGAAGCTGGGGTTTGAGAGGCCCATTGGTTGTAACCGGTGGCCGGGGCGTAGCTGGCTTCCGCGGGGTGATATGTGTTTGCAGCTGGTTGTGGTGATCGCCAGCGTGGATGTGCCACCTGTTCTGTCAACAGCTTGTCGTAGAGCTTGACGGCTTGCGACAGCTTATCATGCATGTCCGACAGCATTTCTTTGGACGAAAATATAAGTTGATACAGGACATGGTGTCGTAAGGGCAAGACTCACGTTCTTTCCGACCGGCGTCGTCCAGGCTCAACGCCAACTTCGGCCGCAGACTGTTCGCCTTTTCATACAGATCGTTTACAGCTGGGTATCTCGATATGTCGCGGCCACCCTGGGTTTCGACCTGCTCGACTGTCTGGCTGAACGTCAGGATCGCGTCGGACTCCAAGGGCTCGAGGTCATAGTTGGGGATAGTAGGGAGAGGAGCTTGTGCAATAGCTGGGGGATACGATTGTGAATAGCCTGCTCCAGCGTACTCAGTCCGAGGTGAGTCGAGCGCGATAGGAGCACTGGGACGAGGTGCGTGGGCCTCCCGCAAGCTAGCTTCGATGGCCGCACGGAGATCAGGATCGTCTTCCTCTTCATTGGTGACTGGCTTGATTGGATGTGAGGCGCGATCTACGATGGGAGGTTCGGAGAACTCCCAGTTAGAGGGTTGCGAGGGCACGTATCCCGCTCGTGCGTGGCCATTAGCAGCACCAACCTCCTGTAAGGAGAGTTGGATTGCACGTTGAAGCTCAGCGTCAGCAAGCTCCCGGGCACTACGATGACGTGTGCCATGCAGACTGGTAGAGTGTCGGTGTCCTTTATCACTAAAACGACAGTAAGAAGACCATCGCGAAGAACATCAGAATGACGTACACTTTGTCTGACTTCCTCGTTAGCTTGTTGAAGCATCCTTCGCAGACCCGAACCTCCTGCGTAATTCCAAAGTGTGGCAGAGGGAGAGACTTGGAAGAACACGCCTGATCGAAGACCTGACCGCAATTCCGACAGTGGTGCTTCCGATTGGTGAAGGTGAACGGAGTCCGGCACCGAAGACAGACTTCAGAGTCAATCCACTCTGGGGCAATTTGAGTGTCTACCATCGCAGAGTTCGCCACAGCAAGGTCCTTTGGGGGGAAAGTGTAACCTGAAACAATAAGTCCGGGAAGTCCGTTTTTGGAATGCTGACGGTACACACCTTCACTGATCAGGTTCTTATAAACCTGGCCCACATATCCTAAAGTCAGCTTTCCTTCAAAGGCGATGCCCCAATTCTGAATAAGCCTCAAGATGTGCTGCTTGACGTCGTTGTTCAAAGCAGGTATTTTCAGGATCGAGACGAGGTTGTCCATAAACTCTCTTGAGGCAACTTCAGTCAGGAAGAGGTCTCCTCCATTCTTGATGCAAATATCGGTCAACTGTGAAGAATTAATGAGTGACCACCACAGATCCAGTCCGAATGCGACGCACGCTGAGTGCTAGGTTCTGCACGTTAGGATTCTTGTGGTTGAGTCGGCGCTTCAGTGCACGCATGGCATCCTTCGCTGGCACAGATTTGGAGCGAATCTGGTCACATATTTCGAGGTTGAGCGCGATATCCTCCGCTCCTGCTGGTAATAGCTCCGAGGTGGCTTTGTCTGGAGACGTCGGGTTAGAGATGACGCAACCCAGTCAAGCCTGCAAGTACTCACCAACAGCGTCGTCGAGCTGCGACGTCCCCCACAGCCAGCTTCCAAGGCCCGACATGATATATCTATGAGTGAGGTGTATGAGTTATGGTGCCGTCCAGGACAAGTGCCCTTCGACTCCGCAGCGTAATCAGATGACTAAGCAATCCAAACTTGTCCTCCTCCTCGTCCACCTCTGTGCTTACTAACTGATCCGAGAATTACCCCAGGACTATGCGCCGACTCCAAGTAATGAGTCACTTATCCGGCAAGCCCCTCCGACATCCTTGGTGAATAGAGGTCAGACGTCCCGATCCCATGTACTTTGGACAATACACATTCAGTTTGATGCACTTCGAATTATACAATTAGCAAGGTATCAAGTCCGCATAAACGATAGTAAGAGTGTAAAAGGTATCCAATAGCAGTCATTGTCAGATCTAAGCAAGTACTCTCCGACCACATCTCATGGCCTGCCCAGGCCATGACCACGCCTCTCCGACATCCCATCCCATCCCCTCTATCCACATGAGTTTATGTGTAGTTATTTGGAATGTTGCGGCGGATACGAGCTCTCATAGGTTGCTAAAGGTATGTGCTCGTCGTAGCTCGGTCTGGCAGCAGGGTTTTGGACCGCTAACCCACTGCTACTGCCTATCGCATGGGCATGGCCGGCACCGCCTTCAACGCCAAAGGCCTCGCCGAAGTTCATCTTGGAGTGTGGATTTGTATGGTGGGGCTTTCCAGAGCTGGACTCGAAGAAGAAGCGGAGGGAGCCGATGATTTCACGGCCAAAGTCACCTGTAGGATATGGGGTTTAGCGCCAACGGGGATGAGAGTAGCCAACGACTTACTATAGTTTATTCTGGAGATTGAAGGTTTCAGCTGAATTTCTACTTAGATAAAGAGGGGACGGCGTACGAATCCCAGAGTGGACGCCAGATACTCGTTGCAGAAGCTCCGGGTTTGTGATACTCAGCAGCGTTATATGCCCACAGCATTAGAGCAGAGAAAAACACCATCTAGCGTCACAACATTTCCAAGTCAATGTTGGGGGTCGAAAACATTCCACTCGTAAACGTACCTCAATGCAGATGGCAAGGGCGTTCAGTCCGTCGGATATGTTTGTCGCAGTCCAATATGCCGTTTCTATGCAAGATAGTCATGTCATTTCCTTAGATTTTGGAGACGGTGCCACTGGAGAATGAAAACATACCATGGATTACTCTACCTTCTAAAGCTCCAAACTGGGCCGCGATGCTTAGTTAAGGATAGACAAATA
The DNA here is from genome assembly GCA_014905825.1 of Lyophyllum atratum. Taxonomy (NCBI): domain Eukaryota; kingdom Fungi; phylum Basidiomycota; class Agaricomycetes; order Agaricales; family Lyophyllaceae; genus Lyophyllum; species Lyophyllum atratum. The sequence continues at coordinate 100,188 of JACGCN010000025.1, read as the reverse complement.
AAGCTGCTGGATATACTCACGACGAACGCTTGATAGAACGTAAACATGACAATGAGTTTTATGCACAGAAACTTGGCAAGGGGTCGCCGGCCTTTCAGCTCGTCCGCCGTCAGGCCATAAAACACGAGGAGGCCGTATAGGGCGATACTAAACACAGGACATTAGTTGTCATGATGCCGTTGAGATGATCGACACTCACCTTATGCTTACGAAGTCGATCGCTTCGAGATATACACTGGCATAATGGACGCTGTACCCAGCTGATTCGCATAGTACTCCAAACCTTTCGCAGACGATGCCGGCGATGGAGGCGACTGGGGTCGAGTAAGCAAAAAGAAGAAAGGATGCAAGAAAGGAACAACGAACGAGGTCGAATTATTACATATTGTAGGACGGACCACTGAGGATGGATGGTTAGCAATACGCTCGGAACATAGCGGAAAGATATTACTTTGACGGTATACATGAAATAGGCCTATCAATACTTGTGAGATCCGTCAGTGAAATGGACGAGTAATAAGCATACTTTTGTTGGTCTATATCTCCAAAAACAAAACTGTAGGATGCACGATCATTCGCGAGATCATAGAAGCAATAGAACAGGGCAGCGCACGGGAATGGGTAGTGGTCGCTTGTCTTTGCGAGCGATGGCATTCTCGGCCTTGCGTCCAGACGCCGTGGCCGCCACATATTCAATAAGGAGAAGACTGGGTGTACCGTTCATTCAGCAGAGATAGCACCAGGGCGGAAAAAACGACCAACAGGAACGCGCTTAGCGTGACAGCCTTTCAGGAGATTATCAGCACCACAACTTGAGATCATAGAACGGCAGTACTTCATATGCTGTCGAAATTCAAATTTAGATATATACAAGGAAGAGATGTAGACAGATGCGTACCGACTTCGATGAACGAGTAGTAGGTGTAATGTCGGAAGAAGCGATAGGAAAAGAATGAAATAATGGCGTAAACCGGGGGCATATACAGGATACGGAGGCTGAAGATCACGAATAAGCTTGGTCAACGGAAGCAAAAATGCCCTCATACATTTGTCGTTGTTCCCTCGGGTTGGTATAACTCCTACACCATGTCAAAGCATTTTAGAACAAGAATATGGAAGTCAAGTAGTCGTAGAAACATACCTGCAGTGTCGTAGAACTGAGATGAGGGATATAATGAGAGTCTGCGGAGCAATGGCCGCGGTCACGACTCAGCAACGACTATGCTTGTCACAATGACTACTCACCAGGCAAGCACAACCTCCCGCAATGGCCCATCCTATCCGATGCGTATCCCAGTTCACCCCGTTCGAATCCCAGAACGTAGACTGGTCGATGGCCGGTGCATTGTCAGTACCGCATTCTGGCTTGGGCATCGCGTGGGCACCAAGGATTGAAAGCAAGAAAGTTTCCGGTGCGATTTGAAAACACCAAGACAAAGTGAGAGTGAAAGAGAGTGCGCTGAACCTCGTGGCTGGGATACCGCAGCAAGGAGGCAAACAAGATGGTGACTTGTACTTGCAGTTGTCAAATTTGATCAACGGCGTCCGGCCAAGACCATAATTTCCCCATTAGGCCGCGAGGCGATGCACCGATGCCCGGAAGATCGGGCCGCGAGATCGGGACTGGACTTTCTTCTACTTTCAAGTTGCATCTGTTCTGAATATCTTTACACCTCCAGTCAACCTCCTCTGCCTTGGTCACCGAATTTGCACTTACCTCATCTTCTTCAGGATGGGTAGGCCAGGCTCAAATTTTCACTTAGCTCTCAACGGCCCAATACTACTGGTGATCGATCATAGAGCGGGGCCCCCAAGCCAACAATTCTGGTATGTTGCTACTTGAAAATTGTTCACACAGTCGGGGAGGACTTCGAGGTGGACGAAGCTTAACAGAGCTTAACTAGACTCGAGGCGCGGAATATATGGCTAATCTTCATTCCGGCAAAGCGAGCAGGAACCTTCCCTTGGACATATATATGTTGCTATGCTCGTCACTGCCAAGTCTTTCACGTCTGCCTCTGGTCGCCAGTCGGCATAGCCACCCTGTGTTGACGCCGTGGCAATACCTGCAATACGCCGCCTTGTCTTTGATATTCATCGTGTAAGTACGTCTTCGCCAACATCGAACTGGTGCAATCCGTGAAACCTGGATTGCTTTGATCCTGAATTGACATCGCCTCGCCGGTCATGTACGCCAAGCGACCTCCGCAGACTCCTCGATAAGGCTCCGCCGTCCCTTTGTTGCGGATTCTGGGCTTCCTTTCGGTGGCTAAGACCTAGAGCGACCTCCATCTTGCCCTCCTCCCGCCTCTACTTCCTCCAGCAAGCATTCACACCCGATTCAGGTCCCCGCCATGTATCACGCCGCATTCGGCCCCCGTACTGAACTTTTTTCCACTCTTCTGCGCTCAATGCTATCTTTCAGTCCGAATATGTCGTACTATCGCTGTGTTCGCTTACCCACACACGTCTGCCCGTATCTGAGACCCTGCCGCACCCCGCCACTTTGTAAGTTAGCGCATGAGGCCGTAGACTTTGCTCATAGTGTCGCCACCCAACAAGTAGACACGGCCTCCTTCGAAAGGGGCAATGCTAATTATGGTACTCGTCGATTGTACGCTAACGCTATGCTGGGCTCCGACATCGGGTCCTCCTCTGACAAACATCTCTACACCGAGGACAAACCCGTTCTTCATGATCAACTCCTTCCAGATATGTCGGAAAGGTAATAATATTCAATAGCCCTCAACAAGGAAACGAAAAGACATTGGGTCATTCCCAACTCATTTTCAACAGCTATATTGGCACTTTGATCCGTAAACAGCAAGCGCGGACGGGCAGGCAGTTCGTCCTGGGGAACACGAGTATCAGCCGCTGGGTGAGAGAACATCACTTGCTGAACTTTTTATGCATGAGAGAGCAGAGGATCGCCATGTCCTATCACGTAGGGTTTGCTGTAAGTATAACATCACCTAGGTACACCATGTGGCGCACTTCACAGAGGAGACTTATGCACTTGGGTCCACAGTGCGATATACACCTATTGGAGAAATTCCAGACCCCAGTGACCTATGATGGCATGTCCGTACAGGCTGAGAGTCCAGGGAGTAACCACTTCCTCTTTATATCGGCTAAGCCAAACATGTCGTAGAAATAGCCCGCTAAGATCTATTCTACATCATTCTTCTCCGTCGAACGAAATCTTCACAGGCAATCACAAATGAACAGGGCGGCATCCGAAGAGGATTACACCATTCTAGTCAGACCAGTTAGTCAAGCACAAATGGTGCATCAGACTCTATCAGCGACTCACGGTTTCATTGAAGGCACAGCAGACGAGCTGCGCACCGCAGGAACCCGAACCTCCTATACCAAGGATGGATACAGGCGAACAGGTGAGTCCACATTGCGCATGGCCGATAACAACCCATCCGAGAAGGGCCATAATAACACTGGCAGGAGGCTGGTCACACTAGAAAGCAGTCTCGTATCAGGGGGGATTACGCTTTCATTGTGCAGTGATGACTCAACTGGTGACACAGAGTTGCAGCAGTAAAGTCTGTCGGTATCACATTCGCTTATAGGTATACTCGTATCTTGGCGACTTTCGAGGTGAAGGACTGATCCTGCGCTCTGTTGTGGGCAGCGTCAGCCTCGTTGACCCCACATCGACATAAAAAAGGACTGACCTGTTGAACGAGCGTCGTGGCGGCTGCAAGACATACTAATAAAAGCGTCGATGCGACAGAGATTATCCAAGATCCTCGAAATTGCATCCTTGGGAAGGGGACTTGTAGCCTGAATGTACTTCGCTATGTGACCTCATTTATATCATGCGAATACCAGGTGAAAAGCCACCATCACGGCACAGATGGCAGCGCTGTGCCTTTCGAATGGGGTACTGAAGGCAATGTATCGAAACGTCAAAATTGACATTTAGCGCGGACCGCTTCTCCTCCACATAGAACGAAGACGACTTGAAGATGGCCCAAGCACACAAGATGATCTCGGTTTCAGTCGATAACGAAGACAGATAAACTTCACGACTGCCAAAGGTAGTGTTCATGTTACACCAGACAATCATTCTACCTTCATGCAAAAGGTGAGCCAAGACGAATGACCTGGGAAATTTACAAGACACGCATACCTGTCCCTTGATACGCAGGTTGTGGTGATAAGAAGGGGAACACTGTTCTTCCACGCAACTTCCACGCTCAACTCCTTACAGATGATATATCGGAGAGTTAGATCCATAACTTACAAGCATAGACGAGGGAAAGAAGGGGACGGGCCGACGGCCCCGACGACATGTGGGCGTCTGTGGGCGTGTATGGTTGGCTCTGTTTGTACGACGTCACCTTGTTGACTCGAGTATTTCCGAATCCCAATGACTGACAACTTGACTCCCTCCAGAACGCAAAGATGCAGGACGGACGTGCACCAAGGTAGAACCGATCGTTTCCGTCATGCAGCGCCCTAACAGTATACATCTACTCGTAGGATTAAGAACAGGGCACCAGCTGCGATTCAAGTGAGTGGTGGAGCCTTGAAACACCGACCCAACTGAACAACCATCACGTCTCTATATTTTAGATTACAGCAGAGCAACTCCTAAGAGAAGTACTTGCGGACTACTGCTCTTCGTTCAGGGACAGAATGGCTGATTGGGCTTGTGTAGGCTCAAGGGCAGCAAGAAACCGCCTTTTGCGCTCCAAAACAGCGGGTTGAAGATTTCGAAGAACTCCACGAGTATCGAGGGAGGAAAAGGAAGGAGTTTGAAGAACGTATCCGAAGAACAAAGGGCAGCATGTATGTATCGCATACCACATGTGACAGTCGTCGATCTCATGCGATGTCAATCTAGCAAAGAATGGCTACAGTACGCCAATTGGGAGGTCAGTGCTCAGTTCTAGATTATTAAGGTCTTTTTCTTTCTGAATACCTTGCATTTTAGGCGAGCCAAAACGAGTTCGCTCGTTCTCGATCCATCTTTGAACGCGCTCTCGATGTCGACCCCCAGAGTGTCCAGCTATGGCTCAGCTATACCGAAATGGAGCTCAAATCGCGAAACGTGCAGCACGCGCGTAACCTCTTCGATCGCGCCGTCACTTTGCTGCCTCGGGTCGATCAGCTGTGGTACAAGTACGTTTACCTAGAGGAACTCTTGCAGAACGTCCCGGGCGCTCGACAGGTGTTTGAGCGGTGGATGATATGGGAGCCAGACGACAAGGCCTGGCAGGCATATATCAAGCTCGAGGAGCGGTACCAGGAGCTCGACAGGGCCAGTACGATCTATGAGCGATGGGTTGCAATCCGGCCAGAGCCGCGGGTATGGGTCAAATGGGGTAAATTTGAGGAAGAGCGCGGCAGGCTCGACAGGGCGAGGGAGGTATTCCAAACTGCGTTGGAATTTTATGGAGATGATGAGGAGCAGGTCGAGAAAGCGCAAGCGGTGTTCAGCGCGTTTGCGAAGATGGAAACTAGGTTAAAGGAGTATGAGCGGGCACGGGTGGTCTACAAGGTAAAATTGTTTGCATACGGTGCACTGCATGATGCATGACGACTCACCCTACCTCCGTGAAGTTTGCCTTATCGCGCATTCCGCGTTCAAAATCGGCCGCTTTGTATGCCTCCTATACCAAGTTCGAGAAGCAGCATGGATCGAGCAGTACCGTTGAAGACACGGTGCTCGGGAAGCGACGAATCCAATACGAGGATGAGCTGGCCCATGATGGCCAAAATTACGAGGCTTGGTTCGACTACACTCGCTTGGAGGAGGAAGCGTGGTGCGACCTCGTAAACGCGGGTGCGACACCAGAAGAGAAGGAGGCCGCGGCAGGACGTGTTCGGGAGGTCTATGAACGTGCAGTTGCCCAGGTTCCGCCCGGTACAGAAAAGCGGCATTGGAGACGATATATCTTCCTATGGCTTGATTACGCGCTATTCGAAGAGATCGAAACCAAGGTATGTTTCATTTCCTCTGTATTCTCTGTACCAACTCCCCATGCTGTGGGAGTAGGACTATACTCGTGCACGGCAGATATACCAAACAGCCGTTACTCTGGTCCCTCACAAGCAGTTCACGTTTGCAAAACTCTGGCTGATGTTTGCCAAATTCGAAGTACGTCGTTTGGACCTACCAGCTGCTCGTAAGATCCTAGGGACGAGTATCGGAATGTGTCCCAAAGAGGAGCTGTTCAAAGGATACATTGACCTGGAAATCGAGGTGAGTAAAAAAGACATAAAGCGCACTCCATCCATTGAATACCTTTTCCAAGCTACGCGAGTTTGATCGGGCGCGACAGCTGTATGAGAAATTCATAGAGGTGTTTATGTCTTTTTATCTTGTACTTTTGCCCAAAGCTGACTCAGTACTCCGCTTGCAGCATGATCCAAGCAATTCGGCCGCATGGATCAAATACGCCGAACTGGAGTCGCAACTTCATGATTTTGACCGGGCGCGTGCTATGTTCGAGCTTGGCGCGTCGCAATCACCCTTATCGATGCCAGAGCTACTGTGGAAGGCGTACATCGATTTTGAGATTGAAGAGGGCGAGCGGGAGCGAGCCCGGGCGCTGTATGAACGCTTAGTGGAGCTCAGCGGGCACGTAAAGGTTTGGATTTCGTATGCGCAGTTCGAGGCGGAGCCCATTCCCATGCGCCGCGAAGTCCGAGAAGCAGAAGATGAAGATGAGGATCTCAGCGAATCGGCTGTCGTACCTGGGGATGCAGCTCTGGCCCGGCAGGTCTTCCTCCGAGGTTACAACGACCTGAAGCGCCAGGGGTTGATGCACGAGGTTCGAAACATTTTGCTTACTTCTCGAATGTTGTGTTATCAACACTTCTCCGCAGCGCCTCGCTTTATTAACCGTGTGGAAGAAGTTTGAAGAAACGGAAGGCTCTCCAAGTGATGTTGCACGGGTCGACGGTATGATGCCTGTCGTGGTTAGGAGGAGAAAAGTAGACGAGACGCATGAGCAGGCCGTGGAAGGTTCGTGTCGCCTAACGCTAGTCGTTGGTTTATGCGTCTTACATATGCTTTTCTCTTCTAGATTGGGAATATGCGTTCCCGGACGATGAACGGGAGGCCAACCCTACGTCGTTCAAGTTCTTGCAAATGGCACATGCGTGGAAGGAATCGCAGTCGCAGAAACCCACGCCAGACGCGTCCATGAACGAGGGAGAAGACATCAACACTCAAGGTTCCTCTGACGCCTCGTAATAATCCTCTGAAACAAGTGAAATGTCAAAAATATCTGCAATTCTTGAAATTCTCCTTACATATGTAGCCTTATATTTGTCGGTAGGGCTTTCAGTACAAGGACACGCGGCCGTCACGCGAATGTCTTGCACTTCTACACTCTCAGGAAAACATGTTCTCATTACACGCGTTCTCATTGACAAGGTAAGTGGAGGTTCACGTACAACCAACGCCGAAATGTGGTGTCTCCTTGCCCCCACGAAGCCTCTAGGGCTCTGCTGCTCTTCATTCTCAGCCCCTTCCCTGATAGGGCTGGGACTTGGAGGCATCCGGACATCTCAACTCGTCGCCTGCACCTATGGCGTCTCCCCACACCCGCACCGTTCGTCTTGGTACGACAGCTGAAGTGCGTGTCGTGTGGGACGCCGGCAGAGGAACAGTGATACAAACTACTGGGCAGGTATCGCCGAGAAAATCGGGCATTTTACCGGGCACGAGTAGTAAGCCTCATAGGCCACATCTAATGGATGCAGAGCGGCCCTATTCGTGGAATGGTGTCGACGCCATGGAATCGATCTCCATCTTATCTTCAGGCCCGGAAAATCCTCTCGACTCTAATGGTCTTGCTGAGAAATGAGCCAACCGTTTCCTGGGAATGACTCAGGAATGGAAGGACGATCTGAGAAGATATGAACCCTGACATACCGTTTCCTTTCCCTCAGCTTCTCCAGCATCTCTATAACATCGTCTTGGTCCTGCACAAGCATTTCACCACCGGGTAGGTCTGACGCTAGTTCCTTAGCTTGGTTGATAGAATTCTTGAAATCATTGGTCTAGGAAGGAAGATAATCGCGTCAGGCATTAACTTGTTCCGTGTACTAGCATCTTGACACACCGCTTGCAAAAGAGCCTGCTTCGCCTGTAGAGTGACGATGCCCTCCGATTTTTGGGTTAGCTCAAGGACGGTCACCAGCTTAAGGAGGAGACTTTCGTAGAGACTTGTGGGTAGGGGATTCGTCGCCATTGTCAGGCGGGTACCAGAACGTCGCGGCCGCTCTGTCGGGACGGAATATCCTTTGTTTGGCGGTGACCTGGTGCGCATACATACCTGATCAGGGTTACACCCACAAGATTTCGGGCATACATGACTACGGCATGAATTCTCGTTAGACGCACTCGTATCTATCCTAAACACTTATCATACACCACATACATCTTAACCTGGCTCATCCCGTGGTTCGCACGGGTAGCTGCAAACGAGACCGGGGCTACAGACTGACTCCTGTACTATATATCGGGCCGCCGCGGTAATTAAAAGCCGATGGCAACGTCGTGGACGACATGAGGAACAGCTTACGCACGCCCTGATCACTCTTGTACGAGCGCGGGGGTCCGAAGCGGAGCCTATCGCGGGGAAGCGAGCGAGAGTAGCTTTGAACAGGATCAGGCATGACTACAACGGGAAGGCTGAAGGGTGTTGTTGCAGCCTAGCTGCCCGCCCTCGTCTAGAATAAGAACACTAGATCCATTTTGTGTCGGTCAAAGAATGTCCCGAATCTCTTCCACAAACTTATGACAATCGTCCTTTTTTTTCCCACTCTCCTCTTTTGCGCGCTCGGAGGGGCCGTAGACGGAATAGGACCAAATTGATCCTTCAAAGCGCTCCATAGATCGGGGCGAGCAGGTCCAGCGGATTGTTGATCACATATTATTCCAGCTCACGTTGAGCATTGCCTCCGTGGCGAAAACAGATCCCAGCTGGGCTTAGAAGATTCGTATCTGAATAGAGCCTTGAGAAGAATGGCGAATGCCACTCCTCCGTCGTGCAGTCCGGAGTATGGTAATGTGGGTTGGCCATGACTGGAAGTGGATCGACACCCAAATTGGGTATGAAAACCACTGTGGACGAGGCGCCCCACCTTCACGAAGGGTCCAGATGTTCGTATAAGGCTTGCACACGAGCAAAAGAGGGTCAGAGGCAGTCTAAGCTCAGGTTACAGGTCGAACAGGTCCAAGAGGGTTCAAAAGAGGAGGTCAGGTGATCAACATAGGCTGCTTATCAAGACAATCAAGCTCCAAGAAGGCCAGAGTTGCTTCTTCGGAGTACGCAGACTAGATATGTGGGATATGTGGAACGCCAGGGTCGTTGAAGAGTACATGTTCTGGTTTAGAGGTGTCCAAGGAATGTGGAGGAATGAGGTTGTGGCAGTGTGTCAACGGCGGATCCGAACAGAAATTGTAGCGGAGTCAGAAAAGTAAGCGCATCGTTGGTTGTCCCTCAACCACCATACGCGTTTCGACCATCGACCAGCAAGCGGTGTAATCGCACTCTCTGCCCGTCCAAACTGGTCCGGTAGACCGACACATACGTCGACCCCCGAAGCCTCAACTTGGCTCGACTTTTCCCGTCTTTTCTTCGTTTTTCTGGCTCGTGTCGTCAAAATTTCAACTCTACGCAAAACTTCATTTGAATCTACTCAAAACTCTACGGAACACTATCCTTCACTCGCCAATCGCGCTAATACCTTGCTTTGACCCGTTTTACGACATTTTTCAGCCCTTTTTCCTCCCCCTGATCAACCTTTGCCCTACTCGAAGCCAACCTCGTTGTCCCATACTCTCTCATCATGCTTGGTCATCAGTTCGCCTACTCGGCGGCTCCAATCCGCAAAGTGAAGGAGGTGCAGTTTGGTATCCTGTCGCCAGAGGAAATCGTACGTCGCGCTATTTGTCATGTTCAACGTGGCTTGGCTCAACTCTTTTTTGAACTCTTATAGAAAGCCTACTCAGTTGCTAAAATCGAACATCCGGAGGTCATGGACGAGGCCACCCATAAGCCCAAAGTGGGAGGGCTCATGGATCCTCGTATGGGGACCATCGACCGGAATTTTAAATGTCAGACTTGCGGTGAAGGGATGTCAGAGTGTCCAGGCCACTTCGGTCATATCGAGTTGGCGAGGCCCGTCTTCCACCCAGGTACGTATCTTTGTCAGTCGTGACAGTTGCATTTTGACCATGGTACCCTTCCCTCAGGTTTCATCGTGAAAGTGAAAAAGATCCTGGAGAGTATATGTGTTAATTGCGGAAAGCTGAAAGCAGACATCGTGAGTTGCGTCTCCTCTTCCTCTACTCGTTTCGCACCCCACATCCCAATTTTCTGGGGGCTCTCTCCACATCCCATGGAGAACCCCAAACCCGCTCCACGTTCGTTCCCTTGACAATCGAGGGCGTTCTTCTGACCCGTGGTGGGGGGTCGCATAGCGCGCGTTTTCGGTCGCTTGATCGCCGCGTTGACCCTATTGCATACACCCGGTGTTCGGTTGGACACGAGGTTGCGCGGTGAAATGGGGGGCTGAACGAGGAGTGCGAAAAAAGACATTCATGCAGTGCGTGTGCCGTGAAAAGCCACGTTCCTGCGGTGATGGATTGGTCAAACCGCGCAGTGCTGTGACGCAGCGGCTGTGCGTGTTAAAGGCCTAGCACGAAGACTCGTGATATCGGGTTGCCCCCTTTTATGTCGCTTTGTTGCTCTTCCTTCATGTTCCCTTGTTGGGGGGGGTTCCGATTTTCTTGTGGTCTGGTTACGTTGTAGACACACTCGCTGACGCTCTCATTCATCGCATATCCTTTGTTAAAAAAACTCTACCTCGGCCGTTGCCCTTGAACTCCCCCTCACCCCGTCGATCATGCTTGACGAATCGTAAGTTGGATCCCAATTTCGCGGACAAAATTCGCCACATTCGCGATCCCAAAGCCCGCATGGCTATGGTTTGGGCGCATTGCAAGACGAAAACGGTCTGCGAGCCTGATGACCCCAAGGAGGAAGGTGCGGAGGAAAATGAGGAGGTCAAGAAGGGCCATGGGGGCTGTGGTCACGTCCAGCCGCAGGTCCGAAAGGAAGGATTGAAACTTTTTGTTCAATACAAGAAGCCGAAGGATGATGATGAGGTTTGTCCAATTGGAAGTCTTTCCGTCCTCTTGTATTTACCGAACTATCCACCCCCAGGAGATCAAGTCGCTGCAACCTGACAAACGACTGATTACTCCATCTGAAGTCTACACCGTCTTCAAAAAGATGTCGGACTCTGACCTTCACCTTCTCGGCCTGTCAGAGGAGTATGCGAGGCCAGAATGGATGATCTTAACTGTCATGCCTGTTCCGCCACCTCCTGTTCGCCCCAGTATCGCTGTTGATGGAGGGGCAATGCGAAGCGAGGATGATCTGACGTACAAGCTCGGCGATATCATCAAGGCTTCGGCCAATGTTCGCAGATGCGAGCAGGAAGGCGCGCCGGCGCATGTCATCTCTGAGTTTGAGCAACTACTCCAGGTACGTTCGACTCATCATACTCAAATATAAAATTTTTCATTGATTGGTTATAGTTCCACGTCGCCACATACATGGATAACGACATTGCTGGTATTCCCCAAGCTCTGCAAAAGTCCGGGCGTCCCGTCAAGGCCATCCGAGCACGGCTCAAGGGCAAGGAAGGGCGTCTTCGCGGTAATTTGATGGGCAAACGTGTCGACTTCTCTGCGCGCACGGTTATCACAGGTGATCCTAATCTCGAGCTGGACGAGGTCGGTGTGCCGAAAACTATCGCTATGAATTTGACATTCCCGGAGCGAGGTTAGTCTTTAGTCATGCTTTCTCCGCTCCAAAACTTACACGACGTCATGATTAGTCACACCGTACAATATCGTGTACCTGCAGGAATTGGTGCGGAATGGACCGACCGCCTATCCGGGTGCGCGGTATGTTGTTCGTGATACTGGTGAACGCATCGATCTGCGGTACAACAAGCGGGCCGATGCGTTCCTTCAGTATGGATGGATCGTGGAAAGGCACTTGAAGGATGGAGAGTGAGTCCGACTCTTTCGTCCCCTGTTCCTCTTTCCTAATTTCGATTACCAGCTTTGTTCTGTTCAATCGGCAGCCGAGTCTGCACAAAATGAGTATGATGGCCCATCGTGTTAAACTTATGCCTTATTCGAGTGAGTATCCATATCTATGGCACCTCCACTTACGCTCACGATCGTCCCAGCTTTCCGCCTGAATCTTTCTGTGTAAGTCATACATGCGCAGGCCCAGCTGTAGAGCGGCGCATTGAACTTTTTTCATAGCACGCCTCCATACAACGCCGATTTCGATGGTGACGAGATGAACATGCAGTACGTTTGGTCTGATGACTCATAGTGACGCCTTTCGCTGATAGTTTGTTCCCAGCGTGCCGCAAAGCGAGGAGACTCGCGCTGAGTTGAGTCAGATTGCATGGGTACCTCGACAGGTAAGCCATTCGCAATGGGCCTACCGGATTCGTTATTCATGCTCTACGTCAGATCATCTCGCCGCAAGCCAATAAGCCTGTTATGGGTATTGTCCAGGATACCCTGTGCGGCATCCGGAAGTTCACGTTGCGCGACACCTTCCTCGACTGGAACGCCGTCCAAAACATCCTTCTTTGGGTTCCCGAATGGGATGGATCTGTACCCATTCCCGCGATCGTCAAGCCCAAGCCCCTCTGGACCGGCAAGCAGATCCTCAGTCTGACTATCCCCCGTGGTATCAACATCCACCGTTCCCCCGACCCAAGATCTTCGAATCCCGTTTTCGACGATGGCATGATGATCGAGAACGGTGAACTCATCTATGGTATCGTCGAGAAGAAGACTGTTGGTGCTTCCCAGGGTGGTCTGGTCCATGTTGTGTTCCGAGAGAAGGGGCCTGAGGCGACACGGCAGCTGTTCACCGGTCTGCAAATGGTCGTGAATTACTGGCTCTTCCACAATGGCTTCAGCATCGGGATTGGTGATACTATTGCCGATCCTAAGACCATGGCGTACATCACACAGACCATTGCGGAGAGCAAGGCCAACGTCGCGCAGGTCATCGACGACGCCTACCACGATCGGCTGAAGGCTGCCCCCGGTATGACCATCCGCGAGTCGTTCGAGAGTTTGGTGGAGCGCCAGCTTAACTTGGCTCGTGATACGTCCGGTCAATATGCGCAGAAGAACTTGAAGGAGGACAACAATGTCAAGCAGATGGTGGTTGCTGGATCCAAGGGTTCGTTCATCAACATCTCGCAGATGTCCGTCTGTGTCGGGCAGCAGTCAGTGGAAGGTCGTCGCATCCCCTTCGGTTTCCGTCATCGTACCCTCCCTCATTTCACCAAGGACGACTTCAGTCCCGAGGCGCGTGGGTTCGTCGAGAACTCCTACCTTCGAGGACTCACTCCTCAGGAATTCTTCTTCCACGCTATGGCTGGTCGCGAGGGTTTGATCGATACTGCCGTGAAGACTGCCGAGACAGGTTACATCCAGCGTCGTCTCGTCAAGGCGCTGGAGGATGTGATGGTTTGTTACGACGGAACGGTCCGCAACTCCCTCGGCGATCTCATTCAGTTCGTTTACGGAGAGGACGGCATGGACGGCGCCTTCATCGAGAAACAAAACATCGAGACTTTCGGCCTCAACGATAAGGAATTTGAACACAACTACCGTGTCGATGTGACGGATCCCGCTGGTGGCTTCATCGCCGGTGTCCTACAGGTCGGGATTGACGACAGCTCCTTGGAGCTCCAGTCCAAGTTGGATGAGGAGTATGCGCAACTTGTTGAAGACCGGCGGCTACTCCGCAGCTTTATCTTCCCCCGCTCACCGACTACTTCGCCCCACTACCTGCCTGTCAATCTTCAGCGTATCGTTCAGAACGCTATGCAGATTTTCCACATCGATCGACGGAAGCCCAGCGACCTCGAACCTGCCTACATCGTTGAAGCACTCCAGAGACTCGAGCAACGACTCATCGTCGTTCGTGGTGACGACCCTCTCAGTAAGGAGGCTCAAGCCAATGCAACTCTCACCTTCCGTATGCACTTGCGCGCTACGTTTGCGTCGCGTCGCGTTCTGGAGAAGTTCCATCTTACGCGAGAAGCGTTTGACTGGGTGTTGGGTGAGGTGGAGTCCAAATTCAACCAGTCCGTTGCACACCCAGGAGAGATGTGTGGTACCCTCGCTGCGCAGTCCATCGGAGAGCCTGCGACGCAGATGACATTGAACACGTTCCATTATGCCGGTGTCTCCAGTAAAAACGTCACGCTTGGTGTGCCTCGTTTGAAGGAGATTATCAACGTCGCGACCAACATCAAAACGCCCTCCCTCACAGTTTACCTCGAGCCTGAGATCTCTCGGTCTTCGACACTGGCGAAGAACGTCCAGCAGGAACTCGCATACACGTCATTGCGCACCGTTACGGCAGGCGTTGAGATCTGGTATGATCCCGATCCCAGCTCCACCATCATCGAGGAGGATGCGGTGTTCGTCGAGTCCTTCTTCGCCATCCCCGATGAGGAGATTGAGTCGAAACTTCACCTCCAATCACCCTGGCTACTCCGTCTCGAGTTGGATCGTGCGAAGATGATCGATAGGAAGCTAACGATGCACTACGTCGCCAGCCGCATTGCGGAGAGCTTCAAGACCGACCTCTTCGTCATTTGGAGTGAAGACAACTCCGAGAAGCTTATTATCCGGTGTCGTGTGCTGGGAGGCGGGGATAAGGAGGACGATACCATGGGCACGATCGAGGAAGATATCTTCCTGCGGCAGCTTGAGAATACGATGCTCAACTCCGTCAGTCTGCGCGGAGTGAAAGGTGTGAAGCGTGTTTTCCTGATGGAGCAGGACAAGGTGGTGGTGACGCCCGAAGGAAGCATCGAGACCGGACGCGAGAAGGAGTGGGTGCTTGAGACGGATGGTGTCAACTTGAAGACCGTCATGTGCATCGATGGCGTCGACTTCACGCGCACATACTCCAACAGTTGCGTGGAAATCTTCAACGTCCTCGGAATCGAAGCAGCGCGCAATGCCATCATGAAGGAACTTCGTGGTGTCATCGAGTTCGATGGTTCGTACGTCAACTACCGCCACTTGGCGCTCCTTTGCGACCTTATGACACATCGCGGGAGTCTCATGGCCATCACTCGTCACGGTATCAATCGCGCGGACACTGGCGCTCTCATGAGGTGCTCTTTCGAGGAGACAGTTGAGATTTTGATGGAGGCTGCCGCTGTTGGGGAGAAAGACGATTGTCATGGAATTGCGGAGAACGTCATGTTTGGGCAAATGGCACCCATGGGCACCGGCGCGTTTGAAGTCGCTCTTGATATCGACATGTTGAAGGACGCCATTGTCGATCACCGACTTCCCGTCCAAACCATGTTGGCTGCTCAAATCGATGGCGGAATGACACCGGGTCAGGTCGCGATGACTCCTTACGACACAAACTCGCCCATCTGGCAGGAGGGTGCTTTCAAGGGAGACCAGGCTTCGTTCTCGCCGCTGGCAGTCAATGGAGCGGAAGATGCAACGAGTTTCCAGTATCTTGGATTCGGTCAGAGCCCGCTCGGTGCTGGTGGGATGTCACCTGCCGGTCCGGGATACAGCCCCAGTTCACCCAACACCTACTCGCCGACTTCCCCCAGCTTTGTTCCTCAGTCACCGTTCAGTGGGGCGACCTCACCATTCGGAACTTCGCCATATGCAACCTCGCCGTTCTACGACCGGTCACGGGGTCCTACCTCACCTACCTATTCTCCAACGTCGCCAGCACTCAATCTCACATCGCCGGGATATTCCCCGACAAGTCCTCGCTACTCCCCCACTTCGCCATCGTTCTCTCCTACCTCGCCGCGATACAGCCCGCAATCACCATCCTTCAGCCCGACTTCTCCGCGGTATTCTCCTACGAGTCCGTCCTTCAGCCCCACATCTCCGCGATGTAAGATTCTTTTTGTTCTTTATATCTTCTATAACTGACACCATCCCCTGGCAGACTCTCCAAGTAAGGCTTTCATGTTTGACATATATATTTCGTCGCTAATCAAATGCCCATCTGCGCGTGTTTCTACCGTACAGCTTGTAGGTTGCCCTTGTCTTCTGAGGATGTTCTCCGCTGATCTATTGTCTAGCCCCCGCTCAATTGTCACCCTCGTCACCGAAGTACTCGCCAACGTCGCCCATGGCTTCACCGTCGTCGCCCAAATATTGTAAGCTCTATAATCCAACCAGGTTCATGATTGCCTTACTAAATCATCCTTTCCAGCCCCTACATCACCTACCTACTCGCCAGCTTGTAAGTAACAAGTGTTTCACTCTGCTGTTGTTACTAATCGCTTTCCCTTCTTTCCCCGCTCAGCTCCAGCATATTGTAAGTCACCAAATGCAGTTACGTCGATTTACACTTACACTGTTCTTTTTTCCGCAGCCCCCGCGTCTCCTGCGTACAGCCCTACGTCTCCCCATTGGTCTCCGTCAAGCCCAGCCCAAAACGGAAAGACCCGTGGCTCTTATCAGACGTCGCCTTCGTGGGACTGAAAGACGTCGAAGCGTCGCGTTTTGTTTTCCTTTGCGGCATGCATTATATCTAGCTTTCCTTATGTTTTTAAGCACCATCATGTAGAATAGCCGCACGTCACCTATTGAGCTAGATCATCCTTTGAAAAGGCTGAGGCGAGACTCACAATGGAACGCCACCTGGCTCAGTGTCTAGGTCGGTAAGTCGGAAGTTGCCTTCCAGATTTAGAACTGCGCTGCCCGAGCCTTCCCCTTGCAATTTCCAAACTGCGGCGCTTGTTCGCATCCCTGCTTTGCTTTCAAGAATTAGGCGGCGCAGTCAATTGATCTGATGACGAAAAAGCAGCTTGAAACAGATAAATACCTTGCATCGCCCCAGTCAAAAGCCAACTTGACAACCATATCATACACCCGACTTTGACGAACCCTCGAGGCAACTGCATCTTCTGTTCAACCAGTCATGCACCTCTTTACATGGCTGATACTGGCTTTTGTCCCAGTGACCGTAGCGGGACTTGAGGAGCCCACGAAGATCACACTACGCTCTCGTTCTCTTGACCAACGAGGCAAACTGAGCAGGAGATCGCCAAAAGCAAGCAATGTCCCACTTCTAAACTATTTTCATGGCACAGATCTCCAGTAAGTTCAAGGGAGATTATCATTGGAGAACATGCTGACATCACATCTACCTAGGTGGTATGGTGAAGTTCAAGGTATGTTGGTTTACTTCGCATATTATTATTAATGCAACTTACTGGGTTTGTAGTCGGAACTCCACCGCAGACCTTCACCGTGGTATTCGATACTGGATCTGACACGTTTGAGATCCCAGGTCCATTTACTGCCTTCTTGACTTTCCATCACGTTTTAACAACCTGCTGCAGGAAAGAATTGCACATCAGGCTGCTCCAAGCAGCATATCTTCGATTGGGACAAGAGCTCGACGTATAAATATATTGACAATGGGGATGGTCTCTACCTCCAGTTTGCCACAGGCGTTGGGGTTACGCCAGCCAACAGCGTACGATAATACCAAACCTCCGTTTTACAAATCGCGCTTCTGCTGACAAGTTTGCTGCTTTTGCAGAGCGAACCTGATTGGATTATGACAATGTTTGAGGTCTCCGACACGGTATCTGTCGGGGGGCTAGCAGTACCCAATGTCCCGTTCTATCTCATTAATTTGTGCGTCTCTCCTGTTATTGTTCCTTTTGCGAAAGATCATCAATTGGCCTACCATAACTTCACGCTGCAGTCAATCCCCGTGAGTTATGCTCTCATGTCTCGATTCAATCTCCACTCATCGTCCGTCAAGCGCGTTTGGTGCCGACCCATTTGATGGGATTATGGGTCTGGGAACGGAGCCCGAATCATTTTTTGGAAGTTTAATTGCTCAAGGACTACCAGGTAAGATAATATGTTCCATAACTATGTTTTATGCTAATACCATGGCCGTCCGTAGCGCTTTTCAGCTTCTATTTGACGCCGAAGTCGATTGGACACGCGGAACTGACGTTGGGTGGCATTGACCACTCGAAGTTCAAAGGACCTCTAGTGTTTAGTCCCGTCCAGTCGAACAGCGGTGCTTGGACCCTCCTTTCCGCCGGTATTTCGGTGAACGGAAAAACGACCGAATCCCTTTCGCAGGCGCAAAGATTCATCTTTGACACTGGGACCAGCAATCTCGTGTTCCCAAAGAATTTGACTGAGGTAGGCTGAGTCTGTTGGCAGCCACACCTCATTCATATCTAACTTTTCAGACTATATACGCTCTCATTTCTCCCGATATCGTCGCAAATCCAGTGGTTCCCGGAACGTATGGGATACCCTGCTGCCATTTAAAGTCTCTCCCGGCTGTCATCAACTTCACATTCCCATCCACATCCGGGAAGCCTTTCAATCTGACTCTTCCGTCAACGGAGCTGAGCGTCGGACCATTCGCATCCAATCATTCCCTCTGCCAGACTGTAATCAATTCCTTCGACTTTGAATTCGACCCAGTCATTGGTGGATCACTGCTGAAACATTACTATTCGACGTGGGACGCTGGAAACAAAACTTTGGGCTTTGCACAAACCGTGAGCACTTTTCTTCCAAGATGAATTGTGTACTTAGTTCGACGCTCCACCAGACACATTCGTAACTCCGTCAAGAGGAATTCCACTCCTACGGAAAGGGAAGTGACAACCATGGTGGATAGGTTGTTCGTTATTGTCCGTGTGTCAGAGGGTGCAAAACGGCGGAAAACGCCTCAAATTTCCTCAAGTTAGTTTCTAAACTATGAACATCATACTTATTTTATTTAGGGTCTCTGAAACCAAAAGCTACGCTGGCCGCTGGCGACGGTCTGAAGAAAGTTTTGAACGTTGAGAAAAATCACAAAAATGGGATAGCCTCATACTAAGAACGTCCATACGCGAATGTTTTTGGCATCAGCGTGAGAGGGCCTTGTCCTAAAAAAGGGACAACGAACAACGAACCAAGACGACGAATCCGGAACGGCTAGTAGGCGACGGATCAACGTTTGCCGTGCACGTGGTACTTCCGTACCAGTAAAAAGGGACGTTAGTGCCAAACTTGGTTTCCCACTACATTTTGGCTCGTCCGTCCTCCCAAGCGATACATACCCCAAGGCTTCCGTGCTCACCTTTTTTGCTTTGATTCTCTATCCTGTATGTTCGGGGCAGACGAATTTAATGCCACCTTCATGCCAGTGCCCTCAGGTGATCCAGGAGCAATCGACGAGCGAACATCTCGCCTAATGCGAACAATAGCTATGACTGGTCATCTTACAGGGACTTTTCCTTGTTATCTGCTTAGCACCCTATCCGTTCTTGATCTATCATGCTGCCGGCTTCCTTGGCCGTCCGTCGGTTTGACGACTACAAAAGGACTGATGGGTACTATCGACCTATTGTACCCAACCTCTAGATTTGGAACAATACACTTCCGTTGTGTATAAATCCTGCAGACTGCAACATGGGCATTCTAAACGAAAAAGGCCTTCAAACCTCCCGTCCAAAACTCCCCCTACCTGTACCCCATACCACTTCTGAAGACGATGCCCGAACCATCCTGCTCCACGTCGGCTGTCTATGAAGCACCGAAATTTGGTCAACCACGTCGTCTCCTTTGGAGCGAGTTACCGGATGAGCTTCCTGAGCTTGAAGAAACATTCCTCATGCTTGACGAATCCAAGTCATCTTGGGATGAACTAGCATCTAAACTTTTACAGGTGCAGATATCGTCAGCCGGCGATGAAGACACCGAAGTCTCCGATTCTGATAGAGAAGATGAACCCCTTGAAGTAAGTCTTGGAGGTTCTAGCACTTCTCTTCCGCGTCTAATTCTTCCTTGAACTCGCAGATCACTGAGATTTGGTGGAAAAGAGATCATCTGAAGGTCTCGTCGACTTCTGCATGCGACGACTGCACTCCAGATCATCACCACTGCGATAGACCATCTGACGACACGACATTCCACGACCGGGACGATTCCAATGACGAGCAGATGCCTGAACTCGCCACAGACGAAGAGACTGATACCGACAACGATTCGCTATCCGTCTCAGACTGAAGCGATTATTTGGACTGTGAAAGGTCGAGGGGATATGGCTTATTTGGATGGTATGTCCCTTGTCCCAGCTATCTTTCTCGCTCCGCTGACATCTTTGCGTAGGCTTGGACCACTGACCTTGTCAACAGTCATATAAGGCATGCTTGGTAACTAGCCAAGTTGCGAAGCACACCCTGCCACATACTACGTTAGAAAGCCTATATATCAACTTGTAAATGACCCTACGACTGCTCCTGCCTTTAATAACAAGCCTCTTGGGTGTTGCTTTCTGGAGTGGTTGCGGTATAAATTCAGACAAGGATGATCGGCAAGCTCCTAAAGCTTCGAAAGAGAAACTAGGTAAATATTCGAAAACCCACGTTGGACGATCCTGAGTGACATTCATCTCTCAGTCAGGCAGCATAACGTACAGGATCGCAGCCATTCAGTTTCACATTTAGCGAGGCGTTGATTCAGATATCTGCCTATATCCGAAATAAACCTTCTTGCATTGATCATGATCTAGCGACTACGTTCTGATGTTCCTTCCTGACCGGACCACTCTCCTCGAGGCTCACTGAACGGTCGAGATTTGTATCAAGTGAAAGCGAGATGTTTCATCGCCTCTGGTGGTTACAAGCTTTACTGTAAGATCCCACCCACCCGCGGTACTTGGTAGACGTTTCTCAGACCGACGAAAGGTCATCGATTCGTCATACCGTTTGTCTTATTTTTGCCTTACACTGGCAATTTATCTTAATCTCCGGAGCAATGTATAAGGGGAGGCTCTACGCTCTCGTAGCGATGCATCAGGAAGAACCGAACCAGGTGTCCTCACGCGACCATAACCGCTACTCCGGGTATCTTCACGCTTGTCAAAAGTGCTGTCAAGCGTCCAGTTCGCAAACCCCATGCATCGCGCTTTCATTCAGCTGGACCGCAATGTTAAAAGGCGCGAAATGTAGATTTTTATTCATCACCCGACTCGTCTACTTCCACTACACCCAAGAACACTCCACATCATGGTCGCTGTCTCCAACCACCTCGCTCTTGCTTTCGCATGGATCACTGCCACTAACGATATGAACCTCGACCAGCTATCTGCCCTGACTCCAGACAACTTTGTCAGTATCGTCCGCCCTGCGTCCTTAGGCGTGCCGAACCGCAACAAGACGCAGCTCCTGGCAGATTTGAAATCCGCTCCTATCCAAACCTTTAACGTATGCTCACATCATTTTTATCACTGTTTCTACCCTAATGAAGGACTCGTAGATTTCATTGCCCACAACTGAAAATATCATCGAAACACCAGACGCCATCCAGTTCTACGTGGGTTTCGTTAACTTCTCTGACAGCTCAACACTTGACTGACGAATAATCTCAGACAACTGCCGATGGACACACTTTGCATGGGCTTCCATGGAAGAACGAATACATTTTCTCTTTCACGTTCACGAGCGACAAGTTGATCCAAAGTGTCGCCGAGTTTACGGACCCGACTATCGTTACGTCATTGCTGGGGAAGGAGGCTGTTATTGCCGAGGCTCAGTTCACTTGCAGCAAATAGTCAGCCGCAAACGGCTTAGAGCAAGGCTATGGGTATTGGAAGATCCTTATACCCTGCATCACATCTTTGATCATGAATACCCTGCCCCCCTTCTCTTCCATTATTAAGTTATCCTTACAAGTTACATTACAATATTAGTCCTTACACCTTACACCGTGCTCAATCCGAGCGTACAAATTCATCATGACCATACAGGAACGACCACTATGGCTACGTTCCGCGTAATCTGTCAATGTGTTCCAAACGATGATGAAGAAGTGTATACAAAAGTCTAGATAGCGTAAGCGATACCAACTCACGCCTCGCAATTGAACGTTGTTCCATTCCAAACACTTTTCTGAGGGTACCTACAACACATCCTATATGCCCCATTGTCACTCATCCCAGTGATCGTTTCCAAAACGAGGCCTCCTTCCACCCACTTAACCATGGAGAGGAAAATATTGTGCTCGGTGGTATTAACCATATTTGTCTTGTCCAGACGCCGCCGCGCCAGGCCCGCCGAGGCAGTGCGACATGCCAGGGATTAGGAAGAGGTGATAGAACTCGTGCTTATAAGGAGCGAGTCCCCCGCTGGATCATGTACATAGCTTTCCAAAGCTACAGGAAAAACACATGAGATCTTACCATCTAAATCTCCACAAAATAATGCCTCATGCTGGCGCTGGTCACAAGTCTCAAGACATGTCCCCGACTGAGTTGAAGTACGCGACTTGATGGACTCAAAGGACTTTTGTATGAAACGGAGGACGGCGTCAGAGCGCTCATGATCACGATTCCATTGCCGACATGGCTTCATCACTGAGTCAGAGCCGCCAGCTGGACCGCCTTGTCATTGTCAGCCTATGTGTCGTAAAAGCATTACAGACAGTCAACAGTGAAATTTAGTGAGGAGGTGACCAGGTTCGAGCCTAGGGCCACAGTGAGTTTTCCCTGGTCAACCCAAGAGTCGTAGAGACCGCCATCACATCGACCCACTACAACGATTCGTACTAGTCCGTGACATGAGCTTTAGGTAGTGGTTCGGGAGCGGAAGGCGAGATTGGTGGCGATGGCTGAAAGTAATCTGCAATCACCGAATGCGCAGTTGGATTCTCGCGCTCTTCGTCAAAGAGCCCCTTCGAAGCTGGCATAATTGGGGGGAGATACACGCTTGCTTGGGAGTACGTCGAGCGAGTAGATAGAGCCCTGGAGCTTTTCACGGAGTTCTTGACTGCAAGAGTGGCATTGACATTGGTATAGGCCGAAGAGACTGGAACAGATTTCCTATGGGACCGCTTGATCTGAACAGGAGGAAGATCCACAGGCATGAACAGTGGAACGGGTCCCGGCGCGTCCTTAGAAAGATTGTTTATGGTCTGCTTAGTCACATCGTGTTCCTTGAGGATAGTCTCGCTCCCCTGGCGAGCCAGGGTCAACTTCTCGGCGTCAGTCGCTCGCTCCTTTGCGAGTTTGCGCCGGTGTCGAATCGCTAGAA
The DNA here is from genome assembly GCA_014905825.1 of Lyophyllum atratum. NCBI lineage: Eukaryota > Fungi > Basidiomycota > Agaricomycetes > Agaricales > Lyophyllaceae > Lyophyllum > Lyophyllum atratum. The sequence continues at coordinate 77,034 of JACGCN010000025.1, read as the reverse complement.
ATATCGCGATCAGGAGGATAGCAGCGACGACGCCGAGGGGAACTGCGAAGGATGCAGCATTCGGTGGTTTGTGACTCAGTAGAGTGTTTGGGATGAGGGGTGGTGGACTACTGTGGCTGGAATTTGGAGGAGCAGCAGGACGTGAGGAAGTAGCGGAAGAGCCAGTAGCTGTGCTCGACAAATTTCTCGAGGCATCGGCGGTGGAGGTGTGCCTAGGTGAAGACTTCGTATGTGCGACGAAGGGCGCCTGTGACGTATCAAAGGAGGTGTCGTTGTTCTTCTTCTCCGTCAAGACTGACGACCTATGCGCTAGACAAGCGTTTGAGGGTGAGAGACTATGTTCATTACGATGAACTTACGAGCCAAGCAAAAGCAAGGTGATTCCGATATAGCGCCAAGATCATCCTCCATCCGCAAAACGAACGTATGCTGAGCCTTCAGATTATCAGGAACTGTACTGGATAAACCGCATCAATTCAACGTCCGCCTACTGGGCAGTCTCTTGAAAGGAGGCTCACACCGAAGTACAGTAGACCCCCTTTTCCTCCTTGATGATCGGCCAGATCGCCGTCCCACACTCGTCGGAGGCGGCTACGTCTTGATTCCTCCTAGTTCGTGGCGTGGAGGGCCCCGAGGGTAGGCATAACCGGAACGATGGGGAAACGATAGGTCGCGAAGTCTTCCACTGGAGGTGAATGGGGTCACCGGCTGAGAACGTGGCTCCGTTTGAAGGTGTAAGCCGAGAGACGTCAGCCATCTTGTCGGCGAAACACTTTTCAGCTAAAAAGTCTAGGGGCGGAAGCGGAGAGTCGGGAGGTGTGGGTACTTTGGATATTTGGAAAAACGAAGAGAGAGGAGCGAAAGAAATGACTTTCAAAGCCAGGAAAGAAGTAGAATGGGGAAGGAAAAAGGGATACGACCAGCGTTGTAAAGAAGAAGCAATCTGGAGGCTGACAAGGGGATGCTTTGGCATTTATATCTTTCAAAACCAGCCTGCTGGGCTCGATCAAGTCGAGGTCTGCTGGTGGTCCATTAGACAGCTTGTGCAACAGCCACAGCATCCATGGTGGCTCGATGTCATGGCGCGATTTACACCGATGCGAACCAACGAAGTTACATTGCAGCCACAGACAGCCACAGACGGTGCACAACTTCTTGGCCTGCACAATACAAGCAAGTCACCACGTGCCTCCATGGCAGTTGCACAAGCCTGGTGCCGACTTCCCCAGTTACTGAGTTGGATCCACCTTGAAGCCGCAGGCGTCGCACACATGAGCATGATACTGACGCCAAATCAACCACCGAGCTTTGCTCTTCGTGAAATCCGTCAAAACCATGTCAGCTGGAGTCTGGGCCGCATTCATCGTACTGTCCCTCTAGTCGCTACGTTCTGTATGTTGTAAGCCATCGACAATCGTAGGGGCCTCTGCCGGCAGGAAGCCAATCCAGAATTTGGAAAATAGTTGGTCCTCATCCGAGGATTGTGTCGAACAGTCGATAGGAGAGTCACTGGCAGGATATAAGGGTATTCTGGATGATGGAAATGAAGAAGAAGAAAAGGTTCTATTCAGGCTCCGAACTATTGGGCTCAGGTTGATTTCACACCCATTTGGCCAACAGCCTTGCAACAGCCTCGAAAAACGTGTCGGCGTTCTATGTAGATTTGCGGCAAAACTCCTGGTTTTGTAATCGCCTGGCACACAACGTTAGCCAGCCTCCAATTGGACGTTTATAGGACTTCATTAATTTCAGAACACATCGAATGACGGTAAACACAAACAGGTACTAGTAAAATACAAAAATAGTGATGGGCACAAATGGCGACGAACCAAGCTCCGAGAGACCCTAGTCTACCCTCCTACAAGGCCCCACCAAACGCAACGTCACCTCAACATCCCCTGCCTTGACCTCCTGCGCAACACCCTCCTTAAACCCATCCTCCCCGATGACGATTACCTCTGGCTCCTCGTAGACCAAAGTCGCAGGCGTCAGCGGCCCAGCCTCCGATGTCGGCGAACTCAATGCCCCTCCCGCGCTCTGAGACTCGATATCCGAAACAGGCAGCAATGACGGCGTCACAAGACTCCAGCTCGATCCCCTAAAGTCTCTTGGAAAAGCCGCCTTGTCCATGTCTTCTTGCGTCTGGGTCTGGGGAATGGCGAGGCTAAGAAGTGTGCGTCTTGCTTTGGCTTTTGCCAGTGCGGTCGTCGAGCGAGATCCGAGTCCGAGTCCAAGTCCGAGGCTAGGAAGTCGTCCTTGGAACATCCCATGACAGGTCTGTGGCACGTCTGAACAGATAGACTCCCCGGATCCTACCGCAACGGGAATATTGTACGTGAACCCAATCCCGCTTCCCATTTGCGTCACCCCTTCCGGTAGATCGGGTTCAGGCGGCGTCTGCTGATCGTTCGCTGGCAGGGGTGGCGGGGCAGGGGCAGGTCGAACCTTCTTGCGGAGCTTGTTCTGGAGCGACGACGTGCTAAGAGTGGAAAAACGTTGTTCGGGGTAGATTGAGGAACGAGATTTGCGGAGCTTTCGAGGTCGAGGGGTCGTATCCGTAGAATTGATAGAGGGCGCAGGCGAAACCGATACCTGCTCCGAGTCCAAGGTCTCCCAAAACAAAGCCATGCGGTCTTGAGGATTTATATCGGATTTGAGGACATTTGGAGGCGAGTCGTTCAGAGTCAGAGCACTATGCATTGTAGGATCCGACAGAGACATCGATTCCATGGTTTCCGGAAGATCGTCGAGCAAAAAGATCCTGGGCAGGCCGTGGAGATCATCGAAACTTGCAGTTGTAGCCAACAGGGCGTCCTCAGAGGTGGTGTTTGAAATTGAGGCGGGTATCCCAAAGCGTGATGAATCTCGAGAATGCCGAGCACCTGTCTTGGGTGCGATAAAACCCGTTTTGTCGATCTGGAAACCAAGAGGAGAGACATTGCTTTCCAGTTTCGGATCCAATGGAAACGGAACTGTTGTAAGTAATGAGATTATATCCACAAGCAGAGTGGGCGCCTAAATGTAAATGTCAAACCTCGAATGCGTTTGGCTGCTACTTTCTTCCAGTCACTAAGAACATTATCAATGAAGTGAATGGTTAAGCAAATCGCACTTACGTCGCAGCGAAGTATGCATGTTTTTTGATGCCCGGAAGGCTCAACCGTACAATAGGATTCCGCTCGAGGCACTGGTGAGGGTTAGATAAAAGTAAAGAGATATTGGGTCGCACACCTCGTCGATTAAGTCCTGTGCGGAAGACTCAATAAGAGGGCAGAGTGGTATAGGATCATGGACAATGATATCTCTCCAGGATGTGCGCGAGGGCCGATCCGGGCCAAAAAGATGCTGTTCAAATGATCAGTCCACGTCTCCGGAAGCAGAGACGAGGTGCACACCATTCCAGAGAGCATAAAACGTAAGACCAAGCCAAAACCCCAGCAATCCACAGCAAAATCGTGTGCCCAGCCTAAAAGAAGTTCAGGAGCCCGGGACGCTGAGTTCCCGCTGATGGGTGTCGTGCAGAACAGATAATTGTGTTCTCCGGCCTCCCTTGACTGGCGAAGGATCTCCGAGGACGCAAAACCATTGAGGACGATGTGGCCATTACTGTCGATTAAGACGTTTTCTGGCCTCAGATCGCGATGAACGATACCAGCCACATGGAGGGCAGACATAGCTTGAACCTGGACATAACACATGATCAGCATAGAAAATCATGCGCCCCAGCATACTAGCTCACGAGCTCGCAGGCATAGAACTGGGCATGCTCGCGCTGGAGGGCGCCTCCGAAATCTATAAGATCTCGTAGATTTTGGGGGGGATAATGCTCCTATAGGATGAAGAGCTGAGCGTCGACAACAAAGACGCAGAGCATAATGGCCCATACCATAACCATGAAAACATAGCCCCCTTCCCAAAAGGTCCAGTGTATCCGTGGTAAAAATGGTGCCTTCAAGTCCTTGATCATATTGAGGATAGTTTGCTCACACGATGGTTTTGCGATATCTCGAAAGGTCCTGAAGGCGTAAATCTGGCCTGTGTCACGCTTTCTGTACAATTGAGCTTGCTTGATGCCCCCCCTGCGAAATGGGAGCAGCTCAAAATCGATCATTGTTGTCAACTGGTACTGCCATCAGGTCTCAAATTTCCTCCGAGGGGATGAGGGACGAACCTGGGAATTGGTCATCCTCGGGGTCTCTTCTTCAATAGTCGAAAGCTTTCGAGTTACTTTTGCGGACATGACAAGAATTTCCTACCAGGATTAGTCGCGAGGATCAGTAATCGGCGGTCTATGAGAGGGGGTATGTACACACGTCAACATCTTCGTCATCCCATTCAGGATCGAGCTCTTTGACATTGGTGAAGCGCTGCAAAATATTGTGAACTAGGGTCACACATGATTCACAAGGACAGACAAACCTCAATGTCATAGCTTGCATCGACGTTTGCTATCTCTGTTTCCTTCTGCCAGCCCGCAGGTTCCTCGATCAAACCAGAAAAGGAATCCTGGAACGATAAAACTTGAGCAGATATTAATCGTTCAAATGCTTCCAGAAACCGACCGAAAAAGGAGAGGTATCGATTGAGTCCATCTCGAGATGGGGAGTGGTAGACATTTCAAAACTACGCAAGGCGGGTGAAGCCGAACATAGGGTGGAAGACGGAGAAAGAATCTGCAGAAACAGAGGGTGTTAGCATTCCAAAGTCTTGTCGTGCTGGAGGCTATACCAGATCTAGATCTCCACGCCCACTGATTAAATAACCGGACATCGCTTTACAGCCAATATGGTGAACTTGCGCCTTGAAAGGAGAGCGTGTCGCCACCGATATTTAGGGTTTCGACAAGAGCTTGACGAGCTGCAAGGAAGTGCGATAGCCAGCTCGAGAACGCTGAATCTAGTTTAGGTATCGCTTGTGAGAAAACTTGAATTGGGTGGCGCAAGAGGGCTGCACAGCTCGATGTCCGACGTCCAGAGACGGGAGAACCGAAATTCAGTGGTTCAACTGCATTTGCATATGTTAGGTACAGAAGCGTGCATCTCAGGTGACCGTGTTTGACCAATCACTTCGGCGGAAAACACAGAAAGTTATCGAATACCACCAAGACTTACTCGCAGGATATCGTCGAACCCGAGAACATATACATTTCATATGAAGGCCACTATCTCAATCCAACGACGCCATCACACAATGAAGGCGCACTTCCAAGCTTCGCTCAACCTTATGAAGCTGATCCGACTCGTAGCAGGCCTTGCATGAGAAATAGGTACTTTTCCGACAACGAGGATTTTGCCGGGGTTAACATCCAGGATTCTTAATAGCTCGATGAACTGATGTTTTGATTATGAAACTGCCAGCTGCTTGGACGTCCCGAACGCAAGCTTGTTCGGAATTATCACCATCGTCCAGGGTTTCTACGCCCACAGAATCTGGTACTGCCTAAGAAGCCAAGTAGGATCCGTCTTAGTCCAGGGTTTTGTCTTTCAAAGTGGTCTGACGACCTGACAAAGGCTGTTTGGACCCGGGAACCTGGAATCGAATATTTGGCATTCCACTGAGATGCTACCGATCACATAACTGGGACGGGCTTTCGCTCCTACGCCAAAGGCGATTCGGGAACTACGTTGATGCTGGGTATGGTGGATCCGCCAGGCCACAAACGTACGATGCACACTGCGAGATATCATTAACCACAGCGAGGCATGGTCCTAAAATATAATTACAGTTGGATATGCAAGCAGATCAGACCGCTCACTAGAATATAAATTTCGTCGAGAGTGTATATCAAGACTGCAGTAATATAGATTCAGAGGGATCAGAGTGCAACTGAGGGTACGCACCTGCAATGGCTTCACCTCATCAAGGACCTTTGCTGCCGCTTCCACAATAATCTCATGCTCTACCTCATGGAGTCGCTCCTCGAACGCTTCGATCGGCTCGTCCTTCGTGATAGGCACTTCTCTAACAATCAGAGGTTCACCGCGATCAACATCCTTCACCACTCGATGTACCATTGCTCCCGAACGTGAAATCTCCCCTTTCTGGAACGCTTCAAATGCCCGCTCAATCGCGTTTGCTCCGTCAAAGGCGCCTGGCAGGGCCGGGTGTAGGTTGATTACGGGTACAGGTTTCCGCAGTTCTTCGCCATGTCCTAGTGGCTTTATGCCATCAGCTAGCTCCAAGAATCTCTCTCCAAATATGTGCATCCATCCGGCCAATATTATCAGATCGGGATTCCCTTGCAGAACAACACGCGCGACCTCTTCGTCGTAGTCGGCTCGTGTCTTTCCGGGGTTGGCCTTCAAATACGGTTGAAGAGCGAGATACGATGTTGGTATCGGTGGGCTTGATTGTGCAGCGCGTGTCAGGCCATAAGCCGCTTTTCGGTTGGAAAAAACCAAGGTTATCCTTGCGTTTGGAAGAGCTGGTGTATTCTGAGCATCTATGAGGGCTTGTAGATTGCTCCCTGTATATCGAATGTTACTGACGATGTGAACGCGTATGGCGCCCGACTGAAACTCACCTGAACCCGAGATGAGGACAACCACTTTTCTTTCTACTGTCATGGTCTCGATCAAGAAGTTGAACAGAAGAGATGAAATCAGAGATAACCACGTGCTTGTATGTTTTATTTTTGCCATCGCTGGTTTTGATCGGAATCGCTCCTCCACAATTTACCATGCCTCTTTTCCCACTAGATGCTCTGGGATGCTCTGAGATGCAATTCTTAGCCCGGATCTCGACGCTCATAGCCATATTGATGGATATGACTACTGAACAAACTGCAGGCGTCATAACTCTATCCCACTATAAGTCTGATCGTACCAGCGATAACATGAAGGAAGCCAGCTCACCGCGACCAAACTTGTGATCTTTTAGGATCCACTATCTGTCAACTCAATAGATGTGCTCCGCGAACTGAACGATCATAACCCATCCAGCTTTAGGGCTGCATGACAAGGGCAAAGGTCGCGTGGCTTCGGGAGGTGATAGTAAACAGTGACAAAATTTGTTTTTTTGCAAAATATTTTGATCAACCAAGATCTACCAAAATTCCAACACTACTCCGTGACTCAGGTCATAACTATGCAGGAGATCCCAGAGTCCCCTCGCTCGACTGCCACCTTTTCTTCCTTCTCAAGTTCTCCACCGCAACTATCCGTGGACACTCTGGCACTCCTAGAATCTTTCCTATCATCCAAGGCGGAGGAGGAGGAACGTTTTAATGATCTGGCCGAAAAGGCGGCTGCCCGGGTCGCGAGTCTTGCATTTAATGTGAGCATTGAAGAACCAGATCCCTCCATGATGAGCGTAGACGAATATCGTCTCGCATTTGGCGAAGATTGGCAGCTGAGTCAGTTCTGGTGAGTAGCTCATTGACATGGCTGTACAGGCAGGACCCAGTTCTGGAACGCCTGTCCTTCCGCCTCGATGATTTGCTGATGGATCCGCCAAACCCAAACCATGATTTTCAACACGCCAGGTATTCCACATCATTTGCTACACGGCTCGCCAAAAGCATCAGGTCACTTTGTACGGAATCGTCGAAGGTAGCATTCGTGTGTTGCCCAACCGGTTTTGTCGCGTTCCAGCACACGCATCCGCTTGAAGGAGCGAGGCTTCTCGAATTCGATCAAAGGTTTAATATCCTTGCACCGAGCAAAGTTATCCGTTACGATTTGGATGAACCGGATGTCTTCCCCGAGAACCTTTGTGGGGCCTTTGATGTCGTCGTAGTCGATCCCCCTTTCTTGAACGAAGTAAGCATTCTCTCTTAAATCGCCACCTTGTCGTTATGATCCGACTCTTTTCTATCAGGCAACGAATAAGAAATTAATACAGACCATTCGTCAAATAATCCATCCCAAGCATGGCAAACTCATTCTTATAACCTCCACCTCAATCGAAGACATACTGCACCGGCTATACGATCATCCACCAATTGGCCCTCTTCGCTTGACATCGCTCGACCCCGAGCACGGTGGACTCGCCAATGAGTTTGCTTGTTGGGGATCTTGGGAGGGAGCGGAGGATTTGGGAAAGGGCGTTACAGGATGAGGCGTTCAAGCTCAGACGAGAGCCTTACCTTTCTGGAAGGAATGCGCAATGGAATATAGGATTACAAGTGACAAGAGCCATGACCACTCCTCACATCTAGAACATACCTTATACCGACACGGAATTACACAAGTAGAGTGTAAGGAGCGGATACAAATCACTACATACGACCTACAAGTGACCTACATTAATATACATGATGGATTTATGTTACGTCCCGCGTCATAACGTTTTCAAAGACAGTCCAATAGATAGAGATTTTCGCGCCTTTCTAGCCGAGGCTCTGGAACTTGCAGCCAACTCTAATTGGACGTAGGCAAATTTACAAAGCGGCATCACCTGGTACTTTGATCACCCGCGAACTTGCATCCGAATTGGTTCAAACAACCTTTTAGCACCTTCCATGACATGAACTGAAGCTAACTAATAAATGCAACTGGAACAGCACCGATAGATGCTAAGGATCAACTCATCCATGCATTTCTGATGAGGTCTGAAGCCCTTTCAGCCAAGATATAGACCGGAGCTTGTGTATGGGCCGAAGGTATAAAGGGCTAAGAATATGTGCATGAGTAGTATTAATCATACTGAAATCAAATGCCTCACCAGAACAGAGGCATCGACGATCCGGAGCCCTGAGAGTCCCTTTACGCGGAGATCTGGGTTGACGACGCCATATCCAGCATTCTTGGCAGACATCGCGGCAGTCCCGATAGGATGGTCCCCGGGAATTGTGGACTGGAGAATATACTTGTCCAACTCTTCATCGGTAGTTGCATTCTCAAGGCCCGTTGGGGGCCCAACGACATAGTCCTTCCACGCCGGAGTAGCTAAGAAACGTATGGAACGTTTTACTGCTGCGCGCATGGCAAATCTATCAAACTCAGAGCCGAGGAGTCCGGGGTCAATGCGAGGGTTATCGAAGGGGTTGGAGGTCTCTAAGGTTATATTGCCGCCTGCAAGGATTCACTTTTTCAGTTTTGGGAGGATGCCAGATGAAATAAACGTACGGCTTGTAGGAGTAACGACAATCTGCCCAAGTGTCATGAAATCGCCTTGTGGTGCCTGTCCGTGGCCCCTGTTCTATGTAAACTCGAGTCTATGAATGAAGCCAGCCGAATTATTGGGTACGCACGAAACCGAATATTTCATAGTGGGGCGTGTTCGTTCCGGACGAGGGGTCGGCAGTTACTTGGAAAATTGACGCATTATCCGGCAAGCGAGAGAACATGATCTCCGAAAAGCCGGTTGCGACCAGGGGTCCTGTCTTGTTTACCTCCCACTGACGGAGATATTTGGTTTGAAGTGCCGGATCTCTCACAATGCTAGTGGAGCACTCGACTTTAATTTCTCGGATGGACAGATCCTTTGGAATGGACGTACTCGTCGAGACTGGTGTCATTGGCATCGACATTGGCGGACCAAGAGCTAAAAATTATAGGATGCTCGGACATATTTTTGCCGACGCTGGAAAGTTGATGAAGAGGCTTCACCCCAGCCGCTTGAAGTTCTGACGCATCCCCGATGCCGGAACTTAGCAGGATATGTGGTGTGCCCATTGTCCCGGCAGATAGAATGATTTCTTTAGAAGCAGATATCCGAGTGCGAGGTCCTGTGTCGAGTGATGATGAACGACTCATCAGGGCAAAAACACAGTTCTCCCGATACATACCAGTGGAACTTTGTCCAACTTCTACAGTCCGGAACACCGGCTGGCGTCCAGAACCGGTCGTCTGGAGGATGCGAGTGACCCTGTGGTTTACAAGAACATGCAAGTTGCTTCGTTCCAAGAATTTTGGCGCGATATACGAGGTAGCTGAGCTGCTTCTCTTGCCTTTGTTGATGGTCGACTGTAGCCAACCTAGAACGAAGGTATAAGCGAGGAGAAAATCACAAGCAAGGCAATTTGTAGAAAGGGGAAGCGCATACCGATTCCAATAGGATCCCCGGAATTCATGTCTTGATTGTACGGGATCTCATCTCCCAGCTCTGTCGCGGCTTGGAACATGCGAGAGTTGATGGGTTGTGGGAAACCAGTGAGACTGACGGAGTTGATTCCATTGAAACCGTGCACAGAAGGTGTAAACTGGCCGCTAGTGTTGTGATTGTCGCTTGGTGCAGTCCAACGCTCGTTCTAGACACTGTTTGTATAGACGACTGAGATGATGACGAGTAGACGCACTCTTCGGATGTATGGCTGTAATTGCTTCCAGGACCAGCCCTGATCTCCTGTTACCTTCGCAATGCGATCGAAGTCAGATGAGGAACCGCGTGTGTAAACCATCCCATCTTGAGAGGAGTCAGCCCCAATCGCACCACGCAGCGGAAAGACATCTTACTAATTGAACTAGAACCTCCAAGAATATGGCCTCTTGGGTAAGGCATTACGCGTCCATTGAGGGCTGTTTGCGGCGTAGTCGTAAAGTTCCAGTCATATCTCGACCCAATAAGTTTATATTGGAAGAAGGGTACGATTGAATCAATCACATCCTCGTTCCTTTGGGATCGTAAGCTTGAATGACGAGATAACTGAATCCTAAACTCACGACGGCCCACCCTCAATGACAAGGACCTTCCATGCCGGGTTCTCCGTCAACCGGTTTGCGATGACATTCCCTGCGGTGCCGCCTGCGTTCAAAGTAACCCGTGAGCACTGGAGCCAGCAGTGTTTCTCATTGGAGGTAATCTCACCACCAACGACAATGAAGTCATAGAAAGCGCTTGGCAAGTCTTCAAATCGATCCTGGATAACGGCCAAAGAGGAATGTGTCAGCAGAAGGAGGGGCAAGAACCACCAGTATCGTCCCATGTCGAGTACCGAGAATCAATCAGGCCATGAAGCGCAAAGCCGGGCTTTTAAGCCCTAGGCAAAGTAATCCTGCATCTTCTCTCTCGTAATAGTCACAGGACGAATAGGAGTTCCGAGAAGCATCCTGACAGGCTCCAGCATGGAGTAACGCTGGTCTCTGCGAAACTCATCGCTGTAAGACTTCTGACCGATGGAGATGGCAATGTCAAAGACGGCATGATTAGTCTTTGCCATACTCCGGATATAAATTGAGCCTGAGAGTAAAAGCCATGAGTGGCTCCAGGTATAAAAAGGAAGGAGTGATACTCACGACAAAGGATTCGAAGACATGATGTCGTAAATGCGCACTTCCTTACTCGCTAGTAATGATGTGATGTAGGCCACGGGTCTGGATGCAGGCCTTCTTAGTTTCCGATGGAAGGTGGGAAACGGCGGCATCGGCTGCCTAGGTATTTTAGAGCCAAATAGATAGATAAAAGGGCAACTCAGATAGCATCGCTGCCAGGCGGTGCTAGATTGTAAGAATCGCGATCCAGCCATGTATGTTTAGTAAGGTCTGCCGCCCGCTCAGCGATGATATAGACAGCAGCTTGACTGTGTCCCCACGGTACAAATGGCTAAAAGAAATACCATACGATTAGCTAGTAGACATGCCAGGTTGCATTCGACTCACCATAATCGAGGCATCCACGGTACGAAGCCCTGATACCCCCTTGACAGCAAGTTCGGATCCACTACACCATGTTTTGCACCCCGAGGCGACATCGTCGTTGTCCCAACAGGATGCGCGCCTATCCCTACCGTTTCGTGAATGAGCTCGTCCAACATGACTTCTTTTGAAGCGAACATACGAACGCGGCGAGACCCTGTACCAGATGATATGAGTGGCTTGGCAAAAAGTAAACTCAGCTTTTGGGAAACAGACCGGTAGAATCCTGGGCAATTTCCACCGTCCGGATGCGTATCACTCGTGTATTAAGAACGATATCTAGATTGTGTCGCTTCAGGAATTTTCGCGCAAGGTATGACATAGCTGCGCTGCTTCGTTTGCCTCTGTGTATTGTCGATTGTAAACAACCTAGAACGGGTGAATGGAAATAAGGATAGGGAGTGAAGCGCGTACCAATTCCAATAGAATCACCAGAGTTCATGCCAGTTCATGTCTTCGTTGTACGGAATATACCCGAGAGCATGACCTCCGTCAACCTTCCTGGTGTCCTGCAAATCATCGACTCTCTCGTGCTACAAGCCGCAGCAGAACTCAAACCCGCGTGCATAAGGAGTAAATTGGCCAGTGGTGTCGTGCTTGTCGGCTGGGACAGTCCATCGCACCTGCTTGAGCAAGCGTTAGATAGGATGAGAAGAGCGGACATACCTTTCGACTATAGGGTTGCAACTTCTTCCAGGATCAACCGGGATCTCCAGTTGCCTTCGCGTATCCATCGGAATCAGACGAAGAACCACGCGTGCAAACCATACCATCTTGAAAAACAACAGCGTTAAGTTGGTTAGAGGATTCCAGGCCCACAAGGGAGCGTCTTACTAATTGAGCTGGACCCTCCAAGAACATGGCCCCTTGTGTAGGTAAGGACGCGTCCATTCAGAGCATTCTGCGGCGTAGTCGTGGTATTCCAGTCAAGAAGGGCGTTTTCACAATAGAATACTGGAAGAAGGGAACAACTGCATTGAGTACATCATCGTCACAAACACGTAGATAAGATTAGATATAAACTCTTTACCCTCAACTATACCATGCCTTCGTCTTTCGTCAGACCCCACCCTACCCTCTCATTTCATGCACAATCGCTATGACCTGCGTTCCACGGTTCTAGGTCCCGTCATTCTTCATCTTCACATCTTCACCAGACCCCACAACTTGTTGACAAGCAGATTCCGGGCGGCACGATATAAATAGAATTGTTCCTTACTGGCAGTGGCACTGGATGGACATCCGACATTCCGGTACATGGGTCACTATGTCATGGTCTCCCAATTGGAAAAAAAGGTTCAAAACATGGTACAAGGCACTGCCAGGACTCGAACCTGGGTTACGAGAAGACGGACCGCGCATCTCCTATTAGGAGTCCTGCTCATCAGAATCTCGAGTGATAACCTCTACACTACAGCGCCTTTGCACCGCACACACTCGGAGCCATAATCTGGAGACTGGGAGACCTCAAAGTTTAGAGCAGCAAAAATGAGAGATCGGCCGATGCATCAAAATACGTCTGGATTGCGGAAGAGGCTCTGCCAGGACTCGAACCTGGGTTTCGAGAAATCCTCTCATCAGAATCTCGAGTGATAACCTCTACACTACAGCGCCTTGTACAAGGCTTCATTTCTAAGTAACATGAGGTTCATCATACTAACAAGTGCTTCATATCCGACCAGAAAAAAGTGATCATCCATTTAGGCACTGCCAGGACTCGAACCTGGGTTACGAGAATACTCAGAGGTTGGGAGATAACGTCAGAATCTCGAGTGATAACCACTACACTACAGCGCCTTATACACTCTACCCACAAATACTCACAAGTTCTTACCCAAACACAGGATACCCAAGTCCCAAGAATGAATTTGACTACATATTGTATATCCGCACGAAAGCCCACATATATACACCCTGGCCCTCTCCAGCCCTCCTAAAGACGAACAAACGCCATCCGCATACACGGCCTCTTCACATTCCTCTCCCTCGCAACCTGCTCCACCAGCGCCCTCGTAATCGCCACCGTCCCCCCCGCACCTCCGCCCCCCAAGCCATCCATCCCTTCAACCTCCACAGCACTTACACTCCCCTCACCCACATCCATTCCACACCCAACAGCATCCGCCTCCGGCTCCGCAACACGCGCCCTTGATCTCGCATGCGCCACGAGCAGCCCCACCTCATTCATCGCAAACGCCGCATCCTCAACACGTAGATTCGTCGCGCGCGCAATGTCCGCGAGTGTGCACCGTACCGAGACGTGTGTCACCGCGCCGCCGTCTTCGCGCTGTACGGTCTCAAAGGGGCGTTGGGTTGTGAATATTGGGTCTGTGTTTTGGGAGAGGTAACCCAGTCAGCGACCAGTCTCCGGTAAAAGATAGAAGAAAGAAGAGAGAAGAGGAGGAGAAAGAAAGCGCACCATCAATATAAACAAACGGTACATCATCCGCATCCACATTCGGATCCTCCACCTCCCCCGCCCACCCCTTCGTCTTCTTCTTCGTCTTCCTCACCCCATTCCCATTCCCATAGTAACTCTGTCCATGGCCGATGCTATTACTATGGCCGTTGACGCTAAGGGAGGCGTCCTCGGAGTCGCCGGAGGGCGAGCGCATGATGCCGGGGAAGCCGCCGAGGGTGGTGATGCGCTTCGTGTCGGGTGGGAGGGTCGATAGGACGTGGCTGCATGACCAAATCGTTAGTTCTGGTGCTTTTAAGAGACGAAAGGAGAATGGATACATACCGGAAGAAGCGGATGAGGGTGGAGACCCAATACGCAAGGTAGCTCCGCAGACCGAGGTCTGAGAGTGGACGCTCAGGCGTGCCTATTTTACCCGCGCGTCGCGAGAGCTCGTAGCCTGTCCACCGATGCACCATCAGTCGTTATTGAGGAGTGAAAAACAGAGGAAAGGACCGACTGAATTCGATCATGAGCATTCCATAGCCTTTCCGCTGGTACGGCGGAAGCGTCATGATACACGCGAGATTGTAATCGTCATATGATACCTTCTCCTACAATGCCAGTCAGCCTTCAATACCTTCATACATCAGAGGGGTTTGGGTAGGGAGACGAACTTTGGAGAAGAACCCGAGGATGTGGTCCTGCTTCGACGTGCTGTCCGTCAGGATGTAGAACAGGACTGGCGAGCAGCGATATCAGGTTATGAGGTAGAGTGGAAGGCCGGCAGGGAAGAAAGCTCACAGTTGTCGCAATCGAAGAAGAGCGTTTTGACGTCGATGAAGAGCTTTCCGAAGAGGGAGAGGTTCTGGCAGTACAGCTACGTTACGCGTAACAGTCAAAATCCGAGTGAACTAGAACAGATTGACCAGAACGCACCTTCTGCTTCGCGCCATCCACCTCCCATATCGAATGCGCCCCTCTCTGGTAAACCCTCGTCCCAGGCGGATAATCCACCGTACAATATTTCTGCACCCCCGCCGCCTTATAAGAACCAAAAACACCAGCAAAAGCGAAAGCAAACACGCTCACCACATGCAAATCATACGAATTCCCATCCGCCATATACTTGAAACACTGTTGACAAACCCACAACATCGCCTTCTCCCCGCCCACGTAGTTCCTCCCCAGCCCGCCTGCCAACAAATCCGAAGTACGGCCATGCGAACGCGCGGTGGCTTTTTGCACGCCGGGGATTTTGGGGGTGTGGGGGTGGGGGAGGGAGGGAGAGGCGGTGGAGGTGGAGGGGACGGCGGGAGGGGGCTCGTCGATTTCGGTGTCGGTTAGTGGGTAGGGGGAGAAATACCTGGGGATGGGGAGTTTTAGTCTTTGGAAGGGGGGAGAGAGGGGAAGGCAATGGAGGGTGAGGGAAGGGAGGGGGCAACACACCATGTTTTGACCTGCCACTCCCCAAAATGAACCTTATCAAAATTGCGCTGCGCAGTAATCTGCTTGTGGTGTTGGATATCGTACTCCTCCTCCGTCATCGCCACCTCAGCGGGTCCAGCAGGTGCGGGTTCAAGTATCAATGGGGCCTCGCCATTACTTTCTGGGGTTGGGGCTGAGATTGGGATCGGAACTGGGGTTGGTATTGGAGTTGAGTCCACCGCTATAGGTTGCGATTCCCGTGCTGGTATAGGTGCAGGTACGGCAGCAGCATCGGGGGAAGAGGCAGCAGCAGCAGCAGCAGACCGAGAAGGGTGAGCAGCAGGAGGAACAGGCGATGGACGGGCGCTATATTCGCGTGGTGGCCGTCCGCGTTTTCGTTTCTTGCTGGGTTCGATACCGTTCCTGCTGAAAGGGGCACTCTGGTCTGAGGGGCCCGCGATGCCAGGGCCAGAGAGTGGTGCCATGGTCTCGTCGGTGGGTGGGTTGGCGGGGCCGATGACTTCGCCTGAGAGGCTCAGGGTGCGGGGCGCCGGTGCGGGTGCAGGCGGTGGCGTGGGGATTCGAGCACCAGAAGCAGACGCGGAAGGGGCAGGGGGAGGATGGGGAGCAGCGAGTGTCACGATGTCGCTAGGGACCCACTCGTCCATTCTTTTATCAGTGTTTACGTAGTGCACATACACTTCTTTCTCGCGGCGACTTTTGACATGTGCCGGGCCTGGCAGGCAGAAGCAGGCCTCGTGCATCAGATAAGGAATCAAGGGAGTAAGGAGGACAACCCTTGACTTACGCGGTGAGTGGCCGTTCTTGGCCACCAAGTACACGGTCTCCTCGGGGACTTCGACGATGTGCGTCGTGGGCATACTGGAGGGAGACTAAGGTATATTAAAGCCAGGCGTAGCGCGTCCAAATGAGGCTCTCCAGAAGACGTCGCTGACGCTGAGCAAGTTGTTTGTTGCAATGTTTCATCAATGGCGCCACTACAATTTTCGACTACTCCAAGCGCCTCACACCTTGAGATAGAATCTGGCATAATCATTCCCTAGCATAAGGTTGCATGGTGTGGTACTGGACGTATGTAGTATGGGATTTGCGGAGATGATTCATGACAGCAATGCACAAAGAGACAAGAGAAGAGAAAAAACGAAGATCGATTGGATGGTAATCTACGCTGCGACAACATCCTCGTTCGCCACCGCGAGGAAGACCTGGCGTTTCTCTTGCACACGGGCAATGCGACGTTCCCGGGCAGCCTGGAGCAAGATGAGTCAGTATTAGTATGTGTGGACGAGAAGGATAAACGGACCTTGTTCTTGATGCGGCGGGCCTCCATCTGGTCGGTGAGGACCTTTGTGCGGGTTTTCTCGGCCTTGGCCTTGTGGATGTACTCCATGAGCACACGCTTGTTCTTGAAGACGTTACCCTTGGATTTTTGGTAGAGCGAGTGGTACCTGTCCAGCAGAAAAAAAATCGCCTCATGAGCACAAAAAGCACACCCCAGAACCAGGGACGAATACAACGCACAGGTGCTTGTCAATCTTGCCCGCCTCTCTGTACTTCCTGAGCAGCCGCCTCAACACCCTCTGCCTGCGCATCCACAGCACCTTCGAAGGCATACGAGCTTCCGACGTACCCTTCCTCTTACCAGGGCCAGTGTGGCGACCCTTGCGCTTAGCAGCGAGGAGTGCCCTCGTGCGCGCGCGTGAGTGGACAGTGGTAGGCTTGATGATCACACGGCCATCCTTGATGAGCTTCTTGACGTGTGTGCGGGAGTTGGCGTTGCCGATCTCGGCCTGCTCAGCGGGGTCGAGCCAGATTTTGCGTTTTCCGACGCCGGCGACGCTTGCGGCGAGGCGCTTTTGCGACCGGAGGTTGACTAGGATAACGAACTTTGATTAGTTCCTTCAAGGGGGAAGTGGGGACAAGGGAGGGGGCGCACCCATCGTTAGTGTCGGGTCTGGAGACGGGGAAGAGGTTAGTGATTGAGAATGGGCTGAGCAGCGAGCTGGACTTGCCTTGGTCTTGAGGATAATCGTCGATGGAGCTCGCCCACTCAGCACTTCTGTCTCGGGAGTCAGCTGTTACGTAAGACAGCCACCCGGAACCTTAAATTTTGGAACTGCATAGGTCCTGTACTGGCCGGTCCGCTGTCGGCCCGCTTTCTTACCTTCCGCCGTTCGCAACTTCGCAAATCCATCGTACGATCCTCCACACGAACAACAGGTAACTTATTGCTGATAACAACCTTAAGGAATATATATAATGGCTGCCTCTTGCGCAGACACAGTAACATACAGCACCGCCGAATACACAGCGACAGTTTTTGCAGGCAACAGAGTTTCGTGACATGAAGTTCTGAAACTTACCGATACTAAGTTTCCTCTTCTCAATAGAAGAACGATCCAAGCCAACCATGCTTGTCTCGCGGATCCCTCGAGGTCATGGGGGGTAATGTGCTCTACAAGCGATCTAAACCAGCACTCCCCAGCATCGCTGTTTGGTCTGTCTGGTGAAGCATCATTGTCAAGGTCGTGTTCTATGATTTTCACGCATCATGCTTGTGGCAACGGCGCTGTAGTGTAGAGGTTATCACTCGAGATTCTGATTGCGTGTTCGCAAGCTTAAGACTTCGCAATTCTCGTAACCCAGGTTCGAGTCCTGGCAGTGCCTTCGTATGCGTGTATAGAGAGTTTTTACTCATCGACTTGTGGGTTTTGCCTCTGAGGTCAATCTGGAGTCTGGACTGTGACTGGCGCTGAGGTCAGGCAGGCTTCGTCTTTTGCTTAGGCGCTTCTTACGATAATGAATAGGATGTCATTGACCTATGCACATGAACAAGGCGCTGTAGTGTAGAGGTTATCACTCGAGATTCTGATCAGACGATTTCTCGAAACCCAGGTTCGAGTCCTGGCAGAGCCTTAAAGTCAAATTGGCGCAGTGATTTTTGGTGAACAGGCGTCCTCTTCTTGCTCCCCGACAGACCCGAATAACTGCGTACGCAAAGCGTTATAATGTAGAGTTTTTGGCTCCGAATCTGAATCATCGGATGAACATTTGCGAGCGCTCGAAGCCTGAAGGCAGCTTCGAAGAACTGGCCGTCGATCACCAAGGTCGGTGACATCACACACGTCTTCAGCGAGGAATATAGACCTTTCGACAACCTTCCGTCAACTGAATATGAACAAGCGCCGCTTCCAATAACTGCTTCAATTCTCTCCGAAATTCCACCATCATGCCGCCACCACTAGTCCAACTTGGTCATAATTCACCGGAATACTCTTATCCCATCCCCATAGTTGTGTTCCTCCAGAACGTATACGTGGAATGGATATTGTTCGTGCTCGTGGCAATCATCATGGTGATACTCATGATCAGGTGTGTAATTTTTGATCCTCACGTTGGTACGAGCTTGCATTGATGACATGATGTTGCGCAGATGGTCGAAGTTCTGACGTGGTATCGACGTGCGGGTAGAAAGAACTTGCCGTACCAAGTTTCCCGGTGATAACATTCTAGTGAGCAAATCGTCCGTCTTCGCGCCACAGCCTGTGATGAACGATTATGCTATTCGTAAAATTAGAAGACAGTGTCATCGTGAACACTGGCAGCACTGGAACCTGGTACGCACTCTTGGGTCATTCTCGTATAGACTAAATCATTCGATCGAGTAGGTGGCGAAGGATGGAACAAAGTAGCGTGGTGGGATCCTTCTACGAGAACAAGGACGACGTCTTCCATGTGTGCACTGTCTAAGTAAATCGGATAAGATTAGATGCCGTCCTCGTTGTCAACTTCGGACTTAACCGGCAGCTGTGAGCGTGATATTATTGCACATTCATGAGAGCAGCGGTCATGTATGTTGGCCTGCTGCCTATGGCCACAATCATATCTTCATTTCCCCTCGTTTACATAACCTTTCTTTTCCCTTGCAACTCAAACGGACGTCTCCCCGAAGCATCAAGTCCTCACTCTCATCATGGTATTCGCCTTCAGAAAGCAGCCTCGCAACATGATCGTCTACCTGATTTTCACTGTCGCTTCGCCTTCCATACTATATGTTCAACCACCTTTCTAAATGATTTCATCACATATTCGTCTTCGAAAAGCAACAGCTCAACACCGTCTACCCTATTTTCACTGTCGCGTCCATACTATACGTTCGGCCACTTATTAGGTGATTTCATCACTCTTACCATCTAAAGACCTCGCCATTCGAGAGGACCAGCGCCATCAAGCGGGCAAATTCTGCTCCTATCAGTCTGCGACGATTTCTCAGGGCTTCACCGTGAGTTATACTAGTTTATACCGAAAGCTGATGAAAAATTGACGTCGCAAGTCAGGTATGGGCCATCTTGACTCCTCGTTTCACCTCATGCGAGTAGTGGGATTGGACGCCACCGATTTTCTGACTTGAACGCATTTGACCATCTGCTAACCACCTTCATCGCAAAGATGGTCTGACAACGCCCATTGTGCGGCTTATGACTGACCTTCTATTCTCTATGACCGTCTTCGACATTTTCACTGGCAGTTCTCTCGCTCTAGAAGCAGACGCTTTCCGGTATTCTACTTGCTGGATGGCTCGGCTGGTCCACTTCCCATACAGCGCTCGGCCTAGACTCTGTATCAAACAGATATTCTCCCTATGACTGCGGACAGTGGGTTCATCCACTGTGTCAACCTTCGAAGGTAGGTCTCGTAAATCCACTAGCGATGGCTAACTGGAAGCGGTAAACGGGTTAAAGCACAGGTATATAAAGGGTATGCGTGGGCTCTATATCTTCCAGCCTTTCAACGCACAAACCATCTCAACCATGTTCTCAAAGGTCTTCCTGGTGCGATTCACCGACTTCACTGTCAATCCCAGACGATTAACGACACTTCCTTCAGACTCTTGCTCTTGCTACCGCTATGGGAGGAGTTCTGGCGGTCCCGAGAATCGTGCCCTTCGACACCAAAGCCGACATTGCCATCGTTCAGGACCCCAGTGGCAATGGAGACAGCCGCATTTACTATCAGCCTGCATCGGGGACCATCACAGAGTATTCTCTCTCGGGAAATTTCGACACCGGAAAGACTAAAGGCACCGGTCCTCTCGCAATCGTCCCCGCAGCGCAAGCGCTCCAGGGTACTCCTATCGAAGCGGTCGTCTTCAGGGGATACCAGGAGGTAAGCCGTGCATTCAGCGTCCCACGAAAAACCATCCCAGACTAATCCCATGCTATCATTTCGTAGGTCCATTTCTTTTTCTTATCGCCAGATGGGATACTCAGCGAGTACTACTATTCCTCCAAGACGTCCTGGAGGGGCGGCCCAAATTGCTCTGAGTGCGTCACCACCTTAAAGATCAAGGTCGGGAATCGGGCGCTGTCCGCGACGGTCAATCCCGTGGATAATGTCATCGCCGTCGCGTTCGTGAGCGCTGCGGCACCCAACACTCTCAGCGAAGCTATAAAGAGGAACGGGAGATGGGCTGTGGCAGGTCTCCCCGGCTTTTAACCAATGCTAGTGAAATTCTGATTCAGCGTTCATATGTCGCTATAGCCATCCTCTGTCTCGGAATTTCTTTCTGGTATTCAGTTGCTTATTCCCTACTCGGTATCATAATTTTGTACAATATCCCAAGATTATGCGAAGGTATCTATCTCTTGTCGTTCCCACCAAGGTCGCTTAGTCATCCCCTGGGCGTTCTTCCTTCCCATGATCGTGTTCAATTTGTCTTCTCTCTTGCGACCACAGCAACCAGCGACCTCACCCCTGTCCATTTCACGAGGACAAACTCCGGCACACGGAACCTATGCTGGGTTTAAAGATTCTAACGCCACAGTAATCATTGGCACCTGATGCATCTCGGGTTCTCATCGACATGTACTTTCGGCTGCATATGACACTGTCCTCAGACCTGCTGACAGCCCTAATATTCCGTTGACGCCTACCCAAGGCCAGGTTGATGGGAAGGGGACCTGCAACAGATCACCATCTCTTAAATACGCATTGAAGGCGCGCCAGTTTCGTTTATACACTCACCTCTGGTCTGGAAAGCTAGAATCCGTGGGGACTAGCTCGCCGCGGCGCGTTATGTTCGCGTTCTAGGGATACGGCTATGAAGGCAAGGACAGTTGATGGGGGTACTTCGGGCTTTTTCGCGCACATGTGCGGTCCCTGTTTCGACTCGTAATGAGGGATTCTTGGTGCTGCTATATCTGTTACCTTCAAAGGGTCCAGCAGCTCATGGACTTTTCTTTCTACATGTGGAATGTCGAAAGAAATCCGTCGCGAATCAACGGACTCGTTTCTCTTTTCCTTTGCGACCGGGGTGGCTCCTATTGGGTGACTTTGGCTCTCCTTTGGTTCTCCTTGTTCGCCGTTGAGTCGCGGTCCACTCAACGGCGAACGCTCTCTTACAATTACATGTCATACCGAATGGCGCCTCCTTCTTTTTTACGCGAAACTGCAATCGCCCTTGCCGGTGCTCGTGTACCTCCGTCCGAGCACTCAACTCTACGCCATACGGGACCCGGTCCTCTCCTGTGTGACAAAGGAAGGTCCCCCATTTCTATTAAAGTACCTCAAACCGTAGCTAGCCCTAGTAGTAGCCGATGAGAGGGCCTTACAGGTATCAGTCTCGGGTACCCCTTATCATTCGCGGTAGTGTCTCCTTCCGCGACGGCTTCAGATAATATGTTCCCTTGTTCTCTGGCGAATGCGGTCCGAAGTATCAGGATTCATAGGACAGCCTGTCGCATCCCACACTGGCCGTCAACCACCAGCATTTGCACTCTAAACACAGCGTATAGGGGCGCCCGCCGGGGGAAGAGCGATCGCCGTTCTAATGTCGACCCCCATGCTCAGTCAGGGTGGCTCAAGTTCCTCGAAGTGTATCAGCCTCGCTTTCTTACGGTACTACATATGACCATACATCAGCATTTTGTGCGTCTAACACTAGGGTCCCGCTGGGTACCTGTTTGGGGTTTTCCGCCAGTAGCGGTGGCTGCCTGGCCAGGGCGTTTCGATGTTGGTGATACTTCTGGGGCGCATTCTGGCTTTGTGATGCCTTTGTTCGTGCTACGGGGCATACGAGTTTGATGATAAATAGCTCAGGCTAATATCCTTCTGCCACATGTGTACAGCAGCCCCAGGTCCTGTAGTTCGAGCCTGAGTAGGAATTCCATAGATTTCGCCACTGTCAAGATCCAAGATGCAGTACGTATAGATTGCAGAATCTATAGCACAGGTCAGTCAGCGAATAAATCCCTCACCCGTATAACCATGATTGATGACCCAGGTAGACGTAAATGTCCTATTGAAACATGTTTACTGACAGTGCTCCATATGTATTATGTGCCCCCTCGTGTGGACACCACGCACCTTACCTTATGCTTTGCTGGCAACCTGGCTAATGTCGTTTATTATCGTTTCTCCGGCTTCTCGTGTAGAATTCGAAGCAAGCCTTTGCCTTGGCGTGTCAGAGGAACTGCCTTGCGCTAGGCCATGCGTCACCAGTGCAGCACCATCTCGCTGGGGACACATGTACGTTCCAGGACTCGAAGCGTCAGCTTGGGGATCAGGCCCTCGTCAGGGCTGGCGGGTGGTGACAACCTTTATTGCCGGAGGTGCTGCGAACTTAGCCAGAGAGTGACACTGTCAATGTCAGGTCTTCGGTGAGTCGTGGCGTGTCAACTGGGTTGTAATTTGAATTCCAGAGAGCGATTATCGCCGTTCGATGATAATATGATGGTAGGATTTGATTCCTGTCGGTGACGAACGCGGAAGCTCTGTGGCTGGTCATCTGTCATGATCAGGGAATATGTTGTCGTCATCCGCGCCGACTGGTGGGATACATGGACCCTTTGAAGGATTCTTGTATGTTATGGTCTAGGATGGTTATCACAATGTATTTTTAGACGATGTTTTCTTCCTCGAGGCCAGACTTTTTCGGACCTGTCAGACTTCCTTCAGGCGCCATCAGGCGAGATATCAGTGATATTTTTAGGGTAGGTAACAGACGCGATTTCATTTCCCTGGAGGCACCGACCCCGACCTCGGCAACACAACAACGAGCTGCGAAAATGAAGACGGCCAGGCAGTTACGGTGATATGCACAGTCCGGATCATATGGAGCAGCGACCGGGACAGGTGAGCAGGTTGAAGGGTGTATCGGAATCGGAGCCAACCTGAATCAAGCCCCACGTGTGGCACGCGCTGCTGACCAATTGGATCTGGAACTGAGAAAAGGAAGGTCATCGAATTTTTCTTGGCTTCTCCTCCCACCACCTTACCCTGCAAGTTCAGCGTTAGTTGCCTCAGGGAGATCAGCTTTGTCGCGCTCACCGTCGACCACAACGAGCTCGAGGCAGCTCAGGGGGTCTTCGTGCAGCAGACACTCGCCTGCATTCCAGCCGGTTTCAGTCCACAAAACCAATCGGAAGGCGTACACCATGATAGTGTCCCTATAGGCACCACTGCTGTCCTCCTTGCCTCTGGCTTGCCTGCTCACCCGATCAACCTCATTCATACCCAAGTTTAATCTACAAAGCTATCATCACAATGGCGATCCTCGACGCTTCAGAGGAGACCACATTGACAGAAGGCGACGGCGCCGACAAACCCCCGCATGGAAAGAATAACGCAATCACAAATTTATCGAATCACTTCAAAGCAGCACTCAATATGTCGCACAATGCGCCGTCCACAGCATCAGTGGCCAAGGCGAAACAACCGACCAACACACCCACTGTGCCTCTACCACCTCCCGAATCAGGCACCTATGACAAACAGCCTGGCCACACCCGTGGTTCATTACAAAAGCTCACCACTGCTCAAACCGCCTCAAACCCATCCACTGCCTCCTCGCCGACTGCATCGGAGAGCGACTGGGGTGGCCATAGTTCTCCCCCCACACGCCCATCAAGCAGGCCACCAAGCCAGCCGCCCAGCAAACCTCCTAGCCGCGCTCCCAGCATGTCTGCTGGTACCTCGGGCAACAAGCTTACTCCACAAACCCCCAAGGATGGCAAGAAGGCAGCTCCTCCCGAAACCACCGTCACGCCTGCCCCGGTCCGCCCCGCGAAGCCCGCATCAGTGCACTCTGATCACTCCGCTCACAAGTTTAACCTCAAAGATCTGCTTGCCTCGGGCCCCAAGATCAATCGAAAGGCCTCGCAGCGTTCGGCCGGTTCTTCGCGACGGTCTGCGGACTCGGATGCAGGCAGCGATGGGGGGAAGGGAAAGTCCAAGAGCTCGGCCGGGGACAGCGTTGTCAGTCTGACCAAGAAGTACGGCGTTTGTCAGAAGGTGGCGATTGGGAAGGGTGCGACTAGTGTTGTACGACTGGCGCACAAATGGGATCGTGCTGAGGAAAAGCTGTACGCGGTCAAGGTAAGCGCATAGTCTGATCCGTGGCCTCGACTCACCAGTCCATCACAGCAATTCCGGGCACGTCGCAAGAATGAGACAGAGAAGGAATACGTCAAGAAACTCACCGCCGAGTTCTGCATCTCTTCCACTCTCCATCATACCAACATCGTCGAGACCGTCGATCTTATCAAGGATGAGAATCAGCACTGGTGTGAGGTTATGGAGTTCTGTCCTGGTGGAGATCTGTATGCTGCAATCAAGAAAGGGTGAGTTGATCTTGTTACTCTCAGTATGGTGCTGGGGGGAGGCGGTTTAGTTGAAATTTTTCTCGGCTCTCCCCTTTCACGAACTTTATCATGCGGAGTTCCTTTTGCCGCACCTCCATCTGTGCATGCAGCGGGCGATGTCGGAAATGAACCCATCTGATGTAATATCTTTTCTGCAGCGGTATGAGCCCGAGCGAGGTCGAATGCTGCTTCAAGCAGATCCTCAACGGCGTGCAATACCTTCACAGTCAGGGTGTCGCACATAGGGACATTAAACCCGAGAATTTGTTCTTCGACACCAAGGGTCATCTCAAGGTACGTCGTCCCTCCATTTTCTGTAGCAAGCCCGTTAACCCCGTATCGTATGCAGATCGGAGACTATGGCGCCTCGACGGTATACCGGCTTCCTTGGGAAACCACAATCCACATGTCCACTGGCCTATGCGGCAGCGAACCGTACATCGCCCCGGAGCAGTTCCTAGGCAAACGTCAGTAAAATCTTACCCGTGTCTCTCGAGGCCACCAGCTAACAGATGTGCTTCTGCGTGTCTGTTGCATAACCACCCTCTCAACCCCCTGGCTGCCCCTCCACATCCTATCTGAACCGCATGCAGCCTACGACGCCCGACTCGTCGACATATGGGCCTGCGGAATCGTGTACTACTGCCTCCACTTCCAGGAGCTGCCTTGGCGCGCGGCACAACCGGGTACCGACCGACCCGCTCTTCGCGGCGTACGCGCAGGCATGTACGAGCCCGCAGGCGGCGGTGTCCGCGTGCCCACCGACGATCAACAACCTCAGCCCGCGCGCGTGCAGGACGCTCATCCGGAAGATGCTCGACCCGGACCCGAGGCTGCGATCGACGATCGAGGAGGTGGTGGCGCATCCGTGGGTGAAGTCGATCGAGGTCTGTCATGAAGTGAAGGACCCGAAACACATACATGTTAGTGCGAAGGCGATGGAGTTGGTTCATTTGGGGTCGAATGGGAGCTGAGCCGGGCGTGTGAGGTGTGTTCATTTTGTCGCCCTTTGATTGGGTGATCTTTGGCTGACTCAATTCAGACTTCACCGTTGTCCATCATACGGACTGTGCCCTGCATACCGCTCATCTTTCTCCTCAATCTTTTCTTCGCTCAAACACGAACTCTCGGTCCCACTTGTTACGTCACAGATATCACGACCCGACGACCCGCCCCGCCCTTTGCATTATCCTCCTTCTGTGCTTGCCCCTCGCCCCGTTTTCGGTCGAATTTGTGATTGTTCTCCCAGTTTCTTTCCAGGTTTTCTGTCTCTGTCTCTATTTACCGTCTTGCGTACTTTCTGTATCCTCTACGTAACTCGTAACACATCACAGTAGTACCACAGCGCTTGGGGATGTGCGTTTTTTTAGCCGGATCTCCATGCCATTCTGACTTAATTTACCTTATTTTCTTCTCGTTCCTGGTTTTGCTGCCGGAAAGTGTTATCTGGGGATAAATATTGGTCCCAGTCAAACCTCGTCTCGACAAGGGCTCGCTTTTCTCACTCGACACTTTATTGTCCAATGAGCCCTCTCTCGATCGGTCAGCTTTTTCCTTCGTGGACTCTCATAGAATATCTGCCTCGATCCATTGGTGACTGGGTGCTAGCAACGAAGCTAGCTATTGTCTACCCAGCGTATGTATGATTTCTCAGATTGTAGAAGTTAACAGTTGGTCGATGACACCACGACAGGACGGCAACTACAGTACTCTTAGATACCGAAAACTCGGGCAGCCGGGGCTCGGAAACGGACAATTAACCAGTGGATAGCAACGAATGAACGACCGTCGCATGACCTACAGGTCCATTAGCGCTATGACGCAATGCTTCTCGGACATCAAGGCAAGGACGAGGCAACAAGATCGGCAACACGAGAAGAGTGCGACACAGTTGGTCCGCGGTTGTAAGTATGCAGATTCCGCTCCGAAGTTCGACCCCACACTTGTCCAACCCCACAGACACTAACCAGCCTGAGTGACGAGTTATGAGAGGCGACGGCGGTATCGGATTTCGCAGACGCAGGATGCTTCTGTAGCCAATCTGGACATGGATCTCTCCCGAGGGGCCAATCCAACTCCAAGCTGTTAATACCAAACTGCCGAGCCCCGACGCTTCAGCTTCGCTGTGTACCCGTCGGGGAACAACTGGGTTCATGCACGCCTTCCCTCCAATCGCTAACCGAAAGGACTCCCGTTTCTCTGAGTAGAGGCCACCGATCGATGCGACAAAGCCCGACTGCAACAGCAAGGAGAGTATATCTACTGGGATTCTTCATTCTTCAGATATCCAACTGGATCGCGCTGGATCTGTACGACATCAAATGCTGCAAAACCTGTTTCTGGGGTGGCGGGAGCGGACATCGGAGATCACCTGAGATCACCCATCTTACTGAACTCGAGTGACATCGAGCCTGGAGTTTGACTGGACGTGAGGTCTGTGTCAGCTGTATCCTGTAGGACTTTGAAAGGACTTCGAAATCCATGATAAGATATGATTAGGACCGGGCCGCGGCGCTCTCGCAGCTTCTGGAGTTACGAGGGCCTCAGCCTACGGTCCTACTACGCTCTACGCGCCACTTGGTCGTCAGCATCATTATTCACGGGCAGAGGAACTGAGAAATAAAGGGGCGAGGGTGGTATCCTGGCAGAAGGGGGTATTGGTCATGGTCGTGGAATACAAGTAAATTAATGCGATGCTAACAAAACACTAGAAATACAATCAAACTATAATATCGAAGAGGCTATGAATCGTCAGATCCAGGAAACTATAGCCAGCCCGATTCTTTGAGAAGTCTGCGTATCTGAATGGTATCGGGTTTTATCTCTCCATTAAGAGGCGCAAAATATTTGCGCAGTTTGTCGTTGAACACTACCGGATAGAACAGGCCTTCTTTCTATTGACGAAGGAACGTTAGGTACTCGATGATTGGCCTGAGAGGGGGGAAAATACCTCTCGTGTCTGGCCTTTTCTTGTAGTTTGGCCAGTCACTCGACCGGAATGCCAGTTGCCACCAACTGTCCTTACCCAGACACTATCGCCTGCCTAATATTGAGCGCTCAATGAGTAAGCGCCTTGGAGGACAACGATATTCTAACCTGGAATGTGTATGGCCAGGGGTCGTCTACGTCAGAGGGCTGCGGTTCAGAGAGTGTGGCGTCGGAATCCCCGTCACTCCATGATTCGGCTTCCTCGGGGGACACAGCCCGGAGAGGAGTACGAACGGATTCAGCTCCGCGGGAGCTCGTTTTCAGGGAAGGCATGATGGGTAAGATCGAATAATATGACACGGGGCGTGTATTGATAGTAGAGAATTATGTAGTGCTGCGGAACTAGGGGTGGAGCCCGGGCGCAGGCGTGTAGCAGGGTGTGGGTGTTTGGATGAAGAAAGGACAAGACACCATCAGCCCTTTTATACAGGAAATGCGGTGCCAAAACACGTTGTGGACATGGACCTTTGTTCTATCAAAGCTGGCCAAAATAAGTTACATGGCCGCTCAAGAACAAAACACTGATACAATAGTGATTCCATAAACGGATTCAATGGCCACTACGTCGAGTGATTAGACGAAAATCATAATCATGTCCATATCCCTGTGACCATCGATGAAGGACTGAACCTGGCCGTAGCAGCATGGCCTACACGTGCGATCGAAGTAGAAATAATAGGTGTCATTTATAGTAATACATTGTAACATGATGATCAGACAAGGCCCTGATAGAATAGCGATGGCAGTTTGCGCTTCAAGCTTCAGGCCTCAGGAACGACAGCCGTCTGGACGGATGAACGACACAACTGGAAATGATCATGCTTCATGATCATCAACATGATGGAGGTTCGGAGGAAGTGGATGTCAGTGGCGGGGAAGCTTTAGATGGCAACAAGAACAAATAGACATCTGCTCAGTAACACCCAAACGAGAAGTGGCACTGGCTGACCTTCCTTCTGCTCACTGTCTCCTACGATGTCAAGCGCGTCGTCCAATCTAGATGTATGTTCGCGATCTCCAGTTATTACCTCAGGAACTTATACCGCAGCACAGCGGGCCATTGAACTCGTTCAGCGCGCCATTGATGACGATGTGAAGCAGAACTACGCGGAAGCATACAAGAGCTACATGAATGCCTTGGATTATTTCATGCTTGCGCTCAAATGTCAGTTGGGGCGCATCTATTACTGTCTGATCTTCAACGGCTCGACCTCTAGATGAGAAGAATGAGAAATCAAAGTTGTTGATTCGGACAAAGATCAACGAATACCTCGCGCGCGCAGAGGTTTTGAAGGAACATCTCGCGACCCCGAAGAACGCGAAGAGCCCAGTTCTAACCGGTGGGGGAAGTGGTGTCAAGAAGTACGTGTAGCATTCTTTGACTTGCGTCCTTACACTCAAGCTGCGGCTGCGGATCAGGAAGGACGGAGAGGACGACGACCAGGATCCGG
The DNA here is from genome assembly GCA_014905825.1 of Lyophyllum atratum. NCBI lineage: Eukaryota > Fungi > Basidiomycota > Agaricomycetes > Agaricales > Lyophyllaceae > Lyophyllum > Lyophyllum atratum. The sequence continues at coordinate 47,531 of JACGCN010000025.1, read as the reverse complement.
AAGTGAAGAAACTACGAGCCAATCTTTCAAGTGCCATTGTGGCCGAGACCCCAAATGTTAAATGGGAGGACGTGGCAGGTCTCGAGGGCGCGAAGGCATCTCTGAAAGAGGCCGTCATTCTTCCCATCAAGTTCCCCCATCTCTTCACAGGCAAGCGGACGCCATGGCGCGGCATCCTTCTCTATGGACCTCCCGGTACTGGAAAATCCTACCTGGCCAAGGCCGTTGCCACCGAGGCGAAGAGCACGTTCTTCAGTGTCAGTTCCAGTGACCTTGTGAGTAAGTGGCAGGGAGACTCTGAAAGGTAAGCTAGTTCTTGAATTCGAACTAAGCCGTTCTCATCTGGAGCGCAGATTGGTGAAGCAACTCTTTGAACTGGCGCGGGAATCGAAGCCTGCAATTATCTTTATTGACGAAATAGATTCGCTCGCCGGAACCCGTAATGAAGCTGAGTCGGAAGGATCGAGGCGGATAAAGACGGAATTTCTGGTGCAAATGAACGGAGTGGGACATGATGACACGGGTGTGTTGGTACTAGGTGCAACAAACATTCCGTGGCAGCTCGACAATGCGATCAAGCGGAGGTAAGTCCTAACCATATGCAACCCTTCACCCTCCTCACTCTCCGTTGCTTAGGTTTGAGAAGCGAATACACATTCCGCTGCCGGGTCCCGATGCTAGGAGACACATGTTCCAGCTGCACGTTGGTGACACACCGAACGAACTATCTCAGAAAGACTTCCGCACACTCGCAGACAAAACCGAAGGATACTCCGGGTCTGATATCTCGACTGTCGTGCGCGACGCGCTTATGCAGCCTGTTCGCAAGGTCATCTCCGCCACCCATTTCAAACGCGTTGCCGACCCGACCTCGGACGAACCTGACCAGCTCACGAAATGGACACCATGCTCGCCTGGAGATCCTGACGCGCAAGAGATGGACTGGGTCTCGATTGAATCGGACGAGCTGCTAGAGCCAGCTCTGAAGGTCGCCGACTTCTTGAAGTCTTTGAGCCATACACGGCCGACAGTGACGGCTGCTGATATCAAGCGGCATAACGAATGGACGAAGGAATCTGGTGTGTACTCCCCGTTGATTTTCATCTCACGAGCCGCTCTGACAAGTGTCGTTACAGGAAACGACGGAGCATAATGAATATTGTATCTAATTTGTCATGGATTGATCTTGTACTTATTTTGACGGTTTTAACGATGGGCGGCTGAGTCTACATTCCATCCTCAGCCTAGACGAGAATCGTCAGGAAGCTCGTTTCAATCCGCTGACTTGTCTGACGGAGGTTGTTACCTTTAAGCAGTACGCCACTTCCGCTTTTCCTTCCTAATGGATATTCACCAGCGGTGTATTTTATAAGATTCTTACCCTCTTGTTGCTCGATCTGCATGGTGAAGTTACTACTTGTCATGATAACAGGGCGCCAGTGGATCGAATTGTACTCACAAAGCGAACAAACGAGATCTTTGGGACTTGCTACGCAATCGTCTCTGCGGATAGCTCCTGTTATCGAGTCAGCAAAAACCTCATGGGAACCATAGGACCATACAGATCAGTCCAACTATAATCGCCAACGAACGCACTAGACCTCTAGGTCTATACTGCGTGTACTCCTATGAATGACGCGGCCGCAGTACTCCTGCGGTGCTCGAGTATATGACCTATTTCTCATATTCTAGATTTTCCCGACAATTGCTGCCACACCTCATCTTATCGTACGCTTCCAACCTGTGCTTTTGAGAATTTCATGCCTCATTTCGGTTCATATCTTGACAGCAACCCAACTATATCAGCAGGCGATCGACCATGACGTTGCTTGTGAGTATGATGATGCCCATAGGGAGTACTTCGATGCTCTAGACTACTCCAGGCTGGCCCTCGGAGGTGAGTCTACAATCCAGTATTCAGTAGGCGAAATCCCATTGAGTCACTATGCAGACGAACGAAATTCTACGTCCAAGGGATTACTTCGAAGCAAGATTTCTGAATTTCTTGACAAGATCGATGTATGGAAGATCTGTTTGGCCGATTCTTCGAATTGGACGCGATCGTAGCGGACAGTCCCGGAGTCGATTGGGACAACATCGCAGGCTTGGACTATGCGAAATCAGCGTTAAGGGAGGCTGTCATCTTGCCGTGCCGTTGAAATTCCCCCTTCCCCATCTCGACCTTCAGGAACCGGGAAATTGTCTCTGGCAAAGTGGGTTGCGACTGGGGCTGCCTGCACGTTCTTCGGTGTCCATCCAAGCAATCTGGTCGGGTCTTATTGTGCCACTCTCCAGCGAGGCCTTATTCCTTCCTCATCACGTCTTCTCTGGAATTTTATGGAACCTGTTTTGCTTGCCTTTGGACAACCGGCTAACCTCAGCAGAAACGTAGAGGCTCTCTTACGTGTCCTTGTTATTGGAGCCCCAGGATATATCGGATTCGAGTCACTCAAGAAGTACTTGCAGGTGAATTTCTATAATGATCAACTTATCTGTCTTGCTGCCGCTAAAGCACCCTTCTTCTGTGTAGTGTCAAGGTCTGCTCCACCTATATTACCCCGCAGATGAGTGAAGGTTCACGGATCCTGATAGGCATCATGAGAGCTTCGACCATAGTACTCTTATTCGTTTTTCCACTAAATGTCGCTTTGAATGTCTGGCTTATCCACGGGACCTCGCTCGGCCTCCTGGGATCTCCTTGCACTTTCCATCACCTACTGGCTGTGCTTTATTCTTCTCTGTATTTTAACTCTGCTATCACCCAAGCATCTCGAGAACGGCGCCTGGGCTGGGTTTCAAGTGAAGACCGTGTTGGACTTTCGGAGCTGTTACTCGTTCCTTCGGCTTGCGATTCCCGGTATCCTGATGGTCGGGACTGGATGGTAAGATCATCATCAAGACCTTGGTACTGAGCGGCTAACACCCAGATCTAGGTCAGCCTTTGAGATAGTGGCCTTAGCTGCTGTTCGCTTGGGTGAATTACCTCTCGCAGCGCAATCAGTCATCATGACCACCGATCAGAGTAAGTCCTTGGATCTTCATCTAGTTTGAACGTGATTAAAGCTCGTCTGGATCAAGTTCTCAATACTATTCCGTTTGGTATCGGAGTAGCGGCTACCACCCGAGTCGGACACCTCATTGGATCGCGATCTGCCTCAGGTACAAAACGTGCTGCTCACGCATCTGCCATTCTCAGCGTGATCGTCGGTGCCTTCGTTATGGTTCTCATGCTATGGTCCAAAGATGTCCGTACATGTCATTAAATCCGCTTTTCTTCGACATTTTCAACGTGGACATCAGGTTTACGGGTTTTTGTTCAGCGATGATGTAGATGTAGTTAATCTCGTGGCCGCAGTTATGCCATTAGTCGCCTCGTTCCAGATTGTGGACGGGTTAGCGAACTCATGCGACGGCGTCCTGCGCGGTCAAGGTATGCTTTTTCGTTCTGCGGCATTCGGAATATTGATTAAGTTTGTTCCACACAGGACGGCAGCAGCTTGGTGCTGTTTTCAACTTCGTAGCGTACTATGTGATTGCTTTACCCATGGGTATCACTCTCGCATTCCAGGCTGATACGCAACTCGGCCTTCAAGGTCTATGGATAGGACGGTCTCTTACTACTAGGCCAGTTGGTGGGATTGTTTATTGTTGGAATTGGCGAGTTTCTAGTCGTTTTGAAAACTGATTGGGCGAGGGAGGTGGAAAAAGGTGTAGAAAGAAACGCAGAGAAGGCAGATAGACACGCACTACTCCACGCCTCTGCTCAGCTTTGAGTTGTCATCGGTATGCGTGTAGGAGTGGGTGTAACATGAATACGGTGTTATCTGTGTGAGGAAAGCCGTAGGTAAGGATCTCCCAAGTACTGGTATTGAATCAAATTGTTGACTTGGAGTACATGAGACTTTTACGTACGGAATATGGGCCTGCGGACAATTACCTCCCAGATGATGATACGTTCACTGCGGACATGGGACGACGTGAGCTACAGAGCTATGATCGGATGAAAAAGACGACCGTATCGATCACGAGGCATTCCATGATTGCTCCTAAACGTTGTGAGCTGAAATTCTTGCCTTCACTTCTCCGAGTCCAGCGTACAGGAATGTACTGACCTCGAGATCTCTCGAGATGCAAGGCCCATGTACTTCTGGAGAGCACGACAGATTTCATTGACAATATATTAGACCCCACTACTAAGCGGTACCACCCTAAAAGATATCAACATCTCAAGATTTATTCGGTCTGCCCGGACAGGACTTCTTATGATCCCTGGAGGCAAAAAGTCAGCAAAGGAAAGCTTCAAGGCGATAGCCGACGGCAACAGAACAGACGTACGGCCAGTGTGCTTTCTGACAATCAGTATTGCAGTCTTTCCGATAGGGGTTGGTCAGTGCGGAGCCGACGACCCAAACGAAAGATAAAACTCACAGAGCGTCTCCGGGCATGACCTGCAGCGCCGCAAATTCACGTCTCGCTTCCCGCAAGCCGCACAGACATCCGTGGCAAACACCGTGGAAGGCTCCACTGTAGAGGCCCCGGTCTTGTCCGTCCTCAGCAGAGGCGTTGACAGATTTGCAACATCCCTCCAGCCTGGTACCTTCCCCTCCATTGTCTGTGCTCCGAACACTTGCGCATTCAAGGTATCACTCATGATGAGGCATCCGAGGTTCACCTTCGCCTGTATCAAATCTGCATGGACATACTTCTCCAATCCTGTCATACCAGGCGGAAGAGAAGAGAATGCAGGGTGCGTCTCTGCAAGATCGAGAGCCTCACGGTAGCGTTTGGCTGCGGTAGCACGGTCGCGTTTGTCCCATGCCAGGAGACCAAGCGTCAGGCCTGCCGTGACCTGCATACCCTTCAGTAGAATCTTCCCACGTGGGGTCCTTTCAAGCCGCGGGTGAGACTTCGGGGCGGAGGGGCGAAAGGAGCTCAGCAGCTTGAAGGCGTCTGGGTCGGATTCCTCTGTGAAATTCATTTGACGATCACGGAAGAATCCTAAGAGGCTGCGCCAGATGTAGCCCAGGAGTTCCTGGGGACAGTCATCTAGGACGATGGCTGGGATTTTTGCGGTGACGTTTTCGTCCTTCAGGATTTTCTTGATTGCTTTCTGGTAGTCGTCGAAAGCACTCTGTATGTCTCCTTGATAATGAGAGGCCTCTGCTCGTTTAAAGAGCGCTAAACCGGACATGGTTGTTCGGAGCAAAAGGGAACGTATTTGTCTGAGACTCAGGCCTACTCAGGCTGATACTCGGGTCACATAATTGTATATGGCTCGATCTTATCTTATCTTCGCCCTTGTGCTCCCATGTAACAATTACGAGCGGTCACACATCACGCGTCGAATTGTCACGGGCGTTTCTGATTCCGAGTCAAACCCAGCCCGGCCCCTACGCTTAACGTTCAACGTTCAACAAACAGCGACACGTCAGAACGTCTTGTGACCTACCACTGTACGCAAGCACTCAGCTGGAACGCATCACTCAAGTAAGACGGATTATGGCGCCCCGAACACGTTCTAGAAAAGGACCTTCGCGAGAGGAACCCCTTGCTCACCAGCGTGCCGTCCTTGCGGGCCCCGTCAACACGACTGGACTTCCTGCCCTTCCAGTAGAGCTCCTCTTGGAAACCATCTCCTACTTTCCTACTGTTCCCATCCCAATAGTTGGGGACGATATGTACTCCACCTCATATCTGGACCGCCCGGAGCTTTGTCGGGCACTCTCGCAGACGTGTCGCTCACTACGAAGCATGTTTCTTCCATTGTCATGGCAGAGGATCGAGGTCTGCGTCACTACAAGGAAGAGGCCGAAAAACAAGTCCGCTAGCCAGCTGGCGTCATGCAAAAGATACTTCGCGACGGAGCTTGTCCGCCAGCTCGAGATTGTCACCATACGGGATCCTTCACTTGCAGCTTACGTCAAGTATGTTAAATCTCTAATCAGCTTCAGTAGCCGGGATAAGGACTCACAGTTGCTCCCTTAGAATTGTCAATGTCCGACTTAGCGACGTTTCCAGTGATCGCGTGATGGTGGAACTGGTTCGCTGCTTGGAGCTTTTCCCGAACCTACACACTGTCCAGTTGCTTGAAATGAACTACGACTATCGCACTGGCATCTATTCCACTGGCATCTATTCCAACGTCAGGAATGCCTTCCGTGGGAAACAATTTTCTTCCGTCCACACACTTGTGGTTCCTAGCCTTATTGGAGAAGACATTTTGCATTCTTTTCCTGGTGCGCGGTTTATCAAAATTCGTTCACTCGGATGGCATATGTCCATGCTGGAGAAAGTGGTTATGAATTGTCACGAAGTCACAGAACTGCGTGGTTTCGAGCACGTAGACTACTCGGACTCGAAGTACCCATTCATGGAAGGTATACAACGGTTGTCCAAAATCTCCAGCCGTGCACTGATGACTTGGTCCATGCCCCTCGCAGATATGATAAAAGGCCTCCCAAAGACTCGCCACATAACTCTTAATGTGTGTAACCCTTCGCTGACAACGGTATGTGGATGTTCTTTTCTTAAGTACGTATTCTGATGTGGCACCCTGTACTTCAGGATGTAATACGCCAACTGTCGCAGTTTCCGAACCTATCTTCGATCGAGTTGGAAATGGGAAGCCATCCCAATGCAAATCGTGTGTCCGTCCGTGTTCGTGAGTTGAGAAAGCGAGCTCAAGCCGTTCTACGAGCTCTCCCACCAGTGGATACGAATGGACCAAAGAAGCGTGTGGTACTGACACGTAACAGTCGGCCGTACAAGACTATCATTGTTGAGTGAGGGAATCTGTAGTACTTTGGTGGAGCGATATCATATTCTTGACCCGACCCAACAAATGTGTCATGGCGAGGAGTACGAATCGAGAAACCAAAATAGATATATAAGACAATTCACTCATCTCCATGTCTTGAGGACTCGTCTTCCAAAAGCACTCTGCCATCTTATCGACGAATACACAATCTTTGGATCATGTACAGCATCGTCAACTCGTTGTGGGGAAGGTTCACCATTCTCACCAAGAAATAATAATATGAGAGGAATCAGAAACACATGAACATTTTGGGCTTTGTTGAGTAATAAGCCAATCTCTTCGAAAGCGAGTTTCATTCACATTTTGCGATCCAAGACGAAGTAGTAGTACAACTTTACAAGTGCGAGGCAGACTATTTAAGAGCCCTAGGCTTGAGGTTAGGGTTAGCCCGCGCCAAAAGCAAAAAAGAGCGCCCGCCCAGCCAGAGTGGCCGGAGCGGGACTGGAAAATATTGAGACGGTGCATGAGCCGAAGCCCATACAAGCCGCAAACACTCCCTGTATGGACAGGGTCGCCGTGCTATGGAGAGTCTTCACGGCCCACAAACCCGGGTAGGTGAAGGGGCTTATGCCATCAAGGTAAGTATGAGGTGTTCCGGTGTCGGAGGGTGGCTTTTATAGGATGGGGGAATGCGCACGGACCTTTGGTGCTGGTCACGCGGTTTTGTACCGAGTGTGGAGGAGAATTTCAATGTAGAAGAGACGCAAAGCAAAGAGCTACTTGATAAATGGTGGTTTTTTGGCGTACATAGAGTATTGGCTATGCGGTTTTGCATGGGTCAAGTCCCGGTCGCGTGAAATGGTGGGTACGAAAACTATACATAACTATAACTCCGTACATCTTCCTCGAGGCTCGACTGCCTTCGACTGCATCTCATGATCGTGAACGACTTGCCTCTCGGTAGCTCTCAGTCTAGTAAATATCAAGCATGTCAAGTCTCAGAGTCCATAACGGCGACTAAATTGTTGCGCCAAGTGTCCGACAATTCTTAGAGAGTCGTCTTCAATACTCACCGAAAAAATAATAGCCGTGGATTCGCGTCGACGACAAAGCCGACGCGTTATTTAGTCCCATTAACCTAGAATAGATACAACCTCCCGAAAACGTACAAACGCCCACCAAAGTACAGACTCAAACCGCCATGAACTAGAATCATACACACACAGACAGCACAGAAAAATCATCCAGACACCTCGAAAGAAAAAGAACCGAGTTTCAATGAGCTCCTCGTCGACATCGCGTGGATCGACCGAGGGATTGCTGTGCAAACGTCAATAACACACAGTAATAATCATACACCTCCACTCACCGGTCCCCGCGACGACCTTCGTATTCGTACTAACGCCGTGGTCAGCCTCCTCGCCCCCCGAGATCCCAGCTGAAAAAAGCCTATCATCAGTCTTGGTATGAGAAACCATCGCCCGATGCGTCCTCACCACGGCGTTTCACAGGGCTCCCACTACCCGCCCGCCCAGCCGCACCCCCCGAATCCCTTCGCTTAAGCCTCCTCACCCCCGCCGCCTTCCTTTTCTGCTGTGCCTTCACCCCAGCCGCCAGCAACACTGTCCCAATAATGAGCTTCCCAAGTTCACATCGAAGAGAACAGAGAACAGAGACGCACCATCGAGATCCCCATGCCCATGCGCATGCAGCGAGAACGCCACCCTCTTCCTCAGGCGGCCCTTCGTCTCCAGGATCTTGAGCGTTTTCTGCCGGATGACGTGTGTGGCTTTTTGCACGCGGATGAGCTCCTTGGATAGGTTGTCGGAGAGATGTGAGGCGGTGGAGGCGCGCTTGGTGGGGAGGGAGGAGCGGGGTTTGGAGGGGGCGGGCGGCATGGTGGTGGTGATCTGGAAGAGCGAGGAAGGAACAGGTGGCTGGTCTGAGGAGAGGAAGAAGGGTGTGGCTGACTGGCCTTTTCGTTGTGGAGGGGTTAAGGATGTGCTATTTTGGGTTCATGTCAGTCAAAAAACGAATGAGGTAATTCCTGGCCTGAAGTTAGAACGACGATTCTCGAGTGGGAGTGTGATCCATCCAAGGTCATATATATTCACGTAATCAACTAGGAGGAGCGTACACTTCATTCATCTGCGCAACCAACTCCCCGAACCTATCCGCAGGCACCAGCATCATACGCCCCCTTGTATCAAGCCCAAACGAATCCTTATCCCGTGGTTCCGCCGCCGTCGTAAACTGGTAGTCCACCGAATGCACCGAAGCCTACCACACCCAAGCGTCAGGCGTCACGCTCTCCCCACCACACAAGATTTAAAGGAAAGGGGACGCACCAGCTTGATATACTCGTCCTCGGGGTGGTATGGGTAGATCCCGTCCGGCGCGGACGCAGGTATGGGCTGCGTCGTCGTGGCCTTTTTTGACTTTTTTGAGGAGGGCTGGGCTTTGGCGTGCGGGGCGGAGTTGAGGAGGGCGGATTCCTCGTCTTGGGTTAGGTGGTATGTCCGTGAGATGAATAGGTAATGGCTGAACGTGTATGGCTCGTTCTACGGGAGGTATTAGACAAACGCAGATCCTCGACATTCGATGAGGGGACGCACGTCGTCTATGGCCCACTGCAGTTCTTTAGCCAGCATGTTGTACATCGGTGGGATAACTTGGACGGGCATGTTGATAAGGCGCTCGCAAAAGACGAATCCAATATGGGCCTGATTCTGGGAGAACAGGGCCTGCAGCGTCGCGTGGAACGCAGGGTCGGCTGACGACTTCTGCAGGGCGTAGTTGGCGATTGCCTTTATCGAGGGATGTTCCTGATCACCTGGTTGAGACAATTCCTAGTGAGATAGAGATAGCCTATGCTCACATGATGAACGTGCATATTCAGCACAGTGAGAAAAGCGTATGGATCGCTCTCAATCCCGTCGGTTTTTATCGTGGTGCCCACCGTCGGCTGGCTCAAGATGAGCTCAGAAAGCTCGTGGAGCTGGAAGATGTCTGCATCCCTCTGGAACAGCTGCCCAAGCAGCCGCTTCAGCGCCTGATAGTCCACTGCGGGATTTGGATCGAAGAAATCAAAGTCGACATCGATTAGAGACTACTGGGTGCACCTCAGTGAGTGGGAAGTCTCTGAAATGAAGAAATCGACATACGACGTCCGACGAGGAGTCGTCCGAGTCGTCTGCAGCAGATTGTTTGCGTTTGGACATGGGATAGAAAAGATAACAAGTCCTGATGCGGAATTGAATTCCTCGCTTCGGAATCACCGGAAATACACTTGGCTCAACTTTAGTACGCCCACCTCAAATCAGCCTCTCAAGATCCGTTCTCCCTCGCTATTAGTATGATAAGATCCGTGAACACCTCTTATTAAATGTCCACCCTCCTGCTCTGCTCACACGCACTTCTTTGATGTTAAGAGCCCCCAGGAGTCTTACCAGATCATCCCTCTTCCAGGTACTACGTCCAACCTCGGGCAGGACAAGTTCTATTCCACGAATCCCATGGCGCAATGCTAGCACACATGCCACGGGAACCTCTACCAAACGAAGGCTCGGTCTAGTCACAGGCGGCGTCCTGCTCGCCTTGGGGCTCTCACCATTCTACACCTCCATCATCCACGCCGACGCCGTAGCACCCGACGAAACCAAGGAAATGTCCCTCGGCGCCCTCCTCCGGACCTACGCCGTCTACACCATGTGTTCCATCCCAGCACTAGTCGATAACTCCCCGAGGCTACTGCAGCTCGCGACCCTACCTGGGATTAGCTGGATTGCGGAGACGTTCGTCCGGATCACGTTCTTTGACCAAGTACGCCTTGTTATGACCCTGACGTCCGGCGTTGTTGAATGGGACTGAGTTCTGACAGTTCGTAGGCGGTGACACGGCGCAGAAGACTCTTCCGTTGCTGTACAAGCTCCGAGCGACAAACAAGGGTGCCCTGTTTGCCTATTCGGTCGAAGTCGACGAGGCTGAAGCCACGGCGTCATCTCACAAGGCCAAACAGGCAGATGTGTCCCCGCACAGAGAGATCGTTGACGAAATGGTTCACTGTATTGACGTCGCAGCCGATTTCGAGGATGGCATCTCGGGCAAGCTCCGCACCGGCCGAAAGACCTGGGTGGCAGTCAAAATGGTTCGCCTCCCTCTCGTTGCAATAGTTTTTGTACTGACTTCCGTACCAGAGCGCGCTATTACCAGACTCACAGGCCCTAATCAAACTATCCTCGCACGTCCTTACCACCCGTCCAAACTCCGCAATTCCCTTTCCCGGATGCGCCCATTCATCGGATCTCGACATCCTCAACCAGCCTCTCCCTTCGACCCCCCAAGGACCTAACGCGCTAACTGCTGAAGACATCACATCCCTCCGCGAGCTGCACGCCAGTCTGGTAAGGATATGCACCCATGCCAAAGAACGCGGCATCAAGATCATCGTCGACGCCGAGTACAGCTGGTACCAACCCGCCATCGACGCCCTCACCCTCTCTCTCACCCGCCAATTCAACCAGCTGCCCTCTCACAAGAACAAGAACAAGAACCCCGACACCTCCGCCGTCCAGCCCCTCATCTACGGAACCTACCAAGCCTACCTCCAACGGTCCGTCCCCCTCCCCGTCCCCCTCCCCACCATACTAGCTACTAACACGCCTCCCCCTCCCGTCCTCGTCCCCCCAGCACACCAGCACACCTCGCCCAATCCCTCGCCGACGCCAAAGCAGGCAACTACGCCCTCGGCGTCAAGCTCGTCCGCGGCGCCTACCACCCCCACGAACTCGCCTCCCACCACGCGCGTCTCTTGCACCAGCCCTCCCTATCCCTCTCCCCAGACGCCCCGCCACCCGTGTGGCGCACGAAACCCGAGACGGACGCGTGCTACAACGAGTGTGTGCGCATGCTCATTCGTTCTGTCAAGGCGGACGTGGACGCGCGGACCCCGGCGGTCGGTGTGCTCTTCGGGACGCATAATTGGGAGAGCTGTGAGTTGATCCTGGCGGAGTTGGTCAAAGCCGGACTGGCGGTCAAAGGTCCCAAGGAGGACAACCTGGTGTTGCTGCCCGATGACGTCACAGAGAGGGTGACGATCGGGCAGTTGTACGGTGCGTCTTCAAGTACCTTTTGGGTGCGTGGATGATTTTGGCTGATGCGCGGCTGTAGGGATGCATGACGATCTTACGAACCATTTGGTGAACTCGACGGCTTCGAATAGCCCTCTAATCATCAAGTACGTTGAACCCATATACCCCGACGAAATGGTACTGTACACCTTGCTGATAACCTTCCCAGATACGTGCCTTACGGTGCCCTTGCCGATGTACGTCCTATTTTCATATCCATATCCCCACTTCCTCCTCGTGCTGACATTCATGTAGGTAATGCCATACCTCAGCCGCCGCGCTATTGAGAACAAATCCGTTCTTGGAGAGGGTATGGCTGGGAAAGAACGAAAACGCGCAGCAGCTGAGATCAAGAAGAGATTGTTTGGGTCCTGGTTTTCCAAGGAGTAATTGTTTCATCGCGCCTATCGCCCCACTCACTACATTGCTATCATTCCGGTCTAGTAGAGTACTTACCCTCCATAGTAGAGTACTTACCTTCCACACATACTAAGCACACACTACACAGACGTACTTTACGCATCTTGCATGTACTATACATCAGCGCACACGGAAGTCCTCATCGTCATTTGTTTAGAGGGTGCCAAGTCGATATGGATACAGGAGGGGTATGAAGTGTATACAAACGTTTATTAGTAGCAGGACAGCAATCACGATTCACACAACACGGCGGGTGCATCGAGAAATCAATGAGCAGCAAGCAACTCCCTGAACTCCGGGCCCCACTGCGTGCCCTTCTTAAGATCCTCCACAAACGCATCAAAGCGCGGAGACACCCCCGCCCCGATGTTGCTCAGCGCAACCACAGCACGCAGCGCGCTCCTCTGCAACTCCGCCGCCCGCTCCAGATCCTGCTTGACAGTGTCCTTCGTGACGTTCGCGCCCTTCATCGTCTTCTCCAGCTGCGGCGTCGCCTCGTCAAGACGCTGCGACACCGCCGCCGGCGCCACCTGCGCAAGGCGGAACAGCAGCATATGCGAGATCACCTTGATCTCGTCCGAATCGTCCGACAGACCCGGGATAACCCGGCCCAGGAATTCGTGCAGATCGAGCTTGGTGAGGCACGTATCGAGCTATGCAAAGTGAAGGAAGCCGGGTGAGCATTCTACCCTTGGTTTCTTTTTGGTTCCTGGATGAGAAAGAGGGACTGACCAATGTGTACATCGTCTCGTAAGCAGTTTTGCGCGCCTCCAGTCCATCGTCGACTTTGTGCGTCCAGGGTCCCATTTGGACTGTGCGGATGAGATCGGGGTTGATGACGGTCTCGCCGTATAGGCTTGGCAGGAGGGAGGGAAGAGGGTCTCGGATTAGATGGGGCTTGGTACGAGCAGCCGAGTTCAGTGACGAGAGTGCTAGACGACGGACAGTCTGGGAAGAGATAGTAAATCAGTGCTAGGTGAAAAGACATTGAGCAGTTGACTTACGAGGTCCGAATCGAGCATCAACGAGAGAAAATCGACAAGCAACGGCGCCAAAAGTTCGTCGTAGGACTGCGACGTATCCGCGAATGTGTAACGGATTGCAGATACGACGGTCGCCCTCGTCGCGGCGCTCTGTTCCCGGATACGAGCCTGGAGAACGACCACGTCAGATCAGATAAGGCATTATCGACAGCCATGTAGGGCCTACATGAAGCTGAGGCAAATATCTCGAGGGGTGCGTCGTTGCCAGTTTGCCAAGACACGCTGCAGCCACGTTTCTCGTCGTCTCCTCGGAATTCTCAGAGTTTTCGAAGAGGGGGACCCATAGCATATCGGCGACGTTTTCCAGTTGTCCATGGGAGCAATGTGTCACGACCTGTGTCGACGGTTAGCAGCGAGGTTCAAGAATCAGGTCAGTACTTTACCTCTTTCAATGCATGGAGGGCCAGTAAACGCTTCTTCGGGTCGCTCTCTACCAATTTGACAATGGCGGGAAGGAACTTTTGGAGGTTGCCAATGGCGATATTTCCTGTGGGCGGGGTATTAGGTCAGTAAACATCGACGAACTCTGGCAAAGATAGTCACCTGCAGCAAACGCAGCTGCAACACGGAGCTCTTCTTGCTCTGACTCGAAGTAGTCAATTGCATTAGAAAACACATCGTGCTGGAGTGACATATCACTGCGGCCGCTCATCAGCATTCATTCAACTACACGAGAAAGATACTGACATGAAGCGACCAAGCTCGCCAATAATGAGGAGGCTCAAAACGACCAGCGAGGGCTTCGCTTTGGCGGACTTCTGCGGTGGATAGCATTAGGCGTAAGCGCGGATATCTAAGGTAGATACTAGACCTACCTTGAGGTGCTTGGAGTACTCCGCAACAGTTCCAGCAGCGACATTGTGTTGGCTTTTCACGACCTGGGCAATGCATTTGGCGACGTTCGCAGGGCTAGCCTCAGCTTTCGGTGCCCTCTCGACGGAGATGACCAAGTTAGGGATGATGTGAGTCGAAATCTGATCATCAGCCTGTACCAAGGCGGAGAAGAAGGCCAGCAGGGACTCAAGAGCCACGGGCGATAGGAGTGGTGAGTGAGAGATCTGATAGATGTCGGCCAAAAGATGTTTCTCTACTTCGGGGAAGGTAGCGCTTGGTGTGAACTGCAGGAGATAGGCCAGGATAGTCAACGAATGCGATAGTAGGGCGATATCGGAGACTGAGATATAAGGCTTGACTTGGGCGACCAGAGCGGGTGCAAGAGCCGGTGGTACACCAGAAGTATAACTGAAAGGTTGTCAGCAAAGTTGTTCGAGACAAGAGTCAGAAACAAGAACTTACGATCTAAGCAGATACTCCAGGGCAACGAAAATCTCGGGCTTGCCGTTGCGTCCACTCTTCTTCAACAGGTTCAATAACCAGTCCACGCACCCGCTAACCCAGGCATCACTGACGGACACCTCTTTCGCCACTTTAGTCACAACCCTAACAGCCCCATCGGTCTTGCCAGTCGGTCTACAGATCGACTCCCACTCTCTGCCACCATTGCTCTTCATAGCATCGGTCGCGCAGATCCACAGATCGGCAATACAATCCTCTGCACAAGCCCGCACCTCTGCGTCAGTATCGTGGCTGCTCAATTTAGAGACAGCCTGCTGGTAGACGGCGTCCGTCCAGTCGGCCCCCTTGACGGGCTTGAGTGCATTCAGCAAAGCTGAGAATACGCGGAAAGACTCCGAAGCGATACGGGGGTGACGCTCGCCCAGAGACTTAAGCAACACCGGGGTGATAATTGAAAGGGATCCGGCAAATGTCAGAGGAGAGTGCGTGGCGACGAACAGAGCAAGGAATGAGAGACAGGTGAGATGCAGAGTGGAGGTCGACGTGGTAGGGGGTTGAGAGAGGATCGTCTTTGACGTGGAGAAGACGGGTTGGACCTGGGTGGATAGACACCCCGGCAATACCGTGAGCAACGCATGGAGAAGGCGAAAGCCCGCTTGCAGTGTAGCGGGTGGGGTCTTGGCAGATTTGAGCTGGCTAAGAAGCGTCTTGGAAAGGGAAGGGACCTGAGATTTCAGAAGACTATATGGGCCTTCTTCGGCATCCATGATCTCCGTATCGCGCTTACGCTTTCCACGGGGACTGAGATCGTCTTTACTCTGAGGAAGACCGCCATAGAGAGCCGTCTGATTCAAGAGAATAACATAGGTAGCCCAAACTTCCAGACGGACGGTGGATTCACGATCATCAAATCGAGAGATAAGAACTGGAGAGACGGTCTTGTAAATTGAAGTAAGGAGCTCTGGGCGCGTGCCAATGATCGCTGCGAGAAGCTTCGTGGCAGACCGGCGGATCTTATATGAGGTGTCCTCGTCGTCCGAGTACCTCAATAAAGTGTTAGTTGGGAAATATACATACCTTGCTAAGAACTCACTCGTCATCAAGCTCCGCCTCGTCTTCGTCCTCCTCCTCCTCGTCGGCCATTTCTTCATCTTCATCGTCGCCGGCATAATTCTAGAGACATGGCGTCAATAAGTGATTACATTCCTTCACGATTACACATACGGGGTCATACTTGATGAACTGGTTTCCGACCTGGACGATAGCTTCTAGATATGGGGAAGCCTCGGTGGGACATCTCAGCACGATGGCCTCGAGTGCCTGCCCCTTGTGTCAGAACGACATAGATGTTTTCACAGTCACTAACTTACCTGAAGAGAGCCCTCGCGCAGCTCATCGTCGTCCCTCTGAACAGCTTTCAAAATACCAGGCACGATCTGAGTGAGGACAGGAGCAATTTGCACTGGTGAATGACGCGCTATTGCCGCCACCAAATGTACTGTCGTTTTCTGTTTCTCAATATTCACAGAGGGGTCAAGGAATGGGAGCACGTTCGTCTGTAGCAGGTGGTGGAAAAGCTCTGGTCGCGATATAGGGATATACTGAGAGAGCGTGATTATGGCGCGTTTCCTGACAACGGGACGCGCATGGGAGAGAAGGGGAGCCAACACCGTCAATGGTTCCGGGCTGAAAGTTGCGCTGGCGAGCAAAGCGGGGAAACGGCTGATGAGGATGGACAGAATCGACAACGTTTCCACGAGCGCCTCGGGTGGCGTTTTTGGCTAAGGAGAGGTTAGCACATACCAACGTTAGAGTAATGATCTTACATTCTGTATCTGACCGAGTAGTTTTGGAGTTAGCTTGGCACACGCAGTGGCGGCGACCTTGCCATCTGGTGGCAATTCTGCCGTGATCGTCTTGAGCGCTGTGGGGAGATTAGACTACGTCTAAAGGACTCGAAAGTATTTGACGCACCGAGACCTGAGATGTCACGAAGCTCTTCGTCCTGACCACCCGAGAAATCAATCAACTTGTCCACCACCGTTTCCATCTGTGGTTGTCTTATAATCTTGATCAGTTGACCTAGGCTGTGGCATGCTCGTTATCCTAATTACTGCAAGAGCAGAAATGAGCGTACCATTTGACAGCCTGATTCTTCACTTCAGATATCTTATCTTCGACAAGCGCCAATACTTGATGCAGAACCTTTGTCTCTACAGCTTCATCGCCAAGAAAGCAGGTCTGATCCTGCTTGATCTCGGTCATCAAGTCGTTGAGACCCATAAACCTATCATGGAAATGTGCTAAGGATTGTGATTTTGAGGAGGGACGCGTCGCAGTCGGACATACCGAAAGTCCTGGTCAGGCGACTGCATCTGGAAATATTCCGCATGGTGTTCAGCGTCGTGTAACTCAGCAATAGAAGAGTTCAACATGCCTTCTCGATGAGACTGTTCATTAGATATCCTTTGGTCATCTTGATCGTGTATCGGGATGCCCGTCGTGGTTAGAGTCAAGATTTGGGGCCAAAGGTCGGGGGTCTTTAAATGGACACGTGACTTAAATTACGAAACGCGCGTCGGAGTCCGAGCCCCCAGTGAGTGCTCGCTGCCATGAGAGCAAGTTCAACTTGCCATTCTTGAGAGAGTGTATCATTTGGGTTTAAATTTGTAAACGTGAAAAGGCAGGAGAGAGGCTGAGCGAGCGACCCTAGCTAAGTACGTCGTTCTGCAGAATCAGGAGGAGAAAATGTATCTGATAGAAGGCTACGAGGTTTTCTTAGTGTTGCATGCAGCGTATGTCCATAATCGCGTCAGTTTCCATGTATTTTAGGGTATGGTATCCGTAGATGCGCCCTCGAACTTGCAATATATTTTTGCTCAACTTGGAGGACGGGGGAAGGTCTTGTTCTGCCATCTATCTCAATGTCTAATACAACGTCAAGATAATTGCTCAGAGTTTGGATTGCCGCTTCGGGCTTGTCTTGATACCCTGAACCCATGGTTTCCTGCATTCGGGATATCTCTCCCCCCGCGGAACTACCAACGAAGCACGACTCCCTGTGAGCACCAGCCTGATTTAGAGGCAAACTTGCATGTGAGCTCACCCCAGTCCACATCCTCATCCACCGTCCCCACATTCACAATCTTGAACTCCTTCTTGTCGTTCTCCAAGAACAGGGATGCGCCGCACGACGGGCAGAAAGAACGGAGAAGCGCGTTGCCGCTGGCTGTATTTGTGTCGCGATACGCCTTGACATGCTCGCTTCCCCGCGTCACGACAACTTGCTGTGCGGACCCCACGTTACTTCCTATAATTACACTGAGACCAGAAAGCTAGATATATACCTCGGGTTTGAAGAAGGCGTTTGCGAGGAAAGCAGACCCAGATGATTTGCGGCAGTTCTGGCAATGGCAGACGTAGAAGGTGAATGGTTCGCCCGTAATAGTATACTCGACTGAGTGACAGAGACACGATCCATGGTACACCTTCATCATGAAATGGGACGAAGACCTGGATGAGCACTTACTACGAGATCAGAGGAGATCAATTTCAACATGTATCGGCTCCGGTCACTAAAATGAGCCGGTTTCCGCAACTTGCACCCAACCTTCATACCGAATGACTTCAATGAACAGACAGCCTACAGATAACCGACGTGGATATCCAATGAAGCAGTGACTCACGACGAAACTGTTATATACAGATCATGTTATCTTACTCATCTGAACAATTGCGTTCGTCTTCCAATTCCAAACTTGGTCGCTTTCAATCCGAGGCCTTGTCGTCAAGTTTCCACGAGGGCCATAGTATCATAGTACGATTTCCATTTTAAAGTCTTTGCTCACTTACATATAGAAGTCTACTTGGATCCGACACGACTTGGCATTCCCGCCTATTCCCGCGCATTCCGCCCGCTTGCTTCTACATACCTCCACGTAAACCCAAACCATCTAACCTACGCGGAGTCAAATGGCTCAAACTTTCGATGGCTGCGTCTCAGTGCTTATTCCCTCGATCCATGGTCTCTTTCCCGCCACGTACTTCTCATGGCCGGGGACTGTACGGTCATAGGGATCAAGAATCCGACGACCAAGTCATTTAGTCAAGCGTTGCCGTGGCCACAATCTTGTAATCTACCTTGTCATGTTCCAGGAAAACGTTCGATCCGCATAACCCGCAGAAGGAACGATTCAACTTACACCGCCCCGCTGCCCGTCTTTGTATCGTGGAATTTCCGAATGTGCTCTTCACCCTGTGTTAGCACAACTTTCTAGCGATGTTCTCCGTTTAGCATCCAGACGAATGCAAGCATCAGACGAGACAAACGCGTACCTCGGATTTGAAGATTGCATTCGCCATGAATGCTGCCCCAGTTGCTTTGCGGCAGTTCCCACAATGGCAGACGAAGAACGTGAGTGGTTCGCCCGTGACGGTGAACTGAACTGCGCAACAGAGACGCGAGCCGTGGCGCGCCTTCAGGTTGCTAGATGCCATCTGAAAACCATTGGCAAGAACGAGTTGTTAAGGTATATCCTGTAGGATGGCAATGTTATGTCTGCTGCTCAAGCTTCACTTTTATAGAAACACGGCGGTCAACCCTGTGTCCGTACTAGTCTGAACGCCCAACGTCCAAGAGTCGTAACCACGAACTTCCGGCCCGTCGCGGCAATTTTAATTTTGACAAGATTCTGAACTTGGGTCAATGTAGTTGCTGGCGAGGCATGAGATTTGCGGAGGTTTGTGTCGATGCGGATTCCATCTAGTTACTGTTCCCTAGTAGTAATAAACATGGGATCTCGGCAAAGACTTGAACACCTTGCCGCGTGCGCGGCTCAGTTGACTCCAGCGTTCGCGGGATTATGAGATACACACAGCAACCTCGGAACCAGTGAGGAAGTTACTGCGGCGCCAACAGGAGTCATTCTCTCGACGCCTTTCCGACGGAATCCATATATGTACAGCTATGGTTTCTCCACATGGGTCATCTCCGAGCAAGTCAGAGCCGGTCCTACCTAGTCTCTCCTAGACAGACACAATCAGGGTCCTACCCCGGACAATCGTCCTTTACACCGGAGGCATTGTATATGGCATGTGAATTCGACATGCCTTCAGTTCATGTTGAAATGAACATGAAGTATCCGCCTGCAATTTCAGACTTCATGTTGAGAAAAACATGAACTCGAGGCATGTTGATGTTACATGCCTCGGCAAATGCCTCCGGTGTTAAATCTGGAGTTTTGACAGAGGGCTACCGACGTTCTGTACAGTCAATGAAAGCAGCCGGGAGTATAGAACGGTGGCATTGCAACAAGTCAAGAAGGAGTTCATATATCGTGATCCGAAGGGCAGCATATCACGAATATCGCAGTCTGGCTAGGAGAGACTAAAGGAGGAAGACTTCCAGTTAAAGTCGAGTCAATGATTGCGTCACGTGCACGACGCGTTGCGATCACGAGCACCGCCACAGCAACGCGTCAACCCAAAATTGCAGTAGTATTCGCGCGATTAACCTCTGCTCCCAACTCCCACATCCTTCATTCTTACGCACCTCACTTGTTCACAGTTACTAACAATTCCCTCAATGCGCGCAAGAATAAGTGCAACATACTATAAATTAGGCATCCTACTGCCAGCTACGTGTAGAGTACAGGGTAGGGACAGGATACTCGCGCGTACTGATACGTATTAAGGTAAGTATATGCGCGTCAAGAGCGGTAATTGTTCAGGAAAGGAGCGTGGGCCGGATTACAGCAACGGCGATAGGTAAAGGAGCGACATTCTAGCAAGGAACGAGGTAAGGAACGTGGATTGTACCAGTTCCGACGAGGGAAGCAAGGAGCGACAAGGGGTTGGCGAATATTAGGTGGGGGGCGAAGGTATGTTAGAAAATACACGGCGTCCATCATGACGCATCGGACCAAGACACCAAGAAACCTGAGAGGGCAGCAAAACACGACTCTTCTCATCTCAATCCCTCTTCAATCAACGCCTATCCGCGCTATTCACCCTCACCCTCACCTGACATCCATAAGCGCTCCCAAACTCCATGCTGTATTGGCTCGTAAAGCTCGACCGGGCGCTATAATACGTGCCCGTGTTGCCGGAGCTCATCGAGTCGGTATCCGTCTCGCTCTCTCTGTGGGCCTCCCTGCTCCTGCCCGAATTGATGTTCAGAGGGGCAGGGCCAATAAGCGTCGCGAGCGTTCTCTCCCGCTCCCTTTGCCACTGGCGCTGCGCACTGTTCGGCACGATGGTCGCCGTCGACTCTGTGGAGGCGGAGGAGGCGTTTGTATCGGTGGAAGCTGTAGAGGTGGTAGAGTCTGCTGTACGCGGGGGATGAGGGAGCTTGGGCGCCCTTGCGGAGGAGCCACTGGATGAGCGAGCGGTAGAGCGTTGGCTGGCTTTGGAAGGAGGGGGAGGTAGGGGAGCGCTCGGTGGCGGCGTGGGATGCCAAGAGGAGGGGCAATGCGAATGCAAGTCCGATGACGACAAAGAGGAATAGGAAAGGAAGGGATACGAGTGCGTGCGTGATCGTGGCTGGGGGCGAGATTCTGACGGTACGTGCAAAGAGGCAGTCGGGGAAGGCAGAGGCGAGGGTGATGGGGACCTTGCGACGGCAACGTCCAAGGGAAGCGAGAGTGTCCAATCTTGCACTTTGGAAGCTGATGTCTCTGAGAACGCGGTGGAGGGAGAAACGCGTATGCGCAAGATCCGCTTGCTGCCCTTGGGCTTTGCATTCCGCTGCGTGGTTAGATTCGGGGCAGGGCAAAGGGAAGCTGTGGGATTGGCTGCGACGACTGGTGGCGCAAGCTTAAGGGTCCACTCAGTGCTCCCGTCCCCTGATTCCTTTGCAGATCTGGAGGGAGGAGTCCGAGGCGAACGTATGGCTTCAGAAGGCGGTGGCGTTGGGAGAGGACCTGAAGGAGGAGGCCGCGCTGGCGCAGGTGCAGTACGTCGCCTTCGTGCGGAGTGTTTGCGTCTCCGTGGAGACGACCCCTGATAGCCAGAGCCATAACCATACCCATCATAGGAATGAGCTGAGTGACGGACGACCTGGACAGAGCCTTTGGCAAATGGATCATCTCCAGAACTGCTTTGGCCGTCGGCGAAGGGGTGCTTCTGATAGGACAAGGAAGAGGTGGCGTAGGAGGAGGGGGAAGAGTCATCTGTGCAAAGGGACCAACGGAGGTTGTACGCAGCATCAGGGTCACAAGCAGCCGGCCTGGGAGCGAAAAAGGGGGTGACGGGGGTAAGGGGAGCAGCTGATGAGGTGGTGGAGGTGGAGCGTGTGGATTTGGGGGACGGGGGAGGGGATGTAATGTCTGAAGAGGGCCGCGAGAAGATACTCAGTCCTGCGTTGCTAATTTCGCACCCAGGTGAGTGGCCTGCGGCGCGCTCGTATTGCGTTGCAAGAGGGACGTAAGGAGTGAAATGAGCTGGCTCGTTTTCGTCAGAGTCGTCGTCGTCGAAGAAGGAGGAGCCCGAGGCGTGGCTGTTGCCATTGTATGGAGAGAGTGTGGGGATAGTCTGCAGGAATGGTGCTTGTGAGCGTGGTTTTTCTCCCTCTGGAGTGCGCAACACGAAGGCAGACGCCTGACGCTTGATTTTGTCCAGAATCTGGCGGGGTCGACTAGGCGTCGACACAGCCCATGTCGAACTTAGGGTTGTGCCGGTCGTCCTCATACTTGACGGGGAGGTCGCCTCTGACACAGGCGGGGGCTTTTTGCTTGTGGAAAGATGGCCAGAAGGAGTATTTGACGGCGGTAGCAATTCAGGGTCGAACTGTAGGAATGATTCTGAGAACCGATCGGCATGATCGGTGTTTACTATTAGTGCAAGCGCGACGAGATTGCCGAACTCTGCCAGCGTGAACGGCAGTGTGGACGAGGACATCGTGCGCTACGACGGCGAGGGCGAGAAAGTGAGTATTAGAAGTTCAGCGACTGTAGGCCCCATCCCGCTCCTTATACTGACTACAGGAATACGTGAAAGCCAACGCAATGACTCTTCTCGGACACACAGCGGCGGCCGGCTTCTGATCTCAGAATCTAGATACGCTTCTTTCATTATACCTCGATTGAGGTTCATTCATCATAACATCTGATCATCGCAGCCAACCCTACCTGGTCGCCCAACAACATCTTCCTTGCCTGTCCATGTCTTATAATCAATCATGCCATTCGACAAAAACAGAAACCACCATACCTCTAACAGCCACGCATGCTCTCGGGATGCACGGTGAGCCTTATCTCCTGGCAGCAGCAGGCGGTTCTCCCCGCCAGCAAAGATAACCCCCCGAACAACGACTGACGCTGCACATCGAGGGCTGTCCGATCCAATCCCCTCCTCCCCTGCTTGACATGACAGGGTGCATTCCTCTCCCACATACGCCTCCAGAATGGCACCTATCTCTCCGCACAACGTCCTCTATCCTGCCCCTGAGCGCCACGGAACCAAATCGATTCCCCCTTGTAAAACGTCTGAAAAAATAATAATGGCGGCTCCGCCTCAGCCCAGCCCCGATGCTGCTTGAGTTCTGACCTGATATCCATTCCACAGAGGATGACTAATTCGCAGAGGAATAGTCTCCCTCGATTTTTTTCTGTGGTCTGCTATACATATTGGCCCCGCTTCTCTTCGGTCGCGCGCCACTTGGGCTAGGGTTTCCGCTTCATTTAGACTTTTTCAGTTGTCAGGACTGGGGAGAACTCAAACGGCTCCGGCGGACGAGGTTAGCACCACGCGACCATGTCCTACTGTCAAGCCGCTCTTCCCTCCGGAGACTCACACTCCGGCTCTAACTTGCTAGTGGTTAGGCACCAATGCTCTTGCTCCCTTTTTCATCTGCCCGTTCCTCTCCTCAGCGGAACAGGGAGCTGAAATGCCGAGCAATATCAGCACCCTGCTATCGGGCAGTGTTGACAGCTGCAACTCTCACTGTAATGGGTCCTCCACCCTGACTACCCAAACGCGGTCAGCTCCAATGTCAGATTTCTTGAATTTCGAATATGAGCTGATCTCTTATCGATATCACAAGGCGGTGGCCGCCGGGATCGGTAAGTGCTGCAACTCCGATCTCGAATACATATCCGATGACACTGGCTGGTCCTTGTAAGCCAGTTTCTTTTGTGTACGTTGACATCTTCGTTTCGGATGGCTATACTTGCCCTCATCCGTAGTTGAAGTATTATCCAGGAATTATAACAGTGGCGATGCCGATATGGCGTGTATTAGATTGTGTACAGAGCAAGGTAGAGCAAGAGA
Organism: Lyophyllum atratum; assembly: GCA_014905825.1. Classification (NCBI taxonomy): domain Eukaryota; kingdom Fungi; phylum Basidiomycota; class Agaricomycetes; order Agaricales; family Lyophyllaceae; genus Lyophyllum; species Lyophyllum atratum. Next base: position 23,619 of record JACGCN010000025.1, on the reverse strand, counting down.
GAAATACATCGACATCATAAGAGGTTCATACATAGGTAGTATCGAAGACAGTCGTCATCGTCACCGTCGTCATCCCCACATCGTAATTAAGCATCAGGGTTTCCAAGTACTGGTCTGAATCCCGGATTTCTTGGGAACTGACGGCTCTGCCCAGTTCCGAGCGTCCCCCCACTGCCACTAACACTCTCCTCACCCCCCTGCGTAAAGCCCATCTGGCCGATCACGTCGTCAATCGCGGCGACACTACCTCCGCCGGGACTAGCAGACCCATGCCTGACGGTGGTTGCCCCACTCGTGTTTGAGTCAAGAGAATGCTGGGTATCTGATGAGCCTTTCTTAGTGTGGGCCGGTCGGCTACGTGCTACCTGCGAGGACTCATCGACGGCACTGTACGCAGGTGGATTTCTGCGCATCCGACTCGGTACGTTGCTTTCACCGGAAGATTCGCCGGATCGATTGTTAAGGGTAGGCAACGAGTTCGGCGAGTCGTAAACAGGAATGATTGCTCCGTCAGCACGTTTCCGGTCAGTGAGATTTGAATGGGATCCCTGGCGCGAGACGGCTTGCGGAGAGGGCGCCAATGTGAAGGGCACGATGATGTCTTCCCGATTCATTCTCATGTGATGAGGAGGCGGCGAAGGCGATAGAGTGCGCGCGACGGGTGGTGGCGAAGGAGATGAATACGGAGCCACGGAGTGGTTGGCTGAGCCGAAGTAAGAAAGAGAGTTGACGCTACTCGTGTGTGTGTGCATAGTACCACTGGTGGCGCTCATGGGCGGCTGTGAAGAGGGAGAGGTAGCGAAGCTGCGGTCCAGTGTTTGATACCCCAAACCGATACCATTCGACTTCCGTGATAGATCTGAGATGTTCCTCGCGTGCCCAGATGTGTCCCCATAGCCGTGATTTGCCGTAGCGGACGGTTGGCGTTGCCGCTGTCTTCTGCGATACATGAAGAATGCCACGAGGCCAGCAATGATCACGACGGCAAGCCCTCCGACCACCCCACCAACAATTGCCCCAGTAGAGCTGGACTTCTTCCCCGGTTGTGTCTGGATTAAATCCGGCGTGCCTTGAAAGATTTTAACAATCAGTATTTGCGGTGACATGGATATTGCGTACCTTGCGTATAAATCGATTTAGCCTCTATAAGGTTGAATTTTGCATCGGCCCAATCAGCAGCTGGAGGAGACATCAGCATCGTAGAGATGTGAATGTAAACATACCCACGATTTTTAGCAGCATAAGCGGGAATCGATGTGTCACTTTGGAGTGTTATAGTGGAAGGAAAATACCTATCATCCGCTATAAGCCTGCAAGGAGTGACAAAAACTCAAGGCTCGCTCACACATCCGATACTTTGTCTCCGCACTCGCTCTTCCAGAAGGTCCATCTGTTTTCGAAAATAACATACACGTTCAATGCTTTTCAAGTTGTATGTAGAGCTGTTAACGTACCCCTGAATATCCTCTTCGAATCCTTGACAAAGAGTACACGCCGAAATGAGATTATATGCTGACCAGGAACTGCATGGTAAACAAAGTTGATCCTGGTCAATTTCATGATCGATCATTCAAGTAAAGCCAATCAATGTTCACCAGCTACACAGGTTGACAGTATTATTGACAACAGCCGGAATTGAATAAAAATGGGCTCCATCCAATGGTGCTATATTCCAGTCTAGGTATACAATAATCAGCTGATGCGTTAAATATCAACGCTCATTCAAAGACTCACTGTTCCCAGCACACGCTCCAAGTACTACCGCAGCTAAGTTACACGGAGAAACATGTTGCGAATTGTCGGTCCACGAGTACTCTGGTTTGCATGCTGCGGAAGAAGTGAAAGCGCGTGCATCCAGCTGTGAGAGAACCCGAGCATCGGCAAGAGCGGCGAAAGCCACCACGAGAACAGGTCCCAGGATCATGCGTGTCATTACTGAGCTTGTAAGGACTTGCAGCCAGAGGACCAACAGAGACGGTGGGTGGGCGGTACTAAGCAGAGTCGACCGACGACCGAGGACTTACACGAATGATTATAAGCAAGGTGCGATTCCAAATCGGCATCAAAACATATGGAGATATCTCATCCCCGGCTCAGCCGAACGAGCCGATCTACTAGAATCGAGAGTAGGACACATGTTCTGTTCCTGTGGTCAGCTAAGCAAAAGCGGAAGCATGGGCGCATGGTCCCAGAGGAAAGGCGCCCGTCCATTAAGATAGAAGCACGGTGCTGTGTCGCCGGCTTCCAGTTTCTCAAGCGCCGAAAATTGGGCGTTCAGAAAAGTTACCGTCAGTGCTAATTTTGACAAACATTCAAGAACTGCAAGTTGATCATAGATGTGCTCGAGCGCCTCAAGCAGTGACGAGGAGAAAAATCGGGAAGATCACGCACAGGTTCTTCAAGAAACGAGGGCTTGGTATTCAGTAGCAGCAGTAGCGGGTGTTGAAAGCATGCATGAAGGACAGCCCATAGAAACCTTCTCATTGGACCCACACATGCTGTGGGGATGGGCAGACATCCCATGGCGGCGAGTATATATCGGATATCGCAAGCACTTCACACCTTCTCGAAGCACACATGTTGCAGGTTCCGGACCGATTCTCTCACCGACAACTGGGCTCTGCCGATATTCCGCTTGGGCGCAGCCGTGACTGAAGTCTGGCATGGAATTCGAAGTAATGTCAAAATGAACTATGTTTGACCCACGAATATTCGAGACTGGTTGGTGCTCCCTGGAAGCGGATGCGAAGGATGTGAAAACATCTCCCGCCAAATGAGGTCGCACCTCCGTATTACAAGCCGATGTGAGCGAGAGGGATATGGGTACAAGTTGTTCGCGACAACCAAAAGGTGAGCAGCAAAAGCGAAAGGCAAAAGCAATCATCACGGAGCATTTGCGCCCCTCAAAACCGAGCGAAGCGTCTCTGTAACAGTCGGCGGGACCTCCACACGTCGGCGCTTCGAAGACAACGTCGCGGGGTCCGTATCCAAATCCATAGCGTCGGGGCCCAGGTCAGCGACCTCTCCTTTCCTCTTCGTCGCGAGGAAATGAAGGTACGCCATGCTATATTTAGGCTTGGTAGGCCGAGCCACATCGACCGGAGGCGCAGGAAACCACAGCACTTCATTTGTTTCTGGGTCGCGATCGAAATGTCTGGCTGTGCACAAAAGGCAATGACCGCATCAATCATTGGCAGCGAGCGGCGGAGGGACGGGCAGGGATGACATACCAGTCTCAGCAGGTAGTTTTTCAATATGCGTGCCGTGAAGACCGCCTGCGGCAGTGACGACTGACCTGTCAGGACCGGCTGGCCTCTGGAGTGTCTGCTGAGTGAGATTAGATTGTGGATAATGAAACCCTGATGAGCTCGCGGCAGCGTTCGTGCCCTGGGCGCCTGTCCCCACATAGCCTTTAGAGCCGCTCGGTCCTTGATCGTCGCCTCCAATCTTCCTGGTTCTCAAAGTCCGTCCATTCGTGGAGGACTCCCCCTGGTTGTCATTCCCCTGATTATCGACAGGATCAACACTTGTGATCCCTCCTGGGCCTTTAACACCCCGTCCTACAAACGGACTCGGTACTCTGTTCGGCTCCACCGTCCGCTCAAATGGATATATCGGCATGAACTCTGTGCTTTGCCGGACTTCTTCCGGGACGCACGAGTTCCAGTTCTTGATCTTGACGAACGTCCGGTCGCGGTCGTTGTACCGTGAGTCGCAGACATATAATGGAAATCCGAGGTACCAGAAGGGTGGTCGAGGACGACCTCGGATATGACGTGCCGTGAACTGACATGCTATTTTCTCGATGATGTCTTCCAAGGGGTGATCGGCGAAATGGCCTTCCAGGTTTCATTTAGTCAGGAAATAAACGACGATGAACGGTGTTGAACTCACTGGTCTTGAACACCTCTCCTTCCCAGAACATGCGATTCGATGGATGAAACGTCTGATTCGAAGGTAAGACGGTCAATCCCCGTGGACATAGAACGCAAATGAATAGAAACATAAACAACCGACCTGTTCTGGCCGATAGTACCAAGATACTGTCAAACTTGGCTGACCCTTTTTGGAACTATGCACCCAAAACGTCAACCATTGCTCACGTATGATGGAAAAGAGACAGGCCTACACTTCGTCAGAGACCCAACATCTGAACACCTGTCCAATAATCGGCCGACTGGGATCGTCTGGATTGCTCAAGTGCACCCAATCCGCGAGCTTCAAAGTCCAGCCCTTGTAGTGCACCTGGTCGACAAATGTCCTGTCCTTAGTCAAGACTCGATGAGTGGTGACGCCTGCCACGCCCTCGGCATCCCCGCCATGTACGGGTCTCACGTTACCAGGACCGGCACGTAGAGCGGCGAAGTTGGTGGTGGTATGAAACGGTGGAGGAGGAGGGGGGTTAGGGGACATAAGCGCTTGGTACAGCCGCTGGGAATGAGAGTTGGACATCAGACAGCTGCCAGATAGATAGGATGTTTGACAGACCTGGAGTAGAAGAACACGACCATATTGCTCCGTGCCTGGTTTGTACAATCGGCGGGCTTTTTCAAAGAGTCGTATCATCTCCATGTCAAATTCTTTGGAATTCTGATAACTCTTCGAACGAACACGGGCCTAAAGTATGCCGGTGTTAGTTGATAACTTCCCGAAGCAGAGATATCCCTACTTCAATCAATTTCAAGGAAAGAGGCGACTATGAGGGTCTTAGTGAGCTTTCTTGACAGAAAACGCTAAGACTGACCGTAGATGATAGATATGGGGAGGTGGATCCTTCAGGGACGGTTTCAAGCGCGACGGCAAGTCGGTTTCCACTGTGAAAATATTATGAGGGGACCACGAAGGTCAAAAACCAAAACCCGGACTCACATGACATCTTTATAGCTCTTGAGAGCATGGAAGACTTCGTTTATACGCTCCTAACCGTGTGTTAGACTAGCCACCGTAACATCCAACGAAGCCAAGCTCACCTGGCTGAAATCTTCTGTCCATCCCTCCTCGCCAAATCCTGGCCATCTGGGGAGACCTTTCTCAAGCTGCTTGACAATATCATCACTCTCCTGGTCCTGCCCCACTATACTCAATACTCCATCTTTCCCCTGGCCATCCTCAGACATGATGTCGACCTCCATTTCTTGGGAAAGTTGGTCTGATCTCGGACGAATCGCCACGGGTTTCGTGTGCGTAGCATTACTTGTGCTTGAACTTGTAGCTGGTGCAGGTGTGCTGCGAGTGGGAGCGGGTGGGGTTGCGTAAGCTCCAGGCTGGGGTGTGTGTTGGGGCGCGTAGGCCATGGTCTGGAATGCATTGGTCACGGGCGGAGATGCGTGTGTTGTGGGTGGGGAGGTATAGGTTGTAGGTGCGGATGTGTTGGTCACAGGTGCGCTTGGGCGCGCAGGGGAAGGTGGAGGCGACGGGGAATGAACAGAGGCATACTCAGCGACATTATGGACTTTCTGAGCAGATGATGGTGGTGGTGAGGTTCGAGTGAATGGTAGAACGGACTTCTTCTTCCATTCTCTCATTAGTGTTTGCTTCAGGAGGGGAAGATCAGACTACGCGTCCCAAAATCAGGATAACGACAAATACCTTGAGTGCTTTCGCGTCGAGCGAGATCTGACTTTTTGGCTCGTTGTAGAACAACGCATTCCAGAATACAAGGGACAGATCTGTGTAAATATCTGATGCGTCTTTGTATCTGCCTTTCTCCACACCACTTCGTATATTGTTCAGACATCTTGGTTCTGGAATAAGCTAGTATATGTCAGTAACAACATGAACCAGCCCAGAGTCAGTATGCACCTCATAATATTGAGGCCAGTCGGTTCTATCCACCAAGTCCATAAACATTGCCGCGAGCTGGCGCTTTCCCTCTCTGATTGAGAGAAGCGCCTTGATAACATCTGCTGCTGCGGCCGTCTGAAGGGCTGTAATTGGCATGCCGGGCAAGGAAAATGGGGTTGAGCAGGAGAAGGGGTAAATGTTGCCGCCGTCACGTTGGAAAATAACGTGAGGTGTGACGCGTTGCTTGGTGGAAGGCACAAAAACAAACACCCCAAAATAACGCCATGCCATTTTCAGCCTACAAGCGTGGACTCCAACCAACATTCATTTGACATTCATTGCGAGACTAATATTTCGATGCAGAAATCTCCTCCTGTGAGGTGAGCGCAAGCTTCTTCATGCCTAAATTCAAAATTTATTCAATGCGACCTACAAAGGCGCGCAAAGGTCGCAAACCTAAAGTCGACGGTACTCCAGTAGTACCACGATACTCTGTCTGACTGTCCGAACTCCAAGGTGTAGGTACAAAATAAATTCGTTGCCACTTGCCCGGAACGTGCATCATGGGACTCCAATAGGGCTATGATGATATCCACGTCATGTCCGTCCAATTCAATTCCGACCACCTATCCTGTGCCGTAAGGCATCCGCCAGATTTGTCAAGATTCAAAACCTCCAATCCAGCATCTCGTCGTCAAGGGTATCCCAAAATCAAAAGTCGTCAGCAGCGGACCGCCATGTCGTCGTCATCAGAACACAAGCACCCTCCCGAGCATAAACCCGCCGTTTCCTCCAAGATTCAAGTTCATCACGTCCTTCCCACCAAGGCCAAGTCCGAGTCCCAACCCAGGGCCAGGGAGCAGATTCTTCCAGCCCCGAGGATGGTACGGCGACGACGCCACGTTCTCGTCCCACGAATCTCTCTCCTCCTTTGGCATATTGCGGCGCACGGGTGGCAGCGGCACCGGTGTCGATCGCTTGGATTCAGGTGACGAGAGGTTGAAGTGGAGGAGAGATGGGGGGATCCAGCACGATGGCGAAGGTGCGCGACGACGACGCTTTGGGGCGTTCGGAGACTTGGGTTGGCGTGCGGGACGTGTGGCCAATTGTGACGGATGACCTGGGGAGCCCGCGTAATCTGAGGAACCAGAAGACATAGTGTTTGAGGTGGATGGAGATGGATCGCGTCCACGCGAATCGGACGGGATACCGCCGGCCGCATTAGAGGGCTCGCTGCCGGCGGCGTGGGCCGCGTTCACAGGCTTGAGGATGCATCGTCTGACATGTCTGTTCAGGTTGGATGCAACTCCGAATCGTCGACCGCATGTGTCGCAAACAAACGCTATTCATCAGATATGTCAACCTACGATCACCTCATGTACATCGATCAAGGCTCACCTTTCTCTCCGGTGTGTACAAGTAGATGCTACGATCGCATGGTGAGTTTTTCCGCCAAATCAAATCAAGGTAAAACGGACTAACTTTTCTAAGCGTGCTAGGTCGATCGAATCTACATAAGTTCAATCAGCCATCCTGACAGAAAGACAGACGACACCCAGCAGATTGGCTCACCGCTTGTGGCACATCGTGCAGCCGTGTTTCTTCTCCCGCGAAAGGATATCAACAGGATATGCTACCAATGTCTCCGGCTCGACTGGATGTACCTGTCGAACAGGATCTGGCTGTATGGCAGGCGGCGTCTGGATCTGAGCGTTGTGAGGGTTCACAGGCGGCGACTGATACGGAACCTGCGGTGGGTTCCTCTCAGGGTGCGAGTTGGGATGGAGTAAAACAGCCATAGATGCGGGTGTGGGGAGTTGGGCAGCAGGTGAAAGGACGACCTGTGCTTCATTCGCATAATTTATCCTGCTGCTTTTAATCGTCGAATACCCATGCTGGAGCATCTGCGCAGGAGGTGCGCGAGGCACAGGCGCAATGGGAAGTCCGTGGACAGGCTCGGAGGCAGGTGTCCATCGCCACTGCTGCTGCTCCTGCGGGAAATCCGCTATTCCCTCGGGCTGAAAAAAATCGCTGCTCAAGACCGGGTTGCCGGTGATACCCATTCCGGTGGCGCACAAACTGGTGCTGGATAGGCTGGACGAGGACTCGGGGAGCCTGGCTTGGTCTCCTCCGCGGTCAAAGTGACGATACTCTTGATGTGGATACGAGAGCGATGATCCTCTGGAGAAGCCCGAGAGATCCAGCCCGTTTGTCGACAAATAGCCATGGGGCGTCCCCTGCCTAAGGTACGCAGCCTGGGTATGATAGAGGTCCTGATGATGAAAGGGCGGGGGGCAGTACTGCATCTGCATCGCTGGTGATTGGAAAGGCGGCTGAGTGGACCTGCCTCCCAGCAGTTATATATTCGCTGAAGCTAATACGTCTGCAGACGTCTCCCCTTGTGGACCAGGTGGGAATTCTGAAAGTCTGGCCACCTGCCACGATCCTCGATACCTTGCCGGACCGTTTACGTACGCGGAGCTGCAATTCTACGGCGCGTTTCAAGCTTCTCAACCAAAAAAACCTTATTACCTTCATCTATATTGATCCAAACGGGCTTCCTGCAGAATCCTGCACACCCTTTCCTGGTACGGCGACCCTACTTTCAGCTTCGCCTCCCACCTGAGCGCCTGTTCCAAATCAGTATCCCCTTCTCAGAACCCCTAGATCTTCGCTGATTTTTCTGATAGAGGTGCAAACCTTCTCATAGCTGAGCGCGCAGTCGTCCTCATGTTCCAACACATGTTGATGTTCCCCTTCGGCTCGTTTCGGGCTTCAGAGATGTCCAAACCGTTGTTCCAGGCGGAAAGAAAACGACAGGACGACTGGTCGCGACCCACTTGTCGATCAAACCGGTGTCTAAGCACACATGTCGATGATTCCCCTAGGACCGCTTCTTTTTACCTCATGGTTGCGCTCGAGCCCGATATCAACCCATGAAGGGAATTGCATGTGCGAGGTTGCGTCATTTTTGAGGCATACTGAGCACAAGGGGGATTTTAGCTTCACCGATTCGGAGATCGAGATTTCGGTAAGGTAGGTAGGGTGTCTCCCGCGAACGTTCAGACTCCGTCTCGCTCATGAAGGACCACCCTACATGTCGAATGTAAGGGGCGGGGATGGGTACATTAAACTTTACTGCGTGATATGGACGCAGATCACATATTAAATCCGAGCACAGAGCATGTTCAAGCCCCCTAAATCACTCTAGCGATCTCACATTAACAAGCATGACATAGACACCACTACTAATCCGTACCACATACAACACAATTAGAACAGAAATAGTCTCAATGCCCGAGAGCACAACTTCATCTTGTTTTTTCATCAATGAAACAGCCTATATCCGACGCGGGCGTGCTATCGTCCCTGTAATCGATGATCAAAAACAATCCTCTACCTGCTGAACTTATTAAACAGCTTCGTGCCCGCTGCCATGAATTAAAGCACCCGTCAGCGTCCAGAAACGACATGGAACGCAGACAACTCACACTGTGCAACGGACTCAAGCTGGATCCTTGTCCTCTTCCCCGCCACCTTATCAACAGCGTCGAGCGCACTCCCTAACATCCCTGTAGGCGCAGTCGGAAACATGGGCCCTGAGCTTGAAGGGGTAGAATAGGGCGAGTACGACGGGTGTTCTATAAATAGATGAGCGTCGATAAATGCATCAGAGCACGAGGAAGGGTTGAATGTATTTTGAGAGACTCACGAGGGGGCATGGGAGGACCCGGAGAGCCTGAGCTTCCAGGATACCAACTCGAGGAGGGTGGCATTGAGCCATGAGGTGGGGAGGTACCATAAGGGCTGCCGGAGCTTTCCTGTCCGATGTATCCTGGGGCGTAGCCCGTCGACTGGTGTTGCGGGACCCCGAAGTAGTTATCTCCAGCCGGGGCCTGGGGGAAATGAAATCCGCCTCCCTGAGGAGGCCCCTCGCTTGCACCGCCATGTGGGGCACCGTAAGGCGGCTGGGAGGCCGCAGGTAGCGGGACGCTACCATAGGAAGACTGTCCGGGATAGGAAGAACCGTGAACTGCAGGGAAACCATGAGAGGGCGTTTGGCCTGGGTAATATGATCCCCCGGGGAACGAAGGTCCTCCCGCTGGTGGGCTATGAGGCGGTGAGATATGAGGAGCGCCTATATACCCTTGACCATGTAGAGCAGGCGCGCTGTATCCACCGTAGGGTGTATTTTGTCCTGGGTATGAAGATGCTTGGGAACTAGGTGGATAAGGAGCCCCGCCGCTAGGACCCGATGGGAACATCGAGGTACCTGACGCATGTGGTGGTGTATAGGAGGACGATCCTGGTCCGTGGAAGGGAGGTGCTCCACCGGGCGTGTACGTCGAGGGCGAGGACCCGTAAGGTGAATGTGCTGCCGGTCCTCCCGGCTGGCCCGGGGCGGCACTGCCGCTCGAAGCCGGAGGCCGAGCACTCAGGGACGCGTGTGGACGCAGAGAAGACGAGACATTCGAAGAAGCTGTGAACGTCTGCGGTCTCGACAGACTAGCGCCTCCGGGATAGGAGGACTGCTGTGCAGGCGGTGGCGTCTGGGTGCTGCTACCAAGGCCCCATTCTGGGGGTGGCCATTGTGCTTGACTGTACGACCCGCCACCCGGAGGTGCTGGAGTCTGAGTTGGCGCATAAGACCCTGAGGTCGGGGAATTAGATTGAGAATATCCTGATTGTGACTGGGGACGGGATTGTGGGCGCGATTGAGGCCGTGAGTTTGACGACTGTGGGTAGCCTCCCTGCGTCGCTGCCGGATGAGCAGGATGAAGGGGTGGCGGTGATATCGTAGTAGTGAGTCCGGGGCCAGGGGCCGGCGCACCGGTACCGTGTCGATTGAAGTCGTTCGCAAGGGAAGAGACAGGATCTTGGGTGGCAACCCCAGAAAGGTATTCCGACGCACTATTACCGTAAGTATGAGGAGAGACATTGTTGTAGGCATGCGAAGGGTGGCCTCCATGCGCCGCGACAGGATCAGCAGGATTGAGCGGTGTCGGCGATGTCGAAGACGGTCCCGGGCCAGGAGCTCCAGATCCGACACCAGGTCGGCTGAAGTCGTTCGCAGAGGAAGAAGCAAGACCTTGGGCGGCGATATCCCCGGCAAGGTATTCTGAAGCAGAGTTACCGTAGGCGTGCGATGGTGTATTGTTATACTCATGCGAAGGGTATGAACTTGCGTTTATAGGAGGTGGCGCAGACGAACCGCCAACTGCGGTAACACCAGAGGGGGAAGGGTTGTATGGTTGCTGAGGACGCGAGCTTGTGTTGATCGGTGGGGGACCAGACGCTTGGCGCACAGGCCCTGGGTGCGGAGTGCTCTGTACCGCCGTGTGCTGCGATACTGTGGTGCTCGTTGCTGGAGGAGATGCAGCGCGAGCTGCACCAGGAATAGGCGCAGGTTCGGCAGCAGGCGCGGATGGGGAAGATGCCAACACAGCCGTCGCAACGATCGCCGAAGATGATAAAGCGGCCTGCGGTTGGCTCAATGGGATATCCTCTGCCTCGAGCGAGTATGCCGGAGGAGGAGGCTCGTCCTTGTCTTCCTTCTGCGCAGCCAACCAGTCTTGGTAAGACTGTCCATCCCCACCGCCGGCACTGCCACCTGCGTCGTCTTCCTTGGACCCCCCTGACACGAAGTCGCCAGATTTGTGATTGACCTCTTCATACTTGGGTCGAGATGCCCAGTAATCCTGCAGTTCCTTGGAGGGAAACGTTTCGTGTATTCGCCGTTCGCTCCGAAGTCCCTCAGCTGCAAAACCACAAATTCTCATGTACCTGAGATAACATGATGCGATGTCAATCAACTTGGGATGGCTGAGATTGGGCAAAGGGAAGCTCGGGACTAACCAATCAGAGGGTAGATCATATCCATCTTCATCTAGTGCCATAAAAGGGTGTTTATCTGATTCCGGGAGCAATCGCTTCTTTTCGACAACTGGCATAAATGCAGTGCCTTCATCATACCTGTGGAAAACCCTTGAGAAAAGAAACGCGGAAGCAGGTGATGAATGAAAGATCCTTACTCATCCCACATCGCACCATAGATGATCCTTGCCCCTTGGCGCTTTGCATTGGATATTTGCTTCCAAAGCAACCGGCCTCCGTTTCGCTTGATATCATTGAATCCCCATTTGCCTTGTGAGAGATTGAACCCCTAGTTATCAGATTAGCGACGGAGGTCAAGTGAAGGACGGCGAACTCACCGATCCTCCTGGCAGAATGACAGGGATGTAATCTATTTTCCTCCATCGGCCTTCCTCGTTGCGTTTCTTGATCAACTCTACATCCCCTTTCATCTTCGTCTCTGCAAAGTCATCCGCCTCCTGCTCATTTCGGTACCGTCCAATTGTCCAGGGAGAAATGGCATCAAAGTCGTTTAGCCAGACGTCAAGGAACTCTGGGTTCCGATCCGCGTCGTTCTGAGCAGTGCGCCAATGGGCAGGAGTGCCGGCCATGATGTAGGCACCTCCAGGTGTGACGTTTCGGATATACTTCGTGATAGCTCTTACAAGTGCAGGCGTATGTCCTGCGTTCTCGAAACCGAACCCTAAAACATGTTTAGCGAAACGAAGGACACGATCACACAAAACATACCCCAAAGAGCGACGACAGGCTTTCCTTTCTCCTTAAGATAGTTGGGACTATCAAGAACACCCTGGTTGCGAATTAGATGAACCCAGTCGCGTTCCAGAACTCTCTGAATACGGTCTGCTGGTACACCAGACACGTCGTACCTGTTGGGCAGGGATGAGCAATGGCTATGAAATCCGATCACACCGATCACTCACATGATGGCAAAAACCCTCCCTTCCTTCTCAGCAGCTTCCCTGACGCGTTCGCCTACTTCGTCGCGTATCCGTATCATCCCTTCGTTCCCGGCTTCAAGGTCACATTGACTAGCAAAACGCTGAAGAAAAGCGCCATCAACTCCGTGCTCCGCCATCCAGTGAAAGTGACTGCAGGGCTGTGAGTTTGATCTTATACAGCACCCCCAATCGAATCAACATACCGTTGAACGGTCTTGGGATGGCGTGAAGAGAACAGGAACGCTTGTTCGCCGGATTTAGTCTTGAGCCCAGGTGCAGGGAACAGTTCGGATGGAGAGTAGCTCGATACATCTGGCCATAGATCGGTGTTGGGGTGCCCACCATCAGGAATGGGAGCGTCAAACCAATGAAGCCAACCGTGATGGCCTGTAGAGAATAAGAAGAATCAGTGGTCTGATTCCGCGCAGTTCACAGCTAAACGCACCTGGTCCTACAGGTTCACCATCTCCGGCGCAAGTGAACCTAAATTGAGCACAATATCAGTAGTCTGCGATGACCTAGGACGCGACATCAGACGCATCTATGTCAATGCGGTTACTTACCACCCTTGGTATCCCACCATGAACTTGTCCTGTATCGTCGATGGATCTGCCCTGCATGGCAGACTCAACATCAGTTCATATGACCATAATAACCGACATACCGCTTCAGAATCTTTCCCTTCCCTTTGCTTGAATCATAGCTCGCCATTATGTGCACGGATTATGCTGTGGTGGTTGAATATCGCTGGAGAACGTGATGGTTAGACGCAAAGGGTATAAAAGATGCACAGCCAAAAAGGCGCCGCAGGCCATAAAGTTGGCCAAGCTGCCAACCAGGGCAGAGATTGACGTTTTGATAAAGATGAACAGCCACCAAGCACGGACCTTTACACCACAACCAGTGCCACAATGGATCAGGAGGCTCTGGACCTGGCCCATTTCCTCATCAACAAGATGGCAACGTATGCTCTAGAGTCCATCGAGAAAACTGTTTTGCTGCTCAAGTAAAGCTCTTACCAGAATCCCGCCATCGTCTCGGCTTCTTGTCGGGATTTCAGGGATACCAGCCTCTGGCAAATCGACATTCGCACTTCTGGTGACTTCTCACACGAACGAGCTGCTGGCATCTGCGGCAGGATCTGCTGGCGATGCTAACGCTCGGGCACGTCTTGTTAGCCTGGACGGATGGCACCTCAGTCGTGCCCAGCTTGATGAATTTCCCGATCCCAAACTCGCTCATGATAGACGAGGTATTCATTGGACATTTGATGGGCCAGGATACGCCGCTTTTGTAGCCTCGCTGCGGGAGCCTCTGACCACAGAAACACCGATCATTACTGCACCGTCCTTTGATCACGCACTCAAAGATCCTGTATACGACGATGTATCCATTCACCCCTGTGATCGCATCGTCATCATCGAGGGACTCTATCCGTTCTTATCCATTTCACCCTGGGGAGAAGCCGGAATTCTCCTCGATGAACGGTGGTACATTCATGTTGACATCGTTGAAGCTCAGCAGAGGCTCGTAAAGCGTCATCTTGTGACCGGCGTTGCAAAGGATCCGGAAGAGGCTGTCTGGAGAGCGGAAGAGAATGACATGCCTAGTATGCGATTTCATCATATATCTTTCATAACTATGACTGAAACGCTTCTTTAGATGGCCGATTCGTCATCGCTAATATGATGGAGCCAACGAGGGTTATTCAGAGCATGAGTCACTCTATAGCTCTGCCCTAACCCACATGTCGAGGTACAGTTATATGACAACATTTTTTGCGTGTCCTTGAGACTAAGATCGTTCCTCGGCGTCTTCATGAAAGTCATATGAGCGCCGACTACACCGCTCTCCCATCGGTGCGTAAAATATCCGGTGACAGCCATCTCAACCCGTGCCACAGGGTTTCATTCTTTGAGTACACGCGTCCTACGGAGATAGTCTCTACTTGAAATAGGGCACATGCCTTCGACCATCCCAGGTACATTGACGACATTTCCAGTCGAGGTTTCCAGACTCTCCTTCATCTCGGGCTCAGGATCTCCACTTTCTACAGGAGTTCTGGCTTCCCCTGATCGGAGTGGCTTTTGCACAGGTCGAAAGTTCGGTTTCGACACATCCCACAGAAATGAGCTGGTCAGTCGCATTGAAACAAAAAGCGCCATTTCATAGGTCCCTCTTGTCTGTTGGGGATTCTCCTCGCAGGGCCTCGCTAAAGCTCTTACACTCCGACATCACATCTATTGGACACGCCTACCGTCAATCTCCGTTCCTCCTATTTTTCATGCCCAGCTTCCAGAAAGTGAGCGCTATAACCGTTTGACATCTCAACCCGATTCTCACTGCTGTCAGGAACCAGCTGACTTGACAGACTATCTATTATAATCATGATGCATGCACCGTACATACTCCACTCAGGGGGTTCTTGACATGCAAGTTTCTGAGAAACGAGAGACGCAAACAAGCATCATGCGAGCCACCCCATCGAGGATATCTGCTCTAGAGCTGGATAGCCACCGCTCAGTGGTCCATTGGTGCCCCTCATCTCCCACTCGTCATAGCATGGATAAACGTAATAAAAATTCGCGATAATTGATTTTCGTCGCAAGAAGCAAATTCTGGAATATCGATGAGTCACATCCTCTCTGCTCCGTGCATCGCGAGTATGACAGGGACTTTCTGTTTAGACTCAGGCCCTTGCGGTCCGACAATAGTACAGTAGCGGGTACAAATCCCCGCACCATCAATGTGCAATTAATGTATCCGCCGCCGGCGCACCATTCTCAGCCATCCAGCAGCTCAAATGCCGCTCGCAGGCATTCTGAGATACACACAGCTGGGCACGAGGGTGCGAAATTGTCGGACGCGCTACGGGGCAAGGAGACTGCGCTGCTCATTGTGGGTGAGTCAGTCGGGTTGTGCTCTGTACATCTGACATCAGGATAACCCTTGCCTCATATTGCCCTTCCTCGAGATCATATTACTTACCTCATTCGTTTGCATCGGTCGTCCACAAGTAAACGAAGTGTTCCTGAAGTGCTCTGCATCATTTACTCTTCTCACGCAGCATCCATGTCGAATGTATCAGGTTCTGGCGTCTCGCCGATCGCAGCAATGGTTAGGTGAAAGAGAAACCTGGAGGGGACCGATCGACTTGGCTTCCTCACACCTTTTCCCCGCTACGTGCTTATTTCATATGCAGCAGCAGAGTTGGCGAAAAGGTCATCGTCCAAGTGTCTGTGTGGAAGCTGTCGGGGTGGCGCGTGGCTCTATGGCTACCCTCATATGGTTTTCCCGCCGCCCCCAGTCTCGTACATGACGCAATCTATATGGTCTGACGATCATTGGACTTTCTACCGATTGCAACGCTCTAGATTCGCATTCGCATCCGACGACCACCGGGGGTTTTCTAAATATTGATTGCTATCTAGAAACATCCATCATGTTTTGATATGTTGTCCAGATATCATAGGCATTCACCGAGTTCCTCAACCACATCTCCTCGAAAGGTACGAACCTAAAAATAGCACGCGTTGTTTGTGACTATTGCTCTACGCGATTAGATGACATCATCCCTTCGCTGGCCTTATAACGCACGGGTCTCGCCAACCTCCATGAACAATTTCTCTTCCGTCTACCACATTCCACCACACATAGGTCGAATCAAATACATGACTCTTCCCAAGCACGGTCGCTCAGGTCCGCCGAATGGCTACACGACTGGGTCGAATGGCTTCTCGAACGATTATCAGACCCAGTCTCGCAAACGCGACAACGCCAAAGCCAAGGACGACGGTGCTCTAAAATCTCATGTTGCTTTCTTCGATCAGGATGGCGATGGTATTATATGGCCATCTGACACGTTTGTTTCTCTAAGTTTCCCTAGGACCTCTATCTCCGCTTATGGGAACGCGCATACAGCTATGAAGGCTTCAGAGATCTCAAATTCGGTGTTCTTTTCTCTCTCTACGCTGTGCTGCTCATACACGCAAGCTTCTCGTGCGTCTCTCGGACTGATACTGCGCTTCTGCGCACTTCTTTATCGTCTCGGTTAGCTGGATCACCTATGGCACTCTCCTTCCCGATCCCTACTTTCGCCTGAGAGTCGAAAACATGCACAAGGTTCGTGTAGCCGCTCACTATATGCGTATCCTGAATTAGGACCTCAGTATATGCGTGTTTTTGGACAGGCAAAACACGGTTCCGACTCTGAATGCTACACAACGACCGGCGCCTTCGACGAGGATCGCTTCAACGATATGTTTGACAGGTACTCCGCGGAGCCACATACGCACTTGACTTTTTCCGAAGGCCTTTCCATGATCCACGGCAACAGAAATGTCTTCGATCCCGTGAGTCGTAGCATCATAGACTGCCACTTCTATACTGAAGCCTCTCGAGTTCGGGTGGGCCACTGCTGCGTTTGAATGGCTTACGACATATCTTGTTCTTTGGCCTCAGGATGGGAAGATGAAGAAACAAGACATCCGTGGAGTGTACGACGTAAGCTAATGGTGGGTTTTGCGAGACGTCAGTCGCTGATCTCGAGTTCTCGCCAGGGCAACTTGTTCTATGAGGTCTCTGGAAGGTCTAAGAAGACTTCTTGAGACTCGGCCTGTTTTCTGTATTTCCCCCTTGTTGTCCAGCATCCGTGTTTAGGTAGACTCTTGTTGTCGTTTGGGAAATTCGCTAGGCTTGTATGAAATTGATTCCAATGCATTTTTGTTCACAGATCTTCCGAAAGCAGCGGGACGAAGGCGTATAGTCCTGCCTCGGACTATCACTGATTAGTGCTGTACATTACTTCGTACATCGGTCCAGAGCCTTCACTTACATTTGTTTTATCCGGAAGGCATCTGGCGAAACAGCTCTACTGATAAGTACTAATGACCCTTGGTAACGCCGTCATTGGTCTCCTCCCTTCACTGACCACGCTGTATTTTGCGAAGTCAGTTCATCTATCACACTCTGTGCGCCTTCACGATCTCCTTGTTCGCGTTATGGGATTGAGACGCCCCTCAATAGGAGAGTACATCTATCCTATCAGTAGCTGCACTACAGTTGAACGAGGTTGAATGATGTCGATGATTAGTAAAACGACGACTTGCCGCCTTGATGAGCTGTAACCACATGCTGCTTTTTACATTATTTTAAATTCATAATTTATGTACGCGTTCCATACCTGGCGCGTCTGTGCCAGTCGTGTTAATCATTTCTGACGGTGTCCAGAGTCCACTGGCTTTAGCAGTGTGATTCTGAAGGAGGCGAGAGCAAATCCATCAGGTGATCGCGTTATGCTTGGCCGATCGTATCTCATCGACATCGGATAGCCGATCAGATAACCCTATCAGTCTCATAACGGAATCGCGACTGACCAATCGCAGCGCCCTCATATCAGAGTGGGGAGTACAAGATCATACAGTATTGCAGGTTGATATAACACAAATGAACAGTGGTGGAGAAAAACGAAGAGGCCCAATGGACGTAGGATACAGCATGGAAATCGAATGGATGCAGATTAGTTGATCTTCAACAGCTCAACCTCAAACTTGAGGGTCGAGTTTGGCGGTATCACGGGAGGGAAACCACGAGCGCCATATGCCTAACGAACATATGAAGTCAGGATGAATCGAATAGGAAAGGAAAGTCGGACGACGAACATAATCGGGAGTGGCGGTAAGAATAGCCTTTTCGCCCAAGGATAATTGGGGAACACCTGATCAAGACGATGAGCCAACACATCACACCTCATGTAGTACCAAGACGAACCCTCATCCCAACCCTTGATCACCTTCCCAACACCGATCTCCGTCTCAAAGGGCGAACCACTGAAATTATCGCACACGATGAGCTTGACGATGGACAGATTCAGCGCGATGACTCACCGATCCCGACTCGAGTCAAATGTGCTGCCGTCTAGGAGTGTGCCGACGTAGTGAATCTTTACCCTGTCTGAATCGATGGCGATCTGAGTTACGATTTTCGAAATCGCGCAGAAAAATGCACTCACCGCCCTTCTTGGGGAAGGTGACACCATCGCCGCCTGAGATCTTCTCGACTGTGACACCCTGGAGAGCAGAAGATAGGTTGAGTAAATGTTAGCCGAACATGGGACGAAGTGGCTTGCCATAGTGTGAATTTACGATAATGAACGGTTATCAGGGAAGAGGTGAAGGTCGAACACTGACGCAGACACTTATAGGAGCGGAGAGGTGCGGAGTGCGGATCTTGATCCGATAGATCTGGCATTGTCCGGCACTTGTCATGCTTCGATCTCTGCAGAGTAGAACCGGTGGCCTGTAAAATCGTCCGCTGGTCGTGTTATCGATATCGATGGACGTGCGATACAAGACGGCAGTCGGGAACCCGGTCGACGGCTAGCACAGAACACACCCCAGTTCTGATCGATCATGCCTGGTCAATGCATTTCTGTACCCCAGATTGCCTCCTATGTTACCTCTCGCAGCTTGCCTCGACGCCGTAATTCAACCGGGCCCGCGCCAGCGACGTCCCATGACCCATGTCATTTCGTATGATGTGGAGCCACGAATACGACATGTCATGGTATATCTCTCGCATCGTCGGGCATGGGTTGACGATGACGACAAGTTAAACTTTCCAGGTGTCTTGTGTCCCATTTCCTTGCGGTCCGAAAAGCATAATAGACACTGTGCTACAGAGAGCATTGAGGACGCGGCTTGCGCACTGACTTCGGAGGATGGGCCAGATCGGTGGCTTCGCTCGACATGATCGACACATAACGTCATGACCTGGTCTCCGTTTAGGAGCGACCAAGAAGCGCCCGTGTAACCCGAAAGTTGGCGTCCACCGACTGGGAGAGTAAAAACGGGAAGCTCCAAGGCATCAGGTTAACGGCAGAAAGAGGGAACAGGAGGGATCAAAATAAGTGGGTAGGTAGGCGCTTTATATCACAAGTACGAACAGAGAACCTCAAGATGGAAAGTAGGCACATTAAATCTTCCAAACCGGGACGACCATGGAGGGTCTTTTGGATGACTAATTCCTTGAAGGAAGGGTCCATGTTATGCTATCTGTGCACCCACAAGACTGTGCCGTCGGCCAAGAGACTCCGCTCCAGCGTGTCGTGCAGTCTGCCGACCTTCCTGGGTGCTATAAAAAGAGCGTGTGGACGGGGAAACGTGGCGACTCCTTGAGGCTTCGTGGCGCAGCGGGGTTGGGGTTGGGGTGTCTTGAGCCCGAGACGACGTGGTCCAAGTGGTCGAAGACCGGCCGCCCATACATGGCCACGCGGACGCTTCCCACCAGAAAAACTTCTTTACTGGACCGTGTGCGTGCCCCCACGTCGGGTCAAGGTCGGCGTCAAGCCTGTAGACAACCCGAGCGGCGAACTCCCATGAAAACCCGTGAATTCCTGGAAGTCCTTATCGTCCAATGCACCGAGGTTATGCAGCCAATACGTCCATGTGACCCTCGACGCCAGAAGTAGACAATGCAAGAAATCCATCCACCAAAGGAGAGGGGCTCCGCGTTCCGTGATGCATTGTCCGATATGATAGATCTAGATAGAAGCGTGATACCAAGGAAACCTGCCAGCCCACCCAAGATGACATCGCCAACGACGCGCTTGCACATCGGCGGTCGAGAAAAACCAGAGAAAATTGGGGGGAAAAGTCGACAGAAGGCGGGCCATGGAAGAATGGGGGCTGAAAAGAGGTGGTGTGTCGCCCAGCCGCTTATTGCGTCTCTTTAATAAGCTGCCTATGCGTACCTAGTCTCCGGTAGCTGACCTTATAACAGATGATAGTCGATCTGTTTGTATGCGTACCCTTCGCCCAACCCGAGCCTCGTTGCTTTTGTTGCTTTGGGAAAAACGGATTTCCCATCACGTGTGGCGTGACGCGACGCGTCGGATGACAGAAATGACAAAAATATTGCTTTTGGGACGGAAAGAGGTTTATACCCGCCTCATGGGTGGTCAGCTGAGCACTCGAATATGAGTATCATACAGAATATACGGACAGCACGATGATGGAGCGGCTACACTTAGATGTAAGCGGAATGAAGAACAACGGAGTAAAAAAGGCCAGGTCCGAAAGACTTGAGGAGTTCGATATGATATACGAGCGTGTGGACTGAGGGGACGATGAGGAGATGTACGAAGCACAGCGAACCTTCGAAATGAGAGAAACGACGAGCAGGAACCCTGGGGCAGTGATTGGCAAGTGATAAGATTGAATCACGTTGAGATCTGCCCAGGCGGTACCGCTTGGCCGCGTGTTTTCGCAGAAAACTTCCGTTACATACTGTGCGTGAAACAGTGTGGCGCCACAACACGTCAAATCAGTCAGCTGAGCACCCGAAAATGGATATCATACAGAATAAGTCGAGCATTTTACACATGACGAACAGGCCCAAAGATCCGAATCCTGCTTAAATCCCAGCACCCCCAGTAACCTCCAGCGTATGCCCAGAAACATACGACGCAAGCGGCGAAGCCAAGCTACCCATGAACCGTAAATTTCCAATACCCCACATTTGAAGGCCGATAGAAAGACTCACAACAACACAGAAGCAGCGGCCTCATCCGCCGTCCCACCCCTCCTCAGCGGTATAAATGGATATGCATCGTTGTCAGGCTCAGCCTTTTCTGGCCGTTGAGCTCCAGGGACACCGAGCGCAACCTTCTTCCCACCAATCTCGATCGTCACTCCCGCCTCCTTCGACGCCGTCAACCTACACACGCAGGTCAGCCAAATTCTCACACCACACAGAGCCACGAACGCACCTTGTATGAATCAACCCGAAGGCCACCGTGTTAGCACGCACGCCAAACGGCCCCCACTCCTTCGCAATCGTTTTTGTGAGCCCGAGCACGGCCGACTTCGCCGCGGCGTAGTTGGCCTGCCCGACGTTCCCATGGAGTCCCGAGGTGGAGGAGACGTTGACGATGGACCGGTTTTCGCGGGCTTCGGGCTGGGGTTTATGTGTAAATGGTCAGTAGGTGCGTAATGCTTCATGCAGAACAGGGAGAGAGAGAAGGGGAAGGTGTGAGGATGGGAAGATAGAAAACGGGAAGCACCTTGACGCGGAAGTAGGGCGCGGCCTGGCGGATAAGCCGGAAGGGGGCGCGGACATGGATCTTCATGATAATGTCAAAGGTGTCGTCGGGCGTTGTGTGAAGCATTTTATCGAATGTGAAGCCGGCTATTGGTTTACTTAGCTTCACGTCATACGAAGTATAGGCAGCGTGTGGGGCAACACTGACCGTTGTTGATGATGTGGTTAATCTTGCCGTATTTCCTGATAGGTTCTTGTTATTGAGAATCCGAAGCACGAGAGGGGAGAGTACTACACACTGGACGGTCGCGTCAACTATCTTTTTGGGGAAGTCGTCGGCGCCGACATCGCCAGCAACACCGAGGGCGTCACCACCCGCGGCTTTGATCTCGTCGACGACCGTGGCGAGGCGTTTCTCGTCAATACTACCAAAATATGTTGGTCAAGGAGCCTAGTAAGCCATGGGAAGATTCACGTACTCGCTCACGACGACTTTCGCTCCCTCGTTTGCGAAGAGGAGTGCAGTGCTCCTGCCGATTCCCTACCAGAAACAGACCCAGGCGTAAATCAATGCTCTTTGTTCGCGCACTGTAGACTCTCATACCTGACCAGCACCTAGAGACGCCCGACATTAGATAACACAGTGGATCATGCTAGTTGCCTCGACTCGCACCAGTGATGATGGCCACCTCTCCAGCGAGCAGCCCCCTCCCATGAGTATTGCTGATGTGTCCGGACACCTGTGCTAGTCTGCTGGCCATGTTACGAGTCCAAGGGAAATTCAGGGATGTGTATCAGTGGTGGCAACATTTATCACTGGAGGTTCGGGTACGTCAGTTGCCGGTGACAAGGGTGCAGTTGATACTGTCAGGCGTTGTGAGTTTCTCTAGATTTCCTCTCATGTTCTCAAGAGATATTCCACGGAGGCCATGACGTTCTGCATCCCGATTCCCAGAGGTTTGGACGGCCAGGAAGTGGGAGTTCATAACGATATCGTGCATCCTGTCGGACAAGAGATGAGCCAGCTGTGATCGGGTGACTCAGGGGCGCGACTTCGTTTGTCGTTTTTTGAATCTCCTCTTCTCCTCCCCCGCACGAGGCTCTCATTTGTATTTCATGTCCGGGGAATTTGGGTAATGGCAAAAAGAGTGCCTATCACCTGGGTCTGATAGTACTATCCTGCTTGCTTGACCTTTTATGCCTCGACAACTCCGCATCAAAACCAACGATAACGCGAACGACTCAGACATTCTTTCTATAGCACCTACGGCAGCATTGACGCAGAAGCGCGAAATTTTTGCTCGAAGTCTGATCAGTTGAACTAGGTGACATCAAGTTAACAGCAACGCGGCAACGCCCACTTCAATTTGTCAATGCTCGGTTGGTGGACTTGAAAACGTCAGGAAAACGTCTTGACATCTTCCGTATGCCGCCGAACGACCGCCTCTACGTGCTCCACACACAGGAGGCATGGCAGTGAAAAACTTCGGGACCCACACGACTAGGTGAGCATCTCGACTCCTCTCGGACATTGGTTTACTCACCACCATCGTTCTGATCTTCTTGACTAGCTTTATGGTGCAGTGCACTTAGTCACCACCACTTTTAGACAGCGGCGGAATCGGCGGCGGAAATTTTTGAAATTTATGTACGCTCAAAAGTGGGTTTTGAGCAGGTTTGGGCAAAGATACGAAGTGAAATGAGTGCTCATTTGACGGTACAAGGCGTTTGCACCCATTTTGGACCACTTCTACCTGCTACTTTAGTAGTCAGGTACCCGCTACTTTAGTAGTGGGGTTTCTCTCCGACTCCTCCGTTTAAACACTAAACGCCGCCAGGAACTCGTACATGTGATCGTGGGTAGCTTCACCTGTTCACGGGGTCTGTCGCGTCCACGTCGCGTCTGCCCACACAGCCCTGTCGTTTTCTTCACCCCCCTGCCTAGACACCTCTCCCCTTTTTGGTCTCCCCTTTTTGGCCC